>JALAZF010000025.1:11200000-11800000 GCA_022829125.1 Lathyrus tuberosus | reverse complement strand
GATCATTATTGACAATGGATCTAACTTGAATAATAAGATGATGAAAGAGTTATGGACTGAATTCAAGATCGAACACCATAACTCATCTCCCTATCGGCCTAAGATGAACGGGGTGGTAGAAGCAGCTAACAAGAACATCAAGAAGATTGTTCAGAAGATGGTTGTAACCTATAAAGATTGGCACAAGATGCTACCCTTTGCTCTTCACGATTATCGCACATCTGTCCACACTTCAACAGGGGCAACCCCTTTCTCTCTAGTATATGGCATGGAAGCATTCCTTCCCATAGAGGTAGAGATCCCATTAATCTGGGTATTGATGGAAGCCAAGCTAACGGAGGCTGAATGGTGTCAAAGTCGACACGACGAACTGAACCTAATCGAAGAAAGCCTATGTAGTCAAGAAAGCCTATGTAGTCAAGAAAGCCTTCTCAGGCGGCACCTTGAGACTTGCAACCATGGACGAAGAGGAATTTTCCTACCCCACAAATGTTGATGTAGTCAAGAAATACTTCGCCTAAATAAAAAAAACGTCTCGGTGGATTGAAAACCCAAAAGGGCGGTCCAGGAAAAAATTAGAGACATAATAAAAAATCATCCCGATGGATTGGAAATCTCAAAGTACATTCCAGGTAAAAGTTAGGGATAATGGAAAGTAACTACGTCCAACAAAGGGGGCAAATCCCCCAGCAACAGTCATGCCATCCGTCAGGAAAACTCCAGTCAAGATCATCTTCGAAGGAAGCTAAGGATGTCCAGATTTCAAAGTTGGTAGAAGGATATCGGTCGTTATGTTTCAATGTAGCCATTTTCCCTTAAATTACCATTTTCAAACTTTGTAAATACTCTATGGAATCACGCGCTTGGCTGATTTCCATTCTATCAATAAAATTTAGGCCCTAGTGCTTTTGTTTGCAATTCTTATTTGTTTTAGCTTTACAGAACGACATTTTAATATGATCAACGATTCTTGAAATAAAACAAAAATGATTTTACTTGTCAAACTTTTTCTACTTTTAAAATAAAGATGGGAATTCTTTTGACTGTTGAACATCAAAAGAACATCGATTGCTTCTCCAGAAGTAATTGAACCTCGAAGTGAAGAATCAAAGTATTCCTTCTAAACCGGTGCGCCTGGATGAAGAATCAGCTGTGTCAGATGTAAATGTTCCATCTGATATCCTCGACAGAGTTCTGATCTCCTAAGTCCGACAAAGGTTGTTCCCCACAGGGATTATCTCTCCTAAGCAAGGCAAAATTGCTATTTTGGACCAAATTGTACGTCTTCATCCCCAGCAATGGCCGAGTATCCAGTAGTGTTCATCTATTAGTCTGTATATCGTGTCAGTTTTTTCAGCATAAACATACATACATCATGCATTATTGATTTGCACTTATAGTCATATTGCATCACTATCCCTCTAGTCGGTCTTATCCCCTAGTAATAAAAGTCCTCTTGTCAATTGAGTTGTCAGTTCTTTCCTCGTCAGGAAGCGAATCATCTAAGCAATCTCTCCCCAGTTTATTTCTGGGATAGAGACGGTCCTCGACCACTTTGATAACTTGAACCTCTGAAAAACAAGAAGGCATTCAACACACATCACTCTTCACCTTTGAAGGTGATATCTTCGCTTTCCCGGATTAAGGAAAATCCCTAGAGAAAGCCTCGCAACTAAAGACTCTCAGCAACACATTGGATTTTCTCTCTAGAAGAGTCAATGTTAAAGAAGTCATCAGCACCTCAAAATTAGATTGCATCACATGGCATTTCTCCGAGAAGATCTCGAAGAAAATTATGATGTAATATCCAAAAACAGAAAGCAGTCTCTCAAGAGACTCGTTTTCCCCAGTAGAGTCAACAAATGACGTCTTCAACAGAGAAGTTTGTACACCTCTACAACTCAGACAAATGGGTTTCCCCAGAAAGTCTAACATCAAAACTTTTCCCATCAAATGGCATCTCCCCGTGAAAAAACTCGGCGAGAAGTTTGATGAAAACCGCTACAAATCGCGTCCCATGTCAAGAAATTTTATTGACAAAAGAAACTGAGACCAGTTCCTTGGCTGAAGACCAGGATCGAGGGGAAGTTTATTTCAGAAACTGAGACCGGTTCCTTGGCTGAAGACCAGGATCGAGGGGAAGTTTATTTTCGAAACTGAGACCAGTTCCTTGGCTGAAGACCAGGATCGAGGGGAAGTTTATTTCAGAAACTGAGACCAGATCCTTGACTGAATACCAGGATCGAGGGGGAAGTTTCTACCTTTTCTAAGCATCATTGCTTAGCGAAAGAAGATGGATGAGCAAACTGCCATTCATAACCACCATCAAAATTTCAGGTATTCCGATATTTAATCCTCTTGTACCTCGAATGCCCGAATACCTTCGCCATTCACACCTTCGGGTCCAAAAAGATTAAATAGGAGCGTCTGTCATACCCAAAATTTTGACCACCAAGATTTCCCATCATTGTGCAAGTCATCACCACAATATGGATGAACCATCATGCCTCATCAATATCCTCAGAGATGTTTGAGCATTCACCACAATCAAGAATTGGGGTTTCAAGCCCTCTCAGAGCACTTAGACAAAGGATCAATCAAGAAATGACATGATCTTCAACTTGTCTAACCTCTCAAACACCCATAAAGGATCAAGAGGACTCCCACATCAAGAATCAAGCACAAAGTTGCAACATTCCAAGTGGATCAAGCCTCAAGATCGCCAGGGTCACCAAATTAGAGTTTTGGTCGACTAAGGCCTCCAGATGGAAATTTACCTCTGGGAAGGAGCCAATGCTTCAAGGCACAACCCAAGATACTCCAAGGGACCTCATGGACCCAATCATCAAGTCAATTTAACCTCAGGGGATGCATGTACCCAAAAATCAGGAATTAGGGTTTCTTGACCTAATTCACCCCTAAGTTGACTTTTGGGACAAAACATGAGCCAAGACCTCAAGACATGATTTGAGGGTCTCCAATACACTACATTGATCTATTTACAACAATGGATTGATCCAAGAAGCTTGATCCACAAGTTTCAATTTTATCAGGACCACAATTAAGGTTTCGAGGAAAAAGTCAACTGTACCTTTGACTTTTGACGAAGACATGCTCCCAAACCTTGGGACATGATTCAATACACCCTATAACACCTATGGAATATATCCATTAGGTTTGATTTAGGTCAAGGATTTGATTTCACAAAGGATCGCACAGTTTGGATTTCATCCGATAAAAAGTCAACTGCGCACAAAATCAAGTTTGACTTTTTGGAATTTTTCACAATTATGGTTCCTTGACCCTAAAATAATGTTAATATGTGATTTGAACCATCATTCATCAAGAAAAATCAAAGAAAGTGAGTTAGCTTGTAAAAGGGGTAACCATAAAAAAACTTAGAATTTTTCTAAGTTATGGAACAAAGTGGCTAGGGTACCAACTTCCAAGGACCATAAATTGAGATCCAAGCAACCATTTTGGATGGTCCAAAGCTGGATTTGTAGCTCTCATTACATACTTCAAAAGTGTCAACTACATCTCATTCCAATTCTTCATGGATTTTTAGTTATGGAGTGATCAAAATGGCTAAAAACATGAAAATGACATTTTTCCAACACTTAGTGAAATTTTCACTAAGCCAGAATCTTCCTTACTTTTTCCAAAATGTAGGGACATTTTTCACCTTGATCCACGTCAAACCAGGTCTAAGGGTGAACATCAAAGTTTAAGTATGCCATGAGGGCTTTCCAACAAGTACCAGATCATCTCCAAATTCCATTTGAGCAAGGAGATACAACCCTTGGAACATGGCATCATGAACTGGTTTTTACAAGGCAGAATTTGTGCATTTTGCTCTATTTGTCCAAATTTGATAAATCCAAGCCTTGTCATCAGTTTAGACACATCTGAGGATCAAATCCAAGGGGGATGATATGATCTCCAAGCCTCCAAAGTCCAAGAATCTACAAGTAGACTTAACAAACCTAAAAAGGCTAAAAGATGCCAAGACTCCAATTTTGTTTCCAAGCCTTTAATGAATGCATCAAGGTGGCATGACCTAAGCCTATTCCAAGTGAATCCAGTCCAAACTTATCTCTGAACCAAAGCTACAAATCCTGTGCCCTTATCTCAAGTCAATGGCTAGAGGAGACTTGAGATTCCTTTTGCATAACATTGGCCAAAGGCCTGCTGCAGTTGTCATTCACTATTGCTTGCAAAACAAACTTGCTCTACTATAAATAGAGCTCATTTATTCTCAGTTTGAGTACACCAAAGCACTACAACACTAGCTTTCCTCAAAATCCCTTTTTTTAGGCCAAAATGCCTTCTTTTGCAAGGTATCTTTGAGTTTTTGAATTAGAGAGCAATTCCATCACAGATCATGATCCAAACACCTCTAATATGTTGTATCTAAGCTGTCTAAACACTAACATGTGACCTGTAACACCAAAAGCACAAAGTCAACCTCCAAAACCTAAAAAATTGACTTTTTTTGCATTTTTTCAAGCCATGTCTTGATTCAGTCACTTTCAAAACCAGATAAGACCTCAAACACACTTCAAATATCATCCTTGAATTGTCTCAAATGGTTCCCCTCATCTAGAACACCATTTGAGAGAGTTTCCATATTGGTCACTTTTGCCCCTTTCGCAAGAAAGAGCTCAAACTTGTTCCTGAGGATTCCAGCTAGTTCTAACCATTCTAAAAGCTTCTAAGGGATCAATTGAGAGTGTCCAAAGCATCAAATTACTTCTGGCACAAGGAACTTGGCAGATAGCACAAAAAGCTCCAAGAGGTAAGTGCATGACAACTTGAACTCTATGAATTATGCATTGCTTTGAAGTCCACTAATAATAAACATATCATACATGTTGTATATGTTGTGTTTGAACCAATTCATCATGTAATTCTTGCCTGTAACATGAGGTAGCATAGAAAATGCAAATATATGCCTATTTCAAAACCACTATCGGGTTTTAAAATAAGGACCTCATTTGAAAAAACCATGACAACCATTGGATTCGTTGGGAAATTCTAGGCTAGATGCATATAAATTTTGTCCCAATCCATGGAGAAATGTGAAAGTTAGAGGCTTCACATAAATGGCCCAAAACCTTGCCTTGCCTTGCCCAGGCCTAAAACAAGGCACCCCTTATATATTTATGGGGTGATTTTGATACACGGATGCATTACCACCCCAGTGGTTGCGCGCTCATGTGTTTGGCTAGGATGTCTGGGGTTCGAATCCCCCTCGCCCCAGACCCCTTTTTTTACCACTTTTTCCATTTTTTTTTATATTTTTCATATTATTTTCTTAAATAATTTGAAAAATTAATTTCTCTCTCAATTTTAATTATTTTTTATTGGTTCTTTTTGCAAAAAATCACAAAAATATTAAAATATTTTATTCCACCAAAAAATCAAATTTATATTATATATTTAATATAGTTGATATTTTTGTAAATAAATTCATTTTTAATTGTTTTTAAACATTTCAAAAAGGAATTATCACCTTGGAAATCAAAACCAAATGAGTTTTAATTCATCTTGTGATTAAAAAATCATTTTTCCAACCTCAACCAAAAATCAAAATTTATTTATTCAAACTTATTTGGTGTTTTTATCATTTTAAATTGATTTTCTTTGAATAATTACTTTAAAAAATGATGAAATTAGGGTTTCTTTGATTTTCACCCTAACAAATCTTTTTCAATAGAGTGTAAGACCCAATCCCTTGTTGTACAAAAATAATTTTGGGCCTCAGTCATTGTATAAGTCCCTCTGCGATTCTCAAAACGACGGTGATATCACTGTCTTTCATTGGGCCTCCCCTCGTGTTGTAAGTCCCATCTTTCTTTTTAAAACATCTTTGGGCCTCTCCTTGAATTGTAAGACCCATCCCTTTGTAT
The DNA here is from genome assembly GCA_022829125.1 of Lathyrus tuberosus. Taxonomy (NCBI): domain Eukaryota; kingdom Viridiplantae; phylum Streptophyta; class Magnoliopsida; order Fabales; family Fabaceae; genus Lathyrus; species Lathyrus tuberosus. The sequence continues at coordinate 11,794,088 of JALAZF010000025.1, read as the reverse complement.
AGAAAACCTCTTTGGGCCTCAGTCGTTGTATAAGTCCCGATACGATATTCAAAACAACAGTGCGATCTCTGTTAAACCCTGGGCCTCTCTTTGAGTATAAGCCCCAATAATCTTTTCAAAACAACTTCTCTTTTGATTTAGATTCAAATATACATGTTTTTATCAAAACTTTCTTTAATTTCTTTGAACAACTAACAATACAGCATGGAAGCTTGCTCACCTGTAAGCTTTAACAGCTTTCATTTACTCGCTTTCATATATATATATATATACTAGTATAGTTATTTAGAGTTTTCCCCGGCAACTAGGTCTAGAACTAGGTAAAGCCAATTAGTCACTCTTTAACACAGTCAAAACTAGATCCCCATAGGACTTCCAGATACAGTCTTGCCTTCTCTTGGGCTTGAACAATATGGAACAAAGAGAAAGACAGTATTCTCCGTGAACCTTTTCTCAGGCTGTCACTATTAGAAATTGTCAAAGAAATTCTATTCCCCAGAGGTGATCTATTCTCGGTGAATAGCATCTCTTGAATTTCTTCAAACCTCAGAACTTTCAATAAATGATATATTCTTGGTGAATAGCATTTCTTGAACTTTTCTTGGTTTAGGACCCACAGGTTTCCTAAAAGCATCCCCGCCTCCTCTTGGGCTTTTGTACAAGGACCCTCCGGCTTCTTAGAAGTTCTCATGCCTTCTCTTGGGCTTAATACAAGGACCTTAAAGACCTCTTAAAGGTATAAGACAGAACTTAGTCATCCTTTGCTAGAGCAGTCTTTCCAGTGTCAAATCTCAGACCAATTTAGGGTTGATTCTCATCCCTTAAAACACCTGTCTTCTCTTGGGCATCGTACAAAGATAAACTCTTCCATACCAGTAGACTTGGATAGTCTAATCTCCTCTAGAGTCTCAAAGATATTCTCATGTTCCCTACAAACATAAGAGAAACCCTGGTCATTCTGGATCAATTTCCAGTAGAGTTAAAACTCATGGGTTCTAAAACCCGGTCTTTCTCCTAAAATCCCCCAGCCAGGGTCAGTTTATCATCAGTATAACACTAACACTATCAGAACCTCAAGGCATCTGATACCTCAACTCTTCTGTAACCCTCAGCAAGAGTTGATTCCCCATTTGGACCTACCTCGGGATCTCAATAATCCCCAGCAGAAGCTAGCCTCCTCTTAGGCTTTGTATAAAGATTTATTTCTTTGTTCCTCCCCAGCAAAGATAGCCTCCTCTTAGGCTTTGTATAATGATCCTTCCTTTCCTCAGCACAGTTAGCCTCCTTTTGGGCTTTGTATAATGATTCTCCCCAGCGGAGCTAACCTTTTCAGACTCCCTTGTTGAGTCAATCACATTTTCAGACTCTCTTGTTGAGTCAATCACCTTTTAGCACTCTCTTGTTGAGTCAACCCTTTTAGCCTCAATCCTGGGCTTTGTACAGGACAGATAAAAACACTCTCTTATTGAGTCAATCTTTTCCAGCCTCCTTTTAGGCTCGGTATAAGGATTTCCCATAGCAGAAGTCAGCCTCCTCTTAAGTTTGGTATAATGATTTCTCCAGCTTGTTTAGTCACAATACTGGGCTTTGTACAGGACAGATAAAAGTACTCTCTTGTTGAGTCAAACTCTTTTAGCCTCAATCTTGGGCTTTGTACAAGACATAAATCCTCATAACCCTCTCTTAAGCTTGGGACAAATATCTTCCCCAGTGGAGTCAATTCCTCCCAGCCTTCCTTTAGACTTTGAGGAATAAATTTCCTAAGTTGAGTAAAACGTATTTCAGCCTCAATCTTGGGATTTGTACAAAACCAATAATACTATCCAGCAAAGTCAAACCCTTTTAGCATCAATCTTGGGCTTTGTACAAGAAACCAAAAATATCCTCAGCCGAGTCAGTAAAGTCTAGTTTAGCCTCAATCTTGGGCTTTGTACAAGACAGATAAATATTTCTTTCCCACCGAATCAGTCTTCTTTTCAGCCTCAATCTTGGGTTTTGTACAAGACATATCCAAATTCTCCCCAATGGAGTCAAAATCCCTTTTAGCCTCAATCTTGGGCTTTCTACAAGACAGACAAAACATTTTCCCCTGAAAAGTCAAACTTTTAGCATCCTCTTAGGCTTTGTATAATGATATCCCCAAAGAGTCAGTCTCTTTTTTGCCTCAATCTTGGGCTTTACACAAGACATATATAAACACTCTCTTGTTGAGTCAGTCATTTCTAGCCTCCTCTTAGGCTTTGTATAAGGACTTCCTCAGTGGAGTCAATCAACCTCTTAGCTTCAACCTTGGGCTTTGATCAAGGCACACAAAAATCAACATCCCCTAAGAGAAAATCAAAATCTCTCTGTAGGAAGTCATTTCTCTGTTTATCACTTATCAAAATAGACATTCAAAATAAACCCTAATCCCAGATAACTGCTGAAAGAGGCACACTTGTTGATTCAAATATCCAAGTTGTTGTCCATCTGTTATCCTGGTAAACTCTCCCTTACATCTAATTGCTGTAAGCAATAAGCCTCTCGATTATTGGCATCCACACCACTGTCCCTCTCTTAGCATGAGAAATTCCTAAGGAAAATGGCATTGCTCTACACTGAGTTAAAGTTTTCCCCTTCAGGATAACATCCCTCATAAAGTAAATTATGACATTACTGGATTCACATATCCCAGTTAAAGTAATCTTCCTTTATAAACAGTCACCCAACAGTTGCGATAAACAGACAAAACGTCTCCCTTTAGATATGATAAATTCTCTCTCAGTCAAACCTTTTAGCTTCAATCTTGGGTTTTGAACAAGACACAAATACTCAACCTTTTAGCTTCAATCTTGGGCTTTGAACAAGACACCAAAACATCATCTCTTTCTTCCATTAGAATAGGAGGAACTACGATTGCTCTGATTTCCCTGTTTCATTTAAACGGGAATACGTAGGCATAAGATTGCAAAATCTTAGCGAGCATACTAATCAAAAACTCTAGGTCCAGTACCTTCACATCAATCAAAATTTATGTTCAGTACCTTACCAAAAACATCAGAAAAACCCGAACATCAACAAAAACTCACCCTCTCTCTCATATTTCCCAAGAAACTTTCCCAACCCATTAACGGATAAACACCATCATGAACAAAGAGAAACCTAAAGCTAACAACCTGTGGATAACCACATATAGGATGGGTAATTTACAACTCCCCATTGTATAACCTGACCCCGAACTCCCCGAATCTCTCTAAGCGTTTGTGTAGTTAAACATTTGCGTGCAAGGTTAATTTTAGATAGCTTCCCTTTCCCTTTCAGCTTCACGAGATAAATAAGAAATCAGAAAGTGGCACCCTCCCCTCATTGTGGGGAGAAACCCAAAAACCAGCGATAAGGTGGTCGCGCTGTAATACCCCAAAATTTGCTCTCCCCTTTTGTCATCATAGCATGGCATTATCATTTATCATATCATATTCACCTCATTAACATTACATTGCATTTAACATAGAAAAATGAAGCATGGCATCCTTCTTACCATTAGGGCATGTGATCAGGTGGAAGGTGGACAATCAAGGATCATTCAAAACACCAAGGGGTCAAATAAGTGGTCTCAAGGCAAGCCAAGAGGTCTCTCATGTCTCATACTACCTCAATTGATCATCCACAATCTCAAGAAAGTGAGATCCAATGGGAGATTGAAGCACCACATCTTTCACTATGCAAGAGGTTCAAAAATTGAAGGAAAACCCTCAAAAGAGATAGCTCATTGATTCAAAATCATTCTCAAGTGGCATTTCTCATCATCCTTTAAGAGGATACACAACATACTCTGAGGAATTTGAAATTGAAGACTGCACATTTTTCTCCTAGGAGGTGGGCACCAAAACTAGGGTTTCCCATTAAATCAGGGAATCTTTGATTTTTTGAACAAAACTTGATGTCATGGTATTCCATATGTCCTTAAGTGTATGTATGTGGAAAATTGCATCTCAATTGGTTTTGGAGGTGGTTCAATTGGAAGAAAGATCAAAAATCAGGGAATTTGGGGCAAAGTCAAATAATCAGAGGAAAAAGTCAACTCTTGAATTTTTGAGGCCAAATTCATGAAATTCATGTTATATGTGTCCAATGTACAAAATTTGACCAAGAAACTCCAAAGGAATCATAAAAAAATCAAGATTTGGAAAGTTGCCATTTTTGGATGAAGTAGGGTTACTAAAAATAGCAAGTTTTGGCCATTTTGCATCAGAATTGGAACCAAGGCCATTCAAATTTGGAGCACCAAATGAAAAATCCACTCTGCCTCAATGAAAGATCTTGTTTTAAGCTTCAAATCCATGTGTAGAACATCTCCATTGGATAAAAATTGAGAGAGATATGATTGATCAAAGTTGGAGGAAAGTAGGTTCAAAACTAGGTCATGACCAAGATTTTCAGGGCACGCGCGCAGTCATTTTAACAAGCATGTGGTGGGCCAAATGTCCACTCATTTTTCTCGTGGTTAAAGGCCTCAAATGAAAAACTTTTCAACATCAAAGTTGTTCCTTGTAGTGTCCTCTTCAATGTTGAGGTTGTGAAAATTTTGATTTAACCAAGTTATGAGATAGTTTGGAGGGTTCAAAGTCATGTTGTTTGTGCTGAAATTTTGTGTGCCCAATTGCCTTGCCAGCCAACCTTTTGCCACGCCCACCAACCAGTTGTGAACCATTGTGTTCATAGCTATTTTTAGGCATGTTTGAGACCTCATTTCACTTCAATTTTCAAACCAATATTGTTCCCCAATGTACCCTCTTTCAAATGAACCCATAAACTCCCTAAGGCAGTCATTGAGTAGAGAGAAAAACCTCCATAAACCACCATATGTTGACACTGATACATTGATGACATGCTGCATGATTTGGTTCAGTCACACCACAAACACCTCCTCACTTTTGTTTCCTCTTTCAACCAAGCACAAGTTACTTACATAATGCACACTGTCACGTGCCATACATGAGAATAGAAGGAACAAACTTGCTTAGCAAGTTTCTGATGCACAGATTGGCAGCTTCACTCTCCTTTTCTCCCTTCCACCATAACTGTCATGAGCTTGACCTCACCATAACTCAGCCTCAATAACTCGCCCCTAACTAACTTGACTCAGTTAGTTAGGGTGCACTCACTTTAACTCATCCAACTCAGTTAACTCCACTCATTAAACCATGGTTAGTTCATACTATAAATAAAAATCACACTCTCAAATTTCATTTGGAACTTCATTTTTTCACACATTCACTTCAGAAACTGGCTCTTCTTCTCTCTCAATCTCACCATTGCCATTGATTCTCGAGCTTCACCTTGTTCATTTCCTCATTTTCACTTCAGAATCTCTCTGATTCTTTCTCAATTTCACTACCTTGCAATTGGTTTTGAAGCTTGGATTTCATTTCTTCTCCATTGAATCATCATCCACCACTGCATCTAAGCCTTTATTTGGCCAAAAGAAGCTCAAAGAGGAAGCAGCATCTCTGGTTTTCTGAAGAACATCTCAAGGTCTCAAATCTTCAGGTACGAATTTCCACCATTATAGACTTTATTTGAAGTGGTTTTCAGGTTCTTGAGGCTTCTTATAAGCTCAAGAATTTGTCTGGCTAGTTGATAGGCCTTTAGAGGCATAGTTGAAAACTTAGGGCAGGACTTGATCTCTTCTGTTCTTTGTGCACGTGCTTGATATGTGAAAAATAAGTGTGCATTCTTGATCTACATGAGCTCAGCTTCATTTTGGTATGCGTATTGTACATTTCTGTGAACATGTGAAGTTGCAGACGGTGGTGTGTGACCGGAGAAGGTGACCGGAGGTCCCTCTCCGGCCGGTAGCTTTGTGCTAGGGTTTCATTGCCAGAATGAATGTCAGCCACATGATGTTGTTGATCTAACGATCCAAAGCGCGCCAGCACATAAAAAACTCACATGCCTCTCACGTGTGGCTTCTAATTCCATTTTAAACATTGTGTGTTGTGGCATATGGTATGGAGCGTGGACATGCGTGTGTGAGCGTTTGATCTGATTACTTTGACTTTGGCTTGACCTTGACTCAATCTAGTGGCTATTAATAAGTCAATTTTGTTGACTGAAGAACATGTTAATTAGTATGGGTTGCGCAGACTTGGACCTAGACCAATTTGATATTCGCACCTCCCTTGTTTAAGGCCCAATTGATTTTGAACTGAATAGTTACTAGGCATGCACCCCCATTCACATTTACATTCCATTTTATTTTTTCCATTTTGCTACACATTTCATAATTAATTTTTAAAAATACCAAAACATATTGGAAAATTCTACAAAAATTCATGTGTATTCTTAAAACATTTAGGAAATTTTTCATGATTTTATTTTCTGATTTTATGACCATTTTGCCCCTGTTCCATTATTTCTTTTGAATTTCCATTTGTATGCATACTTAATGTGACATATGATTTTGTGCATTTTTGTTCTTGATCATAAAAAATGATTTTGATGCCTTTCTTTTTGCATTGTGGTCACAATATGTTGAGGTATGTTTGAGATTTATGAGATGATTTTTAAGTCTTTTTTGGATGACTTTTGATGTGTTTCTTTGAGCATGAATGCATGAAACTTCCATGAGACTTTGACCTAATTGTTGAGTGACTTTGGTTCTGATTCATTGCTTGTGGACTTGATATGTTAATGGCATGTGTTCAAGGTGTTTGATTAGTGAAAGCCATAATTTTTGAAGCATGTTTGCTATTTGTTTGAAGCATGAAGTTTAACTTGTTCATTTTGTGAATGCATGCCTCATGTTTGGTTTGCTTGATCATGAAGGCACTTGTGCCATGAGTTGTGGTTTTGTTTGAGGATGCATAGCATGTTAATTGACTTCTGATTGTGACATTTGGGTTTCATCTTTGCATGTTTGATGTTTATCTTGCACCTTAAGTCACTTGTTTCACAAGTATGAACCACATTCACATCACTTCACCTCTTCTTCTTTACTACTTGTTGGATTGAGATTTTGTTTGCATGATTTGGTATGCTCATTTAGGATAACATTAGGTTGTGTAAATATGAGTTACATTCTGACTTGGAAGCATCTATAGCATTCAATCTCATTTTACTTTGTTTGTCAACTTGTTTGAATTTGGTTTGTTCATTATACTTTCTTACTTTACTTGTAAGTGATTGTGCTAACCATGTAGGGGCTTTGGTAAGTTTCAATTGAGTGTGGATAAGGAATCCACATTCAACTTCTATCCTTTCTCTTTTACAATTCCATTTAGTGTTTTGCTAAGCACTTATGTGCTTTCTTTTAATAACTCATCACTTGCCCTTTGTGAATTACAATTCATCTTCTACTTTAGAAGTGAATTGTTTAATTCATTCTTTCTTTAGACGTTAGGTTGAAACCTCACAAACCTTTAGGATCACTCCCTTTAATCTTCAATTAGGATTGAGTCTTAGTCCATATAGGTTTTACCTTTTCTCCTCTCTTGAGTCCCTCTTCTCATCTCTTCAAAGAAAATTCAAAATATCTAATAAAGGTAGGCATTTATTGCATTTAGGCCTTTCATATGAAGAAAAGATTATAAGGGGTCTTCTCTTGTAATCTTAGAATGTGTAGCATATAGCCCATCTTGGGTCAATGTGTTAAACATTTGATCTTGTATGAGGGACTTAAATGCAATACTTGTTGAAGGTACAAAGAAAAACACTTCTTCATTTCTTAATTCACAAAAACACTTAATAAATACAAGTATGCTAGTGTGTTTGAACCTTGACAATTGGAACTAAGTGTGGGGGTCTTCTTCACCCTTAGTGTATCTTCTTGCTCATTCCATCTTGGAATGTGAGAAGGTACACATTCCAATAACTAAGATTCAGATATACTATCATATGCAAACAAATAATAAAACACTTCTTTCTAAAAGGCAAAAACAAACAATAACGTCTTTCCTTCGGGAATTCTTTTCTCATCTCATTCATTCTCAACGCACGAACGCGCTTCTACTCGTTCTCTTGCAAGATGGTAACGCACTCGGACCAGCGAGCCTGCAACACCTGAGCTAGAACGTAAGCCGTTCTCTAAAAAACACAATCCATCCCTAGTGAGGGGAACTACGTCGCTCTGATTCTCATGCTCCCGATGAGATACGTAGGCAGTGGGGTAGGGCCCATGCGAGCACTTCTTTTATTTTCCCTACATTTGTTTCCCGTTCCTTTTCTTTTCTTTCTACTTTTTTTTCTTTCAGTTCCTTTTCCAGTATCCTTTCTTTACACCCTTTGATCGAAACAGCAAGCGTGGATCCCATCGGGTACGATGGACGCGTGGGGGTGCTAATACCTTCCCCGCGCGTAACCGACTCCCGAACCCAGTTCTCTTGGTCGTAAGACCATGCTTTTCCTTTCTCTCAGGTTTACGCGGTGTTTCCTTTCCCTCTCTTGGGATAAATATACATTGCTGGCGACTCTGTTTTGGTGCCACTTTCGCGTTTGTACTTGGATGAAAATCCCGGGAGCGACAGCTGGCGACTCTGCTGGGGACCGAACCCAGAATCTCTGGTTTCCTTAGCGAGTCAATCCTAGCGCTTGTCTGTTTTTCTTTCATTGGGTGTTTACTGTTGTGCTATATGTTGCTGTTTATTTATTTTACTGTATTTACCGCATTTTAGCATTACATATCATATATTATTTTGTGTTGCACTGTTTTGTCTGTTTGGCGGGATGGGTGTTCTGAGAGATAAGCTCACTACCAAGGCTTGAGTACATACATAGGTATTAGAGTGGATAGTCATGACGCTTGCGTGGTGGTGACCACGTATTGTTGTTCATGAGACCCACAACCAGACGAGGTTCTATCAGGAGCTTTCTGCTACTGCATGTTATGCAGGCCAGTGGTTATTCTCTTGAGGAACTGTCGACTCTGGTGACCATTCCCGAGGACTCAGTTGCGGCACTCCTCCCGAGTTGTGACAGTGGCAGACCACATTCCGTGGCAAACCCATTGCACATTCTCGATCCGAGGACCCAATGCTGGGAACTTGCTATAGGACATCCCTTTTTGAAAGAGAATCAGCGGAGGCACTCCTCGATTGGCGATAGTACTGTACCCTGAGGGATGAATGTACTATTGCTTCTCGACCTCAGTGCCAGAAGCTGAGGACCTTTTTGTTTTGGAGAATCAGTTGAGGCCTCCTCGATTGATGATGATGCCAAACCAGAAATGGTGAACGTATCATCATTTCTCGACCTGAGAGCCCGGGATACTGAACATCCTAGTACCCACATGTGAGAAGGGCGGGTTGTTTACAGGTTTGCAGGTAACCATGACCTCCTACATACCCGATTTTCTGTCATCATTGCACAAAGAGGAAGTTTCATCCTATTGTATTCAGATGGTTCTTATCTATGGTTCTATATTAGTCTCAGAGCTACACTGACACCGTTCACAGTTCAGCACAGACACCTGATTACCTGATCACATTGCCCTTTGCATTGCATTATCATATCCTAACATACATGTTTATTCATTTCCAGGTGCATATATTACCCTCGATTCCAGTCATCAAGTCCCTGCAAAGATGAACACTAAAGAGAGGAAGAATATCATCAGCTATAAGTTCCTTACGCCTACTTTAGGCCCTATTGTTATGCTGAAGGGAATGGCGAGCCCTGCAGTACGAGAAGCTTTTGAAGAGAAATATGGGTGGATTTTATCTATGGTTCGTAATGTCAGTGATTATGAAGCCAGAGGTCTCCATACGTTGATGCAGTTCTATGATCCGCCTCTGAGATGTTTTGTATTTCCAGACTATGTGTTGGTTCCTACCCTGGAGGAGTATTCCAACATGTTGGGGATTGCTATCAAGGAGGAGCCCCCTTTCTTTGGATCGGTGGGGGATCTTGACTTTGGAAAGGTGGCTGGTGCTCTTTATTTGAGCAAATCAGAGTTAAGTGACAATGTCTCCAACAAAGGAAAGATTCGTGGTTACAAGCTGGAATATCTGATTAAGAAGGCCCAGGAAGCAGCTAAAGGCGAGAATTGGCTTGTTTTTAATGCTTTGCTAGCCCTTTGTATATACGGCATAGTGTTGTTTCCCAACGAGCCGGATTTCATTGATACGGACGCTATACGAATATTCATGATGAAGAACCCGGTGCCAACGCTACTGGGAGATCTTCACTACTCGTTGTACAACCGAAACGAAAAGAAAAGAGGAGGGATAATTCGTTGTTGTGCACCCTTGTTCTATAAGTGGTTTGCGGGCCGTTTACCACAATCAGGGGCTTTTGTGGATTCCAAAGATTCTCTAGAGTGGAAACAGCGTTTAATGGGATTGGTGGCCAAGGACATCGTATGGGTAGATCATGGGCTGATTGGCAAGAATATTATCCACAGCTGTGGTAAGTTCCCTAACGTTCCACTGATAGGAAGACTGGGTGGGATTAACTACAATCCTTCTTTGGCCATTCGACAATTTGGGTATGCCCTGACAGGCCCGCCTATTAAGAGAGATGTGGAGGAGTCCCTCTATTTTCATACATCAGATGGGTGGGAAGCAGCACAGAAAGCTTCTGAAAGCTGGGGTAGCATACTGAAAAAGGGGAAAGTTACTCTAGGAAAGCCTAACAACCGGGTTTATCCAGCATATGAAGAGTGGGTGAAGAAAAGAGTTGAAGATTTTCTCTTGCCTTTTGGTAAGGCACCCCTTTTGTATCCGGAGAATGAGAAAGCAAGAGGCACTGCTACGGTGGAAGAAGTTGACAAGTTGCAAGCCTTGGTGAAAAAGCTCCAAGGAGAGAATTCCGAGTTGAGTAGCCGTCTTCAGAATGCTCTAAATGCCAACAAAGAGCTGGAGCGGAAAGCCCAAGAGGCTGAACAAATCCTAACTGCAAAAGAAAAAGACTTTGCTGGAAGAGCCCAACATTTCCGGAAGATTAGTAAAGGTGCTGATGATGCTACTCAAGCCCACAAGCAAACCAAACAGGCGTTAGCACAGACCAAAGAAAAGTTAACAAAGTTTCAGCACGCTTGGGACGAAGTTAGGATAGAGAATGCGGAATTACAGGAACGGTTGCAGATTAAGGACGAAGAGCTTGAAAAGGCGCATGAGCAGAGGAGAAAGTATCGGGAAAGCCTCGGCAAGAGTCAAGAACAGCTAGAAGAAGCTAGAGGTAAGCTGAGGAATACCAAGAAAGAGCTTGAAGAAGTCATGATAGAAAGGGAGATACTCAAGACGCAAGCCGGCATAAAGAGACACAAAGGAGTGTGTGATGACGAGGCTCTGATGCTGCATATGGGTTCTTTAACTGAAGCTCTTGAGAAAAGGGATATCTTGATCAAAGAAATGATTGAAAAGCCGAATCACCAGCGTACCCGTATACTTTTTGAGGAGATCAAATACTCAAGTGATAAGCTGAAGGGTGTGGAATTGTCAGACTGATGTTCTTTTCCTTATATTTTGTTATTAATGGTTACCATCAGGCTTGTTGATGGATCCATTTTTCCTTGTATTGCATTTGCGGTTGAACCTTTCTTAAATGTACTTGAATACTTTGTTGAATGAGTAGGAGCAGTTTTATTCAGAATTATTCCTTATCAGATAGCTGCACACAAGCACATGACCACGACACGTCTCTTTATATCACAATTTCTGGTCTTCAGATTTCTGTGGTTGGATTGGAATCAGGGTATAAAGCACCTCGGAAATGACAAACATAGCATTGCATGGCATTGCATATCATTTTGCATTTTGTTACGTGCTTTTCAGGTACTCGTTGCGGGGTCTCTAACCTTTATTTGGTTTCAGGCAGTATAGCGGAGAGTCATATTCACCGATATTCGACGCGAAGGAATCAAGTAAGAATCATGGATCAAGTGCAAAGTGATTTGGCGGAAATGAGGGCGCGTATGGACCAGTTCATGACCCTCATGACTGGCATGGCGCAAAATCAGGAGAGACTGAGGCTTCTGGTAGAGCGTCCCGACAATGGGCCCGAAGGTGATCATCATGACAATTCACAGGGACATGGCATTCCTCCCCCCGGTGGTAACCCTCCTCCTGGTGGTAACAATCGGGGTAATGGAAATGGTAGGCATGCTGGTGTTACTCTTGAGGATACTCTGGAAGACCAATTTACTCTGCTGGATGCTGATGTGGGTAATCAAGGTGATCGAAGGTATGAGGAGTTAGCAGAAAAGATCAGGGCCATAGAATGCAAGAACTCTATGGGTATTGATGTTACCAGCTTGGGGCTGGTCTCAGGAGTCAGAATTCCCCCTAAATTCAAACCTCCCACTTTTGATAAGTATCACGGCAATGCGTGTCCCCAAACGCATCTTCAAGCTTACTTTGGGAAGATTTCAGCCCATACGGATGACGAGAAGCTATGGATGCACTATTTTCAGGACAGTCTGGCTGGGGCGTCCTTGACCTGGTATATGAAGTTGAATAGGGCTGCTGTGAAGAATTGGAAAGATCTGGCAGAAGCGTTCCTGAAGCAATACCAGTATAATATTGACATGGCGCCCAACCGCACTCAATTGCAGGGATTGTCCCAGAATGCCAAGGAGAGTTTCAAAGAGTATGCACAGAGGTGGAGGGAAATGGCTGCCCAGGTCCAACCTCCCTTGTCAGACAGAGAAATGGCAGATATGTTCATGGGCACCTTGCAAGGGGCCTATCTGGATAGATTAGCTGCTTGTCCGTCAACTGGATTTGCTGATATTGTGATTGCGGGAGAAAGAATAGAAAGTCTGTTAAAGCTTGGAAAGATCCAGGATGTGAGTGGGGCTGGCTCTTCGGGGACGAAGAAACCGTTTGCTAGTAACCAGAAGAGAAGAGAAGGTGATACGAATGCTGTGTTTAGAGGACGAGGCAGAGGGCGTTCTCGAGCTTATTATCAGGTAGATGCTGTAACAATCCCCACACCGTCTGTTCAGAAACAACAACCCCAACAACAAGTTCAACAGCAACAACCTTTTTTCCAGCAAAGGCCTAGACAGAGGGATCGTAAGATGGATCCTCTCCCTATGACTTATGCCGCGCTGTTGCCCCGGCTACTCGAGTTAAAGTTGGTAGAACTCCGTACTATGAAAGCTCCGGTTGCTGGAAACCTGCCACCTAACTTCGATGCTAATGCTCGTTGTGAGTTCCACTCAGGTGCTCAGGGGCACTCCATTGAAAAATGCTGGGCTTTCCATCATAAAGTACAAGATTTGATTGATGCTAAAGCCATTAATTTCTCTCCCGCTCCTAATATTACTCAGCATCCCATGCCTGATCATAGCGCAGCAAATGTGTACGCTATTGAAGATGGGAGGAGATTGAATTTGGTGTTAGACGTTCATCAAGTGAAAACTTCTTTGTTGGTTGTAAAAGATCGTTTATTGAAGGGACAGGTGTTCCCGGGCTGTAATCAAGATTGCTCTGAGTGTGTGAATCAGGAGAACGGCTGTGATAAGTTGAAGATGGGTTTACAGAATCTGATCGATGAAGGATGTCTACAGTTCGACAGAGTCGTGAAAGACACTGATGAGATATCAACCGTGACCATCTATTACACTCCCGCTGAGATTCAAATGCCGGTCAATGCAGTTCCCGTGGCGAGTGTTGCGCCAGAAGGGCCCAGTCCTGTCACTATCACGGTGCCAGGACCAATTCCGTTCACGTCTACGAAAGCTATCCCATGGCACTATGGGGCAGATGTATATTACGAAGGTAAAAAACAGGAAGTTGAGTCATCAGTCAGCCCAAATATTGATAATGTAGGGGGTGTAGGGGGCTTCACGAGGAGTGGAAGGTTGTTCGCTCCCCAGACCTTGAGAAGTGATAAGGAGGTAGAAGATGCAGCAAAGGCTAAAGGTAAACAGGTGGTTGAAAGTGCGCCTACACCTGAAGCCGAGACAAAGATTATTTTTGATAAGGAAATGGAAGAATTTATGAAGATAATCAAGAAAAGCGATTATAAGATTGTGGACCAACTGAATCAGACCCCTTCAAAGATTTCAATCTTGTCACTATTGATGTGCTCTGATGCGCACCGACAGGCGTTGTTGAAAGTGTTGAAGAGTGCATACGTGCCACAAGAAATTACTGTTAATCAGCTCGAGGGCGTAATCTCCAATGTTAATGTTAGCCATGGCTTGGGCTTTACAAGTAGAGATCTGACGGTTGAAGGAAGAAACCATAATAAGGCTTTGCATATCACGATGGAGTGTAAGGGCGCAGTGTTATCTCATGTACTGGTAGACACTGGTTCATCACTCAATGTATTGCCCAAAAAGGCATTGATGAAGCTGGAAGTTGACGGTTTGATCTTACGGCCTAGTGAATTGGTGGTCAGAGCATTCGATGGGACCAGACGATCTGTGTTTGGTGAGGTGGAATTGCCCGTACAAATTGGACCACAGGTATTCAAATCCACGTTCCATGTAATGGACATACAACCTGCATATAGCTGCCTATTGGGGCGCCCTTGGATTCACGGAGCTGGAGCTGTTACTTCTACTCTACATCAAAAGCTGAAGTATGAGTTTGAAGGGCAGGTTGTGACAGTGTGTGGGGAAGAAGACATCTTTGTGAGTCACTTGTCCACGTTCAAGTACATTGAAATGGATGGGGAAATTCATGAGATGCTGTGCCAATCATTTGAAGCAGTCAATATTGACGATGCACCTGAGTCTTCTTCTGTACCAGTTGGGGCTGGTACCTCCATTTCATCTTACAAACAGGCTGTCGAAGTCGTCAGGGCAGGCAACGCCCGAGGTTGGGGCAGGTTGATAGAGACCCCAATGAAGGAAGACAAATTTGGTATTGGTTATCATCCCTCTACAACTTCAGATGCGGGGAGCAGGGGACCCATTACTTTCAATAGTGGGGGAATTATCTACACGGACCAGTCTTGTGCAGCCACAGAGGATAGTGTTGACGGTAATTGTGACCTGGACAACTGGGTACGCCCTCGTGCTCCGGGACAACAAGTGCAAAATTGGTCCGTTGAAGAAGTCATCCGGGTTACTCTTCAGACAGAGTAATTTTTCCTTGTTTTTTCTAACCATAATGCATGACAAAATCTTGCGCTCTGCCCAAGGCGTATAGATTCATTTGTAGGGCCACCATGGTTGCATTTGCAATGTTTAATCATTAATAAAGGACGTTTTGCAATCAAATTTTGTTCTCTGTCTTTCAGTTTTTATTTTTGCACAAAATATAAAATGGCAATGTTTCATTTTCTTTTGTTTTGCTTAAAAATAAATTCTAAAATAAGGCATGAACCCGTTCATGCAGACTCGATCCTCCGGATACCACTGATAACGATTTTGATATGGCCATGTATGACTTTGACAATCCGATTTATCAAGCCGAAGAAGGGGATGAGAAAGATTGTGAACTCCCTGAAGAACTGGCCAGATTGTTGAAACAGGAGGAAAGGGTCATCCAGCCTCATCAGGAGACTGTAGAAATCATCAATATTGGTACCAAGGACGCCAAAAAAGAGATCAGGATTGGTGCCAGCTTGCAAGCAGATGTGAAGCAAACTTTGACGGAAATGTTGCGCGAGTATGTTGACGTCTTCGCCTGGTCGTATCAAGACATGCCGGGGTTGGATACGGATATTGTTGTGCACAGGCTACCATTGAGAGAAGAATGTCCGCCAGTCAAGCAGAAACTTCGTCGGACTCACCCCGACATGGCTTTAAAGATTAAGGAGGAAGTCCAGAAGCAGTGGGACGCTGGTTTTCTTGCTGTGACAAAGTATCCTCCGTGGGTAGCCAACATCGTGCCAGTACCGAAGAAGGATGGAAAAGTGAGAATGTGTGTGGATTATCGAGATCTTAATAAAGCTAGCCCGAAAGATGATTTTCCACTACCTCATATTGATGTGCTGGTCGATAATACAGCTCAATTTTCAGTGTTCTCATTTATGGACGGGTTCTCCGGGTACAACCAGATCAAGATGGCACCTGAAGATATGGAAAAGACCACGTTCATTACTCCGTGGGGTACTTATTGTTATAAAGTAATGCCTTTTGGTTTGAAAAACGCAGGGGCAACGTACCAGCGGGCGATGGTGACATTGTTTCATGACTTGATTCATAAGGAGATCGAATGTTATGTAGATGATATGATTGCCAAGTCGAGAACCGAAGAGGAACATCTGGTTAACCTGAAAAAGCTGTTTGAAAGGTTGAGAAAGTTCCGTCTGAGATTAAACCCAAACAAGTGCACGTTTGGGGTACGTTCTGGAAAGTTACTGGGTTTCATTGTGAGCGAAAGAGGAATCGAGGTTGATCCTGCCAAGGTGAAAGCAATACAAGAAATGCCTGAACCGAGAACAGAAAAAGAGGTTCGTGGTTTCTTGGGTAGATTGAACTACATTGCAAGGTTCATATCTCACCTAACAGCCACATGTGAACCAATATTTAAATTGCTGAGGAAAGATCAAACGGTCAGGTGGAATGACGATTGCCAATTGGCATTCGATAAGATAAAAGAATACTTGCAGGAACCTCCGATTCTAATGCCTCCAGTTGAAGGGAGACCACTGATAATGTATCTGACAGTGCTTGAAGGTTCCATGGGTTGTGTTCTCGGTCAACATGACGAGACAGGTAGGAAGGAGCATGCTATTTACTACCTGAGCAAAAAGTTCAATGATTGTGAGTCCCGATACTCAATGCTTGAAAAGACATGCTGTGCGCTTGCATGGGCCGCTAAGCGATTGAGGCAATATATGGTTAGGCACACGACCTTGTTGATTTCAAAAATGGATCCTATCAAGTATATTTTCGAGAAACCAGCATTGACAGGCAGAGTTGCACGGTGGCAAATGGTCTTGACAGAGTATGACATTCAGTACACTTCACAAAAGGCCATCAAAGGAAGTATCTTGTCCGATTATCTTGCGCAACAGCCGATAGATGATTACCAACCCATGAAGTTTGACTTCCCTGATGAGGACATCATGTTTCTCAAAGCTAAAGACTGTGAGGAACCACTCCCGGAGGAGGGGCCAGACCCTGAATCCAAATGGAGTCTGATGTTTGATGGGGCTGTCAATATGAATGGGTGCGGAGTTGGAGCAGTTCTTATCACGCCGGAAGGTGTTCATATGCCTTTCACTGCACGAATAACTTTCGGATGCACCAACAATGAAGCAGAGTACGAAGCTTGTATAATGGGGATCGAGGAGGCGATTAATCTACGGATTAAAACCCTTGATATATTCGGTGATTCAGCTTTGGTAATCAATCAAGTGAAAGGGGGTTGGTACACGCACCAAGCAAATCTAGTGCCGTATAGAGATTATACGAGGAGATTGCTGACATTTTTCACAACAGTGAAACTGTACCATATTCCTCGAGATGAGAATAGGTTCGCGGATGCCTTGGCCACTTTGTCTTCCATGATCAAAGTGCAAGGATGGAACCATGTACCTAAGATTGAGGTATCCCGCCTTGACAGACCAGCATTTGTGTTTGCGGTAGATGCAACGTCTGATGACAAGCCATGGTTTCATGACATTAAGTGTTTCTTGAAAAGTCAAGAGTACCCGTCTGGGGCATCGTCCAAAGACAGGAAGACGTTGAGAAGGTTAGCTGGTAGTTTCTTCCTGAACAAAGATGGCGTGCTGTATAAAAGAAATTTTGACACGGTCCTGCTTAGATGTGTGGATAGACATGAAGCAGACTTGTTGATGATTGAAGTGCACGAAGGCTCTTTCGGTACCCATGCCGGAGGGCAGGCAATGGCTAAAAAGTTGTTAAGGTCGGGATATTACTGGTTGACTATGGAGTCAGATTGTTGCAAATATGCCCGCAAATGCCATAAATGCCAGATCTACGCAGATAAAGTGCATGTACCTCCAAATCCGTTGAGTATCATGTCGTCGCCTTGGCCGTTTGCCATGTGGGGCATTGATATGATCGGAAAGATTGAGCCTACAGCTTCCAATGGTCATCGTTTCATCTTGGTGGCAATTGATTACTTCACCAAATGGGTTGAAGCTGCATCCTATGCCAATGTTACAAAGCAAGTGGTCGCTCGTTTCTTAAAACGGGATATCATTTGCCGATATGGAGTTCCCGAAAGAATCATTACTGATAATGGTTCTAATTTGAACAATAAGATGATGGCTGAGTTATGCCGGGACTTCAAAATCGAACATCACAATTCTTCTCCGTACCGCCCAAAGATGAATGGCGCGGTCGAAGCGGCCAACAAAAATATCAAGAAGATTGTGCAGAAGATGGTTGTCACGTACAAAGATTGGCATGAGATGTTACCATTTGCTTTGCATGGGTATCGAACGTCGGTACGCACGTCCACTGGGGCAACCCCATTCTCACTTGTATATGGTATGGAGGCAGTGCTACCGGTTGAAGTAGAGATTCCGTCCCTCAGAGTTATGATGGATGTTAAGCTAGATGAAGCTGAATGGATACGAGCCAGATTTGATCAGCTGAGCCTTATTGAGGAAAAGCGATTGGCGGCTGTATGTCATGGGCAACTATACCAGCGCAGAATGAAGCAGGCATTTGACCAAAAGGTGCGTCCTCGGGTTTACAAAGTCGGAGATGTGGTACTCAAAAGGATCCTTCCTCCCAATACAGACCACAGGGGCAAATGGACTCCTAATTATGAAGGTCCATTCGTGGTTAAAAAGGTCTTTTCGGGCGGAGCTTTATTGCTTACAACCATGGATGGCGAAGACTTTTCATCCCCTGTCAACTCGGACGTAGTCAAAAAATACTTCGCATGAATAGACCCGCTGGATAATAAAAATAAAAAAAATCCAGGCAAAAAAGGGCATCCCGGCGAACCAAAAACAGAATAAGGTTCGGGCAAAAATTAGGGATATAATTGAAAAAAATTGTACACCCGGTAAGTTGAAAACCCGAAAGGGCAACTTAGGCAAAAAAGGGTATCCTGGTGGATCGAAAACCTGAAAGGGCGGTCCACACAAAAGAGGGATTTAAGCGAATGACTACAGTCTGAGTTATCTGTACCCGTTACCGTTTGAACAACTGACGTTCTGAAAGATAGGAATCGGTCTGATCATTCCTCAGAAGGCAAGGTCGAGGAGTTTTGAAGACATACTGGTCATAACAGAATGGAAACTCAGTGGAATTCCGTTTTCACATTGCCATTAGGATAGTTTCTTTTCTCAATTTTTTTAGCGATCACCTCTTTCCAGGGATTGCTTCCAGATGTAATTGCCTATTCTGGGCTCTCAGTCAATAAATTGAATTTCAATAAAAAGCTTTCTATTTTTGTTTTATTGCTTTGTTTGCAAAAACGTCCTAATTTTTGATAAAACATTGCATTTGAAAACATGGCAGCCTTACAATAACATGCGCAGAAAAAACATTTGAAATTACTTCGAATGTTGAATACTCCCGGATGATGGATTCTAGCCACGCAATATTCGGGGCATGTGGGCATATTCTTTTGTTGCAGGTAGCAGGTGCAGATGATTTTAAGCACAAGACTAGCAATAAATCACTCCACGCAAAAGACTGGGGCAATTATGGGTAAGGAGATCGGCGTTCATCGGGTCGATCTCAGTGAATTAAGTTCAACTGGGTACCGTTGTATCTTATTAAGTCGATTCTCTCATTCAGTACTTCCAACAGCTACAAGCTTTTCTATATCGATAACGGTCACAGGTTCCCCAAAAGGGTGGTCTCGTCGACACCAAAACTGATGGGCATTATCCCCAGCGAAGTCACAAGAGTTGGAAGAGGCTAGATCTTCTGTAAAATCCTCTTATGACATCCGCTTCGGGGACAAATTGTTGGTTTTCTTAAGCATGGGGCATGTTGTTTCCCCAGCATGAAGTGTTGATCACCCCCCATTAGAGTTTGATGGTCATTATCCCCAGCGAAGTCGCAGGAGTTTGAAGAAGCTAAATCTTCTGTAAGATCCTCTTATGACATCCTCTTCGGGGACAAATTGTTTGGTTCCCCAGCATGAAGTGTTGATCATCCCCAGTAGAGTTTGAGGACAGTGGGTCTTCTGTAAAATCCTCTCAAAAGGCATTCCCCAGCACGAGACGTTTTAAAGCAGTTTCCTCCAACAGAGTTTGTTATAAACTCGTCATCCCCAACGGAATTGTCTAAAGGAAAGCTCGCCTAACATGGGACATTGTAGTACTTATCCTAAGCTCGACAGTCACATTCTGCGGCAGACTACTGTGGATTTGCTTTGGGTTTCCCCAACAGATCTCTAAGGACTCTTTCTAGCAAGTTGCAGTGGAATGTTCTAACCAGGATTCGCATATCCCTGGCAGAGTAGCCCTGATACCCAGCAAGATCGTATCTCTGGTCATGGTATCCCCACAAAGGTCAACATCGAATCTTGTCAGCAATACTCCCCAGCTGAGTTGTTGTTCTCCCCGCAGAGGTTTATCAGATCGACAGAATCTATTCCTCAACAAGGATGGTACAGCCTTTTCCCAGCCGGGTCAGAAGGTTGATAATCCCTATAAAGGATCTTGGGTTGAATAAATCCCCAAGCAGAGTTTTTATGACTTTTCTTCCCTAGCAAGACGCCATGCAAAGAAATTCTCATCCCCAGCGAAGTCGCTGTGACCAGAATTCATTCCTCTAGCAGATGAAGTGATTACTGGCAGATTTATTATTCTTCAAGTCCAATTTATTTTTGGCAAACTTGACAATTCGAAGCAGACGGATTGTTCATCCATTCGCCAGCAGAGATATTATCCTTTTAGGAGTCTCCGAGATTAAATCATTGATTGTGGTTCCTCAGCAGAGTCGGCAGAGATGTCTGGCGCAGAGGCAGAGAGTAATTCGATTTTAAAATTCTTAAAGTCCAACAGTGGATTGGCAAAAGTCCGTCTTCGGGTGGCAAAAGTCCAACAGTGGATTGGCAAAAGTCCGTCTTCGGGTGGCAAAAGTCCAACAGTAGATTGGTAAAAGGTCCATCTTCGGGTGGCAAAAGTCCAACAGTGGATTGGCAAAAGTCCGTCTTCGGGTGGCAAAAGTCCAACAGTGGATTGGCAAAAGTCCGTCTTCGGGTGGCAAAAGTCCAACAGTAGATTGGTAAAAGGTCCATCTAAGGGTGGCATATTCTCAAAGTCCAACAGTGGATTGGCAAAAGTCCGTCTTCGGGTGGCGAAAGTCCAACAGTGGATTGGCAAAAGTCCATCTTCGGGTGGCACGAAGCTGCAAAGTCCACCAGTAGCGTGGCAGGCCAGTAGTCGTCTGGAATTGCATAAAAGACATTATTAAGGTCCACCAGTAGTGTGGCAAGCCAGTAGTCGTCTGGCGTCGTTCAAAAAGACATTATCAAAGTCCACCAGTAGTGTGGCAGGCCAGTAGTCGTCTGGAGTTGCATAAAAGACATTATTAAAGTCCACCATCAGCGTGGCAAACCAGTAGTCGTCTGGCGTCGTTCAAAAGACAGAGCTCTCCGACGTTTCATCGAGGATTCAATCCAACAGTCTCGTTGGGTTTATATCCCTTTTCTTCTTCACCCAGAGCAAATTTTTGGTTATTTTTGGTATTCAATCACTATATACCTTGAAAGTCCGAAAGCAATTGCTTTCAGGCATTCAGGTCTACAGCGCTTGAATAGGGGCAGCTGTAATACCCCAAAATTTGCTCTCCCCTTTTGTCATCATAGCATGGCATTATCATTTATCATATCATATTCACCTCATTAACATTACATTGCATTTAACATAGAAAAATGAAGCATGGCATCCTTCTTACCATTAGGGCATGTGATCAGGTGGAAGGTGGACAATCAAGGATCATTCAAAACACCAAGGGGTCAAATAAGTGGTCTCAAGGCAAGCCAAGAGGTCTCTCATGTCTCATACTACCTCAATTGATCATCCACAATCTCAAGAAAGTGAGATCCAATGGGAGATTGAAGCACCACATCTTTCACTATGCAAGAGGTTCAAAAATTGAAGGAAAACCCTCAAAAGAGATAGCTCATTGATTCAAAATCATTCTCAAGTGGCATTTCTCATCATCCTTTAAGAGGATACACAACATACTCTGAGGAATTTGAAATTGAAGACTGCACATTTTTCTCCTAGGAGGTGGGCACCAAAACTAGGGTTTCCCATTAAATCAGGGAATCTTTGATTTTTTGAACAAAACTTGATGTCATGGTATTCCATATGTCCTTAAGTGTATGTATGTGGAAAATTGCATCTCAATTGGTTTTGGAGGTGGTTCAATTGGAAGAAAGATCAAAAATCAGGGAATTTGGGGCAAAGTCAAATAATCAGAGGAAAAAGTCAACTCTTGAATTTTTGAGGCCAAATTCATGAAATTCATGTTATATGTGTCCAATGTACAAAATTTGACCAAGAAACTCCAAAGGAATCATAAAAAAATCAAGATTTGGAAAGTTGCCATTTTTGGATGAAGTAGGGTTACTAAAAATAGCAAGTTTTGGCCATTTTGCATCAGAATTGGAACCAAGGCCATTCAAATTTGGAGCACCAAATGAAAAATCCACTCTGCCTCAATGAAAGATCTTGTTTTAAGCTTCAAATCCATGTGTAGAACATCTCCATTGGATAAAAATTGAGAGAGATATGATTGATCAAAGTTGGAGGAAAGTAGGTTCAAAACTAGGTCATGACCAAGATTTTCAGGGCACGCGCGCAGTCATTTTAACAAGCATGTGGTGGGCCAAATGTCCACTCATTTTTCTCGTGGTTAAAGGCCTCAAATGAAAAACTTTTCAACATCAAAGTTGTTCCTTGTAGTGTCCTCTTCAATGTTGAGGTTGTGAAAATTTTGATTTAACCAAGTTATGAGATAGTTTGGAGGGTTCAAAGTCATGTTGTTTGTGCTGAAATTTTGTGTGCCCAATTGCCTTGCCAGCCAACCTTTTGCCACGCCCACCAACCAGTTGTGAACCATTGTGTTCATAGCTATTTTTAGGCATGTTTGAGACCTCATTTCACTTCAATTTTCAAACCAATATTGTTCCCCAATGTACCCTCTTTCAAATGAACCCATAAACTCCCTAAGGCAGTCATTGAGTAGAGAGAAAAACCTCCATAAACCACCATATGTTGACACTGATACATTGATGACATGCTGCATGATTTGGTTCAGTCACACCACAAACACCTCCTCACTTTTGTTTCCTCTTTCAACCAAGCACAAGTTACTTACATAATGCACACTGTCACGTGCCATACATGAGAATAGAAGGAACAAACTTGCTTAGCAAGTTTCTGATGCACAGATTGGCAGCTTCACTCTCCTTTTCTCCCTTCCACCATAACTGTCATGAGCTTGACCTCACCATAACTCAGCCTCAATAACTCGCCCCTAACTAACTTGACTCAGTTAGTTAGGGTGCACTCACTTTAACTCATCCAACTCAGTTAACTCCACTCATTAAACCATGGTTAGTTCATACTATAAATAAAAATCACACTCTCAAATTTCATTTGGAACTTCATTTTTTCACACATTCACTTCAGAAACTGGCTCTTCTTCTCTCTCAATCTCACCATTGCCATTGATTCTCGAGCTTCACCTTGTTCATTTCCTCATTTTCACTTCAGAATCTCTCTGATTCTTTCTCAATTTCACTACCTTGCAATTGGTTTTGAAGCTTGGATTTCATTTCTTCTCCATTGAATCATCATCCACCACTGCATCTAAGCCTTTATTTGGCCAAAAGAAGCTCAAAGAGGAAGCAGCATCTCTGGTTTTCTGAAGAACATCTCAAGGTCTCAAATCTTCAGGTACGAATTTCCACCATTATAGACTTTATTTGAAGTGGTTTTCAGGTTCTTGAGGCTTCTTATAAGCTCAAGAATTTGTCTGGCTAGTTGATAGGCCTTTAGAGGCATAGTTGAAAACTTAGGGCAGGACTTGATCTCTTCTGTTCTTTGTGCACGTGCTTGATATGTGAAAAATAAGTGTGCATTCTTGATCTACATGAGCTCAGCTTCATTTTGGTATGCGTATTGTACATTTCTGTGAACATGTGAAGTTGCAGACGGTGGTGTGTGACCGGAGAAGGTGACCGGAGGTCCCTCTCCGGCCGGTAGCTTTGTGCTAGGGTTTCATTGCCAGAATGAATGTCAGCCACATGATGTTGTTGATCTAACGATCCAAAGCGCGCCAGCACATAAAAAACTCACATGCCTCTCACGTGTGGCTTCTAATTCCATTTTAAACATTGTGTGTTGTGGCATATGGTATGGAGCGTGGACATGCGTGTGTGAGCGTTTGATCTGATTACTTTGACTTTGGCTTGACCTTGACTCAATCTAGTGGCTATTAATAAGTCAATTTTGTTGACTGAAGAACATGTTAATTAGTATGGGTTGCGCAGACTTGGACCTAGACCAATTTGATATTCGCACCTCCCTTGTTTAAGGCCCAATTGATTTTGAACTGAATAGTTACTAGGCATGCACCCCCATTCACATTTACATTCCATTTTATTTTTTCCATTTTGCTACACATTTCATAATTAATTTTTAAAAATACCAAAACATATTGGAAAATTCTACAAAAATTCATGTGTATTCTTAAAACATTTAGGAAATTTTTCATGATTTTATTTTCTGATTTTATGACCATTTTGCCCCTGTTCCATTATTTCTTTTGAATTTCCATTTGTATGCATACTTAATGTGACATATGATTTTGTGCATTTTTGTTCTTGATCATAAAAAATGATTTTGATGCCTTTCTTTTTGCATTGTGGTCACAATATGTTGAGGTATGTTTGAGATTTATGAGATGATTTTTAAGTCTTTTTTGGATGACTTTTGATGTGTTTCTTTGAGCATGAATGCATGAAACTTCCATGAGACTTTGACCTAATTGTTGAGTGACTTTGGTTCTGATTCATTGCTTGTGGACTTGATATGTTAATGGCATGTGTTCAAGGTGTTTGATTAGTGAAAGCCATAATTTTTGAAGCATGTTTGCTATTTGTTTGAAGCATGAAGTTTAACTTGTTCATTTTGTGAATGCATGCCTCATGTTTGGTTTGCTTGATCATGAAGGCACTTGTGCCATGAGTTGTGGTTTTGTTTGAGGATGCATAGCATGTTAATTGACTTCTGATTGTGACATTTGGGTTTCATCTTTGCATGTTTGATGTTTATCTTGCACCTTAAGTCACTTGTTTCACAAGTATGAACCACATTCACATCACTTCACCTCTTCTTCTTTACTACTTGTTGGATTGAGATTTTGTTTGCATGATTTGGTATGCTCATTTAGGATAACATTAGGTTGTGTAAATATGAGTTACATTCTGACTTGGAAGCATCTATAGCATTCAATCTCATTTTACTTTGTTTGTCAACTTGTTTGAATTTGGTTTGTTCATTATACTTTCTTACTTTACTTGTAAGTGATTGTGCTAACCATGTAGGGGCTTTGGTAAGTTTCAATTGAGTGTGGATAAGGAATCCACATTCAACTTCTATCCTTTCTCTTTTACAATTCCATTTAGTGTTTTGCTAAGCACTTATGTGCTTTCTTTTAATAACTCATCACTTGCCCTTTGTGAATTACAATTCATCTTCTACTTTAGAAGTGAATTGTTTAATTCATTCTTTCTTTAGACGTTAGGTTGAAACCTCACAAACCTTTAGGATCACTCCCTTTAATCTTCAATTAGGATTGAGTCTTAGTCCATATAGGTTTTACCTTTTCTCCTCTCTTGAGTCCCTCTTCTCATCTCTTCAAAGAAAATTCAAAATATCTAATAAAGGTAGGCATTTATTGCATTTAGGCCTTTCATATGAAGAAAAGATTATAAGGGGTCTTCTCTTGTAATCTTAGAATGTGTAGCATATAGCCCATCTTGGGTCAATGTGTTAAACATTTGATCTTGTATGAGGGACTTAAATGCAATACTTGTTGAAGGTACAAAGAAAAACACTTCTTCATTTCTTAATTCACAAAAACACTTAATAAATACAAGTATGCTAGTGTGTTTGAACCTTGACAATTGGAACTAAGTGTGGGGGTCTTCTTCACCCTTAGTGTATCTTCTTGCTCATTCCATCTTGGAATGTGAGAAGGTACACATTCCAATAACTAAGATTCAGATATACTATCATATGCAAACAAATAATAAAACACTTCTTTCTAAAAGGCAAAAACAAACAATAACGTCTTTCCTTCGGGAATTCTTTTCTCATCTCATTCATTCTCAACGCACGAACGCGCTTCTACTCGTTCTCTTGCAAGATGGTAACGCACTCGGACCAGCGAGCCTGCAACACCTGAGCTAGAACGTAAGCCGTTCTCTAAAAAACACAATCCATCCCTAGTGAGGGGAACTACGTCGCTCTGATTCTCATGCTCCCGATGAGATACGTAGGCAGTGGGGTAGGGCCCATGCGAGCACTTCTTTTATTTTCCCTACATTTGTTTCCCGTTCCTTTTCTTTTCTTTCTACTTTTTTTTCTTTCAGTTCCTTTTCCAGTATCCTTTCTTTACACCCTTTGATCGAAACAGCAAGCGTGGATCCCATCGGGTACGATGGACGCGTGGGGGTGCTAATACCTTCCCCGCGCGTAACCGACTCCCGAACCCAGTTCTCTTGGTCGTAAGACCATGCTTTTCCTTTCTCTCAGGTTTACGCGGTGTTTCCTTTCCCTCTCTTGGGATAAATATACATTGCTGGCGACTCTGTTTTGGTGCCACTTTCGCGTTTGTACTTGGATGAAAATCCCGGGAGCGACACGCGCCACCGACAAAAATCGCTCGCTACAAGGTCAGGGAGGGAAGAGAGAGTGACAAAAATAGGAAGAACAAAAATAGGGCAAGGGAGGTAAGAGAGAGAGAGAGAGAGAGAGAGAGAGAGAGAGAGAGAGAAGTGTGGAAAGTGTGAAAATGAAAAAATGTGGAAAGTGAAAAGAGAAAAGGTGATTAATTCGGCCAATCAGAGTGATACAAGTTTGCAAAAAAATGTGATAGGGAGGGAGTTAATTTGGACATTACTTATTTACTGAAATAGCCTTATTTTAGTGTAAATTTTTTGAAATGGAAGGGCATTGTTGGCAGACAATGCAATTGATTTGTATTAGATAAATAGTAGATGTCACTTGTCATGATGTAATAAAAGATGAGAATGAAAAAGTAAATATTAGTTAATTACTAAAATACCCTTTTGCTAGTGTAAATAATTTGTGATTAAAGGACAATTTTGAAAGTTTATGTAATTGAATTGTAATAGATAGATAGTAGATTATACAAATAAGATTATTATGGGTTTTTTCAGCTAAAGAGATGGTATTTGTAATTTGGTTATGACATAATTCAGGGATGTTAAAATATTTTTTAGGCAAAATAACCTTTTTCGTCCCTTAACTTTACACCAGGATCCAGTTTGGTCCCTTAACTTTAAAAAGTGGCTAGTTCGTCCCTTAACTTTTAAAATGGTGTCAAAGTAGTTCTTGCCGTTAGTTGGCTCAAACGTCTGTTTATTCTTGGTTACGTGGCAGCTGACATGGACTTGGAATATCATCTTCTTCCTTCTTGGCTTCATTTGCAGTCGTTCCCCCTATTTCACTTGTTAGGCCAAATTGAATTCATCTTCTTTCTTCACAATTTCTCTCAAAATTAAATGGTAGTGTTAATCAAAACTTGAAATTGGGTTGTTCTTCGTCGTTGTTGAGTAAGAGAAATTGTGAAAGTGGGGATTCAATAGCTAGTGGAAGTTCTAGTAGGAAGCCCATGTGTTATTGTGGAGACATGGTTGTTTTTCAAAGGGCAAAAACTGTCAAGAATATGGGGAAACTATTTTGGGGTTGTCCCAATTATAAGGTATCCAATGTATTTTGTGTGTCTTTACTTTCTGTTATAGACTCATCTTGAACCTCTTTGAAATGCAAATTTCAGATGCAAGCTGGATGCAATTACTTTGGTTGGTTCCATGAGGATGCGTTTGATGAGAAAGAAGAATTTTTGATGCATATGATGAGTGTGGCTACAAAGGGACTGGATGAAGCAAAAAAAGACATTGAAGAACTTGGGACAAAGCTGATGATTATTGATGTTGAAATGAAGAATATCATCAAGTGGAAAAAATATGGAATTTGATGTTTTTGATAATTATCATTGTATTGATTTTTAGGTTGAATTAGGTTAGTTAGATGGTGTATGTGCTTGTATCAGTTGTATTTGATGTTATCTTGAATGAATGTTGAAATGTTTTATGAATGAATTTAATGAGTTTTATCTTCACATTCTGTTTTTAATGTTTTAACTAACCTGTAATTTTTGGGCATGACCTATAAATATTGGCATGACTTATAAAATTGAACATGACCTATACAGTTTTGTTCATAACAAATTTGGACATGACCTATAATTTTTGGGCATGACATTGGATTATTCCATAAATGGAAGTGATCTATAACAGAAAATGTTCACAAACAGAATATGTTCATAACAAAATATCTTAATAACAGAATGTAGTCATAAATTGCAGTAGATATTTTTGTCCATAACAAAAACACCAAAGTGCACCAAACTACAATTAGGTTCATAATAGAAAAAACTTGTTCAGTACCATAACAAAATACACCAGAAACTAGTTCAGCGCCATAACAAAAAACACAATAAACTTTTTCATTACATCAATACCATAGTGCACAAAATACAACATAAAATACTTAAGCCTAATATTTCTAGGGATTCTTCTTTGAAGCTGTTCTCTTAGTTGAAGTGGATCTCCTAGTGACTGGACCAACAACATTCTTGGATGCAGACAACCTGGTTGTAGGCCCAGGTGGAACAAATGCCCTTGGTGCCTTCCTAACGGGTGGCTTTTGTATCTTCCCCTTAGCATGACCATGAGTCTTCTGAGCAGCCTTCCCCTTAGAGGATTGAGTAGAATGTTGTGCAGGCTGGGTTGTTGTCTAAGAGGCTTGGGTAGTTTGTAGAGCAGACTGAGTAACAGTCTGAGATGCTTGGGAAGATTGTTGAGCAGTCTGAGTGGATTATTGAGCAAAATGTTGGGCAGTCTGAGTAGATTCTTGGGCAGATTGTTGAGCAGTCTGTTGTGCAGTATGAGTTGTTGTGTCCTTACAAGTAGACTTATAGTGTCCTGCTTGCTTACACCTACTGCACTTCACCAAGAAACCAGTTCTTCTCATTTAGCGATCAGAGCCATCAATCTTTTCTTGTTCTAAATTGCTCCTCTTTTTGGGCCTACCAGGCATCTTCTTGAACTTGGATGGTTGCACATCAGGGTATGGTGTCTTTACCCACAAGTTAGATCCATTAACAAGGTAGATGACATGCTTATAAACTGCCTTGTATTTTGAAACCCTATAATACTCAGGGGTGTAACTATCTATTCTGAAATTGCTACTCTTCATAGCAGACAAAGCATGGACACATGGGAGTCCTGTAAGTTCCCATATTCTGCATGAACATATGTGATCTTTTAGGTTCACAACAAACTTATCAGCTTGTTTCTCCAAGTGCCTGTCATACCCCAAATTTTGACCACTAAGATTTCCCATCATTGTGAAAATCATCATCACAATATGGATGTACCTATATGTCTCTTCAATCTCCTCAGGAATTGTTAGGCATTCTCTACCATCAAAGATTAGGGTTTTGAGCCCTCTCAGAGAACTTAGACAAAGGATCAATCAAGAAATGACATAATCTTCAACTTGTCTAAACTCTCCAACACACATAAAGGATCAGGAGGACTCCCACATCAAGAATCAAGCACAAGGTTGCAACATTCCAAGTGGATTAAGCCTCCAGATCGTCAGTGTCATCAAATTAGGGTTTGGGCGACCAGGGCCTCCAGATGGAAATTTTCATCTGGGCATGAGCCAATGCTTCAAAATATAACTCAAGATACTCCATGGGACCTCATGGACCCAATCATCAAGTCAATTTAGCCTCAGGGGATGCATTTACCAAAAATCAGGAATTAGGGTTTCTTGACCTAATTCACCCCTAAGTTGACTTTTGGGACAAAACATGTGCCAAGACCTCAAGACATGATTTGAGGGTCTCTAACACACTACATTGATCCATTTGCAACAATGGATTGATCCAAGAAGCTTGATCCACAAGTTTCAATTTCATCAGGACCACAATTAGGGTTTCGGAGAAAAAGTCAACTGTACCTTTGACTTTTGACCAAGACATGCCCCCAAACCTTGGGACATGATTTAATGCACCCTATAAGACCTATGGAACATGTCCATTAGGTTTGATTTAGGTCAAGGACTTGATTTCACAAAGGATCACACAATTTAGATTTCGTCCGATAAAAAGTCAACTGTGCAAAAATCCAAAGTTTGACTTTTTGGATTTTTGGTCAAACAAGGTTACTTAACCCTAAAACAACGTTAATATGTGATTTGAATCATCATTCATCAAGAAAAATCAAAGAAAGTGAGTTAACATGTAAAAGGGGTAACCGTAAAAACTTAGAATTTTTCTAAGTTATGGAACAAAGTGGCTAGGGTACCAACTTCCAAGGACCATAACTTGAGATCCAAGCAACCATTTTGGATGGTCCAAAGCTGGATTTGTAGATCTCATGGCATACTTTAAAAGTGTCAACTACAACTCATTCCAATTCCTCATGGATTTTTAATTATGGAATGATCAAAATGGTTGAAAACACAAAAGTGACATTTTTCCAACACTTAGTGAAATTTTCACTAAGTCAGAATCTGCCTTATTTTTTCCAAAATGTAGAGGCACTTTTCATTGTAATTCAGGTTGACTCAAAACCAAAGTTGGACTTCATGATGAAATAGGATATACCAGCTTTCTAAAGTGGCCAAGAACTCCCTCAAACTCCACCTGAGCTATAAGTTATGATAGCTGCAACATACCTTGATGCAAACTGCTTGGCAAGGCAGATTTGTGCATAAGGGCTCGATTTGATCAAATTGTGCAACAACAATCATGGTTATCCATCTGCACACCTCAAGGGGGAACAAACAAGGGACAAGCACTGATCCATCAGCCTCCAAAGTCCCAAAATCTACAATAGCCATGCCAAACCTAAAAAGCCTAAAAGAGGCCAAGACTCCAATTTTGTTTTAGAACATTTAATGGATGCTTAAAGGTGGCATGTATCAGAGCAAAGATGAACACTTCAGTCAAGCCTTATCCTTGAATCAAAGAACCATAGGCCTGTGCTCTAATCTCAAGTCAATGGCTAGAGGAGACTTGAGATTCCATTTGATCCACATTGGCCAAAGGCTTGCTGCAGTTGCCATTCCCTATTCCTTGCAAAACAAACTTGCTCCACTAGAAATAGACCTTATTTTTGATCAGTTTGAGTTCACCAAAGTAGGGGTGGACAATCGGTCGGTTACGGTCGATTTCGGGCCCAAACCTTAAATCCGACGTAAACCAAAGGCCTATAACACTTTCCTTTCTCAAAATCACACTCTTACTTCCAAAAATGCCTTCTAATGCAAGCTACTATCGGGTCTTGAATTAGAATGTGTTTCCAACCAAACCAATCACACACACACCGCATAAACATCATATGTGAGCTGATCAAACACTAAACCAACAACTGGAACACCAAATTCATGAAATCACCATCCATTTGCTCAAGTTTTCAACAAAGTTGCAGTTGAGGTACCATAATCTGTTCCAGTCCATTTCAAATCAATCCAAGTTTTCAAACACACTCCATATGGTGTAGGGAAGCTATTCAGATCATCACAACTCACCTGTAACACCTCTAACTCAAAAATCAATTTGCTCTTGCTGCCACGACCTTCAAGTAAACCTAAACTTGGTCATCTCATGATTCATGCATATTTCCTCGCACAATAATTTTTCCATATGTTCATAATCATGTATCGAGTGTTTCCCCTCAATTAATTGCTTTGTCTGAATCGTGTATGGAATTTCTTAGCCTTCATGCAGAAATTAGGGTTCTTGAGGTTTTGTCTTGATTTCTTATTCCATGCTTAAAATAAATGAAATTAAAGACCATAGACATGATCGTGAGTTAAAAACGAGCAGATTGATATGTGGATTGTGTGATTTCATCAAGTATTCCAGTGAGATTGATGAGAAAATGCAAATCAGGCCAAAACAAGAACTCCCGCATGTTCT
Organism: Lathyrus tuberosus; assembly: GCA_022829125.1. Classification (NCBI taxonomy): domain Eukaryota; kingdom Viridiplantae; phylum Streptophyta; class Magnoliopsida; order Fabales; family Fabaceae; genus Lathyrus; species Lathyrus tuberosus. The sequence continues at coordinate 11,762,005 of JALAZF010000025.1, read as the reverse complement.
TGGTGTGTTCTTGGCGCCTTTTTCAAATATTTGAATATTTGAATTTTTGTGATTTTTATTTAATTGATTCAAAAATTAATTTCTCTCACAAAAATGTTAAAATTTTTTATTTTACAAGAATTTCCCAAAAATATTATTTATTCCATATATTTGATATTTTTCCAAATAATTAATTTTTATTTGTTTTTCAACATTTTGAAAATTTTCTTTCTCTTGATTTTCCAAACTTAAATGGGTTTCAATCATTTTGTGGATAAAAACATGATTTTTGAAACATTGATCCAAGATCACCACTCATTTTTCCTATGTTTTCAATAATTTTTATTAATTTTTAATCAAAATTAATTCCATTTCTAACAAAATTAGGGTTTTGATTAATTCCACCCTCATCAATCTTTGTCAAACACTCATGGGCCTCTAATAGAGTGTAAGACCCAATCCCGTTTTAACCAAAATCTTTTTTGGCCTTAGACATTGTATAAGTCTCTATGCGTTAAAAAGAATCTCGGCGCGATCGCCATTTCAAACGAAAAATCATCTGGGCCTCCACTCGTGTTGTAAGTCCCATCTTTCTTTTTTAAATTATCTGGGCCTCTCCTTGAGTTGTAAGATCCATCCCTTGTTGTACATAAACCATTTTGGGCCTCAGCCGTTGTATAAGTCCTGGTACGATATTCAAAACAACGGTGTGATCACTGTTAAACCTTGGGGCTCTCCTTGAGCTGTAAGCCCCAACAATCTTTTCAAAACACTTCCCTTTTGATTTAGATTCAAATATATATTGTTATCAAAACTTTTTTTAATTTCTTTGAACAACTAACAATACAGCATGAAAGCTTGCTCGCCTGTAAGTTTTATCAGCTTTCTTTTACATGCTTTGATATATATAATTGTATTTTGGGAAGCTGCGCGTGGTTAGTCTTCTTTCATAACCTTTTTTAAATACTTGACATATATCAACTGTATATATACTAGTATAGTTATTTAGAGTTTTCCCCGACAACTAGGTCTAGAACTAGGTAAAGCCCTGTTGGTCACTCTTAAATACAAACAAAACTAGATCCGCATAGGATTACCAGATATAGTCTTGCCTTCTCTTGGGCTTAAACAATACGAAACAAAGAGAAAGGAATTATTCTTCGTAAACCTTTTCTCAGACTGTCACCCCTAGAAATTGTCAAATAAATTCTACTCCCCAGAGGTGATCTATTCTCGGTGAATGGAATCTCTTGAGTTTCTTCAAACCTCGAACTTTCACTAAATGATCTATTCTCGGTGAATGGTATTTCTTGAACTTCCCTTGGTTTGGGACCCACAAGCTTCCTAAAAGCATCCCCGCCTCATCTTGGGCTTTGTACAAGGACCCTCCGGCTTCTTAGAAGTTCTCATGCCTTCTCTTGGGGTTAATACAAGGACCCTGACGACCTCTTAAAGGTATAAGATAGAACTTAGTCATCCTTTGCTAGAGCAGTCTCTCTCATGTCAAACCTCAGGCTACTTTAGGGTTGAGTCTCATCCCTTAATGCTTGTGCCTCCTCATGGGCATCATACAAAAGATACAACTCTTCCACATCAGTAGACTTGGACAGGCTAATCCCCTTGAGTCTCAAAGACATTCTCAAGTTCCTTACAAATATAGGAAGAAACCCCGGGCTCTCTGGATCAATTTCAAGCTGAAACCTAGCCTCTCTCTCGAGAGTCCCCCAACCAGGGTCAGCTTATCCCAAATCAGAACCTCAAGGTCTCTAATATTTCAACTCTTCTGTAATCCTCAGCAAGAGTTGATTCCCCCACTTGGACCTGCCTAGGGATCTCAATAGTCCCCAGTAGAAAGATAGCCTCCTCTTAGGCTTTGTATAATGATCCTTCCTCAGCGAAGTAAGCCTCCTCTTGGGCTTTGTACAATGATTCTCCCCACCGGAGCTAACCTTTTCAGACTCTCTTGTTGAGTCAATCACTTGTCAGACTCTCTTGTTGAGTCAATCACTTTTCCAGACTCTCTTGTTGAGTCAATTAAACTTTTCAGACTTTCTTGTTGAGTCCATCACCTTCTCATACTCTCTTGTTAAGTCAACCATTTCAGCCACAATCTTGGGCTTTGTACAAGACAGATAAATACTCTCTTGTTGAGTCAGTCTTTTGCCAACCTCGTCTCGGGCTTGGTATAAATATTTCCCCTAGCAGGAGTTAGCCTCCTCTCAAGTTGGGTAGAATAATTTCTCCAGCTTGTTCAGCCACAATCCTGGGCTTTATACAGGACAGATAAAAGCACCCTCTTGTTGAGTCAAACCATTTTAGCCTCAATCTTGGGCTTTGTACAAGACACAAACCTTCCTCTCTTAAGCTTGGGACAAATATTTTACCAAGCAGAGTCAAACTCATTTCAGCCACAATCTTGGCCTTTGTACAAGACAGATAATACTCTCCAGCAAGAGTCAAACCTCTTTAGCCTCAATCTTGAGCTTTGTACAAGATAGATAGAACACTTTCCCCGAAAAAGTCAAACTTTCAGCCTCCTCTTAGGCTTTGTATAATGATATCCCCAAAGAATTTGTCTCTTCTTTGCCTCAATCTTGGGCTTTGTACAAGACACCAATATAGACACTCTCTTGTTGAGTCGGCCATATTAAGCCTCCTCTTAGGATTTATATAAGGAAATCCCCTAGCCGAGTCTATTAACCTTTTAGCTTCTATCTTGGGCTTCGAACAAGACACCAAAATATCTTTTTCCTCCCTTAGAATAGGAGGAACTATGATTGCTCTGATTTCCCTGTTTCGTTTAAACGGGAATACGTAGGCATAAGAATGCGAAATCTTAGCGAGCATACCAATCAAAAAATCTAGGTCTAATATCTTACCAAAAACATCGGGGAAACCCGAATATCAACAAAACTCGCTCACTCACTCATACTTCCCAAGAAACTTTCCCAACCCATTAACAAATAAACACTATCAATTACAAAGCAAAACCTAAAGCTAATATCCTGTGGATAGCCACATATAGGATGGGTAATTGACAACTACCCATTGTATAACCTGACCCCGGACCCCCGAATCTCTTTTAAGCGTTTGTTCAGTTAAACATTCGCGTGCAAGGATAGTTTTAGATAGCTTCCCTTTCCCTTCCAGCTTCATGGGATAAATAAGAAATCAGAAAGTAGCACCCCTTCTGTCATACCCCAAATTTTGACCACTAAGATTTCCCATCATTGTGCAAATCATCATAACAATATGGATGAACCATCATGCCTCACCAAATGCCTCAAAGGTTGTTGAGCATTCACTACAATCAAAATTAGGGTTTTAAGCCCTCTCAGAGCCTTAGACAAAGGATCAATCAAGGAATGACATGATCTTCAACTTGTCTAACCTCTCAAACATCCACAATGGATCAAAAAGGACTCCCACTTCAAGGATTAAGCACAAGGTTGCTCCCTTCTAGGTGGATCAAGTCTCAAGATCGCCAATATCACCAAATTAGGGTTTTGGTCGACCAGGGCCTCTAGATGGAAAGTTTCATCTGGGCATAAGCCAAAGATCCAAAACACAACCTCATGTACTCCATGGAACCTCATGGACCCAAGCATCAAGTCAATTTGACCTCAGGGGATGCATACATCAAAAATCAGGAATTAGGGTTTCTTGACCTAATTCACCCCTAAGTTGACTTTTGGGACAAATCAAGAGCCAAGACCTCAAGAAATGATTTGAGGGTCTCTAATGAACTATATTGATCCATTTGGAACAATAAATTAATCCAAGAAGCTTGAGCAACAAGTCTCATTTTCATCTGCACCACAATTAGGGTTTCGCGAGGAAAGTCAACTGTAACTTTGACTTTTGACCAGGACATGCTTCCAAACCCTAGGACATGCCCCAATATACCCTATGACACCCATGGAACATGTCCATCAAGTTTGATTTAGGTCAAGAACATGATTTCCTAAAGAATTGCACAATTTGGAATTCATTTGATAAAAAGTCAACTGTGCACAAAAGTCAACTTTGACTTTTTGAGATTTTTCACAAAAATGGATTTTTAACCCTAAAATGATGTTAATGTATGATTTGAATCATCATTCATCAAGAAAAATCAAGGAATGTTGGATAACTTGTAAAAGGGGTAACCATAAAACTTAGAAATTTTTCTAAGTTATGGAAAAAGTACCACTAATACACTAACTTTGGAGGATCATAACTCCTAAACCACATGGCCATTTTTTCTCATCCAAAGATGGATTTGTAGCCCTCATTACCCTCTACAAAAACTTCAACTACACCTAAGTCCAATTCATTAAGGATTTTGAGTTATGGAGTGATCAAAATCAAGAAATCACACTTTGTTCCAACACTTAGTAAAAATTTCACTAAGTCAGATTTTGCTTCACTTTTTGCCAAATGTAGAGGGATTTTTCACTTGGAATCAAAATAGATCAAAAGAAAACTTGTTCAAACAATTGTTGTATCATGTAAGGTTTTTCCAAAATGGCCAAGAACATTGCCAAATTCAACTTACCCCATGAGATATGACATTGTCAAGTTGCCTTACTGAAATCTGTCAAAGGCAAGGCAGATTTTGCATTTTGGCTTGATTTGCGAAAATTAGCCAAATTCAAATGTTCCTATCGACTTGGACACATCTGAGGATTGAATCTAAAGGGGACAATCACTAAGCCAAGCCTCAAAAGTCCATGGAACAAGAAATAACATGTTGAACCTAGAATGGCCAAAATAGGGACATGACTCCAAATTTGGATTGAAGCATTCAATGGAAGCATCAAGGTGGCATGGACTGAGCCATTCTCATCTGAAATCAGTTAAGACTTATCCAAGACCAAGGGAACCAAAGCTCTGTGCCCTAACCTCTAGTCAATGGCTAGAGGAGACTTGGATTTTCATTTGCCAACATTGGCCAATCCTACTTACCAGCTGCCATTCACTATTCCTTGCAAAAAAAACTTGCTCTACTATAAATAGAGCTCAATTGTGATCAGTTTGAGTACACCAAAGCCATCAAACAGATGCCTTCCTCAAAATCTCTTCTCTCACTCCAATTTTGCCTTCTAAGGCAAGTCACTATCGAGTTTTGAGTTTGAGAGCAATTCCAATCAAACCAATCACTCACACACCTCACATACATCACATATGAGCTGATCAAACACTTAGATCACTTCTGAAACACCAATTTCACAAAATCACCAGCTGGTTGCTCAAATTTTCAACCAAGTTGCAGCTGAGGTACCACAAATTGATCCAGCCAATTTCAATCAAGTCCAACCATTCAAACACACTCCATAGGGTGTAGGGAAGCTGTTCAGATCATCACCACTCATCTGTAACACCTCCAAATCAAAAATCACATTGCACTTGCTGTCACGGCTTAGAGGTAAGCATATACTTGGTCATCTCTCAATCTATGCATATTTCCTCGCACAATAATTTGGCCATATGTTCATAATCATGCATGGAATGTTTTCCCTCAATTAATTGCATTGTTTGAATCGTGTATCAAAAATCCTAGCCTTCATGCAGAAATTAGGGTTCTTGAGGATTTTTCATGATTTCTTGTTATATGTTTAATTTAAATGAAATTAAGTGTTATAGACATCATCGTGAGGTTGAGACGAGCATAATGATATGTGGATTGTATGATATAATCAAGTGTTCAGTGAGATTGAGGAGAAAATGCAAATCAGCCAAACCCAGAACACGCGCGTGTTCTTGGCGCCATTTTTGAATAATTCAAATATTTGAATTTTGTGATTTTATTTAATTGATTCAAAAATTAATTTCTCTCTGAGTTTTAATGATTTTGAGTTGATTCTTTTTTTAATAATTCACAAAAATGTTAAAATATTTTATTTTCCCAAAAAATCCCAAAAATATTGTTTATTTCATATAATTGATATTTTTGCAAAGAATTAATATTTTAATTGTTTTTGACATATTAAATATTTTTTCTACATTGATTTTGCAACTTTTAATGCTTTCTAATTATTTTGTAGGTCAATACTTAATTTTTGAAGCATTAATCCAAAATCACAATTTGTTTTTCACATGTTAAACAATTTTGATCATTTTAATTGAATTTTTATTCAATTAAATACATTTTTGAAAACAAATTAGGGTTTTTGGATTAATTCAACCCTCATAAATCATTTTCAAAACTTTTTGGGCCTCTAATAGAGTGTAAGACCCAATCCTTTCTTGACCAAATCATTTTTGGGCCTCAGTGTAATGTATAAGTCCCGATACCGTCAAAAATAAACGGCGCGATCATCGCCTATTCAAATAATCAATTGGGCCTCTCCTTGAGCTATAAGACCCATTCAAAACATTTTGGGCCTCTAATAGAGTGTAAGACCCAATCCCCTTTTAACCCAAACATTTTGGGCCTCACTTATTGTATAAGTCCCTCTGCGTTAAAAGAAAATCTCGGCGCGATCGCCATTTTAAACGAAAAAATCAATTGGGCCTACCCTCGTGTTATAAGCCCCACTCTTTTTCTAAAACTCTTTGGGCCTCTTGAGAGAGTGTAAGACCCATCCCTTTGTACAGAAAACATTTTGGGCCTCAGTCACTTGTATAAGTCCCTCTGTACAAAATCAAACAGTGCGCTCACTGATAAAACCCTGGGCATCTCCTTGAGCTGTAAGCCCCAAAACTTTCTTTTTCAAAGCACTTTCTCCTTTGATTTTGAATATACTGTTGTTTTCAATCTTTCTTTGTTGAACAACTACCAAACAGCATGGAAGCTCTACAACCGAGTAAGTGGTTATTGCTTTCATTTACCGCTTTCATATACATATAACTGTATTGTGGGGCTGTTTAACTGTAAGTCTTCTTTCATAAACTCATATCGACTGTGTAATAATAGTATAGATATTTAGAGTTTCCCCGGCAACTACGTCTAGAACTAAGTGACTCCGTTTCGTTTAGTCATAGAAATAGACAACTAGATCCCCAATAGGATCACCAGATACAGTCTTCTCTTCGGCTGTCCTCATTAGGAATTTCCAAGAAACTCTATTCCCAGAGATGAATGTATTCTCCGTGAATGGCATCTTTGAGTTTCTTCCAAATTCTCGAACTTTCCTGAATTTGATCTATTCTCGGTGAATAGCATTGCCTTGAATTTCTCGGGGTTTGGGGACCCACGGGCTTCTTAAAAGCATCGGCCTCCTCTTGGGCATCGTACAAGGACCCACAGGCTTCCTAAAAGCAACCCCGCCTCCTCTTGGGCTTAGTACAAGGACCCTAAGGCTTCTTAGAAGTATTCATAGCCTCCTCTTAGGCTTCGTATAATGACCTCTTCCTCCGGGAATGATAGCCTCCTCTTGGGCTTAGTACAAGGACCCGTCGGCTTCTTAAAAGATTCCAGCCTCCTCTTGGGCTTCGTACAAATTGTCCCGACGACCTCCTAGAGGTATAGGAACAGAACTTAGTCATCTTCATAAAATAGTCCTTTCATAGAGTCTACTACTGTTTCTCAAAACACAGTATAAAAGATGAAACTCTAGACACGGGCAGTCTAACTTCCTTGAGTCTCAAAGACATTCTCAAGTGACCCCTTCGTTAAATAGGAAGGAAACCCGCAGACTCGGACAGTTTCAATACCGTTCAGATTTCCCGCTTCCTTAAAGAACAGGAATAACCCGGATCCTTGAATCAAATCCAGGAGTACAATGTTGCTCATATAAGAACTGATTTTCTCTTTCAAAATCAGTATACCGGACCTGTCACTTAACTGAACAGTCATTATAGCCTCCTCTTGGGCTTTGTACAATGATTCTCCCCAGCAGAGTCAAACAACGTTCGGCCTCTCTCTCGGGCTTTGTACGAGACACATAAGAGACTCCCTTGCTAAGTCAATTACCCCTTTTACCTCCATCTCGGGCTTTATACGAGATACAAAAAGGTTCTTATTGAGCCAAACAAGCAACAACCTCCATCTCGGGCTTTATAGGAGATACTAAAAGACTCTATCGTCAAGTTAAAAACCTTTTAGCCTCTCTCTCGGGCTTTGTACGAGACACATAATAGCCTCCTCTTAGGTTTTGTATAAGAAAATCACTGGTTAAGTTAACCTTTTAGCATCAAAACTGTGCCTCGTTCACAGTACACAAACATCAAACAACTCATTCCCTTTCATCTAATCGCTGTAAGTGGCAAGCCTCTGGATCATCTACATCCATGCCACTGTCCCTCTTTTAGCATGAGAAATTCCTAAGGAAAGATAGCATTGCTCTACACTGAGTTAAAGTCTTCTCCTTCAGGTTAAAACCCCCTATAAAGGAAATTATGGCGTTGCCGGGTTCACAAATCCTGGTTGAAGTAATTCTCCTTTATAAACAGTTGTGACATGCAACCCCCTCTTTAGAGATGACAAATTCTCTCTAAAGTTGGGACCTTCAGCTTCACATCTTGGGCTTTGAACAAGATACAAATAGAATTTTTCAGCTTCACATCTTGGGCTTTGAACAAGATACAAATCACCTTTCGCTTCACGTCTTGGGCTTTGAACAAGACACCAAAAACAACCATTTCCTCCCATAGAATAGGAGGAACTAGGAACGCTCTGGTTTCCTTGTTTCGGTAAATGGGAATACGTAGGCATAAGATTGAAAGAAAAGATCTTAGCGAGCACAATCAACAAAAAAACCCAAATCCCATATCTCCATAAACCAAAAGCAGTAATTCAAAAACACCAGTCCTAACATCCTAATCCTTGTTCCCCGCCAGAAACCATCTGTCTAGAAAGAAAATCGTATTGGCGAAAATAGAAATAACCAGTACAAAGGCCCCCCACATTAATAGCATTCGTAACCTAACAGACCGCTGTTTAAACTCAGTATGCAAAGCAGGGTTAATTGGAGACATCTATTTCCCTTCCTTCATCAGCTCACAATAGGATAAAAAATGAATCGACCTGTAGTTTTAAGCTCAACCGCAGAGAGCGACCAGCGCTTAAGAACCGCGTCCAAAATCGCTCGCTACAGAAAAATGGCGCCCACTGTGGGGCCGGTCTCTGTTTTTCTGATTTCCTTTTTCTTCACTTTTGTGAAAACCACAGATTGGGGCTTCCGCCGGGGAACCCATTTTTTGTCAGGAACTTAGGATTCATAGCTTCATAGGTCTAGGAAGTTTAGGACAAATATATATACCGCTTTTCCTAATTGCTATACGTGTTTATTTTTCTGCTAATGGGAATGCGGGTGATGCCGTATGTGGAAAGATTGACTATACACTTAAGATAAGTGATGGCGACGGGGTCGACCATCAACCTCAGTGGAGACTGACCAACGCAACCCATTCTCTCACCTAGACAATGGGCCGGTTGTTAAGTCTGAGAAGCTGAGGAGCCAAACCCTTTCGTAGTGCGGAAACTATCGGAAATAGTTGTTACGCGATACTACCCTCGTTTGAGGCTGGTGATATATTCTCGGTGAATGGCACTTACTCTAAGATTGCTCTACAACTCGCTGGCGATCCGCTTGTTGTTTTGCTTTCCTGGGAGGAGCTAATGATAATGAGTACAGGTACAAAAATCACCCTAGTATAAACCTTTGGGGATGGGTAGAGCCTTGACTTCATGACAACGACCCTTTGACCCTATGTTTTTTCTATGTTTTTGTGTGCTGCATTCATGCATTCATCTAAAAAACATTAAAACATTCAAAAAATCTTCTCTTCTAGTCTCTGTTCTTTCAAAATAAACTAAGACTGTGATTGCAAATATCAGAGAAAAGGATTGCACTAATGGATTTCGGTAGAAGGAGAACTCACCAGTATACCTTCAAGGTTCCAAAACTAGAGGATTTGAGAAGGTTAGCGAGGATGATCACTAACCCAGAGGCTTTCAGAGCCAAGCACGGAGGTTTGCTACCACTATTAAGAGTCCATGTGATTGAGGGAATCATGGATGCACTAATCCAGTTCTATGATCCGGTCTATCACTGTTTCACATTCTCGGATTACCAGCTTGCACCAACGCTGGAGGAGTATTCTCACCTGATCGATCTACACATTACGGATCGAGCTCCATTTTCTGGACTGGAAGAAATTCCAAAGAATCAGACTATTGCAAGAGCAATTCATTTGGACGAGTCTGAAGTTAGGACTCACCTAACCACTAAGGGTGGCATCCAAGGTTTGCCAGTCCAGTTCCTGACGAAGAAGGCCCTATATTTTGCCAGTATAGGAAACATAACTGCTTTTGAAAGCATCTTTGTCTTGCTCACCTACGGGTTTTTTTTTTGTTTCTCAACATCAATAACTTCGTCGATATTAACTCCATTAAGGTTTTTCTCATTGGAAATCCTTTGCCGACTTTGCTCGCAGATGCGTATCATTCTGTACACCTGGTAAATTTGTACAGCGGAGGGGAGATCACATGCTGTGTACCTTTGCTTTACAAATGGTTTATCTCTCACTTGCCCAAGTCTGCTACTTTTTGGGATTGCAAGAGTGCCTTACGTTGGTCGCAGAAGATCATGTCTCTTACCAACTCTGATATAGATTGGTGTAATAGGATTTATGAGGGAATCAGGGTCGTTGACCGTTGTGGAAACTTCCCCAACGTACCCCTTATAGGAACTAAAGGAGGAATCAACTACCATCCGGTATTGGTTCGCCGTCAATTTGGATACCCGATGAGACACATCCCACTGGGTGTTCATCTGGAAGGTCTTTTCTTCAAAGAAGGAGAAAACGAAAGGGCACTAAAGATGGAAATAGTGCACGCGTGGAAGCATGTTCATAAGAAAGGACGAGAGTCTCTGGGAAAACCGGACTGTGTCTCGGTGGAGCCTTATCTCCATTGGGTACAAACTAGAGCTCTCAAGCTAAAGATGCCTTATCCTCGTTACGGAATTCTTCCGCCGAGGGAATCTGTCAATTACTTCATGACGGAAACTGAAAAGCTTCAGGTTACTCTCAACAAAATTCAAAAGGAGAGAAGGTCTTGGAAGAACAAGTACCGCACCCTCGACATAGAGTGCATCAAAATACAGCAATTACTGAAAGAAAAAGATGCTCTGATTGAAATTTTGGAGCAACATGCTGTAGATAATCAAGATGACCAAAGGAATTTGCTCGCTCCTTTCACCTGGCAAAGGAATGACAACCCGACAACGGCCCAAGAGTCCCGGTCAAAGAAAAGGAAGATACCTGAATCAGCACCTGATTTCTCTTCAGAGAGGACTCAGGACCCATTAGTTTAGGTTTCTGTTTCTGCACTTTGTAATCTACTGTATCTCCACTTCTGTAATCTTTTGAATTTCAATAAAAAGGGGTTTCCCCACCGTTTGATATTTACAATCTAATTGTCGAAGTTTATTTTGATTAAACCAAAAAAACAATTAATATAATCATTGCATTCATCATTCTCACATCGCGTATTCTTCTTCCCTACGAATCTCACGCTTGTGTCTCGATTCTAGAGTCAAACTGTCTCATTTATATAATACTCGGGCCAATCGTCAGAAAAAGATGGATGATCTTGAGGAAGAAAACAGAGAGTTGAAAGAAGAGATCGACGCTCTGAGAGAGGATATGAGAAAGCTTCGTAACGACATGCAAGCCATGGCAGAAGCTCAGCTACAACGAACTGTGATCTCAGAGATCACCTCAATGCTCGTAGTGGAGAAGTATGATCCTAGGTATCAGATACCGAAAGATTGCCTTTGGGGCATGCCTGTTAACTATATCCCGGAAGGATATGTTCCGCCGATCACTGAGGATCAGGGAATCACAACAGAAGCCGCTGGGCCTGAAGGTTACAAACTTCGGGAAAGCGAAGATGCCAGGGGCATATTGAAGACTCCTGAAGGTTACAAACTTCGGGAAACGCCAAGACTCACTTCCGTAGTCAGGGTACCACCCCCTGTGGTGCACACTGTCCCGGAAGGACAGATTCCACCAACACCTTCTGGTAAGAAGGAAACTATGTTTGACAGAATGGATGAATTCCAGGAACAGTTCTTAGAAATGCAGAAGGAGCTGCAAGCCATCCGCGGTCAGGATCTATTTGGAAAAGACGCCGCAGACCTCTGCTTGGTCCGAAATGTGAAAGTTCCGCACAAATTTCAAGTGCCCGACTTTGAAAAATATAAGGGTAACTCTTGCCCTCAAAGCCATCTGGTGATGTACGCTCGGCGGATGTCGGCTCAGACGGAGAATCAGGACCTACTGATTCACTACTTTCAGGATAGTTTAACCGGTGCCGCACTCAAATGGTACATGGGTTTAAATCGTGCTACGATTAGCACATTCAGAGATCTTGGTACCGCCTTCATCCAACAATACAAATACAATTTGGACATGGCACCCGACAGAGATCAACTCAGATTGATGTCGCAAAAGGACAAGGAAACCTTTAAGGAGTATGCTCAAAGGTGGCGTGAAATTGCCGCTCAAATTTGTCCACCTCTTGAGGAAAAAGAGATGACAAAGATCTTCTTAAAGACCTTAAGCTCATTTTACTATGACCGAATAGTTGCCAGTTCGCCCAGTGATTTCACCGAAATGGTCGGCATGGGTGTACGTCCTGAGGAAGCTGTCCGAGAAGGACATTTGGTAAAAGACATTGGATCAACGAGCGGTACTAAAAAATACGGTAGTGCTCTCCCTAAGAGAAAAGACCAAGATATTGGGAATATCTCTCTCGGAAAGCAAAGACGACGTTATCAACCGGTAGCAGCTGTGACTCCTGCTATCAACCCTGCGTCTATTCCTACGTATCAACCTCAAGTTGCGCATAGCCAACCTGACCAGCAGAGGACACAACAGCCTCTTCAGCGGGCTCATCCTCCATATAACAACAACCGTACAACACGGCCGCCAGGATTTGATCCTATACCCGTATCATACGCAGAACTATTTCCATTACTACTGGCTAAGGGGCACATTCAGACTAAATCTCCTCTTACAGTACCGGAAAATCCGCCTTTTTGGTTTAAGGTGGATCAAACATGCCTTTATCATCAAGGAATTCCAGGGCATAACATAGAGACTTGTCTCAATTTCAAGTCCGACGTGCAAAAACTTGTTAGGAGTGGGGTCTTATCCTTCAAGGATACAAATCCTAATGTTCAGACGAACCCGTTGCCTCAACACGAGAAGGCTGCAGTCAATCTGATTGAGAAAGAGACTAACAATGTCTATCAAATTTACGATGTACTCTTGTTGAAAACCAATCTGGTTAAGATGCATTGTAGACAGAGTGGATATGGCCATGTGCCACCTCATAATTATCACCAGTGTGATGTCTGCTCTAAAAACAACCAGGGATGTTCTGTGGTGCAAGCAGCTCTACAGGAACTAGTGGATCTCGGATGGATCCAAGAGCACCGAGTTCGTGGAGTCAACATGGTCTACACGAATTCTAACGTCATTCAGAACCACGACATCCGTGCGATGAATGTCAACTTGGTGGCGATGCACTCAAGGCAAAGCTAGTATCATAATCTGCCGCGACACGATTATAGTTTTTGTCTGACTTGCTCGGTAAACAAACATGGATGCTCTTTCATACAAGAGGCCCTCCAGCGTCAGATGGATCTTGGATGGATCCAAGACAACCATGATAGGAACTCCTATCAAATCAACATGGTTCAGATCTTTGATATTCGCGTAATGAATACCAACCTAGTAGAGTTACATGCTGAGCAGGTCCGACTCGGATTCTTAATATCACATGACTATCAAAGCTGTAAAGCGGGTTGCGAAAACGATCGAGGTTGTACCCTTGTCCAGGAGGCACTTCAGCACTTGTTAAATCATTGGTGGATGCCAATCTACATGGATGAAGATACTCAGCAGATTAGTATCAGTAATAGAAACCCCACTCGGCGTCAGAGTCAGGATGTCCGATCAGTGGAAGCTAACCTAGTGAGGTTACATTGTATTCAAAGTGGGCGTGGCCAGGTGCCACCACACAACTATGACAGTTGTAGCGTCTGTTCGGAAAGTAACCAAGGGTGTTACCTTGTGAGAGCAGCTCTTCAGGGTCAGGTTGATCGTGGAGAAATTCGTCCCTATTCGGGTCCTGGACCCATCAACTGGTCGCCGAACTACCTTGCCGAGCAAGTTGAGGATGTTGTCACTATCTCTGGTCATCACAGGACCAGGGATGTTTTTGCCATTATTCCTCTACTTGACGAATCTAAAGTTCCCAACCGGGAACGAATCGAGATTACTTATGATGGTCAGAAAAATCAGAAGGCTCCTGTAGTCATCTATCTACCAGGACCGCTACCATATGAATTAGCTAAGGCGATCCCTTACAAATACGGTGCAACAATAATTGAAAATGGAAAGGAAATTCCATTACCCTCCGTTGTGAACATTGCAGACATCAGTCGAGTAACACGGAGTGGTAGAATCTTCTACCGAGGGGTTGGGGAAGTTAACAAGGAAAAGGAAATTCAGACAGAAGCTCCCGATCTATCAGTCGGTCAATCCAGTAATCCCGACGTTTTGAAAAATAATGATGAGATGCTGAAGCTCATCCAAAGGAGTGAATACAACATTGTCGATCAACTGTTACAGACTCCTTCAAAGATCTCAGTATTATCACTGTTACTCAGTTCAGAAGCCCCCAGGGAGGCTCTTCAGAAAGTCTTGGAGCAAGCCTTTGTGGAACAAGATGTAACAATCAGACAGTTCGATAGTATTGTCTCTAACATCACTTCCTGCAATAACTTGGGATTTAGTGATGAGGAATTACCTGAAGAGGGTCGCCGTCATAACATGGCACTCAATATCACAGTTAACTGCCAGGACGATGCTTTAGCCAGCGTATTGGTAGACACAGGGTCAGCCCTGAATGTTATGCCGAAGTCCACTTTGATGCAATTATCATTCAAAGGACCTCCGATGAGAATCAGCGAGGTTGTCGTCAAAGCATTCAACGGATCCAGAAAAACAGTGATCGGCGAAGTTGATCTTCCCATAACTATTGGTCCTCACACTTTCCAAGTCACTTTCTAGGTCATGGACATCCGGGAAACATACAGTTGTTTATTAGGAAGACCTTGGATACATCAGGCTGGAGCGGTTACTTCGACCCTCCACCAAAAGCTAAAGTTCGTTCAGAACGATCAGTTTGTCACGGTTTGTGGGGAACAAGCCTTGCTTGTGAGTAACTTGTCATCATCTACTGGAATAGAACCTGAGGAGGTTATTGGAACTCAGTTCCAAGCACTGTCGATGAGCAAGGACAATCAGTTCAGAGGAGGAACCTCGATTTCCTCATACAAAGATGCTATTAAAGCGGTCGAGAGTACCGATACGACAGGATGGGGACAACTCGTCATTCCCATTGACAATAAAACAAAGAAGGGTCTTGGTTTTTCTGCAACCTGTACCCGGACAGCTGCCAACGATGAAAGTCTTCATCCCCTTCAAAACTTATTCCACAGTGGAGGTTTTCTTCACCCAGTGTCTCAGACAGTTCATGCTATCAATGAGGAAGATACCTCTGACACAGATGAAGAATGGAAGTCCTACCTTAACAAGGACGATTATATGTCTCAGGAAGAGGTGCCTATGCCTTTTTGCTTTCCTACAGAAAGTTCGAGATTTATACCAAGATCAGATGTCGAAATGATCTACGGGGATTGTGATCCGGAAGGATGCCACGCTCCGCCAAATTCATTAGAGGAAGACACTCCGATGAAAGATAATTTTGACCACAACTACTATGCCCCAATGTATGGTCTGCCAATGTGGCAACCTTACCCAGGAAACTTGGGGCAAGAGAGTCAACCGAGTAATGAAAATCAGCTGACCGTCATTGAACAGAATACCTGTGTCCCCACCATGTCATGGGATCAACACTCAGGTCATTCTGAAACTACTCAACATGAAGATGAATTCGCAACGTTTGCAGGACTTGAATTCATCAACTATGCTTTTCCCGAGGTCAACGTCATTGAGAGAAATGACTCCTCCAGTTCGAAAGAAGTGTGGGACACCTTGGGACAACCGAGTGGAAAATTCGACTATATGGTCAAGTACACCGCTCCCGAAAGCTCTCGTATCAGGCTCGAAGACACCCAGCCAACTGGATGGGGAGATACAGTCGAGAGCACAAATGCTATGCAAAATGCAACAGAGGAATTCTCCTACGACAATTCTGCCTGGGAGACAGATTCCAATGATCCCGCTCCACCAGAAATTAGTGTCATTTCTGAAGACAAATCAAGGAAGGTGCCAGACTTTGTGATTCATCGAGGAGTTCTCCGCCAATGGGTTGCTATCGAGGTTCCGAAGGTCGTTCATCAGTCAAAGTAATTGCCATCTTTAGCCTTTCACCCTGCCCAGGTGAAACAGATTTTTTGATAGGGCTCGCTTTCTGTAAATTTCCCTCTTCGCTTTGCCCGAAACGACAGAGTTTTGTTTTATAGGGCTGTAGTTTCAAGGATCAACTTGTTCATAAATAAAATAACGTCGTTCTGTAATTTCTGCATTTATTGCTGTTTTCTCTTTTTGCTTTCTCAGAAAATGGTAATCCTAAAAAACAAAACTATAAAAAACAAGCAGTAAAATAAATACACTGCACACACTTGCATTTTTCTCTATCTCTTCTAAACACGAATCATCACGTCATGCAGATTGCTTGTTTTAAACCCAGTTGAAACATACGATCCGATGCCTAATCCCAACTTTGAGTTCCCGGTATTCGAGGCTGAAGAAGAAGTTGACAACGAAATTCCAAAAGAGATCTCCCGACTACTCAGACAAGAGGAAAGGTCCATTGAACCTCACAAAGAACCGTTGGAAACGGTAAACTTGGGTTCAGAAAAAGAGAGAAAAGAGATCAGGATTGGGGCACTAATCAGTCCAACTGCCAGAGAGAGTTTGATAAAGCTTCTCAAAGAATTTCCCGATGTATTTGCTTGGTCTTATCAGGATATGCCAGGGTTGGATACCAGCATCGTGGAACATCACTTACCGTTAAAATCGGAATGTCTGCCAGTAAAGCAAAGGTTGAGACGCACTCACCCGGACATGGCCATCAAAATCAAAGAGGAGGTACAAAAGCAGATTGACGTGGGTTTCCTCGCTACAGCTGAATATCCTCAATGGTTAGCCAACATCGTACCCGTTCCCAAAAAGGACGGAAAGGTCAGAATGTGTGTTGATTACAGAGATCTGAACAAGGCAAGTCCAAAGGACGACTTTCCTTTACCACACATTGACGTGTTGGTTGACAGCACAACAAAGTTCAAAGTATTCTCCTTCATGGATGGATTCTCGGGCTATAACCAGATCAAAATGGCGCCGAAAGACATGGAGAAAACTTCGTTCATTACCCCATGGGGTACCTTTTGTTACAAGGTAATGTCGTTCGGTTTGAAGAACGCCGGGGCAACCTATCAAAGGGCCATGACTACTCTGTTTCATGACATGATACATAAGGAAATCGAGGTATATGTTGATGATATGATTGCAAAATCAAAAACAGAGAGTGAGCACGTTGAACATCTGTCAAAATTGTTCGAATGTTTGAGAAAATTCAAGCTCCGCTTGAATCCCAACAAGTGCACCTTCGGTGTCCGCTCAGGGAAACTACTAGGGTTCATCGTTAGCCAGAAAGGAATTGAGGTTGATCTTGACAAGGTCAAGGCCATTCAAGAAATGCCTTCTCCGAAAACTGAAAAACAAGTCAGAGGATTCTTGGGACGTTTAAACTACATCTCCAGATTCATATTCCTTATGACCGCCACATGTGCGCCGATTTTCAAATTACTGAAAAAGAACCAGGATTGCGTTTGGTCAGAAGATTGCCAAACTGCCTTCGACAGTATTAAGAAATATCTGTTGAATCCTCCGATTCTATCACCTCCAGTGGAAGGAAGACCACTGATCATTTACCTCACAGTCCTAGAGGACTCAATGGGGTGTGTACTTGGCCAACAAGAATAAACAAAAAGAAAAGAGTCTGCCATCTACTATTTGAGCAAGAAATTTACCGACTGCGAAACTCGGTACACGATGCTTGAGAAAACTTGTTGCGGTTTGGCTTGGGAAGCCAAACGTCTTCGCCAGTACATGATTCGTCATACTACTTGGTTGGTCTCCGAAATGGATCCAATCAAGTACGTTTTTGAAAAACCTGCTCTCACGGGAAGGATTGCCCGTTGGCAGATGTTGCTATCAGAATATGACATAGAGTACCACGCTCAGAAAGCCGTTAAGGGAAGTATTTTAGCCGATCATTTGGCTCATCAACCGATTGACGATCAAGAATCAATCGGGTTTGACTTCCCAGACGAAGATGTCATGTATTTAAAAATGAAAGACTGTGATGAACCACTACCCAGTGAAGGGCCAGAACTAGGTTCCTAATGGGGACTTATCTTTGATGGAGCAGTTAATCATTATGGAAATGGAATTGGGACAATCATTGTTACCCCTCAGGGCGCCCACATTCCTTTCACTGCTAGACTTACGTTCAAATGTACGAACAATAAGGCTGAATACGAAGCTTGTATCATGGGTCTCGAGGAAGCGATTGATTTAAGGATCAAAAACTTGGATGTATATGGTGAATCAGCTTTGGTTATCAATCAGATAAAAGGAGATTGGAACACATACCAATCAGGATTGATTCCTTACAAAGACTATGCAAGAAGGTTGTTACCCTTCTTCAACAGAGTTGAGTTTCATCACATCCCTCGTGATGAGAATCACATGGCTGATGCATTAGCCACTATCTCTTCCATGATTAGTGTAGGTCAATGGAATGACATACCTAAGATCGACATAATGCGCCTTGAACGGCCCACCTACATCTTCACGATTGAAGCAGTCAAAGACGAAAGACCTTGGTATCACGATATCAAATGCTTCCTTCAGAAACCTGGGGCACTCAGAAAAGACAGAAAAACCCTCAGAAGGTTGGCTGGAAACTTCTTCCTGAGCGGTGACACTCTCTATAAGAGAAATTTTGACATGGTCTTGCTCCGATGCGTAGACAAACCAGAAGCACACATGCTTATGAAAGAAATTCATGAAGGATCCTTTGGCACTCATGCCAACGGACACACAATGGCGAGAAAATTTTTGAGAGCAGGGTATTACTGGATGACCATGGAATCCGACTGCTATAAGTACATGAGAAGGTGTCACAAGTGTCAGATATACTCCGGAAAAATTCATGTACCGCCATCACATCTCAAAATTCTTTCTTCCCCGTGGCCTTTCTCCATATGGGGAATCGACATGATTGGCTTGATTGAACCCAAGGCTTCGAACGGACATCGGTTCATCCTTGTAGCCATTGACTACTTCACCAAGTGGGTCGAAGCAGCGTCATTCGCTAATGTAACCCGACAAGTGGTGGTCCGATTGTAATACCCCAAATTTTGACCACTTAGATTTCCCATCATTGTGAAAATCATCATCACAATATGGATGTACCTTTATGCTTCATTAGTCTCCCCAAAGATGGGTGAGCATCCACTACAATCAAAATTAGGGTTTCAAGCCCTCTCTGAGTGCTTAGACAAAGGATCAATCAAGAAATGACATGATCTTCAACTTGTCTAATCTCTCAAACATCCACAATGGATCAAAAAGGACTCCCACTTCAAGGATTAAGCACAAGGCTGCTCCCTTCTAGGTGGATCAAGTCTCAAGATCGACAGTGTCACCAAATTAGGGTTTTGGTCGACCAGGGCCTCCAGATAGAAATTTTCATCTGGGCATAAGGCAATGATCCAAAACATAACCTAATATACTTCATGGAACCTCATGAACCCATGCATCAAGTCAATTTTGCCTCAGGGGATGCATTCATCAAAAATCAGGAATTAGGGTTTCTTGACCTAATTCACCCCTAAGTTGACTTTTGGGACAAACCATGAGCCAAGACCTCAAGAGATGATTTGAGGGTCTCTAATATACCATATTGATCCATTTGGAACAATGGATTGATCCAAGAAGCTTAAGCAACAAGTCTCAATTTCATCTGTACCACAATTAGGGTTTTAAGGGAAAAGTCAACTGTAACTTTGACTTTTGACCTGGACATGCTCCCAAACCCTAATACATGATTGAATATACCCTATGACACCCATGGAACATGTCCATCAAGTTTTATTTAGGTCAAGGACATGATTTCCTGAAGAATTGCACAGTTTGGAATTCATCTGATAAAAAGTCAACTGTGCACAAAAGTCAACTTTGACTTTTTGAGATTTTTCACCAAAATGGATTTTTAACCCTAAAATGATGTTAATGTATGATTTGAATCATCATTCATCAAGAAAAATCAAGAAAAGTGAGATAACTTGTAAAAGGGGTAACCATAAAACTTAGAAAATTTTCTAAGTTAAAAATAAAGTGGCAAAGGTACCAACTTTGGAGGACCATAACTCCTAAACCACAAGGCCATTTTTTCTCATCCAAAGATGGATTTGTATCCCTCATTATCACCTACAAAAACTTCAACTACAAGTCATTCCAATTCATTAAGGATTTTGAGTTATGGAGTGATCAAAGTGGCTGAAAAGTGAAAATGTCACTTTTTCCAACACTTAGTGAAATTTTCACTAAGTAGATTCTGCTTCACTTTTTGCCAAATGTAGGGGGATTTTTCACTTGGAATCAAAAGAGATCAAAACCAAACTTGTTCAAACAGTTGTTGTATCATGTAAGAGCTTTCCAAAATGGCCAAGAACATTGCCAAATTCAACCTACACCATGAGATACAACATTGCCAAGTTGCCTTGCTGAAATCTGTCAAGGCAAGGCAGAATTTGCAACTTTGGTCGATTTGACAAAATCAGCCAAATTTAATTGCTCCAATCCACTTGGACACCTCAGAGGATTGAATCTAAAGGGGACAATCACTGAGCCAAGCCTCCAAGGTCCAAGGAACAAGGAATAGCAAGTTGAACCTAGAGTTGCCAAAATAGGGACAAGACTTCAAATTTGGAATGAGGCATTCAATGGAACCATCAATGTGGCATGGACTGAGCCATTCTGATCTGAAATCAGTCAAGACTTATCCAAGACCAAGGGGACCAAAGCTCTGTGCCCTAACCTCTAGTCAATGGCTAGAGGAGACTTGGATTTTCATTTGCCAACATTGGCCAAACCTACTAACCAGCTGTCATGCACTATTCCTTGCAAAACAAACTTGCTCTACTATAAATAGAGCTCAATTATGGTCAGTTTGAGTACACCAAAGCCATCTAACAGATGCTTTCCTCAAAATCTCTTCTTTCACTCCAATTTTGCCTTCTAAGGCAAGTCACTATCGGGTTTTGAGTTTGAGAGCAATTCCAATCAAACCAATCACTCACACACCTCACATACATCACATATGAGCTGATCAAACACTTAGATTACTTCTGAAACATCAATTTCACAAAATCACCAGCTGGTTGCTCAAGGTTTTAACCAAAGTGCAGCTGAGGTACCACAAAATGATCCAGCCAATTTCAATCAAGTCCAACCATCCAAACACAATCCATAGGGTGTAGGGAAGCTGTTCAGATCATCACCACTCATCTGTAACACCTCCAAATCAAAAATCACTTTGAGCTTGCTGTCAGGACTTGGAGGTAAGCACATACTTGGTCATCTCTCAATCTATGCATATTTCCTCGCACAATAATTTGGCCATATGTTCATAATCATGCATGGAATGTTTTCCCTCAATTAATTGCATTGTTTGAATCGTGTATCAAAAATCCTAGCCTTCATGCAGAAATTAGGGTTCTTGAGGTCTCTTCGTGATTTCTTGTTGTATGTTTAATTTAAATGAAATTAAAGTACATAGACATGATCGTGAGGTTGAGGCGAGCATAATGATATGTGGATTGCATGATATGATTGCGTATTCATGGAGATTGGATAGAAAATACAAATCTGAGAAACCAAGAACACGCGCGTGTTCTTCAACTGTTCTTGGCGCCATTTTCATATATTCAAATATTTGAATTTTGTGATTTTTGTTTAATTGATTCAAAAATTAATTTCTCTCTAGGTTTTAATGATTTTGAGTTGATTCTTTTTTTAATAATTCACAAAAATGTTAAAATATTTTATTTCATCAAAAAATCCCAAAAATATTATTTATTTCATATAATTGATATTTTTGCAAAGAATTAATATTTTAATTGTTTTTGGCATTTTAAATATTTTTTCTACATTGATTTTGAAACTTTTAATGCTTTCTAATTATTTTGTAGGTCAATACTTAATATTTGAAACATTAATCCAAGGTCACAATTTGTTTTCCATGTGTTAAATAATTTTTGATCATTTTAATTGAATTTTTATTCAATTAAATACATTTTGAAAACAAATTAGGGTTTTGGATTAATTCAACCCTCATAAATCATTTTCAAACCTCTTTGGGCCTCTTGAGAGAGTGTAAGACCCATCCCCCCTTGTACAAAAACTTTTTGGGCCTCACTCATTGTATAAGTCCCTCTGTACAAGTAAATGGCGCGATCGTCGCCCGTTTAAAAATAAAAAATCATCTGGGCCTCTCCTTGAGCTATAAGACCCATTCAAAACACTTTGGGCCTCTATTAGAGTGTAAGACCCAATCCCCCTTTTAACCAAAACATTTTGGGCCTCACTTATTGTATAAGTCCCTCTGCGTTAAAAGAAAACCTCGGCGCGATTGCCATTTTTAAACGAAAAATCATTTGGGCCTACCCTCGTGTTATAAGCCCCACTCTTTTCTTTAAACCTTTTTGGGCCTCTTGAGAGAGTGTAAGACCCATCCCTTTGTACAGAAAACCTTTTTGGGCCCCAGTCACTTGTATAAGTCCCGATGTACAAAGTCAAACAGTGTTCTCACTGATAAAACCCTGGGCCTCTCCTTGAGCTGTAAGCCCCAAATCTTCCTTTTTCAAAGCACTTTCTCCTTTGATTTTGAATATACTGTTGTTTTCAATCTTTCTTTGTTGAACAACTAACCAAACAGCATGGAAGCACTACAACCGAGTAAGTGGTTATTGCTTTCATTTACTGCTTTCATATTATAAACTGTATTATGGGGCTGCTCACTGTAAGTCTCCTTTCATAAACTCATATCTACTGTGTAATAATAGTATAGATATTTCGAGTTTCCCCGGCAACTACGTCTAGAACTAGGTGACACCGTTTCATTTATTCGTAGAAATAGATGCCTAGATCCCCAATAGGAGCACCAGAAACAGTCTTCTCTTCGGCTGTCCTCCTTAGGAATCGTCAAGAAGCTCTACTCCCCAAGATGAATGTTTTCTCCGTGAATGGCATCTTTGAGTTTCTTCCAAATTCTCGAACTTTCCTGACCTGATCTATTCCTTGTGGATAGCTTGCCTTGAATGTCTCGGGGTTTGGGTACCCACTACGGTCATAATCTTGGACCTTAACTAAGGAACCCTTTTTAAAAGTTAAAAGTCGCTGGATAGTAAACTTCACACGTTTACCAGTGGTTTTTATCGTTAAAAGAGTTATCTCTCCTAATGGAAAGGAGATGATAGACCCACGGGCTTCTTAAAAGCATCGGCCTCCTCTTGGGCATTATTCAAGGACACTACGGCTTCTTAGAAGTATTCACAGCCTCCTCTTAGGCTTCGTATAATGATCTCTTCCTTCGGGAATGATAGCCTCCTCTTGGGCTTCGTACAAGGACCCGTCGGCTTCTTAAAAGTTTCCAGCCTCCTCTTGGGCTTCGTACAAATTGTCCCGACGACCTCCTAGAGGTATAGGAACAGAACCTAGTCATCCTCATAGAACAGTCCTTTCATAGAGTCTACTATTGTTTCTCATAGCATAGTACAAAAGGAAAAAACTCTAGACTTGGATAGTCTAACTTCCTTGAGTCTCAAAGATATTCTCAAGTGACCCCTTCGTTAAATAGGAAGGAAACCCGCAGACTCGGACAGTCTCAATACCCTTTGGATTTCCCGTTTCCTCAATGAGAAGGAAATATCCCTGATCCTCAAATCAAATCCCTGAGTATAGTGTTGCTCATATAAGAACTGATTTTCTCTTTTAAAATCAGTATATTGGATCTGTCACTCAACTGAAACAAACCATTAGCTTCCATCTCGGGCTTCGTACGAGATACAAAAACAGTATCTTGTTGAGTATCAAAGACTCTCTTGTTGAGTCAAACTTTTAGCCTCTATCTCGGGCTTCGTACGAGACACAAAGACTCCCCCGTAGAGTCAAACAAACAATAGCCTCAATCTCGGGCTTCGTACAAGACACAAAGACTCTATTGTCGGGTCAAAAACTTTTAGCCTCTCTCTCGGGCTTTGTACGAGACACAAATTAGCCTCCTCTTAGGCTTTGTATAATGATTTTCCTAGCGGAAATTAGCCTCATCTTAGGCTTTGTATAAGAAAACCACTGGTTGATCCAATCAACCTTTTAGCATCAAAGTTGTGCCTCGTTCAGAGTACACAAACATCAACAACTCCTTTCCTTTCATCTAATCGCTGTAAGCGGCAAGCCTCTGGATCATCTATATCCATGCCACTGTCCCTCTTTTAGCATGAGAAATTCCTAAGGAAAGATGGCATTGTTCTACACTGAGTTAAAGTCTTCTCCTTCAGGTTAAAACCCTTTCTTCGGAAATTATGGCATTGCTCGGATCCGCGTATCCCAGTTAAAGTAATTCTCCTTCCCCCTCTTTAGAGATGACAAATTCTCTCTAAAGTCGAGGTCCTTTCGCTTCACGTCTTGGGCTTTGAACAAGACACAAATAGACCTTTCAGCTTCACATCTTGGGCTTTGAACAAGATACAAATCACCTTTCGCTTCACGTCTTGGAATTTGAACAAGACACCAAAACACCAATTTCCTCCCATAGAATAGGAGGAACTACGAACGCTCTGATTTCCCTGTTTCGGTAAACGGGAATACGTAGGCATAAGATCGAAAGAAAAGATCTTAGCGAGCGCAATCAACAAAAAACCCAAATCCCATATCTCCATCAATTAAAAGCAGTATTTCAAAAGCACCAGTCCTAACATCCTAATCCTTGTTCCCCGCTAGAAAGTCCTAGAAAGAAAGAAAACCGTATTGGCGAAAATACAAATAACCAGTACAAAGGCCCTCCCACATTGATAGCATCCGTAACCTAACAGACCGCTGTTTAAACTCAGTATGCAAGCAGGGTTAATTGGAGACATCTATTTCCCTTCCTTATTCAGCTCACAATAGGATAAAAAATGAATCGACCTGTAGTTTAAGCTCAAACCGCAGAGAGCGACCAGCGCTTAAGAACAGCGTCCAAAATCGCTCGCTACAGAAAAGTGGCGCCCACCGTGGGGCCGATTCTTTCTTTCTTACAATTTAAACCTTGGGTAAGTCATTTTCATGGCGGTGGCCGCCAACAGAAAAGTGGCGCCCACCGTGGGGCCATTGTTTTTCTTCCTTTCTATTTTCCTTGTAAAATGGCAACTCTGCTGGGGAGTCTTTGCCAAGATCTTTTTGCCTTAGGGCATCATCCCTGTTTTCCACGGAAAATGGGAACTCTACCGAAGAGAAAGATTGACCTATGCTGGTCCATCTCTTAGGCAGGGAACCACAGATTGGGGCTTCCGCCGGGGAACCCATTTCTGTCAGGAACTTAAGAATCGTAGCTTTATAAGTCTAGGATGATTAGGATAAATATATATACTGCTTTTCCTAATTGCTATACGTGTTTATTTTTCTGCTACTGGGAATGCGTGTGATGCCGCATGTGGTGAGATTGAGTATACACTTAAGAAAATCCAACCTTTTTCGTAGTGCGGAAGCTATCGGAAATAGCTGTTACACGATACTACCCTCATTTGAGGCTGGTGATCTATTCTCGGTGAATGGAACTTACTCTAAGATTGCACACAACTCGCTGGCGATTCCCTTGTTGTCTGCCTTCCTGGGAGGAGCTGATGATAATGAGTACAGGTACAAAAATCACCCTAGTATAAACCTTTGGGGATGGGTAGAGCCTTGACTTCATGACAACGACCCTTTGACCCCATGTTTTTTCTATGTTTTTGTGTGCTGCATTCATGCATTCATTTAATAAAACATTAAAATACAAAAAAAAAAAACTTCTCTTCTAGTCTCTCTATTTTTCAAATTAAACTAAGACTGTGACTGCAAATATCAGAGAAAAAGATTACGCTAATGGATTTCGGTAGAAGGAGAACTCGCCAGTATACCTTCAAGGTTCCAAAACTAGGGGATTTGAGAAGGTTAGCAAGGATGATCGCTAACCCTGAGGCTTTCAGAGCCAAGCACGGTGGTTTACTACCACTGTTAAGAGTCCATGTGATTGAGGGAATCATGGATGCGCTCATTCAGTTCTACGATCCGGTTTATCACTGTTTCACATTCCCGGATTACCAGCTAGCACCAACGCTGGAGGAGTATTCTCATCTGACTGATTTACATATCACTGATCGAGCTCCATTTTATGGACTGGAAGAAATTCCAAAGAATCAGACTATTGCAATAGCAATTCATTTGGACGAGTCTGAGGTCAGGACTCACATGACCACTAAGGGTGGCATCCAAGGTTTGCCAGCCCAGTTCTTGACAAAAAAGGCTCTATACTTCGCTAGTATAGGGAACGGGACTGCTTTTGAAAGCATCTTTGTCTTGCTCACCTACGGGTTATTTTTGTTTCCCAACATCAATAACTTCGTCGATATCAACGCTATTAAGGTTTTTCTCATTGGAAACCCTGTGCCAACTTTGCTCGCAGATGCATATCATTCTGTACACTTGGGAAATTTGTACAGCGGAGGGGAGATCACATGCTGTGTACCTTTGCTCTATAAATGGTTTATCTCGCACTTGCCCAAGTCTGCTGCTTTTTTGGATTGCAAGAGTGTCTTACGTTGGTCGCAGAAGATCATGTATCTCACCAATTCCGATATAGATTGGTGTAATAGGATTTATGAGGGAATCAGAATCATTGACCATTGTGGAAACTTCCCCAGCGTACCCCTCATAGGAACTAAAGGAGGAATCAACTATCATCCGATATTGGTTCTTCGTCAATTTGGATACCCGATGAGACACATCCCACTGGGTGTTCATCTGGAAGGTCTTTTCTTCAAAGAAGGAGAAAATGACAGAGCACTAAAAATGGAAATAGTACAAGCTTGGAAACAGGTTCATAAGAAAGGACGAGAGTCTCTGGGAAAACCGGACTGTGTCTCGGTGGAGCCTTATCTCCATTGGGTACAAACCAGAGCTCTCAAGCTAAAAATGCCTTATCCTCGTTACGGAATTCTTCCACCGAGGGAAACTGTCATGTACTTCATGACGGAAACTGAAAAGCTTCAGGTTACTCTAAAAAAAGTTCAAAAGGAAAGAAAATCTTGGAAGAACAAGTACCGCACCCTCGACGTAGAGTGTATCCAAATACAACAACTACTAAAAGAGAAAGATGCTCTGATTGAAATTTTGGAGCAGCATGCTGTAGAGAATCAAGATGACCAAAGGAATTTGCTCACTCCTATCACTTGGCAAAGGAATGACAACCCGACAACGGCCCAAGAGCCTCAGTCAAAGAAAAGGAAGATACCAGAGTCAGCACCCGGTTTCTCCTCAGAGAGGACTCGGGACCCATTAGTTTAGGTTTCTGTTTCTGCACTTTGTAATCTACTGTATTTCCATTTCTGTAATCCTTTGAATTTCAATAAAAAGGGGTTTCTCCACTGTTTGATATTTGCAATCTAATTGTCGGAGTTTATTTTGATTAAACCAAAAAACAACAATTAATATAATCATTGCATTCATCATTCTCACATCGCGTATTCTTCTTCCCTACGAATCTCACGTTTATGTCTCGATTCTAGAGTCAAACTGTCTCATTCGTATAATACTCGGGCCAATCGTCAGAAAAAGATGGATGATCTTGAGGAAGAAAACAGAGAGTTAAAAGAAGAGATCGACGCTCTGAGAGAGGATTTGAGAAAGCTTCGTAACGACATGCAGGCCATGGCAGAAGCTCAGCTACAAAAAACTGTGATCTCAGAGATCACCTCAACGCCCATCATAGAAAAGTATGATCCTAGGTATCAGATGCCGAAAGATCGTCCTTGGGGTATGCCTGTTAACTATATCCCGGAAGGATATGTTCCGCCGATCACTGAAGATCAGGGAATCGCAACAGAAGCCGCTGGGCCTGAAGGTTACAAACTTCGGGAAAGCGAAGATGCCCGGGGCATACTGAAGACTCCTGAAGGTTACAAACTTTGGGAGACATCAAGACTTACTTCCGTAGTCACGGTACCACCCCCCTGTGGTGCACACTGTCCCGGAAGGACAGATTCCACCAACACCTTCTGGTAAGAAGGAAACTATGTTTGGAAGAATGGATGAATTCCAGGAGCAGTTCTTGGAAATGCAGAAAGAACTGCAAGCCATTCGCGGTCATGATCTATTTGGAAAGGACGCCGCATACCTCTGCTTGGCCCCAAATGTGAAAGCCCCGCACAAGTTCCAAGTGCCCGACTTTGAAAAATACAAGGGTAACTCTTGCCCTCAGAGCCATCTGGTGATGTACGCTCGGCAGATGTCAGCTCAGACGGAGAATCAGGACCTGCTGATTCACTACTTCCAGGATAGTTTAACCGGTGCCGCACTCAAATGGTACATGGGTTTAAACCGTACTACGATCAGTACATTCAGAGATCTTGGTACTGGCTTCATCCAATAATACAAGTACAATTTGGACATGGCACCCGACAGAGATCAACTCAGATCGATGTCACAAAAGGAAATGGAAACCTTTAAGGAGTATGCTCAAAGGTGGCGTGAAATTGCCGCTCAAATTTGTCCACCTCTTGAGGAAAAAGAGATGACAAAGATCTTCTTAAAGACCTTAAGCTCATTTTACTATGACCGAATGGTCGCCAGTACGCCCAGTGATTTCACCGAGATGGTCGGTATGGGTGTACGTCTTGAGGAAGCCGTCCGAGAAGGACGTTTGGTAAAAGACACTGGATCGACGAGTGGTACTAAAAAATACGGTGGTGCTCTCCCTAAGAAAAAAGAGCAAGATATTGGGAATATCTCTCTCGGAAAGCAAAGGCGACGTTATCAGCCAATAGCAGTTGTTACTCCTGCTATCGGCCCCGTGCCTGTTCCTATGTATCAACCTCAGATTGCGCAGAGCCAACCTGACCAACAAAGGACACAACAGCCTCTTCAGCAGGCTCGTCCTCTATATAACAACAACCGTACAATACGGCCACCAGGATTTGATCCTATACCCGTAACGTACGCAGAGCTGTTTATGTTACTGCTGGCTAAGGGGCACATTCAGACTAAGTCTCCCCTTTCAGTTCTGAAAAATCCGCCTTTTTGGTTTAAGGTGGACCAGACATGCCCTTATCATCAAGGGGGTTCAGGGCATAACATTGAGACTTGTCTCAATTTTAAATCCGACGTGCAAAAGCTTGTTAGGAGCGGGCTCTTATCTTTCAAAGATACGAATCCTAATGTTCTTACGAACCCGCTGCCTCAACATGAGAAAACTGCAGTCAATCTGATTGAGAAAGAGACTAGCAATGTCTATCAAATTCATGATGTACTCTTGTTAAAGACCAATCTGGTCAAGATGCATTGTAGACAGAGTGGATATGGCCATGTGCCACCTCATAATTATCACCAGTGTGATATCTGCTCTAAAGACAACCAGGGATGTTCTGTAGTGCAAGCAGCTCTACAGGAACAAATGGATCTTGGATGGATCCAAGAGCACCGAGTTCGTGGAGTTAACATGGTTTACACGAATTCCAATGTCATTCAAAACCACGACATCCGTCCGATGAATGTCAACTTGGTGGCGATGCACTCAAGGAAAAGCCAGTATCATAATCTGCCGTGGCACGATTACAGTTCCTGTCTGATTTGTTCGGTAAATAAACAGGGATGCTCTTTCATACAAGAGGCCCTCCAGCGTCAGATGGATCTGGGATGGATCCAAGACTACCATGATAGGAACTCCTATCAAATCAACATGGTTCAGATCTTCGACATCCGCGTAATGGATACCAACCTGGTAGAGTTACATGCTGAGCAGGTCTGACTTGGATTCTTAATATCACATGACTATCAAAATTGTAAAGTGGGTTGCAAAAATGATCGAGGTTGTACCCTTGTCCAGGAGGTACTTCGGCACTTGTTAAATCACTGGTGGATGCCAATCTATATGGACGAAGATACTCAGCAGATTAGTATTAATAACAGGAATCCTACTCGTCGTCAAAGTCAGGATGTCCGATCAATGGAAGATGACCTAGTGAGGTTACATTGTATTCAAAGTGGGCGTGGCCAGGTGCCACCACACAACTATGACAGTTGTAGCGTCTGTTCGAAAAGTAACCAAGGGTGTTACCTTGTGAGAGCAGCTCTTCAGGGTCAGGTCGATCATGGAGAAATTCGTCCATATCCCGGTTCAGGGCCCATCATTTGGTCGCCGAACTACCTTGCCGAGCAAGTTGAGGATGTTGTCACAATCTCTTGTCATCACAGGACCAAGGATGTTTTTGCCATCATCCCTCTACTTGACGAATCTAAAGTTCCCAACCAGGAACAGATTGAGATTACTTATGATGGTCAGAAAAATCAGAAGGTTCCCATAGTCATCTATCTACCGGGGCCACTACCGTATGAATCAGCTAAGGCAATCCCTTACAAACACGGTGCAACAATAATCGAGAATGGAAAGGAAATTCCATTACCCTCCGTCGTGAATATTGCAGACATCAATCGTGTAACACGGAGCGGTCGAATCTTTAACCGAGGGGTTGGAGAATCCAACAAAGAAAAGGAACTTCAGGCGGAAATTCCTGATCCACCAGTCGGTCAATCTAGTAATCCCGACTTTTCAAAAGACAAAGATGAGATGCTAAAGCTCATCCAAAGGAGTGAATATAACATTGTTGATCAACTGTTATAGACTCCTTCAAAGATCTCAGTATTATCACCGTTACTCAGTTCAGAAGCACACAGAGAGGCTCTACAGAAAGTCTTGGAGCAAGCCTTTGTGGAACAGGATGTAACAATCAGACAATTCGATAGTATTGTCTCTAACATCACTTCCTGCAATAATTTGGGATTTAGTGATGAGGAATTACCTGAAGAGGGTCGTCGTCATAACATGGCGCTCAACATTACAGTTAACTGCCAGGGCGATGCTTTAGCCAACGTACTGGTAGACACAGGGTCAGTCCTGAATGTTATGCCGAAGTCCACTTTGACGCAATTATCATTTAAGGGCCCTCCGATGAGAGTCAGCAAGGTCGTCGTCAAAGCATTCGACGGATCCAGAAAAACGGTTATCGGCGAAGTTGATCTTCCCATAACTATTGGTCCTCACACTTTCCAAATCACTTTCCAGGTCATGGACATCCGGGCAACGTACAGTTGTTTATTAGGAAGACCTTGGATACATCAGGCTGGAGCGGTTACTTCAACCCTCCACCAAAAGCTAAAGTTCGTCAAGAACGATCAACTTGTCACGGTTTGTGGGGAACAAGCCTTGCTTGTAAGCAACTTATCATCATCTGCTTGTGTGGAACCCGAGGAGGTTATTGGAACTCAGTTCCAAGCACTATCGGTGAGCAAGAACGATCAATCCGAAGAAGGAACTTCAATTTCTTCATACAACGATGCTATCAAAGCGGTCGAGAGTACCGATACAAATGGATGGGGACGGCTTGTCATTCCTATTCACAATAAAACAAAGAAGGGTCTTGGTTTTTCTGCGACCTGTACTCAGACAGCCGCCAACGATGAAAGTCTTCATCCCCTTCAAAACCTCTTCCACAGTGGAGGTTTTCTTCACCCAGTGTCTCTGACAGTTCATACTATCAATGAGGAAGATCCCTCTGACACAGATGAAGAATGGAAGTCCTACCTTAACAAGGACGAATATATGTCTCAGGAAGAGGTGCCTATGCCTTTTTACTTTCCTACAGAAAGTCTGAGATTTATACCAAGATCAGATGTCGAAATGATCTACGGGGATTGTGATCCGGAAGGATGCCGTGCTCCGCCAAATTCATTAGAGGAAGACACTCTGATGAAAGAAAACTCTGACTACAACCACTATGGCCCGATGGATGGTCTGCCAATGTGGCAACCTTATCCAGGAAACTTGGGGCAAGAAAGTCAGCCGAGTAATGAAACTCAGCTGAGCGTCATTGAACAGAATACCTGTGTCCCCGCCATGTCATGGGATCAACACTCAGGTCATTCGGAAATTACTCAACATGAAGATGAATTCGTAACATTTGCAGGACTAGAATTCATCAACTATGCTTTTCCTGAGGTCAACGTCATCGAGAGGGATGACTTCTCCAGTTCCAAAGAAGTTTGGGACACTCTGGGACAACCAAGTGGAAAATACGACTTTATGGTCAAGTACACTGCTCCCGAAAGCTCTCGTATCAGGCTCGAAGATATCCAGCCAACTGGATGGGGAGATACAGCTGAGAGCACAAATGCTATGCAAAATGCAACAGAGGAATCCTCCTACGACAATTCTGCCTGGGAAACAGATTCCAATGATCCTACTCCACCAGAAATCAGCGTCATTTTTGAAGACAAATCAAGGAAGGTGCCAGACTTTGTGATTCACCGAGGAGTTTGCCGCCAATGGGTTGCTGTCGAGGTTCCGAAGGTCGTTCGCCAGTCAAAGTAATTGCCATCTTTAACCTTTCACCCTGCCCAGGTGAAACAGATGTTTTGATAGGGCTCGCTTTCTGTAAATTTCCCTCTTCGCTTTGCCCAAAGCGACAGAGTTTTGTTTTATAGGGCTGTAGTTTCATGATTCGACTTGTTCATTAATAAAATAACGTCGTTCTGTAATTTCCGCATTAATTGCTGTTTTCTCTTTTTGCTTTTTCAGAAAATGGTAATCCTAAAAAACATTCAATAATAAAAACAAGCAGTAAAATAAAAACACTGCACACACTTGCATTTTCTCTATCTCTTCTAAACACGAATCATCACGTCATGCAGATTGCTTGTTTTATACCCCGTTGAAACATACGATCCGATGCCTTCTCCCAACTTTGAGTTCCCGGTATTCGAGGCTGAAGAAGAAAATGACGACGAAATTCCAGAAGAAATCTCCCGACTACTCAGACAAGAGGAAAGGTCCATTGAACCTCACAAAGAGCCGTTGGAAACGGTAAACTTGGGTTCAGAAAAGAGAGAAAAGAAATCAGGATCGGAGCACTGCTCAGTCCAACTACCAGAGAGGGTTTGATAAAGCTTCTCAAATAATTTCCCGATGTATTCGCTTGGTCCTATCAGGATATGCCAGGGTTGGATACCAGCATCGTGGAACATCACTTACCGCTAAGATCGGAATGTCCGCCAGTAAAGCAAAGGTTGAGACGCACTCACCCGGACATGGCCATCAAAATCAAGGAGGAGGTACAGCAACAGATCGACGCGGGTTTCCTCGCTACATCTGAATATCCTCAATGGTTAGACAACATCGTACCCGTTCCCAAAAAGGATGGAAAGGTCAGAATGTGTGTTGATTACAGAGATCTAAACAAGGCAAGTCCAAAGGACAACTTTCCTTTACCACACATTGACATGCTGGTGGACAGCACAGCAAAGTTCAAAGTATTCTCCTTCATGGATGGATTCTCGGGCTATAACCAGATCAAAATGGCGCCGAAAGACATGGAGAAAACTTCGTTCATTACCCCATGGGGTACCTTTTGTTACAAGGTAATGCCGTTCGGTTTGAAGAATGCCGGGGCAACCTATCAAAGGGCCATGACTACTCTGTTTCATGACATGATACACAAAGAAATCGAGGTATATGTCGATGATTTGATTGCAAAATCAAGAACAGAGGATGAGCACGTTGAACATCTGTCAAAATTGTTCGGACGTCTAAGAAAATTCAAGCTCCGCTTGAATCCCAACAAGTGCACCTTCGGTGTCCGTTCGGGGAAATTACTAGGGTTCATCGTCAGCCAGAAAGGAATTGAAGTTGATCCTGACAAGGTCAAGGCCATTCAAGAAATGCCTTCTCCGAAAACTAAAAAACAAGTCAGAGGATTCCTGGGACATTTGAACTGCATCTCCAGATTCATATTCCTTATGACCGCGACATACTCGCCGATTTTCAAATTACTCAAAAAGAACCAGGATTGCGTTTGGTCAGAAGATTGCCAAACCGCCTTCGACAGTATTAAGGAATACCTATTGAATCCTCCGATTCTATCACCTCCAGTGGAAGGAAGACCACTGATCATTTACCTCACAGTCCTAGAGGACTCGATGGGATGTGTACTTGGCCAACAAGACGAAACTAAAAGAAAAGAGTCTGCCATTTACTATCTAAGCAAGAAATTCACCGACTGCGAGACTCGGTACACAATGCTTGAGAAAACTTGTTGCGCTTTGGCTTGGGCAGCCAAACATCTTCGCCAGTACATGATTCGTCATACTACTTGGTTGGTCTCCGAAATGGATCCAATCAAGTACGTTTTCGAAAAACCTGCTCTCACGGGAAGGATTGCCCATTGGCAGATGTTACTATCAGAATATGACATAGAGTACCACGCTCAGAAAGCCGTTAAAGGAAGTATTTTAGCCGATCATTTAGCTCATCAATCGATTGACGATCAAGAATCAATCGGGTTCGACTTCCCAGACGAAGATGTCATGTATCTAAAGATGAAAGATTGCGATGAACCGCTACCCAGTGAAGGGCCAGAACCAGGTTCCCAGTGGGGACTTATCTTTCACGGAGTAGTCAATCATTATGGAAACGGAATTGGGGTAATCATTGTTACCCCTCAGGGTATCCACATTCCTTTCACTGCTAGACTTACGTTCAAATGTACGAACAACGAGGCCTAATACGAAGCATGTATCATAGGTCTCGAAGAAGCAGGTGATTTAAGGATCAAAAACTTGGACGTATATGGAGATTCAGCCTTGGTTATTAACCAGATAAAAGGAGATTGGAACACATACCAATCAGGATTGATTCCTTACAAAGACTATGCAAGGAGGTTGTTACCCTTCTTCAACAGAGTCGACTTTCATCACATCCCTCGTGATGAGAATCACATGGCTGATGCATTAGCCACTCTCTCTTCCATGATTAGTGTAGGTCGATGGAATGACATACCTAAGATCGACATAAGGCGCCTTGAACGGCCCGCTTACATCTTCGCGATTGAAGCAATCATAGACGACAGACCTTGGTATCACAATATCAAATGCTTCCTTCAGAAACAAGAGTACCCATCTGGGGCACTCAGAAAAGACAGGAAAACCCTCAGAAGATTGGCTGGAAACTTCTTCCTGAGCGGTGACACTCTTTATAAGAGAAATTTTGACATGGTCTTGCTCCGATGCATCGACAGACCAGAAGCAGACATGCTCATGAAAGAAATTCACGAAGGATCCTTTGGCACTCATGCCAACGGACACACAATGGCCAGAAAAATTCTGAGAGCAGGGTACTATTGGTTGACAATGGAATCCAACTGCTACAAGTACATGAGGAGGTGTCACAAGTGTCAGATATACTCCGACAGAATTCATGTATCGCCATCACATCTCAAAGTTCTTTCTTCCCCGTGGCCATTTTCCATATGGGGAATCGATATGATTGGTATGATTGAGCCCAAGGCTTCAAACGGACATCGGTTCATCCTGGTAGCCATTGATTATTTCACCAAGTGGGTCGAAGCAGCGTCATTCGCCAATGTAACCCGACAAGTGGTGGTCCGATTTATCAAAAACAATATCATCTGCCGTTATGGTGTTCCGAGCGAGATCATTACTGATAATGGATCTAACTTGAACAATAAGATGATGAAAGAGTTGTGTCCAGAGTTCAAGATCGAACACCATAACTCATCTCCCTACCGACCCAAGATGAACGGAGCGGTAGAAGCGGCTAACAAGAACATCAAGAAGATTGTTCAAAAGATGGTTGTAACCTACAAAGATTGGCGTGAGATGCTACCCTTTTCTCTTCACGGTTATCGTACATCTGTCTGCACTTCAACAGGGGCAACCCCTTTCTCTCTAGTATATGGCATGGAGGCAGTTCTCCCCATAGAAGTAGAGATCCCGTCAATTCGAGTATTGATGGAAGCTCAGCTCACCGAAGCTGAATGGTGTCAAAGTCGACACGACGAACTGAACCTGATCGAAGAAAAGAGAATCACAGCACTATGCCATGGTCAGTTGTATCAGCAAAGAATGAAGAGGGCGTTTGACAAAAAGGTCCGACCTCGTGTCTTCAGGAAAGGAGACCTTGTGCTCAAGAAGATACAATCATTTCTCACTGACTCTCGGGGCAAATGGACCCCAAATTATGATGGCCCCTATGTGGTCACGAAAGCTTTCTCAGGCGGCGCCTTGAGACTTGCAACCATGGACGGAGAGGAATTTTCCTACCCCACGAATGTTGATGTAGTCAAAAAATACTTCGCCTAAAACTAAAAAAAAAACGTCTCGGTGGATTGAAAACCCGAAAGGGCGGTCTAGGAAAAAGTTAGAGACATGAAAAGAATCATCCCGATGGATTGGAAATCTCATAGTACAATCCAGGAAAAAGTTAGGGATAATGGCAAGTAACTATGTTCAACAGAGGCAAGTCCCTCAGCAGAAGTTGCATCATCCGTCAGGAAAATTTTAGTCAAGGTCATCCTCGACAGAAGCTCAGGATGTCCCGAATTCAAAGTTGGTAGAAGGATAGTGGTCGTTATGTTTCAACGTAGCCCTTTTCCCTGTAAATTACCATTTTCTAACTTTGTATATACTCTTTGGAATCACGCGTTTGGCTGATCTCCATCTTATCAATAAAATTTGAGCCCTTGTGCTTTTGTTTGTAATTCTTAACTTGTTTTAGCTTTACAGAACGACGTTGTTTAAACTTAATCAGCGATTCTTGAAATAAAACAAAAATAAATTTACTTGTTAAACTTTTTCTGCTTTTAAATTAAAGATGGCATTTCTTTTGACTGTTGAACATCAGAAGAACATCGATCGCTTCTCCCGAAGTAAGCGAACTTCAAAGTGCAGAATCAAAGTACTCCTTCTAAGCCAGTACTCCTGAATGAAGGGATCAACTGTGTCAGAGACCTTGTTTCGTCTGACACGCCTCGGCCGAGTTCTCATCTCCTAAGCCCGATCAACATAGCTCCCAACGGGACTATTTCTCCTAAACAAGGTGGAATTGCTATTTTGAACCAACGGTACTTCTTCGCCCCGCGATGGCCGAGTATCCAATTGTGTTCATCCATTAGTCTGTATGTCGCGTCAGTTTTGTCAGCATATACATACGTACTTCATGCATTTTTTATTTGCATTTACATTTCATATTGCATCGTTAACACTCTAGCCGGTCTTGTCCCCTAGTGATAAACAGTTTTCTCAATCGAGTTTGTCAGTTCTTTCCTCGTCAGGAAGTGTTGCGTGTGCACAATCTTGCCACCAGTGTATCTTTAGATCAGAGTCGGCACTTGGCCACTTTGATAACTTGAACCTCTGAAAGATCAGAGAACCTTCAACAGATGTCACTCTTCGCCATTGAAGATGATATCCTCGCTTTCCCGGATTAAGGAAAATCCCCAGAGAAAGCCTCTTAAACAGAGATTCAGCAGTACATCAGTATTTCTCCGAAAAGTCGTTGATGAAAAGGTCATCGGCACCTCAAAATTGGACCCCATAATATGGCGTTTCTCCGGGAAGATCCCGAGAAAAGTATCATGAAAGATCCCAAACAAAAACAGTCTCTCAAGAGACTCGCTTTCCCTAGTAGAATCGACAAATGGCGTCTCCAAAACAGAGAAGTTTGTGTACCTCTACAATTCAGACGAATGGGTTCCCCAGCAAGTCTGACATCAAAACTTTTTATACTCAAATGGCATCTCCCCAGGAAAATTCGGCGAGAAGTTTGAAGGAAAGCCGCTACGAATAGTGTCCCTTGTCAGTAAAGTTTATTGACCAAAAGAAACCGAGACCAGTTCCTTGGTAAGAAACCAGGATCGAGGGGAAGTTTAAATCAAAAACTAAGACCAGTTCCTTGGTAAGAAACCAGGATCGAGGGGAAGTTTAAATCAGAAACTAAGACCAGTTCCTTGGTAGGAAACCAGGAACGAGGGGAAGTTCATTTCAGAGACTGAGACCAGTTCTTGGTAGGAGACCAAGAACGAGGGGAAGTTCAAAAGAAACCAAGACCAGTTCCTTGGTAGGAAACCAGGATCGAGGGGGAAGTTTAAATCAGAAACTAAGACCAGTTCCTTGGCTGAAGACCAGGATCGAGGGGAAGTTTACCTTTTCTAAGCATCATTGCTTAGCTAAAGAAAATGAATGCGTAAGCTACCATTCATAACCACCATTAAAATTTTGGATATTCCGATATTTAATCCTCTTGCACCCCGAATGCTCGAATACCTTCGTCATTCACACCTTCGGGTCCAAGAAGATTAAATAGGGGCATCTGTAATACCCCAAATTTTGACCACTTAGATTTCCCATCATTGTGAAAATCATCATCACAATATGGATGTACCTTTATGCTTCATTAGTCTCCCCAAAGATGGGTGAGCATCCACTACAATCAAAATTAGGGTTTCAAGCCCTCTCTGAGTGCTTAGACAAAGGATCAATCAAGAAATGACATGATCTTCAACTTGTCTAATCTCTCAAACATCCACAATGGATCAAAAAGGACTCCCACTTCAAGGATTAAGCACAAGGCTGCTCCCTTCTAGGTGGATCAAGTCTCAAGATCGACAGTGTCACCAAATTAGGGTTTTGGTCGACCAGGGCCTCCAGATGGAAATTTTCATCTGGGCATAAGGCAATGATCCAAAACATAACCTAATATACTTCATGGAACCTCATGAACCCATGCATCAAGTCAATTTTGCCTCAGGGGATGCATTCATCAAAAATCAGGAATTAGGGTTTCTTGACCTAATTCACCCCTAAGTTGACTTTTGGGACAAACCATGAGCCAAGACCTCAAGAGATGATTTAAGGGTCTCTAATATACCATATTGATCCATTTGGAACAATGGATTGATCCAAGAAGCTTGAGCAACAAGTCTCAATTTCATCTGTACCACAATTAGGGTTTTAAGGGAAAAGTCAACTGTAACTTTGACTTTTGACCTGGACATGCTCCCAAACCCTAATACATGATTGAATATACCCTATGACACCCATGGAACATGTCCATCAAGTTTGATTTAGGTCAAGGACATGATTTCCTGAAGAATTGCACAGTTTGGAATTCATCTGATAAAAAGTCAACTATGCACAAAAGTCAACTTTGACTTTTTGAGATTTTTCACCAAAATGGATTTTTAACCCTAAAATGATGTTAATGTATGATTTGAATCATCATTCATCAAGAAAAATCAAGAAAAGTGAGATAACTTGTAAAAGGGGTAACCATAAAACTTAGAAATTTTTCTAAGTTAAAAATAAAGTGGCAAAGGTACCAACTTTGGAGGACCATAACTCCTAAACCACAAGGCCATTTTTTCTCATCCAAAGATGGATTTGTAGCCCTCATTATCACCTACAAAAACTTCAACTACAAGTCATTCCAATTCATTAAGGATTTTGAGTTATGGAGTGATCAAAGTGGCTGAAAAGAGAAAATGTCACTTTTTCCAACACTTAGTGAAATTTTCACTAAGTCAGATTCTGCTTCACTTTTTGCCAAATGTAGGGGGATTTTTCACTTGGAATCAAAAGAGATCAAAACCAAACTTGTTCAAACAGTTGTTGTATCATGTAAGAGCTTTCCAAAATGGCCAAGAACATTGCCAAATTTAACCTACACCATGAGATACAACATTGCCAAGTTGCCTTGCTGAAATCTGTCAAGGCAAGGCAGAATTTGCAACTTTGGTCGATTTGCCAAAATCAGCCAAATTCAATTGCTCCAATCCACTTAGACACCTCAGAGGATTGAATCTAAAGGGGACAATCACTGAGCCAAGCGTCCAAGGTCCAAGGAACAAGGAATAGCATGTTGAACCTAGAGTTGCCAAAATAGGGACAAGACTTCAAATTTGGAATGAGGCATTCAATGGAACCATCAAGGTGGCATGGACTGAGCCATTCTCATCTGAAATCAGTCAAGACTTATCCAAGACCAAGGGGACCAAAGCTCTGTGCCCTAACCTCTAGTCAATGGCTAGAGAAGACTTGGATTTTCATTTACCAACATTGGCCAAACCTACTTACCAGCTGCCATGCACTATTCCTTGCAAAACAAACTTGCTCTACTATAAATAGAGCTCAATTATGGTCAGTTTGAGTACACCAAAGCCATCTAACAGATGCTTTCCTCAAAATCTCTTCTTTCACTCCAATTTTGCCTTCTAAGGCAAGTCACTATCGGGTTTTGAGTTTGAGAGCAATTCCAATCAAACCAATCACTCACACACCTCACATACATCACATATGAGCTGATCAAACACTTAGATTACTTCTGAAACATCAATTTCACAAAATACCAGCTGGTTGCTCAAGGTTTTTACCAAAGTGCAGCTGAGGTACCACAAAATGATCCAGCCAATTTCAATCAAGTCCAACCATCCAAACACAATCCATATGGTGTAGGGAAGCTGTTCAGATCATCACCACTCATCTGTAACACCTCCAAATCAAAAATCACTTTGAGCTTGCTGTCACGACTTGGAGGTAAGCACATACTTGGTCATCTCTCAATCTATGCATATTTCCTCGAACAATAATTTAGCCATATGTTCATAATCATGCATGGAATGTTTTCCCTCAATTAATTGCATTGTTTGAATAGTGTATCAAAAATCCTAGCCTTCATGCAGAAATTAGGGTTCTTGAGGTCTCTTCGTGATTTCTTGTTGTATGTTTAATTTAAATGAAATTAAAGTACATAGACATGATCGTGAGGTTGAGGCGAGCATAATAATATGTGGATTGCATGATATGATTACGTATTCATGGAGATTGGATAGAAAATGCAAATCTGAGAAACCAAGAACACGCGCGTGTTCTTCAGCTGTTCTTGGCGCCATTTTCATATATTCAAATATTTGAATTTTGTGATTTTTGTTTAATTGATTCAAAAATTAATTTCTCTCTGAGTTTTTATGATTTTGAGTTGATTCTTTTTTTAATAATTCACAAAAATGTTAAAATATTTTATTTCATCAAAAAATCCCAAAAATATTATTTATTTCATATAATTGATATTTTTGCAAAGAATTAATATTTTAATTGTTTTTGGCATTTTAAATATTTTTTCTACATTGATTTTGCAACTTTTAATGCTTTCTAATTATTTTGTAGGTCAATACTTAATTTTTGAAACATTAATCCAAGGTCACAATTTGTTTTCCATGTGTTAAACAATTTTTGATCATTTTAATTGAATTTTTATTCAATTAAATACATTTTGAAAACAAATTAGGGTTTTGGATTAATTCAACCCTCATAAATCATTTTCAAACCTCTTTGGGCCTCTTGAGAGAGTGTAAGACCCATCCCCCCTTGTACAAAAACTTTTTGGGCCTCACTCATTGTATAAGTCCCTCTGTACAAGTAAACGGCGCGATCGTCGCCCGTTTAAAAATAAAAAATCATCTGGGCCTCTCCTTGAGCTATAAGACCCATTCAAAACACTTTGGGCCTCTATTAGAGTGTAAGACCCAATCCCCCTTTTAACCAAAACATTTTGGGCCTCACTTATTGTATAAGTCCCTCTGCGTTAAAAGAAAACCTCAGCGCGATCACCATTTTTAAACGAAAAATCATTTGGGCCTACCCTCGTGTTATAAGCCCCACTCTTTTCTTTAAACTTTTTTGGGCCTCTTGAGAGAGTGTAAGACCCATCCCTTTATACAGAAAATCTTTTTGGGCCCCAGTCACTTGTATAAGTCCCGCTGTACAATGTCAAATAGTGTGCTCACTGATAAAACCCTGGGCCACTCCTTGAGCTGTAAGCCCCAAATCTTCCTTTTTCAAAGCACTTTCTCCTTTGATTTTGAATATACTGTTGTTTTCAATCTTTCTTTGTTGAACAACTAACCAAATAGCATGGAAGCACTACAATCGAGTAAGTGGTTATCGCTTTCATTTACTGCTTTCATATTATAAACTGTATTGTGGGGCTGCTCACTGTAAGTCTCCTT
Source organism: Lathyrus tuberosus (assembly GCA_022829125.1). Taxonomy (NCBI): domain Eukaryota; kingdom Viridiplantae; phylum Streptophyta; class Magnoliopsida; order Fabales; family Fabaceae; genus Lathyrus; species Lathyrus tuberosus. The sequence continues at coordinate 11,719,841 of JALAZF010000025.1, read as the reverse complement.
TCATAAACTCATATCTACTGTGTAATAATAGTATAGATATTTTGAGTTTCCCCGACAACTACGTCTAGAACTAGGTGACGCCGTTTCATTTATTCGTAGAAATAGATGCCTAGATCCCCAATAGGAGCACCAGATACAGTCTTCTCTTCGGCTGTCCTCCTTAGGAATCGTCAAGAAGCTCTACTCCCCAAGATGAATGTATTCTCCGTGAATGGAATCTTTGAGTTTCTTCCAAATTCTCAAACTTTCCTGACCTGATCTATTCCTTGTGGATAGCTTGCCTTGAATGTCTCGGGGTTTGGGTACCCACTACGGTCATAATCTTGAACCTTAACTAAGGAACCCTCTTTAAAAGTTAAAAGTCGCTGGATAGTAAACCTCGCACGTTTACCAGTGGTTTTTATCGTTAAAAGAGTTATCTCTCCTAATGGAAAGGAGATGATAGACCCACGGGCTTCTTAAAAGCATCGACCTCCTCTTGGGCATTATTCAAGGACACTACGACTTCTTAGAAGTATTCACAGCCTCCTCTTAGGATTCCTATAATGATCTCTTCCTTCGGGAATGATAGCCTCCTCTTGGGCTTCGTACAAGGACCCGTCGGCTTCTTAAAAGTTTCCAGACTCCTCTTGGGCTTCGTACAAATTGTCCCGACGACCTCCTAGAGGTATAGGAACAGAACCTAGTCATCCTCATAGAATAGTCCTTTCATAGAGTCTACTACTGTTTCTCATAGCATAGTACAAAAGGAAAAAACTCTTGACTTGGACAGTCTAACTTCCTTGAGTCTCAAAGACATTCTCAAGTGACCCCTTCGTTAAATAGGAAGGAAACCCGCAGACTCGGACAATCTCAATACCCTTTGGATTTCCCGTTTCCTCAAAGAGAAGGAAATATCCCTGATCCTCAAATCAAATCCCTGAGTACAGTGTTGCTCATATAAGAACTGATTTTCTCTTTTAAAATCAGTATATTGGATCTGTCACTCAACTGAAACAAACCTTTAGCCTCCATCTCGGGCTTCGTACGAGATACAAAAACACTCTCTTGTTGAGTATCAAAGACTCTCTTGTTGAGTCAAACTTTTAGCCTCTATCTCGGGCTTCGTACGAGACACAAAGACTCCCTCGTAGAGTCAAACAAACAATAGCCTCTATCTCGGGCTTCGTACGAGACACAAAGACTCTATTGTCGGGTCAAAAACTTTTAGCCTCTCTCTCGGGCTTTGTACGAGACACAAATTAGCCTCCTCTTAGGCTTTGTATAATGATTTTCCTAGCGGAAATTAGCCTCCTCTTAGGCTTTGTATAAGAAAACCACTGGTTGATCCAATCAACCTTTTAGCATCAAAGTTGTGCCTCGTTCACAGTACACAAACATCAACAACTCCTTTCCTTTCATCTAATCGCTGTAAGCGGCAAGCCTCTGGATCATCTATATCCATGCCACTGTCCCTCTTTTAGCATGAGAAATTCCTAAGTAAAGATGGCATTGCTCTACACTGAGTTAAAGTCTTCTCCTTCAGGTTAAAACCCTTTCTTCGGAAATTATGGCATTGCTCGGATCCGCGTATCCCAGTTAAAGTAATTCTCCTTCCCCCTCTTTAGAGATGACAAATTCTCTCTAAAGTCGAGGTCCTTTCGCTTCACGTCTTGGGCTTTGAACAAGACACAAATAGACCTTTCAGCTTCACATCTTGGGCTTTGAACAAGATACAAATCACCTTTCGCTTCACGTCTTGGGCTTTGAACAAGACACCAAAACACCCATTTCCTCCCATAGAATAGGAGGAACTACGAACGCTCTGATTTCCCTGTTTCGGTAAACGGGAATACGTAGGCATAAGATCGAAAGAAAAGATCTTAGCGAGCGCAATCAACAAAAAACCCAAATCCCATATCTCCATCAATTAAAAGCAGTATTTCAAAAGCACCAGTCCTAACATCCTAATCCTTGTTCCCCGCTAGAAAGTCCTAGAAAGAATGAAAACCGTATTGGCGAAAATACAAATAACCAGTACAAAGGCCCCCCCACATTGATAGCATCCGTAACCTAACAGACCGCTGTTTAAACTCAGTATGCAAGCAGGGTTAATTGGAGACATCTATTTCCCTTCCTTATTCAGCTCACAATAGGATAAAAAATGAATCGACCTGTAGTTTAAGCTCAAACCGCAGAGAGCGACCAACACTTAAGAACCACGTCCAAAATCGCTCGCTACACCGATTTATCAAAAACAATATCATCTGCCGCTATGGTGTTCCAAGTGAGATCATTACTGACAATGGATCTAACTTGAACAACAAGATGTTGAAGGAGTTGTGCGCAGAGTTTAAGATTGAACACCATAACTCATCTCCCTACCGACCCAAGATGAACGGGGCGGTAGAAGCGGCTAACAAGAACATCAAGAAGATTGTTCAAAAGATGGCTGTGACCTACAAAGACTGGCACGAGATGCTACCCTTTGCTCTTCATGGTTATCGCACATCTGTTTGTACTTCAACAGGGGCAACCCCTTTCTCTCTAGTATATGGCATGGAGGCAGTTCTCCCCAGAGAAGTAGAGATCCCGTCAATCAGGGTATTGATGGAAGCTAAGCTCACCGAAGCTGAATGGTGTCAAAGTCGACAAGACGAACTGAATCTGATCGAAGAAAAGAGAATAACGACACTATGCCACGGTCAGTTGTATCAACAGAGAATGAAGAGGGCGTTTGACAAAAAGGTCCGACCTCGTGTCTTCAGGAAAGGAGACCTCGTGCTCAAAAAGATTCAATCTTTTCTCACTGATTCTCGGGGCAAATGGACCCTGAATTATGATGGCCCTTATGTGGTCACGAAAGCTTTCTCAGGCGGCGCCTTGAGACTTGCAACCATGGACGGAGAGGAATTTTCCTACCCCACGAATGTTGATGTAGTCAAGAAATACTTCGCCTAAAAAAAATGGCTCGGTGGAATGAAAACCCGAAAGGGCGGTCCAGGAAAAAGTTAGAGACATGAAAAAATTCATCCCGATGGATTGGGAATCTCATAGTACAATCCAGGCAAAAATTAGGGATAATGGCAAGTAACTATGTTCAACAGAGGCAAGTCCCTCAGCAACAGTAGTTACATCATCCATCAGAGGAAAACTCCAGTCAAGGTCATCTTCGACAGAAGCTCAGGATGCCCCGAATTCAAAGTTGGTAGAAGGATAGTGGTCGTTATATTTCAATGTAGCCCTTTTCCCTGTAAATTACCATTTTCAAACTTTGTCAATACTCAATGGAATCACGCGTTTGGCTGATCTCCATCTTATCAATAAAATTTGAGCCTTGTGCTTTTGTTTGTAATTCTTGCTTGTTTTAGCTTTACAGAACGACGTTGTTAACATGATTAACGATTCTTGAAATAAAACAAAAATGAATTTACTTGTTAAAACTTTTTCTGCTTTTAAAATAAAGATGGCAATTTCTTTTGACTGTTAAACATCGAAAGAACATCAATCGCGTCTCCAAAGGTGTTCGAACCTCAAAGTACAGAATCAAAGTACTCCTTCTAGACCAGTACGCCTGAATAAAGGGATCAACTGTGTCAGAGACCTTGTTTCGTCTAACATCCACGGCAGAGTTCTTACCTCCTAAGCCCGATCAATGGTATTCCCCGCAGGGATTATCTCTCCTAAGCAAGGTGGAATTGCTATCTTGAACCAGCGACGTTTCTACACGCCCCGCGATGGCCGAGTATCCAGTCGTGTTCACTCGTCAGTCTGTATGTCGCGTCAGTTTTGTCAGCATATACATACATACATCATGCATTATTGATTTGCATTTACATTTCATATTGCATCGCTATCACTCTAGTCGGTCTTATCCCCTAGCGATAAAAGTCCTCTCAATCGAGTTGTCGGACCTTTCCTCGTTAGGAAGTGAATCATCTAAGCAATCTCTCTCCCGTTTATCTCTAGATCAGAGTCGGCACTAGACCACTTTGATAACTTGAACCTCTGAAAGGCCAGAGAACCTTCAACAGATGTCACTCTTCGCCATTGAAGATGATATCCTTGCTTTCCCAGATTAAAGAAAATCCCCAAAGAAAGCCTCTTAAGCAAGGGTTCGGCAGTGCATCAGTATTTCTCCGAAAATCCGCTGATGAAAAGGTCATCGGCACCTCAAAATTGGACCCCATCATATGGCATTTCTCTGGGAAGATCCCGAGAAAAGTATGATGTAAGATCCCCAAGTGGAAACAGTCTCTCAAGATACTCGCTTTCCCCCAGTAGAATCGTCAAATGGCGTCTCCAACAGAGAAGTTTGTGCACCTCTACAACTCAGACGACTGGGTTTCCCCAGCAAGTCTTACATCAAAACTTTTTCATCTCAAATGGCATCTCCCCAGGAAAATTCGACGAGAAGTTTGAAGGAAATCCGCTACAAATAGCGTTCCTTGTCAATAAAGTTTATTGACAAAAGAAACTGAGACCAGTTCCTTGGTAGGAAACCAGGATCGAGGGGAAGTTTAAATCAGAAACTAAGACCAGTTCCTTGGTAGGAAACCAGGATCGAGGGGAAGTTTAAATCAGAAACTAAAACCAGTTCCTTGGCTGAAGACCAGGATCGAGGGGAAGTTTACCTTTTCTAAGCATCATTGCTCAGCAAAAGAAGATGGATGTGATCCGCCATTCATAACCACCATCAAAATTTTGGGTATTCCGATATTTAATCCTCTTGCACCCCGAATGCCCGAATACCTTCGTCATTCACACCTTCGGGTCCAAGAAGATTAAATAGGGGCATCTGTCATACCCCAAATTTTGACCACTAAGATTTCCCATCATTGTGCAAATCATCATCACAATATGGATGAACCATCATGCCTCACCAAATGCCTCAAGGGTTGTTGAGCATTCACTACAATCAAAATTAGGATTTTAAGCCCTCTCAGAGCCTTAGACAAAGGATCAATCAAGGAATGACATGATCTTCAACTTGTATAACCTCTCAAACATCCACAATGGATCAAAAAGGACTCCCACTTCAAGGATTAAGCACAAGGTTGCTCCCTTCTAGGTGGATCAAGTCTCAAGATCGCCAGTATCACCAAATTAGGGTTTTGGTCGACCAGGGCCTCTAGATGGAAAGTTTCATCTGGGCATAAGCCAAAGATCCAAAACACAACCTAATGTACTCCATGGAACCTCATGGACCCAAGCATCAAGTCAATTTGACCTCAGGGGATGCATACATCAAAAATCAGGAATTAGGGTTTCTTGACCTAATTCACCCCTAAGTTGACTTTTGGGACAAATCAAGAGCCAAAACCTTAAGACATGATTTGAGGGTCTCTAATGAACTATATTGATCCATTTGGAAAATGGATTTATCCAAGAAGCTTGAGCAACAAGTCTCATTTTCATCTGCACCACAATTAGGGTTTCGCGAGGAAAGTCAACTGTAACTTTGACTTTTGACCAGGACATGCTCCCAAACCCTAGGACATGCCCCAATATACCCTATGACACCCATGTAACATGTCCATCAAGTTTGATTTAGGTCAAGGACATGATTTCCTGAAGAATTGCACAATTTGGAATTCGTCTGATAAAAAGTCAACTGTGCACAAAAGTCAACTTTGACTTTTTGAGATTTTTCACCAAAATGGATTTTTAACCCTAAAATGATGTTAATGTATGATTTGAATCATCATTCATCAAGAAAAATCAAGGAATGTTGGATAACTTGTAAAAGGGGTAACCATAAAACTTAGAAATTTTTCTAAGTTATGGAAAAAGTACCACTAATACACTAACTTTGGAGGATCATAACTCCTAAACCACATGGCCATTTTTTCTCATCCAAAGATGGATTTGTAGCCCTCATTACCCTCTATAAAAACTTCAACTAGACCTAAGTCCAATTCATTAAGGATTTTGAGTTATGGAGTGATCAAAATCAAGAAATCACACTTTGTTCCAACACTTAGTAAAAATTTCACTAAGTCAGATTTTGCTTCACTTTTTGCCAAATGTAGAGGGATTTTTCACTTGGAATCAAAAGAGATCAAAACCAAACTTGTTTAAACAGTTGTTGTATCATGTAAGGGCTTTCCAAAATGGCCAAGAACATTGCCAAATTCAACTTACCCCATGAGATATGACATTGTCAAGTTGCCTTGCTGAAATCTGTCAAAGGCAAGGCAGATTTTGCATTTTGGCTCGATTTGCCAAAATCAGCCATATTCAAATGTTCCTATCCATTTGGATACATCTGAGGATTAAATCTAAAGGGGACAATCACTGAGCCAAGCCTCCGAAGTCCATGGAACAAGAAATAGCATGTTGAACCTAGAATGGCCAAAATAGGGACAAGACTCCAAATTTGGATTGAAGCATTCAATGGAAGCATCAAGGTGGCATGGACTGAGCCATTCTCATCTGAAATCAGTCAAGACTTATCCAAGACCAAGGGAACCAAAGCTCTGTGCCCTAACCTCTAGTCAATGGCTAGAGGAGACTTGGATTTTCATTTGCCAACATTGGCCAAACCTACTTACCAACTGTCATTCACTATTCCTTGCAAAACAAACTTGCTCTACTATAAATAGAGCTCAATTGTGATCAATTTGAGTACACCAAAGCCATCAAACAGATGCTTTCCTCAAAATCTCTTCTTTCACTCCAATTTTGCCTTCTAAGGCAAGTCACTATCGGGTTTTGAGTTTGAGAGCAATTCCAACCAAACCAATCACTCACACACCTCACATACATCACATATGAGCTGATCAAACACTTAGATCACTTCTGAAACACCAATTTCACAAAATCACCAGCTGGTTGCTCAAATTTTCAACCAAGTTGCAGCTGAGGTACCACAAATTGATCCAGCCAATTTCAATCAAGTACAACCATTCAAACACACTCCATAGGGTGTAGGGAAGCTGTTCAGATCATCACCACTCATCTGTAACACCTCTAAATCAAAAATCACATTGCACTTGCTGTCACGGCTTAGAGGTAAGCATATACTTGGTCATCTCTCAATCTATGCATATTTCCTCGCACAATAATTTGGCCATATGTTCATAATCATGCATGGAATGTTTTCCCTCAATTAATTGCATTGTTTGAATCGTGTATAAAAAATCCTAGCCTTCATGCAGAAATTAGGGTTCTTGAGGATTTTTCATGATTTCTTGTTATATGTTTAATTTAAATGAAATTAAGTGTTATAGACATGATCATGAGGTTGAGACGAGCATAATGATATGTGGATTGCATGATATAATCAAGTATTCAGTGAGATTGAGGAGAAAATGCAAATCAGCCAAACCCAGAACACGCGCGTGTTCTTGGTGTGTTCTTGGCGCCATTTTTGAATAATTCAAATATTTGAATTTTGTGATTTTATTTAATTGATTCAAAAATTAATTTCTCTCTGAGTTTTAATGATTTTGAGTTGATTCTTTTTTTAATAATTCACAAAAATGTTAAAATATTTTATTTTCCCAAAAAATCCCAAAAATATTGTTTATTTCATATAATTGATATTTTTGCAAAGAATTAATATTTTAATTGTTTTTGACATATTAAATATTTTTCCTACATTGATTTTGCAACTTTTAATGCTTTCTAATTATTTTGTAGGTCAATACTTAATTTTTGAAGCATTAATCCAAAATCACAATTTGTTTTTCACATGTTAAACAATTTTGATCATTTTAATTGAATTTTTATTCAATTAAATACATTTTTGAAAACAAATTAGGGTTTTTGGATTAATTCAACCCTCATAAATCATTTTCAAAACTTTTTGGGCCTCTAATAGAGTGTAAGACCCAATCCTTTCTTGACCAAATCATATTTGGGCCTCAGTGTATTGTATAAGTCCCGATACCGTCAAAAACAAACGGCGCGATCGTCGCCTATTCAAAGAATCAATTGGGCCTCTCCTTGAGCTATAAGACCCATTCAAAACATTTTGGGCCTCTAATTGAGTGTAAGACCCAATCCCCTTTTAACCAAAACATTTTGGGTCTCACTTATTGTATAAGTCCCTCTGCGTTAAAAGAAAATCTCGGCGCGATCGCCATTTTAAACGAAAAAATCAATTGGGCCTACCCACGTGTTATAAGCCCCACTCTTTTTTTCTAAAACTCTTTGGGCCTCTTGAGAGAGTGTAAGACCCATCCCTTTGTACAGAAAACATTTTGGGCCTCAGTCACTTGTATAAGTCCCTCTGTACAAAATCAAACAGTGCGCTCACTGATAAAACCCTAGGCCTCTCCTTGAGCTGTAAGCCCCAAAACTTTCTTTTTCAAAGCACTTTCTCCTTTGATTTTGAATATACTGTTGTTTTCAATCTTTCTTTGTTGAATAACTAGCCAAACATCATGGAAGCTCTATAACCGAGTAAGTGGTTATTGCTTTCATTTACCGCTTTCATATACATATAACTGTATTGTGGGGCTGTTTCACTGTAAGTCTTCTTTCATAAACTCATATCGACTGTGTAATAATAGTATAGATATTTAGAGTTTCCCCGGAAACTACGTCTAGAACTAAGTGACGCCGTTTCGTTTAGTCATAGAAATAAACAACTAGATCCCCAATAGGATCACCAGATACAGTCTTCTCTTCGGCTGTCCTCATTAGGAATTGTCAAGAAACTCTATTCCAGAGATGAATGTATTCTCTGTGAATGGCATCTTTGAGTTTCTTCCAAATTCTCGAACTTTCCTGACTTTGATCTATTCTCGGTGAATAGCATTGCCTTGAATTTCTTGGGGTTTGGGGACCCACGGGCTTCTTAAAAGCATCGGCCTCCTCTTGGGCATCGTACAAGGACCCACAGGCTTCCTAAAAGCAACCCCGCCTCCTCTTGGGCTTAGTACAAGGACCCTACGGCTTCTTAGAAGTATTCACAGCCTCCTCTTAGGCTTCGTATAATGATCTCTTCCTCCGGGAATGATAGCCTCCTCTTGGGCTTAGTACAAGGACCCGTCGGCTTCTTAAAAGATTCCAGCCTCCTCTTGGGCTTCATACAAATTGTCCCGACGACCTCCTAGAGGTATAGGAACAAAACTTAGTCATCTTCATAAAACAGTCCTTTCATAGAGTCTACTACTATTTCTCAAAACACAGTATAAAAGATGAAACTCTAGACACGGACAGTCTAACTTCCTTGAGTCTCAAAGACATTCTCAAGTGACCCCTTCGTTAAATAGGAAGGAAACCCGCAGACTCGGACAGTCTCAATACCCTTCGGATTTCCCGCTTCCTTAAAGAACAGGAATAACCCGGATCCTTGAATCAAATCCAGGAGTACAATACTGCTCATATAAGAACTGATTTTCTCTTTCAAAATCAGTATACCGGACCTGTCACTTAACTGAACAGTCACCATAGCCTCCTCTTGGGCTTTGTACAACGATTCTCCCCAGCGGAGTCAAACAACGTTCGGCCTCTCTCTCGGGTTTTGTACGAGACACATAAGAGACTCCCTTGCTAAGTCAATTACCCCTTTTGCCTCCATCTCGGGCTTTATACGAGATACAAAAAGGTTCTTATTGAGCCAAACAAGCAACAGCCTCCATCTCGGGCTTTATACGAGATACCAAAAGACTCTATCGTCAAGTCAAAAACCTTTTAGCCTCTCTCTCGGGCTTTGTACGAGACACATAATAGCCTCCTCTTAGGCTTTGTATAAGAAAATCACTGGTTAAATTAACCTTTTAGCATCAAAACTGTGCCTCGTTCACAGTACACAAACATCAAACAACTCCTTCCCTTTCATCTAATCGCTGTAAGCGGTAAGCCTCTGGATCATCTACATCCATGCCACTGTCCCTCTTTTAGCATGAGAAATTCCTAAGGAAAGATATCATTGCTCTACACTGAGTTAAAGTCTTCTCCTTCACGTTAAAACCCCCTATAAAGGAAATTATGGCGTTGTCGGGTTCACAAATCCTGGTTGAAGTAATTCTCCTTTATAAACAGTTGTGACATGCAACCCCCTCTTTAGAGATGACAAATTCTCTCTAAAGTTGGGACCTTCAGCTTCTCATCTTGGGCTTTGAACAAGATACAAATAGACTTTTTCAGCTTCACATCTTGGGCTTTGAACAAGATATAAATCACCTTTCACTCCACGTCTTGGGCTTTGAACAAGACACCAAAAACAACCATTTCCTCCCATAGAATAGGAGGAACTACGAATGCTCTGATTTCCCTGTTTCGGTAAATGGGAATACGTAGGCATAAGATCGAAAGAAAAGATCTTAGCGAGCACAATCAACAAAAAAACCCAAATCCCATATCTCCATAAACCAAAAGCAGTAATTCAAAAACACCAGTCCTAACAACCTAATCCTTGTTCCCCGCCAGAAACCTTCTGTCTAGAAAGAAAATCGTATTGGCGAAAATACAAATAACCAGTACAAAGGCCCCCTCACATTGATAGCATTCGTAACCTACCAGACCGCTGTTTAAACTCAGTATGCAAAGCAGAGTTAAATGGAGACATCTATTTCCCTTCCTTCATAAGCTCACAATAGGATAAAAAATGAATCGACCTGTAGTTTTAAGCTCAACCGCAGAGAGCGACCAGCGCTTAAGAACCGCATCCAAAATCGCTCGCTACACCTTCCTCCTCATTGCGGTGAGGAAAACCCAGCGATAAGGTGGTCGCGTCACCGACGAAAATCGCTCGCTACAGTAAAATGGCGACTCTGCTGGGGACTCATTATGTTTGTTAGGACTAGGCTATAGCTCTTAAGAGGTCTAGGATGTTAGTTTTAGGAATAAATATATATATCGCTTTTCCTAATTGATATCCGTGTTTATTTTTCTGCTAATGGGACTGCGGGTGATGCCGCATCTGGAAAGTTTGAGTGACATCTAAGATAAGTGATGGCACTAGATGGGTAATCTTACAGGGAGTGACTCCCAAATAAGAGACCCCGGTCGACCATCGAATCAGTGGACATGCCCTTTGCGGATTCAATGCCTATACGACTTCGATTGTTGAAAGCAGATTGTTTGATTGTGGTGTCTTTGAAATTGAGCATTTAGTAGGCTGAGACCTTGTTACTATTTTTGTAGCGCGGACGCTATCAGAAATAGTTGTCACGCGATACTACCCTTATTTGAGATTACTCTAAGATACTGCAGCTCGCTCGGGTGAACCAGCCTGTTGTTGTTATCCCAAGAGGGGTCAATGATTTTGAGGACATGTACAAAAATCACCAGTACAACCTTTGGGGATGGGTAGAGCCATAACTTCATGACACCGAACCTTGGACCCCATGTTTTTTCTATGTTTTTGTGCGTTGCATCCATGCATTCATTTCATTAAAAAACATTAAAAAAGAAAAACTTTCTCTTATAGTCTCTCTTTTTTCAAATTAAACTAAGACAATGATTGCAAATATCAGAGAGAAAGATTGCGTTATGGATTTCGGTAGAAGAAAGACTCACAAGTATACCTTCAAAGTTCCAAAACTAGAGGATTGGAGAGGTTTGGCAAGGATGATCACCAACCCTGATGCTTTCAGAGCTAAATACGGAGGACTGCTGTCTCTGTTAAGGGTCTATGTAATTGAAGGGATCCTGGCTACGCTCATTCAGTTCTACGATCTGGTCTATCAATGTTTCACATTTCTGGATTATCAACTAGCACCAACACTGGAGGAGTACTCTCACCTGACTGATTTACCCATCACTGATCAAGCTCCCTTTTCTGGACTGGAAGAAATTCCAAAGGATCAAACCATTGCACAAGATATCTATTTGGACGAGTTAGAAGTCAGGACACACATGACCACTAAGGGTGGAATCCAAGGTTTTCCAGCCAAGTTCTTGGTAAAGAAGGCTCTGTACTTTGCTAGTATAGGTAACGCGACTGCTTTCGAGAGCGTCTTTGTTTTGCTCACCTACGGGTTATTTCTGTTTCCCAACATTGATAACTTCATTGATATCAATGCCATTAAGATTTTTCTGATTGGAAACCCTGTACCGACCTTGCTCGCAGATGCTTATCATTCTGTACACTTAAGGAATTTGTATAGCGGAGGAATGATCACATGCTGTGTACCCCTACTATACAAATGGTTTACTTCCCATTTACCTAAGTCTGCTGTACTTTGGGATCATAAGAGTACTTTACATTGGTTGTAGAGAATCATGTCTCTAACCAACTCTAACATAGATTGGTACAATCGAATTTATGACGGGATAAGAATCATTGACCGTTGCGGAAACTTCCCTAATGTGCCCCTCATAGGAACTAAAGAAGGAATCAACTATCATCCAGTTTTAGTTCGTCGTCAATTTGGATACCTGATGAGACATGTCCCGCGTAATGTTCATCTGGAAGGTCTTTTCTTCAAAGAAGGAGAAAATGACAAGGCATTAAGGACAGAAATAGTACATGCCTGGAAACATGTTCATAGGAAAGGAACAGAGTCTCTAGGAAAACCGGATTGTGTCTCTTTGGAACCTTATCTCCACTGGGTACAAACTAGAGCTCTCAAGCTGAGGATGCCTTACCCTCGTCAAGAAGTTCTCCCGTTAAAAGAATATGTCCTTTGCTTTATGTCTGATACGGAAAAACTTCAGGTTACTCTCAGCAAATTTCAACAGGAGAAGAGGTCTTGGAAGAACAAGTACCGCATTCTCAATGTGGAGCGTACCAAAATACAACAACTGTTAAAAGAAAAGGATGCTCTAATCGATATTTTAGAGCAACATGCTGTAGAAAGCCAAGAAGACCAAAGGAATCTGCTCGCTTCTTTCACTTGGCAAAGGAATGACAACCCGACAACGGGTCAAGAGCCCCGGTCAAAGAAAAGGAAAGCACCAGAACCAGCACCTGAGCCCTCCTCAGAGAGGACTCAGGATCCATTAGCTTAGATATTTCCTTTTGTAGCACTTTGTAAATTACTGTATTTCCAATTCTGCAATCTTTGAATTCAATAAAATGGGGTTTCCCCATTGTATGATATTTGCAATCCAATTGTTGAAGTTTCTTTTGATTAAAAAAAAATTAATATAATCATTTCATAGCATTCATCATTCTCACATAACACATTCTTCTTACCTACGAATCTCACGTTTGTGTCTCGATTCTAGAGTCAAACTATCTCATTCGTACAATACTCGAGCCAATCGACAGAAAATATGGATAATCTCGAGGAAGAGAACATAGAGTTGAGAAAAGAACTCGACGCTCAGAAAGAAGATCTGAGGAAACTTCATAATGATGTGCAAGCTCTGGCAGTAGCTCAGATACAAAGGACTGTGATCTCAGAGATCACATCGACGCCCATAATGGAGAAGTATGATCCTCGGTAGAATATTCCTAAAGATCGTCCCTAGGGCATGCCACTTAACTATATCCCGGAAGGATATATTCCACCGATCACGGAAGATCCAGAAACTGCAGCAGGAACTGCTGGGCCTGAAGGTTACAAACTTCGGGAAAGCGAAGATGTAAGGGGCATGACAGCAACTCCTGAAGGTTATGAACTTCAGGAACACCAAGAGTTACTGCCGTAGTGACTATACCACCACCCTTGGTACACACTGTCCCGAAAGGACAGATTCCACATATACCGTCTGGTGGAAACGAAAGTATGTTCGACAGAATGAATGAGTTCCAAGAGCAATTCCTGGAGATGTAGAAGGAACTACAAGCCATTCACAGCCAAGATCTATTCGGAAAGGACACCGCAGACGTTTGTTTGGTCCCCAATGTGAAAATTTGGCACAAATTTAAAGTGCCTGAATTTGAAAACTACAAGGGTAACTCTTACCCTCAAAGTCATTTGGTGATGTATGCTCGGAGGATGTTAACTTAGACAGAGAACCAACAGCTACTGATCCACTATTTCCATGATAGTTTAACCGGTGCCGCGCTCAAATGGTACATGGGATTAAAGTGTACTAAGATCGTCACTTTTAGAGATCTTGGCGCTGCCTTCGTTCAACAATATAAGTATAACCTGGACATGGCACCAGACAGAGATCAACTCAGAGCCATGTCACAGAAGGACAAGGAAACCTTCAAGGAATATGCTCAGAGATGGCGTGAAATTTCCGCTCAGATTTGTCCACCTCTTAAGGAAAAAGAGATGACAAAGATCTTTTTGAAAACCTTGAGCTCGTTTTACTATGACAGAATGGTCGCCAGTGCGCCCAGTGACTTCAATGAGATGGTAGGCATGGGAGTTCGTCTTGAGGAAGACATTCGAGAAAGACGTCTGGTTAAAGATGCTGGACCATCAAGCAGTACCAAAAGATACGGTAGTGCTCTCCCTAAGAAAAAAGAGCAAGATATTGGCAATATCTCTCTCGGAAAGCAAAGGCGACGGTACCAACCAGTAGCAGCTGTAACTCTTGTTGTCAACCCTGTGTCTGTTCCTATGTATCAACCACAGGTTGCTCAGAGCCAACCGAATTAACAACAATATCAGCAAAGGACACAACAGCCTCTTCAGTAGGCTCGTCCTCAGTATAACAACAAATGTACAACGCGACCACCTGGGTTCGACCCCATACCAATGTTGTACGCAGAACTGTTCCCACTACTACTGGTCAAGGGGCACGTCCAAACCAGGGCTCCTCTTCCTATACCGAAAAATCCGCCTTTTTAGTTCAAAGCGGATCAGACTTATCCTTACCATCAAGGAGGACCAGGGCATAACATAGAAAACTGTCTCAGTTTTAAATCCGACGTACATAAACTTGTCAGGAACAGGGTCTTATCGTTCAAGGATACAAATCCAAATTTTCAGACGAACCCGTTGCCTCAACATGAGAAAGCTGCGGTAAATTTGATAGAAGAAGAGTCTAAAAACAACTATCAAATTCACGATGTACACTTATTGGGAACCAACCTGGTCAAGATGCATTGCAGATAGAGTGGATACGGACATGTACTATCTCACGATTATCACCAGTGTGATATCTGCTCTAAAAACAATCAAGGATGTTCTGTGGTGCAATCAGCTCTATAGGAACAGATGGATCTCAGATGGATCTAAGATCACCGAATTCGTGAAGTCAACATGACTTATACAAATTCCAACATCATTCAGAATCACAACATTCTGGAAATGAATGTCAACTTGGTGGAAATGAACTCAAGGCAGAGCCAACATCATAATCTGCCACGACACGATTACGATTCCTGTCCTATCTGCTCAAAAAATGATCAGGGATGCTCTTTTGCACAAGAGGCCCTCCAGCGTCAGATGGATCTTGGATGGATTCAGGATTACCGCGATAGAAGTCATTATCAAATGAATATGATTCAAATCTTTGATATTCGCTTGATGAATACCAGCTTGGTGGAATTACACGCTACACAAGTCCAGCTCGGTTTCCTGACTTCGCATAATTATCAGAATTGTACAGTATGCCGTGAGATCAACCAAGGATGCGCTCTCGTTTAAAGAACTTTGCAACACTTGTTAAACCACTGGTGGCTTCCGATCTATTTAGACGAAGACACACAACAAGTCAGCATGACTAACAGGAACCCTACTAGGCATCAAAGTCAGGATGTTCGACCAATGGAAATAGACCTAGTAAGGTTACACTGCATACAGAGCGGACGTGGCCAGGTGCCACCATATAACTATTAGCACTGTAGATTTTGCTCAGAGGATAATCAAGGATGTTACCTCGTGCGAGCAGCCCTTCAAAGTCAATTGGACCACAAAGAGATTCGACCGTGTCCAAGTTCTGGGTCAATCAATTTGATGCCAGACTATTTCGCTAATCAAATCAAAGACATCGTCGTAATCTCTGATCATAAGAGGACCAAAGATGTTTGTACCATAATCCCTCTACTTGACGAATCAAGAATTCCTTTAGATGGTAGAAAAGTTCCCAACCAGGAACTGATTGAAATTACTTACAATGGTCAGAAGAATCAGAAGGCTCCTGTAGTTATCTATCTGCCGGGACCGCTACCGTATGAATCAACTAAGGCTGTCCCTTACAAATACGGTGCAACAACAATTGAGAATGGAAAGGAAAATCCATTACCCTCCGTCGTGAATATTGCAGACATTAGTCGAGTAACACGGCGCGGTCGAATCTTCAACCGAGGAGTTGAAGCACCCAGCAAAGAAAAGGAACCTCAAACAGAAGTTCCTAATCAACCAGTCGGTCAGTTCAGTGATCCCGAACTTTCAAAGAACAACAATGAGATGCTGAAGCTCATCCAGAAGAGTGAAAACAACATAGTTGACCAACTATTGCAAACTCCTTCAAAAATCTCTATGCTATCACTTTTACTCAGTTCCGAAGCTCACAGGGAAGCTCTCCAGAAAGTCTTAGAGCAAGCCTTTGTGGAACAGGATGTAACGATAAGACAATTCGACAGCATCATCTCCAACATCACTTCCTGCAACAACTTGGGATTTAGTGATGAAAAACTGCCGAAAAAGGGCCAAAGTCACAATATGGCGCTCAATATTACAGTCAACTGCCAGGACGATGCATTAGCCAGCATACTGGTAGACACCGGATCAGCTCTAATTGTTATGCTGAAGTTTACTCTGATGCGATTATCATACCAGGGTCCTCTGATGAGAGGCATTGAGGTCATCGTCAAAGCATTTGACAGATCCCAAAAAACAGTTATCGGCGAAGTCGACCTTTCGATAACTATCAGTCCTCACACTTTCCAAGTCACTTTCCAGGTCATGGACATCCGGGCGGCATACAACTGTTTGTTAGGAAGACTTTGGATACACGAGGCTGGGGCAGTCACTTCGACACTTCATCAAAAGCTGAAGTTCGTCAAGAATGACCAACTAGTCACTGTCTGTAGAGAGCAAGCCTTGATCGTGAGTAATTTATCGTCATCCACTTGTGTAGAACCAGAGGAGGTTGTTGGGACTCAATTCCAAGCACTTTCGGTGAGCAATGACAACTAATCAGAAAGAGGAACGTCGATTTCCTCGTACAAGGATGCTCACGAAGTAATCAAAAGTAACAATGCAAAAGGATGGGGATAGCTTGTCATTCCTACTGACAACAAGACGAAGAAAGGTCTTAGTTTTTCTTTAGCCTGTGCCCTGACAGCTACTAACGATGAAAGTCTTCATCCCATTCAAAACTTCTTCCACAGTGGAGGCTTCCTTCACCTAGTGTCTCAAGAAGTGCATACTATCAACGAGGGTGATTCCTCCGATACAGATGAGGAATGGAAGTCCTATCTCAACGAGGACGGTTATATGTCTCAGGGAGAGGTGCCTACGTGTAGCGAACGATTTTGGACGCGGTTCTTAGTCGCTGGTCGCTCTCTGCGGTTGAGCTTAAAACTACAGGTCGATTCATTTTTTATCCTATTGTGAGCTGATGAAGGAAGGGAAATAGATGTCTCCAATTAACCCTGCTTTGCATACTGAGTTTTAACAGCGGTCTGTTAGGTTATGAATGCTATCAATGTGGGGGGGCCTTTCTTGTGCTATTTAACAGAATGACAGGATTCTGGCGGGGAACAAGGATTAGGATGTTAGGACTGATGCTTTTGAATTACTGCTTTTGATATGGGATTTTGGGTTTTTGTTTAGTGTGCTCGCTAAGATTTTTCTTTCAATCTTATGCCTACGTATTCCCGTTTATTCAAAACAGGGAAATTAGAGCGTTCACAGTTCCTCCTATTCTATGAGAGGAAATGATTGTTTTTGGTGTCTTGTTCAAAGCCCAAGACGTGAAGCTGAAAGGTCTATTTGTATCTTGTTCAAAGCCCAAGATATGAAGCTGAAAGGTGTCGTCTTTAGAGAGAATTTGTCATCTCTAAAGAGGGGTTTGTCTGTGACAAATGTTTATAAAGGAGAATTACTTTAACCGGGATTTGTGAATCTGGTAATGCCATAATTTCCTTTATAGGGGGTTCCAACCTGAAGGAGAAGACTTTAACTCAGTGTAGAGCAATGCTATCTTTCCTTAGGAATTTCTCATGCTAAAAGAGGGACAGTGGCATGGATGTAGATGATCCAGAGGCTTGCCGCTTATAGCGATTAGATGAAGGGAGTTGTTTGATGTTTGTGTACTGTGAACGAGGCACAGTTTTGATGCTAAAAGGTTGATTGGATCAACCAGTGGTTTTCTTATATAAAGCCTAAGAGGAGGCTATTATGTGTCTCGTACAAAGCCCGAGAGAGAGGCTAAAAGGTTTTGACTCAACGAGGGAATCTTTTGGTATCTCGTATAAAGCCCGAGATGGAGGCTATTGTTTATTTGGCTCAATAAGAACCTTTTTGTATCTCGTATAAAGCCCGAGATGGAGGCAAAAGGGGTAATTGACTTAGCAAGGGAGTCTCTTATGTGTCTCGTACAAAGCCCGAGAGAGAGGTCGAACGTTGTTTGACTCTGCTGGGGAGAATCGTTGTACAAAGCCCAAGAGGAGGCTATGGTGACTGTTCAGTTAAGTGACAGGTCCGGTATACTGATTTTGAAAGAGAAAATCAGTTCTTATATGAGCAACACTGTACTCCGGGATTTGATTCAAGCATCCGGGTTATTCCTGTTCTTTAAGGAAGCGGGAAATCCGAAGGGTATTGAGACTGTCTGAGTCTACGGGTTTTCTTCTTATTTTTGAAGGGAGCTTGAGAATGTCTTGGAGACTCAAGGAAATTAGACTGTCCAAGTCTAGAGTGTCATCTTTTGTACTATGCTTTGAGAAACAGTAGTAGACTCTATGAAAGGACTGTTCTATGAGGATGACTAGGTTCTGTTCCTATACCTCTAGGAGGTCGTCGGGACAATTTGTACGAAGCCCAAGAGGAGGCTGGAATCTTTTAAGAAGCCGACGGGTCCTTGTACTAAGCCCAAGAGGAGGCTATCATTCCCGGAGGAAGAGATCATTATACGAAGCCTAAGAGGAGGCTGTGAATACTTCTTAGAAGCCGTAGGGTCCTTGTACTAAGCCCAAGAGGAGGCGGGGTTGCTTTTAGAAAGCCTGTGGGTCCTTGTACGATGCCCAAGAGGAGGCCGATGCTTTTAAGAAGCCCGTGGGTCCCCAAACCCCGAGAAATTCAAGGCAATGCTATTCACCGAGAATAGATCAAAGTCAGGAAAGTTCGAGAATTTAGAAGAAACTCAAAGATGCCATTCACAGAGAATACATTCATCTCTGGGAATAGAGTTTCTTGACAATTCCTAATGAGGACAGCCGAAGAGAAGACTGTATCTGGTGATCCTATTGGGGATCTAGTTGTCTATTTCTATGACTAAACGAAACGGCGTCACTTAGTTCTAGACGTAGTTGCCGGGGAAACTCTAAATATCTATACTATTATTACACAGTCGATATGAGTTTATGAAAGAAGACTTATAGTGAAACAGCCCCACAATACAGTTATATGTATATGAAAGCGGTAAATGAAAGCAATAATCACTTACTCGATTGTAGAGCTTCCATGCTGTTTGGTTAGTTGTTCAACAAAGAAAGATTGAAAACAACAGTATATTCAAAATCAAAGGAGAAAGTGCTTTGAAAAAGAAAGATTTGGGGCTTATAGCTCAAGGAGAGGCCCAGGGTTTTATAAGTGAGCGCACTGTTTAAATTTGTACAGAGGGACTTATATAAGTTACTGAGGCCCAAAATGTTTTCTGTACAAAGGGATGGGTCTTACACTCTCTCAAGAGGCCCAAAGGGTTTTAAGAAAAAGAGTGGGGCTTATAACATGAGGGTAGGCCCAGATGATTTTTCCGTTTGAAATGGCGATCGTGCCGAGGTTTTCTTTTAACGCGGAGGGACTTATACAATAAGTGAGGCCGAAAATGGTTTGGTTAAAAGGGGATTGGGTCTTACACTCTATTAGAGGCCCAAGGTTATATTTTGAATAGGCGAGGATCGCGCCGTTTGTTTTTGACGGTATCGGGACTTATACAATGCACTGAGGCCCAAAAATGATTTGGTCAAGAAAGGATTGGGTCTTACACTCTATTAGAGGCCCAAAAAGTTTTGAAAATGATTTATGAGGGTTGAATTAATCCAAAAACCCTAATTTGTTTTCAAAAATGTATTTAATTGAATAAAAATTCAATTAAAATGATCAAAATTGTTTAACATGTGAAAAACAAATTGTGATTTTGGATTAATGCTTCAAAAATTAAGTATTGACCTACAAAATAATTAGAAAGCATTAAAAGTTGCAAAATCAATGTAGAAAAAATATTTAATATGTCAAAAACAATTAAAATATTAATTATTTACAAAAATATCAATTATATGAAATAAACAATATTTTAGGGATTTTTTGGGAAAATAAAATATTTTAACATTTTTGTGAATTATTAAAAAAAGAATCAACTCAAAATCATTAAAACTCAGAGAGAAATTAATTTTTGAATCAATTAAATAAAATCACAAAATTCAAATATTTGAATTATTCAAAAATGGCGCCAAGAACACACCAAGAACACGCGCGTGTTCTGGGTTTGGCTGATTTGCATTTTCTCCTCAATCTCACTGAATACTTGATTATATCATGCAATCCACATATCATTATGCTCGTCTCAACCTCACGATCATGTCTATAACACTTAATTTCATTTAAATTAAACATATAACAAGAAATCATGAAAAATCCTCAAGAACCCTAATTTCTGCATGAAGGCTAGGATTTTTTATACACGATTCAAACAATGCAATTAATTGAGGGAAAACATTCCATGCATGATTATGAACATATGGCAAAATTATTGTGCGAGGAAATATGCATAGATTGAGAGATGACCAAGTATATGCTTACCTCTAAGCCGTGACAGCAAGTGCAATGTGATTTTTGATTTGGAGGTGTTACAGATGAGTGGTGATGATCTGAACAGCTTCCCTACAACCTATGGAGTGTGTTTGAATGGTTGGACTTGATTGAAATTGGCTGGATCAATTTGTGGTACCTCAGCTGCAACTTGGTTGAAAATTTGAGCAACCAGCTGGTGATTTTGTGAAATTGGTGTTTCAGAAGTGATCTAAGTGTTTAATCAACTCATATGTGATGTATGTGAGGTGTGTGAGTGATTGGTTTGATTGGAATTGCTCTCAAACTCAAAACCCGATAGTGACTTGCCTTAGAAGGCAAAATTGGAGTGAAAGAAGAGATTTTGAGGAAAGCATCTGTTTGATGGCTTTGGTGTACTCAAACTGATCACAATTGAGCTCTATTTATAGTAGAGCAAGTTTGTTTTGCAAGGAATAGTGAATGGCAGCTGGTAAGTAGGTTTGGCCAATGTTGGCAAATGAAAATCCAAGTCTCCTCTAGCCATTGACTAGAGGTTAGGGCACATAGCTTTGGTTCCCTTGGTCTTGGATAAGTCTTGACTGATTTCAGATGAGAATGGCTCAGTCCATGCCACCTTGATGCTTCCATTGAATGCTTCAATCCAAATTTGGAGTCTTGTCCCTATTTTGGCCATTCTAGGTTCAACATGTTATTTCTTGTTCCATGGACTTTGGAGGCTTGGCTCAGTGATTGTCCCCTTTAGATTCAATCCTCAGATGTGTCTAAGTGGATAGGAGCATTTGAATTTGGCTGATTTTGGCAAATCGAGCCAAAATGCAAAATCTGCCTTGCCTTTGACAGATTTCAGCAAGGCAACTTGACAATGTCATATCTCATGGGGTAAGTTGAATTTGGCAATGTTCTTGGCCATTTTGGAAAGCCCTTACATGATACAACAATTGTTTGAACAAGTTTAGTTTTGATCTCTTTTGATTCCAAGTGAAAAATCCCTCTACTTTTGGAAAAAAGTGAAGCAAAATCTGACTTAGTGAAATTTTCATTAAGTGTTGGAACAAAGTGTGATTTCTTGATTTTGATCACTCCATAACTCAAAATCCTTAATGAATTGGACTTAGGTCTAGTTGAAGTTTTTGTAGAGGGTAATGAGGGCTACAAATCCATCTTTGGATGAGAAAAAATGGCCATGTGGTTTAGGAGTTATAATCCTCCAAAGTTAGTGTATTAGTGGTACTTTTTCCATAACTTAGAAAAATTTCTAAGTTTTATGGTTACCCCTTTTACAAGTTATCCAAAATTCTTTGATTTTTCTTGATGAATGATGATTCAAATCTTACATTAACATCATTTTAGGGTTAAAAATCCATTTTGGTGAAAAATCTCAAAAAGTCAAAGTTGACTTTTGTGCACAGTTGACTTTTTATCAGATGAATTCCAAATTGTGCAATTCTTCAGGAAATCATGTCCTTGACCTAAATAAAACTTGATGGACATGTTCCATGGGTGTCATAGGGTATATTGGGGCATGTCCTAGGGTTTGGGAGCATGTCCTGGTCAAAAGTCAAAGTTACAGTTGACTTTCCTCGCGAAACCCTAATTGTGGTGCAGATGAAAATGAGACTTGTTGCTCAAGCTTCTTGGATTAATCCATTGTTCCAAATGGATCAATATAGTTCATTAGAGACCCTCAAATCATGTCTTGAGGTCTTGGCTTTTGATTTGTCCCAAAAGTCAACTTAGGGGTGAATTAGGTCAAGAAACCCTAATTCCTGATTTTTTATGTATGCATCCCCTGAGGCAAAATTGACTTGATGATTGGGTCCATGAGGTTCCATGGAGTACATTAGGTAGTGTTTTGGATCTTTGGCTTATGCCCAGATGAAACTTTCCATCTGGAAGCCCTGGTCGACCAAAACCCTAATTTGGTGATACTGGCGATCTTGAGACTTGATCCACCTAGAAGGGAGCAACCTTGTGCTTAATCCTTGAAGTGTGAGTCCTTTTTGATCCATTGTGGATGTTTGATAGGTTAGACAAGTTGAAGATCATGTCATTCCTTGATTGATCCTTTGTCTAAGGCTCTGAGAGGGCTTAAAACGCTAATTTTGATTGTAGTGAATGCTCAACAACCCTTGAGGCATTTGGAGAGGCATGATGGTTCATCCATATTGTGATGATGATTTGTACAATGATGGGAAATCTTAGTGGTCAAAATTTGGGGTATGACAGATGCCCCTATTTAATCTTCTTGGACCCGAAGGTGTGAATGACGAAGGTATTCGGGCATTCAGGGTGCAAGAGGATTAAATATCGGAATACTTGAAATTTTGATGGCTATGAATGGCAGATCGCATTCATCTTCTTTTTCTAAGCAATGATGCTTAGAAAAGGTAAACTTCCCCTCGATCCTGGTCTTCAGCCAAGGAACTGGTCTCAGTTTCTTTTGAGATAAACCTCCCCTCGATCCTGGTTTCCTACCAAGGAACTGGTCTTAATTTCTTTTGTCAATAAACTTTATTGACAAGGGACGCTATGCGTAGCGGTTTTCCTTAAACTTCTCGCCGAATTTTCCTGGGGAGATGCCATTTGAAGGAAAAAGTTTTGATGTCAAACTTGCTGGGGAACCCAATCGTCTGAATTGTAGAGGTACACAAACTTCTCTGTTTTGGAGACGCCATTTGTCGATTCTACTGGGGAAAGCGAGTCTCTTGAGAGACTATTTCCGCTTAGGGATCTTACATCATACTTTTCTCGGGATCTTCCCAGAGAAATGCCATATGATGGGGTCCAATTTTGAGGTGCCGATGACCTTTTCATCAGCAGATATTCAGAGAAATACTGATGCACTACCGAACCTTTGCTTAAGAGGCTTTCTCTGGGGATTTTCCTTAATCCGGGAAAGCAAGGATATCATCTTCAATGGCGAAGAGTGACATCTGTTGAAGGTTCTCTGGCCTTTCAGAGGTTCAAGTTATCAAAGTGGTCTAGTGCCGACTCTGATCTAGAGATAAACGGGAGAGAGATTGCTTAGATGATTCACTTCCTGATGATGAAAGGTCCGACGACTCGATTGAGAGGACTTTTATCACTAGGGGATAAGACCGACTAGAGTGATAGTGATGCAATATGAATGTGCAAATCCATAATGCATGATGTATGTATGTATATGCTGATAAAACTGACGCGACACACAAACTAAAAGATGAACATGACTGGATACTCGGCCATCGCAGGGCGTATATAGATATCGCTGGTTCAAGATAGCAATTCCACCTTGCTTAGGAGAGATAATCCCTGCGGGGAATACCGTTGATCGGACTTAGGAGGTAAGAACTCTGCCGTGGATGTCAGACGAAACAAGGTCTCTGACACAGTTGATCCCTTTATTCAGGCGTACTGGTCTAGAAGGAGTACTTTGATTCTGCACTTTGAGGTTCGAACAACTTTGGAGACGCGATTGATGTTCTTTCGATGTTTAACAGTCAAAAGAAATTTCCATCTTTATTTTAAAAGCAGAAAAAGTTTTAACAAGTAAATTCATTTTTGTTTTATTTCAAGAATCGTTAATCATATTAACAACGTCGTTCTGTAAAGCTAAAACAAGCAAGAATTACAAACAAAAGAACAAGGCTCAAATTTTATTGATAAGATGGAGATCAGCCAAACACATGATTCCATTGAGTATTTACAAAGTTTAAAAATGGTAATTTACAGGGAAAAGGGCTTTGTTGAAACATAACGACCACTATCTTTCTACCAACTTTGAACTCGGGACATCCTGAGCTTCTGTTGAAGATGACCTTGACTGGAGTTTTCCTCTGATGGATGATGTAACTGTTGCTGCTGAGGGACTTGCCTCTGTTGAACATAGTTACTTGCCATTATCCCTAATTTTTGCCTGGATTGTACTATGAGATTTCCAATCCATCGGGATGAATTTTTTCATGTCTCTAACTTTTGCCTGGACCGCCCTTTCGGGTTTTCAATCCACCGAGACGTTTTTTTTAGGCGAAGTATTTCTTGACTACATCAACATTCGTGGGGTAGGAAAATTCCTCTCCGTTCATGGTTGCAAGTCTCAAGGCGCCGCCTGAGAAAGCTTTCGTGACCATATAAGGGCCATCATAATTCGGGGTCCATTTGCCCCGAGAATCAGTGAGAAAAGATTGAATCTTTTTTAGCACAAGGTCTCATTTCCTGAAGACACGAGGTCGGACCTTTTTGTCGAACGCCCTCTTTATTCTCTGTTGATACAACTGACCGTGGCATAGTGCCGTTATTCTCTTTTCTTCGATCAGATTCAGTTCGTCATGTCGACTTTGACACCATTCAGCTTCGGTGAGCTTAGCTTCCATCAATACCCTGATTGACGGGATCTCTACTTCTATAGGGAGAACTGCCTCCATGCCATATACTAGAGAGAAATGGGTTGCTCCTGTTGAAGTACGGACAAATGTGCGATAACCATGAAGAGCAAAGAGTAGCATCTCGTGCCAGTCTTGGTAGTTTACAACCATCTTTTGAACGATCTTCTTGATGTTCTTGTTAGCCGCTTCTACCGCTCCGTTCATCTTGGGTCGGTAGGGAGATGAGTTATGGTGTTCGATCTTGAACTCTGCACACAACTCTTTCATCATCTTGTTGTTTAAGTTAGATCCATTATCAGTAATAATCTCGCTTGGAACACCATAACGACAGATGATATTGTTTTTGATAAAACGGACCACCACTTGTCGGGTTACATTAGCGAATGACGCTGCTTCGACCCACTTGGTGAAGTAGTCAATGGCTACCAGGATGAACCGATGCCCGTTTGAAGCCTTGGGCTCAATCATGCCAATCATGTCGATTCCCCATATGGAAAAAGGCCATAGGGAAGAAAGAACTTTGAGATGTGATGGCGGTACATGAATTTTGTCGGAGTATATCTGACACTTGTGACACCTTCTCATGTACTTGTAGCAGTCGGATTCCATGGTCAACCAGTAGTACCCTGCTCATAAAATTTTTCTCGCCATTGTGTGTCCGTTGGCATGAGTGCCGAAGGATCCTTCATGAATTTCTTTCATAAGCATGTCTGCTTCTAGTCTGTCTACGCATCGCAGCAAGACCATGTCAAAATTTCTCTTATAGAGAGTGTCACCGCTCAGGAAGAAGTTTCCAGTCAATCTTCTAAGGATCTTCCTGTCTTTTCTAGATGCCCCAGGTGGGTATCCTTGTTTCTGAAGGAAGCATTTGATATCGTGGTACCAAGGTTTGTCATCTATGACTGCTTCAATCGTGAAGATGTAAGCGGTCCGTTCAAGGCGCATTATGTCGATCTTAGGTATGTCATTCCATTGACCTACACTAATCATGGAAGAGATATTGGCTAAAGCTTCAGCCATGTGATTCTCATCATGAGGGATGTGATGAAACTCAACTCTGTTGAAGAAGGGTAACAACCTTCTTGCATAGTCTTTGTAAGGAATCAATCCTGATTGGTATGTGTTCCAATCTCCTTTTATCTGATTGATAACCAAAGCTGAGTCACCATATACGTCCAAGTTTTTTATCCTTAAATCAATCGCTTCCTCGAAACCCATGATACAAGCTTCGTATTCGGCCTCATTGTTCGTACATTTGAACGTAAGTCTAGCAGTGAAAGGAATGTGAGTGCCCTGAGGGGTAACAATGATTGCCCCAATTCTGTTTCCATAATGATTAACTGCTCCGTCAAAGATAAGTCCCCATTGGGAACCTGGTTCTGGCCCTTCACTGGGTAACGGTTCATCGCAGTCTTTCATTTTTAAATACATGACATCTTCGTCTGGGAAGTCAAACCCGATTGATTCTTGATCGTCAATCGGTTGATGAGCCAAATGATCGGCTAAAATACTTCCCTTAACGGCTTTCTGAGCGTGGTACTCTATGTCATATTCTGATAACAGCATGTGCCAACGGGCAATTCTTCCCGTAAGAGCAGGTTTTTCAAATACGTACTTGATTGGATCCATTTCGGAGACCAACCAAGTAGTATGACGAATCATGTATTGGCGAAGACGTTTGGCTGCCCAAGCCAAAGCACAACAAGTTTTCTCAAGCATCGTGTACCGAGTCTCGAAATCGGTGAATTTCTTGCTCAAATAGTAGATGACAGACTCTTTTCTTTTAGTTTCGTCTTGTTGGCCAAGTACACATCCCATTGAGTCCTCTAGGACTGTGATGTAAATGATCAGTGGTCTTCCTTCCACTAGAGGTGATAGAATCGGAGGATTCAACATATATTCCTTGATACTGTCGAACCCGGTTTGGCAGTCTTCTGACCAAACGCAATCCTGGTTCTTTTTCAGTAATTTTAAAATCGGCGCACATGTGGCGGTCATAAGGAATATGAATCTGGAGATGTAGTTTAAACGTCCCAAGAATCCTCTGACTTGTTTTTCAGTTTTCGGAGAAGGCATTTCTTGAATGGCCTTGACCTTGTCAGGATCAACCTCAATTCCTTTCTGGCTGACGATAAACCCTAGTAGTTTCCCTGAACGGACACCGAAGGTGCACTTATTGGGATTCAAGCGGAGCTTGAATTTTCTCAAACGTTCGAACAATTTTGACAGATGTTCAACGTGCTCACTCTCTGTTTTTGATTTTGCAATCATATTATCAATATATACCTCGATTTCCTTATGTATCATGTCATGAAACAGAGTAGTCATGGCCCTTTGATAGGTTGCCCCGGCGTTCTTCAAACCGAACGGCATTACCTTGTAACAAAAGGTACCCCATGGGGTAATGAACGAAGTTTTCTCCATGTCTTTCGGCGCCATTTTGATCTGGTTATAGCCCGAGAATCCATCCATGAAGGAGAATACTTTGAACTTTGTTGTGCTGTCAACCAACATGTCAATCTGTGGTAAAGGAAAGTCGTCCTTTGGACTTTCCTTGTTCAGATCTCTGTAATCAACACACATTCTGACCTTTCCGTCCTTTTTGGGAACGGGTACGATGTTGGCTAACCATTGAGGATATTCAGCTGTAGCGAGGAAACCCGCGTCAATCTGCTTTTGTACCTCCTCTTTGATTTTGATGGCCATGTCCGGGTGAGTGCGTCTCAACCTTTGCTTTACTGGCGGACATTCCGATCTTAACGGTAAGTGATGTTCCACGATGCTGGTATCCAACCCTGGCATATCCTGATAAGACCAAGCGAATACATCGGGAAATTCTCTGAGAAGCTTTATCAAACTTTCTCTGGCAGTTGGACTGAGCAGTGCCCCGATCCTGATTTCTTTTCTCTCTTGCTCTGAACCTAAGTTTACCGTTTCCAACGGTTCTTTGTGAGGTTCAATGGACCTTTCCTCTTGTCTGAGTAGTCGAGAGATCTCTTCTGGAATTTTGTCGTCATTTTCTTTTTTAGCCTCAAATACCGGGAACTCAAAGTTGGGAGAAGGCATCGGATCGTATGTTTTAACTGGGTTTAAAACAAGCAATCTGCATGACGTGATGATTCGTGTTTAGAAGAGATAGAGAAAATGCAAGTGTGTGCAGTGTATTTGTTTTACTGCTTGTTTTTATTTAAATTGTTTTTTAGGATTACCATTTTCTGAAATAACAAAAAGAGAGAACAGCAATTAATGCGGAAATTACAAAACGACGTTATTTTATTAATGAACAAGTCGATCCTTGAAACTACAGCCCTATAAAACAAAACTCTATCGCTTCGGGCAAAGCGAAGAGGGAAATTTACAGAAAGCGAGCCCTATCAAAACATCCGTTTCACCTGGGCAGGGTGAAAGGTTAAAGATGGCAATTACTTTGACTGATGAACGACCTTCGGAACCTCGACAGCAACCCATTGGCGGCGAACTCCTCGGTGAATCACAAAGTCTAGCACCTTCCTTGATTTGTCTTCAGAAATGATGCTGATTTCTGGTGGAGCAGGATCATTGGAATCTGTTTCCCAGGCAGAGTTGTCGTAGGAGAATTTCTCTGTTGCATTTTGCATAGCATTTGTGCTCTCAGCTGTATCTCCCCATCCAGTTGGCTGGATGTCTTCGAGCCTGATACGAGAGCTTCCGGGAGCGGTGTACTTGACCATATAGTCGTATTTTCCACTCGGTTGTCCCAAGGTTTCCCACACTTCTTTCGAACTGGAGGAGTCATTTCTCTCGATGACGTTGACCTCGGGAAAAGCATAGTTGATGAATTCAAGTCCTGCAAATGTTGCAAATTCATTTTCATGTTGAGTAGTTTCTGAATGACCCGAGTGTTGCTCCCATGACATGGTGGGGACACATGTATTCTGTTCAATGACGGTTAGCTAATTTTCATTGTTCGGCTGACCCTCTTGCCCCAAGTTTCCTGGGTAAGGCTGCCACATTGGCAGACCATCCATTGGGCCATAGTAATTGTAGTCAAAGTTGTCTTTCATCAGAGTGTCCTCCTCTAATGAATTTGGCAGAGCACGACATCCTTCCAGATCACAATCCCCGTAGATCATTTCGACATCTGATCTTGGTATAAATCTCAGACTTTCTGTAGGAAAGCAAAAAGGAATAGGCACCTCTTCCTGAGACATATAACCCATCCTTGTTAAGGTAGGACTTCCATTCTTCATCTGTGTCAGAGGGATCTTCCTCATTGATAGCATGAACTGTCTGAGACACTGGGTGAAGAAAACCTCCACTGTGGAATAAGTTTTGAAGGGGATGAAGACTTTCATCGTTGGCAGCTGTCCGGGTATAGGTTGTAGAGAAACCAAGACCCTTCTTTGTTTTATTGTCAATGGGAATGACAAGCTGTCCCCATCCTGTCGTATCAGTACTCTCGACCGCTTTAATAGCATCTTTGTATGAGGAAATCGAGGTTCCTCCTCTGAACTGATTGTTCTTGCTCACCAACAGTGCTTGGAATTGAGTTCCAATAACCTCCTTGGGTTTTATACCAGTAGATGATGACAAGTTGCTTACAAGCAAGGCTTGTTCTCCCCAGACTGTGATGAGTTGGCCGTTCTGGACGAACTTTAGCTTTTGGTGGAGGGTTGAAGTAACCGCTCCAGCCTGGTGTATCCAAGGTCTTTCTAATAAACAGCTGTATGTTGCCCGGATGTCCATGACCTGGAAAGTGACTTGGAAAGTGTGAGGACCAATAGTTATGGGAAGATCAACTTCACCGATAACTATTTTTCTGGATCCGTCGAATGCTTTGACGACAACCTTGCTAACCCTCATCGGAGGGCCTTTGAATGATAATTGCATCAAAGTGGACTTCGGCATAACATTCAGGGCTGACCCTGTGTCTACCAGTACGTTGGCTAAAGCATCGTCCTGGCAGTTAACTGTGATATTAAGTGCCATGTTATGACGGCGACCCTCTTCAGGTAATTCCTCATCACTAAATCCCAAGTTGTTGCAGGAAGTGATGTTAGAGACAATACTATCGAACTGTCTGATTGTTACATCTTGTTCCACAAAGGCTTGCTCCAAGACTTTCTGTAGAGCCTCCCTGTGGGCTTCTGAACTGAGTAACAGTGATAATACCGAGATCTTTGAGGGAGTCTGTAACAGCTGATCAACAATGTTGTATTCACTCCTCTGGATGAGCTTCAGCATCTCATCATTGTTTTTTGAAAGGTCGGGATTACTGGATTGACCGACTGGGGGATCAGGAGCTTCTGTCTGAAGTTCCTTTTCCTTGTTAAGTTCCCCAATCCCTCGGTTGAAGATTCTACCACTCCGTGTTACTCGACTGATGTCTGCAATGCTCACAACGGAGGGTAATGGAATTTCCTTTCCATTTTCAATTATTGTTGCACCGTATTTGTAAGGGATTGTCTTAGTTGATTCATACGGTAGCGGTCCTGGTAGATAGATGACTACAGGAGCCTTCTGATTTTTCTGACCATCATAAGTAATCTCGATTCTTTCCCGGTTGGGAACTTTAGATTCGTCAAGTAGAGGAATAATGGCGAAAACATCCCTGGTTCTGTGATGACTAGAGATCGTGACAACATCCTCAACTTACTCGGCAAGGTAGTTTGGCGACCAGTTGATGGGTCCAGAACCCGGATATGGACGAATTTCCCCACGATCGACCTGGCCCTGAAGAGCTGCTCTCACAAGGTAACACCCTTGGTTACTTTCCGAACAGACGCTGCAACTGTCATAGTTGTCTTGTGGCATCTGGCCACGCCCACTTTGAATACAATGTAACCTCACTAGGTTCGCTTCCACTGATCAGACATCCTGACTCTGACTCCGAGTGGGGTTTCTATTACTGATACTAATCTGCTGAGTATCTTCATCCATGTAGATTGGCATCCACCAATGATTTAACAAGTGTTGAAGTGCCTCCTGGACAAGGGTACAACCTCGATCGTTTTCGCAACCCGCTTTACAACTTTGATAGTCATGTGATATTAAGAATCCGAGTCGGACCTGCTCAACATGTAACTCTACTAGGTTGGTATTCATTACGCGAATATCGAAGATCTGAACCATGTTGATTTGATAGGAGTTCCTATCATGGTAGTCTTGGATCCATCCAAGATCCATCTGACGCTGGAGGGCCTCTTGTATGAAAGAGCATCCCTGTTTGTTTACCGAGCAAGTCAGACAGGAATTGTAATCGTGTCGCGGTAGATTATGATACTGGCTTTGCCTTGAGTGCATCGCCACCAAGTTGACATTCATTGCACGGATGTCGTGGTTCTGAATGACGTTAGAATTCGTGTAAACCATGTTAACTCCACGAACTCGGTGCTCTTGGATCCATACAAGATCCATTTGTTCCTGTAGAGCTGCTTGCACTACCGAACATCCTTGATTGTCTTTAGAGCAGATATCACATTGATGATAATTATGAGGTGGCACATGGCCATATCCACTCTGTCTACAATGCATCTTTACCAGATTGGTTTTTAACAAGAGTACATCGTGAATTTGATAGACATTGTTAGTCTCTCCTTCTATCAAATTGACCGCAGCCTTCTCGTGTTGAGGTAGCGAATTCGTGAGAACATTAGGATTTGTATCCTTGAAGGATAAGACCCCGCTCCTAACAATTTTTTGCATGTCGGACTTGAAATTGACACAAGTCTCTATGTTATGCCCTGAACCTCCTTGAAGATAAGGGCAAGTTTGATCCACCTTAAACCAAAAAGGCAGATTTTCCGGTACTGTAAGAGGAGATTTAGTCTGAATGTGCCCCTTGGCCAGTAGTAATGGAAACAGTTCTACGTACGACATGGGTATAGGATCAAATCCTGGTGGCCGTGATGTACAGTTATTGTTGTATGGAGGAAGAGCCTGCTGAAGAGGCTGTTGTGTCCTTTGCTGGTCAGGTTCGCTCTGCATAACCTGAGGTTGATACGTAGGAATAGGCACATGGTTGATAGCAGGAGTCACAGCTGCTACCGGTTGATAACTTCGTCTTTGCTTTCCGAGAGAGATATTCCCAATATCTTGCTTTTTTTTCTTAGGGAGAGCACTACCGTATTTTTTAGTACTGCTCGTCGATCCAGTGTCTTTTACCAAACGTCCTTCTCGGACGGCTTCCTCAAGACGTACACCCATGCCGACCATTTCGGTGAAATCACTGGGCACACTGGCAACCATTCGGTCATAGTAAAATGAGCTTAAGGTCTTTAAGAAGATCTTTGTCATCTCTTTTTCCTCAAGAGGTGGACAAATTTGAGCGGCAATTTCACGCCACCTTTGAGCATACTCCTTAAAGGTTTCCTTGTCCTTTTGCGACATCGATCTGAGTTGATCTCTGTCGGGTGCCATGTCCAAATTGTATTTGTATTGTTGGACGAAGGCGGTACCAAGATCTCTGAATGTGCTAATCGTAGCACGGTTTAAACCCATGTACCATTTGAGTGCGGCACCGATTAAACTATCCTGAAAGTAGTGAATCAGTAGGTCCTGATTCTCCATTTGGGCTGACATCCGCCGAGCGTACATCACCAGATGGCTTTAAGGGCAAGAGTTACCCTTATATTTTTCAAAGTCGGGCACTTGGAACTTGTGCGGGACTTTCACATTTGGGACCAAGCAGAGATCTGCGGCGTCCTTTCCAAATAAATCCTGACCGCGAATGGCCTGCAGTTCCTTCTGCATTTCCAAGAATTGTTCCTGGAATTCATCCATTCTGTCAAACATAGTTTCCTTCTTACCAGAAGGTGTCTGTGGAATCTGTCCTTCCGGGACAGTGTGCACCACAAGGGGTGGTATCGTGACTACGGCAGTGAGTCTTGGCGTTTCCCGAAGTTTGTAACCTTCAGGAGTCTTCAGCATGCCCCTGGCATCTTCGCTTTCCCGAAGTTTGTAACCTTTAGGCCCAGCGGCTTCTGTTGTGATTCCCTGATCCTCAGTGATCGGCGGAACATATCCTTCCGGGATATAGTTAACAGGCATGCCCCAAGGACGATCTTTTGGTATCTGATACCTAGGATCATACCTCTCCACTATGGACGTTGAGGTGATCTCTGAGATCACAGTTCTTTGTAGCTGAGCTTCTGCCATGGCTTGCATGTCGTTACGAAGCTTTCTCATATCCTCTCTCAGAGCGTCGATCTCTTCTTTCAACTTTCTATTTTCTTCCTCAAGATCATCCATCCTTTTCTGACGATTGGCCCGAGTATTATACGAATGAGACAGTTTGACTCTAGAATCGAGACACAAACGTGAGATTCGTAGGGAAGAAGAAAACGCGATGTGAGAATGATGAATGCAATGATTATATTAATTGTTTTTTAATCAAAATAAACTTTGACAATTAGATTTCAAATATCAAACGGTGGGGAAACTCCTTTTTATTGAAATTCAAAAGATTACAAAAGTGGAAATACAGTAGATTACAAAGTGCAGAAATAGAAACCTAAACTAATGGGTCCTGAGTCCTCTCTGAAGAGAAATCAGGTGCTGATTCTGGTATCTTCCTTTTCTTTGACCGGGGCTCTTGGACCGTTGTCGGGTTGTCATTCCTTTGCCAAGTGAAAGGAGCGAGCAAATTCCTTTGGTCATCTTGATTATCTACAGCATGTTGCTCCAAAATTTCAATCAGAGCATCTTTTTCTTTCAGTAATTGCTGTATTTTGATGCACTCTATGTCGAGGGTGCGGTACTTGTTCTTCCAAGACCTTCTCTCCTTTTGAATTTTGTTGAGAGTAACCTGAAAATTTTCAGTTTCCGTCATGAAGTACATGACAGATTCCCTCGGCGGAAGAATCCCGTAACGAGGATAAGGCATTTTCAGCTTGAGAGCTCTAGTTTGTACCTAGTGGAGATAAGGCTCCACCGAGACACAGTCGTTTTCTCCTTCGTTGAAGAAAAGACCTTCCAGATGAACACCCAGTGGGATGTGTCTCATCGGGTATCCAAATTGACGACGAACCAATACCGGATGGTAGTTAATTTCTCCTTTAGTTCCTATAAGGGGTATGTTGGGGAAGTTTCCACAACGGTCAATGATCCTGATTCCCTCATAAATCCTATTACACCAATCTATATCAGAGTTGGTAAGAGACATGATCTTCTGCGACCAACGTAGGGCACTCTTACAATCCCAAAAAGCAGCAGACTTGGGCAAGTGAGAGATAAACCATTTGTAAAGCAAAGGTACACAGCATGTGATCTCCCCTCCACTGTACAAATTTCCCAAGTGTACAGAATGATACGCATCTGCGAGCAAAGTCGGCACAGGATTTCCAATGAGAAAAACCTTAATGGAATTAATATCGACGAAGTTATTGATGTTAGGAAACAAAAATAACCCGTAGGTGAGCAAGACAAAGATGCTTTCAAAAGCATTCACGTTTCCTATACTGGCGAAGTATAGGGCTTTCTTTGTCAAGAACTGGGCTGGCAAACCTTGGATGCCACCCTTAGCGGTCATGTGAGCCCTGACCTCAGACTCGTCCAAATGAATTGCTCTTGCAATAGTCTGATTCTTTGGAATTTCTTCCAGTCCAGAAAATGGAGCTTGATCCGTAATGTGTAGATCGATCAGGTGAGAATACTCCTTCAGCGTTGGTGCAAGCTGGTAATCCGGGAATGTGAAACAGTGATAAACCGGATCATAAAACTGAATGAGCGCATCCATGATTCCCTCAATCACATGGACTCTTAATAGTGGTAGTAAACCTACGTGCTTGGTTCTGAAAGCCTCTGGATTAGTGATCATCCTCGCTAACCTTCTCAAATCCTCTAGTTTTGGAACCTTGAAGGTATACTGGTGAGTTCTCCTTCTACCGAAATCCATTAGTGCAATCCTTTTCTCTGATATTTGCAATCATAGTCTTAGTTTATTTTGAAAGAACAGAGAGACTAGAAGAGAAGATATTTTGAATGTTTTAATGTTTTTTAGATGAATGCATGAATGCAGCACACAAAAACATAGAAAAAACATGGGGTCAAAGGGTCGTTGTCATGAAGTCAAGGCTCTACCCATCCCCAAAGGTTTATACTAGGGTGATTTTTGTACCTGTACTCATTATCATTAGCTCCTCCCAGGAAAGCAAAACAACAAGCGGATCGCCAGCGAGTTGTAGAGCAATCTTAGAGTAAGTGCCATTCACCGAGAATAGATCACCAGCCTCAAATGAGGGTAGTATCACGTAACAATTATTTTCGATAGTTTCTGCACTACGAAAGGGTTTGGCTCCTCAGCTTCTCAGACTTAACAAGCGGCCCATTGTCTAGGTGAGAGAATGGGTTGCGTTGGTCAGCCTCCACTGAGGTTGATGGTCGACCCCGTCGCCATCACTTATCTTAAGTGTATACTCATTCTTTCCACATACGGCATCACCCGCATTCCCATTAGCAGAAAAATAAACATGTATAGCAATTAGGAAAAGCAGTATATATATTTGTCCTAATCATCCTAGACCTATGAAGCTAAGAATCCTAAGTTCCTGATAGAAAATGGGTTCCCCGGCGGAAGCCCCAATCTGTGGTATCACACAAGTGAAGAAAAGGAAGACCGTGCCTAGACCTAACTTTGAAGGGCCCCACGGTGGGTGCCATTTTTTTGTAGCGAGCGATTTTGGACGCGGTTCTTAGGCGCTGGTCGCTCTCTGCGGTTGAGCTTAAAACTACAGGTCGATTCATTTTTTATCCTATTGTGAGCTGATGAAGGAAGGGAAAAAGATGTCTCCAATTAACCCTGCTTTGCATACTGAGTTTAAACAGCGGTCAGTTAGGTTACAAATGCTATCAATGTGGGGGGGGGGGCTTTCTTGTGCTATTTAATAGAATAACAGGTTTCTGGAGGGGAACAAGGATTAGGATGTTAGGACTGATGCTTTTGAATTACTGCTTTTGATATGGGATTTTGGGTTTTTGTTTAGTGTGCTCGCTAAGATTTTTCTTTCAATCTTATGCCTACGTATTTCCGTTTATGCAAAACAGGGAAATCAGAGCATTCGTAGTTCCTCCTATTCTATGAGAGAAAATGATTGTTTTTGGTGTCTTGTTCAAAGCCCAAGACGTGAAGCTGAAAGGTCTATTTGTATCTTGTTCAAAGCCCAAGATATGAAGCTGAAAGGTGTCGTCTTTAGAGAGAATTTGTCATCTCTAAAGAGGGGTTTGTCTGTGACAAATGTTTATAAAGGAGAATTACTTTAACCGGGATTTGTGAATCCGGTAATGCCATAATTTCCTTTATAGGGGGTTCCAACCTGAAGGAGAAGACTTTAACTCAGTGTAGAGCAATGCTATCTTTCCTTAGGAATTTCTCATGCTAAAAGAGGGACAGTGGCATAGATGTAGATGATCCAGAGGCTTGCCGCTTACAGTGATTAGATGAAGGGAGTTGTTTGATGTTTGTGTACTGTGAATGAGGCACAGTTTTGATGCTAAAAGGTTGATTGGATCAACCAGTGGTTTTCTTATATAAAGCCTAAGAGGAGGCTATTATGTGTCTCGTACAAAGCCCGAGAGAGAGGCTAAAAGGTTTTGACTCAACGAGGGAATCTTTTGGTATCTCGTATAAAGCCCGAGATGGAGGCTATTGTTTATTTGGCTCAATAAGAATCTTTTTGTATCTCGTATAAAGCCCGAGATGGAGGCAAAATGGGTAATTGACTTAGCAAGGGAGTCTCTTATGTGTCTCGTACAAAGCCCGAGAGAGAGGCCGAACGTTGTTTGACTCTGCTGGGGGGAATCGTTGTACAAAGCCCAAGAGGAGGCTATGGTGACTGTTCAGTTAAGTGACAGGTCCGGTATACTGATTTTGAAAGAGAAAATCAGTTCTTATATGAGCAACACTGTACTCCTCGATTTGATTCAAGGATCCGGGTTATTCCTGTTCTTTAAGGAAGCGGGAAATCCGAAGGGTATTGAGACTGTCCGAGTCTACGGGTTTTCTTCCTATTTTTGAAGGGAGCTTGAGAATGTCTTGGAGACTCAAGGAAATTAGACTGTCCAAGTCTAGAGTGTCATCTTTTGTACTATGCTTTGAGAAACAGTAGTAGACTCTATGAAAGGACTGTTCTATGAGGATGACTAGGTTCTGTTCCTATACCTTTAGGAAGTCGTCGGGACAATTTGTATGAAGCCCAAGAGGAGGCTGGAATCTTTTAAGAAGCCGACGGGTCCTTGTACTAAGCCCAAGAGGAGGCTATCATTCCCGAAGGAAGAGATCATTATACGAAGCCTAAGAGGAGGCTGTGAATACTTCTAAGAAGCCGTAGGGTCCTTGTACTATGCCCAAGAGGAGGCGGGGTTGCTTTTAGGAAGCCTGTGGGTCCTTGTACGATGTCCAAGAGGAGGCCGATGCTTTTAAGAAGCCCGTGGGTCCCCAAACCCCGAGAAATTCAAGGCAATGCTATTCACCGAGAATAGATCAAAGTCAGGAAAGTTCGAGAATTTGGAAGAAACTCAAAGATGCCATTCACGGAGAATACATTCATCTCTGGGAGTAGAGTTTCTTGACAATTCCTAATGAGGACAGCCTGAGAGAAGACTGTGTCTGGTGATCCTATTGGGGATCTAGTTGTCTATTTCTATGACTGAACAAAACAGCGTCACTTAGTTCTAGACGTAGTTTCCGGGGAAACTCTAAATATCTATACTATTATTACACAGTTGATATGAGTTTATGAAAGAAGACTTACAGCGAAACAGCCCCACAATACAGTTATATGTATATGAAAGCGGTAAATGAAAGCAATAATCACTTACTCGGTTGCAGAGCTTCCATGCTGTTTGGTTAGTTGTTCAACAAAGAAAGATTGAAAACAACAGTATATTCAAAATCAAAGGAGAAAGTGCTTTGAAAAAGAAAGATTTGGGGCTTACAGCTCAAGGAGAGGCCCAGGGTTTTATCAGTGAGCGCACTGTTTAAATTTGTACAGAGGGACTTATACAAGTGACTGAGGCCCAAAATGTTTTATGTACAAAGGGATGGGTCTTACACTCTCTCAAGAGGCCCAAAGGGTTTTAAGAAAAAGAGTGGGGCTTATAACACGAGGGTAGGCCCAGATGATTTTTCCGTTTGAAATGGCGATCGTGCCAAGGTTTTCTTTTAACGCGGAGGGACTTATACAATAAGTGAGACCCAAAATGGTTTTGTTAAAAGGGGATTGGGTCTTACACTCTATTAGAGGCCCAAGGTTATTTTTTAAATAGGCGACGATCGCGCCGTTTGTTTTTTACGGTATCGGGACTTATACAATGCACTGAGGCCCAAATATGATTTGGTCAAAAAAGGATTGGGTCTTACACTCTATTAGAGGCCCAAAGAGTTTTGAAAATGATTTATGAGGGTTGAATTAATCCAAAAACCCTAATTTGTTTTCAAAAATGTATTTAATTGAATAAAAATTCAATTAAAATTATCAAAATTGTTTAACATGTGAAAAAACAAATTGTGATTTTGGATTAATGCTTCAAAAATTAAGTATTGACCTACAAAATAATTAGAAAGCATTAAAAGTTGCAAAATCAATGTAGAAAAAATATTTAAAATGTCAAAAACAATTAAAATATTAATTCTTTGCAAAAATATCAATTATATGAAATAAATAATATTTTTGGGATTTTTTGATAAAACAAAATATTTTAACATTTTTGTGAATTATTAAAAAAAAGAATCAACTCAAAATCATTAAAACTGAGAGAGAAATTAATTTTTGAATCAATTAAATAAAATCACAAAATTCAAATATTTGAATTATTCAAAAATGGCGCCAAGAACACACCAAGAACACGCGCGTGTTCTAGGTTTGGCTGATTTGCATTTTCTCCTTAATCTCACTGAATACTTGATTATATCATGCAATCCACATATCATTATGCTCGTCTCAACCTCACAATCATGTCTATAACACTTAATTTCATTTAAATTAAACATATAACAAGAAATCATGAAAAATCCTCAAGAACCCTAATTTCTGCATGAAGGCTAGGATTTTTGATACACGATTCAAACAATGCAATTAATTGAGGGAAAACATTCCATGCATGATTATGAACATATGGCCAAATTATTGTGCGAGGAAATATGCATAGATTGAGAGATGACCAAGTATATGCTTACCTCTAAGCCGTGACAGCAAGTGCAATGTGATTTTTGATTTGGAGGTGTTACAGATGAGTGGTGATGATCTGAACAGCTTCCCTACACCCTATGGAGTGTGTTTGAATGGTTGGACTTGATTGAAATTGGTTGGATCAATTTGTGGTACCTCAGCTGCAACTTGGTTGAAAATTTGAGCAACCAGCTGGTGATTTTGTGAAATTGGTGTTTCAGAAGTGATCTAAGTGTTTTATCAGCTCATATGTGATGTATGTGAGGTGTGTGAGTGATTGGTTTGATTGGAATTGCTCTCAAACTCAAAACCCGATAGTGACTTGCCTTAGAAGGCAAAATTGGAGTGAAAGAAGAGATTTTGAGGAAAGCATCTGTTTGATGGCTTTGGTGTACTCAAACTGATCACAATTGAGCTCTATTTATAGTAGAGCAAGTTTGTTTTGCAATGAATAGTGAATGGCAGCTGGTAAGTAGGTTTGGCCAATGTTGGCAAATGAAAATCCAAGTCTCCTCTAGCCATTGACTAGAGGTTAGGGCACAGAGCTTTGGTTCCCTTGGTCTTGGATAAGTCTTGACTGATTTCAGATGAGAATGGCTCAGTCCATGCCACCTTGATGCTTCAATCCAAATTTGGAGTCTTGTCCCTATTTTGGCCATTCTAGGTTCAACATGCTATTTCTTGTTCCATGGACTTTGGAGGCTTGGCTCAGTGATTGTCCCTATTAGATTCAATCCTCAGATGTGTCCAAGTGGATAAGAGCATTTGAATTTGGCTGATTTTGGCAAATCGAGCCAAAATGCAAAATCTGCCTTGCCTTTGACAAATTTCAGTAAGGCAACTTGACAATGTCATATCTCATGGGGTAAGTTGAATTTGGAAATGTTCTTGGCCATTTTGGAAAGCCCTTACATGATACAACAACTGTTTGAACAAGTTTGGTTTTGATCTCTTTTGATTCCAAGAGAAAAATCCCTCTACTTTTGGCAAAAAAGTGAAGCAAAATCTGACTTAGTGAAATTTTCACTAAGTGTTGGAACAAAGTGTGATTTCTTGATTTTGATCACTCCATAACTCAAAATCCTTAATGAATTGGACTTAGGTCTAGTTGAAGTTTTTGTAGAGGGTAATGAGGGCTACAAATCCATCTTTGGATGAGAAAAAATGGCCATGTGGTTTAGGAGTTATGATCCTCCAAAGTTAGTGTATTAGTGGTACTTTTTCCATAACTTAGAAAGATTTCTAAGTTTTATGGTTACCCCTTTTACAAGTTATCCAACATTATTTGATTTTTCTTGATGAATGATGATTCAAATCATACATTAACATCATTTTAGGGTTAAAAATCCATTTTGGTGAAAAATCTCAAAAAGTCAAAGTTGATTTTTGTGCACAGTTGACTTTTTATCAGATGAATTCCAAATTGTGCAATTCTTCAGGAAATCATGTCCTTGACCTAAATCAAACTTGATGGACATGTTCCATGGGTGTCATAGGGTATATTGGGGCATGTCCTTGGGTTTGGGAGCATGTCCTGGTCAAAAGTCAAAGTTACAATTGACTTTCCTCGTGAAACACTAATTGTGGTGCAGATGAAAATGAGACTTGTTGCTCAAGCTTCTTGGATTAATCCATTGTTCCAAATGGATCAATATAGTTCATTAGAGACCCTCAAATCATGTCTTGAGGTCTTGGCTCTTGATTTTTCCCAAAAGTCAACTTAGGGGTGAATTAGGTCAAGAAACCCTAATTCCTGATTTTTTATGTATGCATCCCCTGAGGCAAAATTGACTTGATGATTGGGTCCATGAGGTTCCATGGAGTACATTAGGTTGTGTTTTGGATCTTTGGCTTATGCCCAGATGAAACTTTCCATCTGGAAGACCTGGTCGAACAAAACCCTAATTTGGTGATACTGGCGATCTTGAGACTTGATCCACCTAGAAGGGAGCAACCTTGTGCTTAATCCTTGAAGTGGGAGTCCTTTTTGATCC
The DNA here is from genome assembly GCA_022829125.1 of Lathyrus tuberosus. NCBI lineage: Eukaryota > Viridiplantae > Streptophyta > Magnoliopsida > Fabales > Fabaceae > Lathyrus > Lathyrus tuberosus. The sequence continues at coordinate 11,678,595 of JALAZF010000025.1, read as the reverse complement.
ATTGTGGATGTTTGAGAGGTTAGACAAGTTGAAGATCATGTCATTCCTTGATTGATCCTTTGTCTAAGGCTCTGAGAGGGCTTAAAACCCTAATTTTGATTGTAGTGAATGCTCAACAACCCTTGAGGAATTTGGTGAGGCATGATGGTTCATCCATATTGTTATGATGATTTGCACAATGATGGGAAATCTTAGTGGTCCAAATTTGGGGTATGACACTACGCCATTTTGCTATCCCGCACAGAGTCCAAGATTTATACCAAGGTCAGATGTCAAGATGATATACGGAGATTGTGATCCGGAAGGATGTCGTGCTCCACCAAACTCATTAGAGGAGGACACTCTGATGAAAGACAACTTTGACCACGACTATTATGGCCCAATGGATGGCCTGCCTATGTGGTAGTCGTACCCAGGAGACTCGGGGCAAGAGAGTCATCCCAACGATGTATATCAACTGAGCATCATTAAAAAGAATACCTATGTCCCCACCAAATCATGGGATCATTACTCAGGGCATTCAAAAAATATCCAGTACGACGATGAATTTGCATAGATTGCAGGACAAGAGTTCCTTAACTATGCTTTTCCTGAGGTCAACGTCATCGAAAGGGATGACTCTTGCAGTTCCAAAGAAGTGTGGGACACCTTAGGACAACCGAGTGGAAAATTTGACTTCATGGTCAAGTACACCGCTCTGGAAATCTCTCGTATCAGGCTCGAAGACATCCAGCCCACTGGATGGGGAGATATTCCTGAGAATACAAACACTGCGCAAGATACAACTGAAGAATCCTCCTATGACAACTCTGCCTAGGAAACAGATTCCAACAATCCTGCTCCGCCATAAATCAGTGTTATTTCTGAAGACAAGACGAGAAAGAAGGTCCCAGACTTTGTGATTCACCGAGGAGTTCGCCGCCAATGGGTTGCAGTCAACGTTTCAAAAGTTGTTCATAAGTCTAAGTAATTGTCATCTTTACTTTAACCTTTCACCCTGCCCAGGTGAAACGGATGTTTTGATAGGGCTCACTTTCTGTAAATGTACCTCTTCGCTTTGCCCAAAGCAACAGAGTTTTTTATAGGGCTGTAGTTTCAAGAATTGACAAGATCATAAATAAAATAGCGTCGCTCTGTAATTTCAGCATTTATTGTTGTTTTCTCTTTTCGCTTTTTCAGAAAATGGTAATCCTAAAAAAACAACTCAAATAATAAAAATGAGTATTTTTCAGAAATTACACTGCACACACTCTTGCATTTCTCTCTATCTCTTCTAAAAACAAATCATCACGTCATGCAGATTGCTTGTTTGAAACCCCAATGAAACATACGATCCGATGCCTTCTCCTAACTTTGAATTCCCGGTATTTGTGGCTGAAGAAGAAAATGACGAGGAAATTCTAGAAGAGATCTCCCGATTACTCAGAAAAGAGGAAAAGGCCATTGAACCTCACAAAGAGCCGTTGGAAATGGTCAACTTGGGTTCAGAAGAAGAGAGAAAGGAAGTCGAGATTGGGGCACTGCTCAGTCCAACTGTCAAAGAAGACTTGATAAAACTTCTCAAAGATTTTCCTGATGTATTCGCTTGGTCCTACCAGGACATGCCAGAGTTGGATACCAGCATCGTGGAACATCATCTATCATTGAGATCAGAATGTCCGCCGGTAAAACAAAGGTTGAGACGGACTCACCCAGACATGGCCATCAAAATCAAAGAGGAAGTACAGAAACAGATTGACGCAGGTTTCCTCACCACATCAGAATATCCTTAATGGCTAGCCAACATAGTACCAGTTCCGAAAAAAGATGGGAAGGTTTGGATGTGTGTAGACTACAGGGATCTGAACAAGGCCAGTCCAAAGGATGACTTTCCCTTACCACACATTGACATGCTGGTAGACAGTACAACAAAGTTCAAAGTCTTCTCCTTCATGGATGGATTCTCGGACTATAATCAGACAAAAATGGCACCGAAAGACATGGAGAAAACTTCATTCATCACTCCATGGGGTTCCTTTTGTAACAAGGTAATGCCGTTCAGTTTAAAGAATGTCGGGGCCACCTATCAATGGGCCATGACTACTCTATTTCATGACATGATACACAAAGAAATCGAAGTGTATGTCGATGATATGATTGCCAAATCTAAAACAGAGGAGGAGCGTGTGACCCACCTGTCAAATCTATTCGAATGGTTGAGAGAGTACAAACTCCGCTTGAATCCCAACAAGTGCACATTCGGTGTTCGCTCAGGAAAACTACTAGGGTTCATCGTCAGCCAGAAAGGAATTGAGGTTGATCTTGACAGGGTCAAGGCCATTCAAGAAATGCCTTCTCCAAAGACTGAAAAATAAGTCAGAGGATTCCTGGGACGTTTGAATTACATTTCCAGATTTATATTCCTCATGACCGCGACATGTGCGCCGATCTTCAAATTACTCAAAAAGAATCAGGATTGCGTTTAGACAGAAGACTGCCAAACCGCCTTCGACAGTATCAAGGAATACTTATCGAAACCACTGATTCTATCACCTCCAGTGGAAGGAAAACCACTGATCATCTATTTAACAGTCTTGGAGGACTCCATGGGTTGTGTTCTTGGCCAACAAGACGAAACGAAAAGAAAAGAGTCTGTCATCTACTATTTGAGCAAGAAGTTCATCGACTGCGAGACTCGATACACTATGCTTGAGAAAACTTATTGTGCTCTGGCTTGGGCAGTCAAACGTCTTCGCCAGTATATGGTTCGTCACACTACTTGGTTAATCTCCGAAATGGATCCGATTAAGTATGTCTTTGAAAAGCCTGCTCTCAAGGGAAGGATCGCCCGTTGGCAGATGTTGTTATCCGAATACGACATTGAGTACCATGCTCAGAAAGCCATCAAAGGAAGTGTTTTAGCCTATCATTTGGCTCATCAACCAATTGACGATCAGGAATCAGTCGGATTTGCTTCCCAGATGAAGATGTCATGTACTTGAAAATGAAGGATTGCGATGAACCGCTACCCAGTGAAGGGCCAAAACCAGGTTCCCAATGGGGTCTTATCTTTGACGGAGCTGTCAATTGTAACATCCCAATTTAAATAATTTAATCGTCGTGTATTATTTTCAATTGTTTGGCCTTGTTTAGGGGGTATCTGAGTGCGAAGGGGTATTGTTAATAGTGATAAGGTGGGGGTGTGTCCACTAATAGTAATATGGAACGTATTTTTATTATTATTATTATTATTATTATTATTATTATTAATATTATTATTATTTTAAAGTAAAATCTAATTTAATTAATTAGATAATGGGCTGATAGAAAATAGGAAGGGCAGTTTAGTCATTAAGCTGGTTTAGTGAGAATTAGTGAGGGGTTAACCATAATCAGAATTTTGGAGAGAGAACGAGAAAGGCTAAGGAGAAGGGAAGAACAAGGGAGAGCTAGGGCACCCATCTTCATCAATTTTCGCGGGAATTTTCTGAGTAATTTCGAGGTAAGGGGGGAGAATATATTTCAATATGGGTGGTAATAACATGAGAGGGTAGTGGGGAGTCCTTAACCCCGTAAGAATTGTATGGTTGAAATCATGATGAACAATTGCATGAATCGATTTATTCTATCAGGAATTGTGTGACATTTTGATGTTGTTGTTGCTGTATGAACGTGTATGTTGCAGAACTGGTTTTTGTGCAGGTGGAGAGAACGAAATTAGACCTAAGACCTGTAATTTGGACCAGTAATGATAGGTGAAAGATGTAAGATGAATGATAGGGCCTAAAATTGATGTAGAAACAAGTTTAGGACTGAATTGGAGTGGAAAAGGGAGGATCCAGTAGCAGAACCCAGACTGGTGTGGGGAAATTGCATTTGCGTAATAGATCTGGCCATACGCGTATCAGGTAAGGCAATACGCGTACGGCTATGGTCAATAAGCGTATGAGAGGACCAAAAGGAGGATTGGCACGACCCTCTGCTCGTACGCGTAACAGTACGCGTATGGAGCTTGGGCATTACGCGTAAGGGAGAGGCATTACGCGTATGGTTTGGCGAGCGAGCTGGCATTACGCATATGGCACAGGGCAATACGCGTATGGCCAGCGAGAGTGCAAAATTTTCCGTTTCGCGATTTCTTTCCCGTTTTAGCGTCCGAAGTGGTTTCTTTGGTTTGAGAGGTTGAGGATTGATGTCATACCTTGAGAAATGTAGGATTAGTGATAAGAATAATTGATTTAGTAAATTTTGGTGAATTAATTAGTAATTAGCTAAGTAACGTCGTGTGAGGTGTTTTTTGTGGTGTTATATATTGATTGTGATCAGGAGGATCGTGGAAATATATGATTATGATTATACATGAATTATATGCATATTGATGCCATGCATTCATGGTGTGTCGGTGGTGATGAATCATTGCTCAGGAGGAGTGTATGTGATTCATCCGAACTCCAATGTGGAGTGTGGTGGGATAAATCATTGCCAAGTAGGGGTGTATGTGATTTATCCGGGTTCGATTGAATGAAGCATGGTGATTTTGGTACCACGTGCATTGTGTCTGTTGTTGAGTCGCATTGCATTATTATTATATGTTGATTGAATTATGATTGAGAGTGAAAAGTAGGTCGTGATTATGTGATTGTATGATTGGGTGTGAGTAACTACTCTTATCATGTGTTATTTGCCATTTATTATTGAATGTAGTTCTCACCTCCTTTGTTGTTGTTGTTGTGTCTGTGCTTCTTCGGAAGTACAGATAATCCAGGTACTTGAGTTGCTTGGAGTGCATGTTGCCTGTTCGAGTCGTAGTAGTCGCTCTGATACGTAACACGTGAATTTTGGGGATTTTTTAATTGTTATTTTGTATTGAATTTTATTACGTATCTCTTTTAAATTCAATATTTTGAGGACCACGAGTTTATGTGGAGTTTTGGAGTATTTTGGCAAGTGTGTCGTGAACTTATGAAATGAGTATTCGCTGTTTTATTTCATTTAATGAAAAGGAGTTTTGATGTTGATTTTATTGGTGTAGCATCCTACTTGTAAAAGTTGAAAACTCTGATTTAATCTATAATATTCTTATATTTTATAAAATGGGAAAGTGGGGTGTTACAATTGGTATCAGAGCCTGGTTGGTCCGTCCGGTCAGGTGTAGTAGTTGAGTCTGTTCTTAGAATAGGAGTCGATTGTGTGTTCTGACCGTATGTTGATTGTTGACCAGCATGGCAGGAAGGAATGGTGCTGCTCTTGCTGCTGCTATGCAAGGCATGGCACAGGAGGTGGAGAACACTAATCAGGCTGGAGGTGTGCAGTTCCGTGACTTAGCTCAGTTCCAGAGCAATAAGCCGCCTACATATGAAGGAGGTATTTTGGACCCAGAGGCTGCACAGAAATGGCTGAAGGCTGTTGAGAAAATCTTCAGGATCATGGAATGCAGTGACACTCAGAAGGTACGGTTTGGCACTCATATGCTGGAAGGCGAGGCAGAAGCGTGGTGGGACAATAGTCGTTAGAGGTTGGAAGCTGCGGGTACTGAGATCACTTGGACGGTGTTTCAGGCTGAGTTTCTAGAAAAGTACTTTCCAGAAGACATTCGTAGTGCAAAAGAGATTGAATTCCTGGAGCTAAAATAGGGTACCATGACCATTGCTGAATATGCTGCTCGGTTTGAAGAGTTGGTGCAGTATTGTGCTCATTACAATACGGAAGAGGCTATGACTTCTAAATACCTGAAGTTTGAGAATGGGTTGCGTCCCGAGATCAAACTGGGCATTGTTTGTCAGAAAATAAGGAATTATCCAGAGCTGGTAAGCAGAAGCAGGATCTATGACAGTGATAACAGAGCCAGAATTGCTCATTACAAGGCTGTGAATGATAAGAAGGGTAAGCAGAGATTTGGGGGTACTCCTTACAGTGCTCCAGCTGAGAAGGGGAAACAGAAAGCTGTTGTGGGGAAGAAACCAAAGGAAGGGGGAGTGGCTCCTGATGATCTCAAGTGTTTCAGATGTGGTGGCGCGGGTCACCGTGCTAATAATTGTCCTAATGAGGTGAAGAAGTGTTTCAAGTATGGGCGACCAGGTCATGTTATAGCAGATTGTAGGGCCACTATGCCTACCTGTTATAACTGTGGAGAGAAGGGTCATATCAGCACTCACTGTAAGAAGCCGAAGAAGTCTCAGGCCGGTGGAAAAGTGTTTGCCTTGGTGGGAGCCCAATCCACCAATGAGGAACGTTCTGTCAAAGGTACTTATTTTATTAATGATATTCCTTTGATTGCTATCATTGACACGGGTGCAACCCACTTGTTTATTTCTGTTGATTGTGTGAAGAGACTAGGGATTGTGCCGTCTACTCTAGATCAGAGGATGACGATTGAAACTCCGTCTATTGGTTATGTAGTTACTTCCTTAGTGTGTTTGAAGTGTCCGTTGACTATGTTTGGTAGGGAATTCAGAGAGGACTTGATTTATTTGCCACTCGTTAATCTCGATGTTATTTTGGGGATGAACTGGTTGGAGTTCAACCGAGTTTAAATTGATTGCTTTAGGAAGACGTTATTGTTTCTTACTCCTGAAGAGGAAGCTTTAGCGGATTCGTTGTCTAGAAGGGAGTTGAGGACATTGTTGGAGGATGAAGTGAAGATGTTTGCAGTGTTTGCCTCGTTATCTATTAAAAGCAAGACTTCAGTTAATGAAGTACCAGTGGTGAATGAATTTCCTGAAGTATTTCTAGATGACATTATAGAATTGCCTCCAACGAGAGAAGTTGAGTTTACTATTGATCGTGTACCAGGTACCAGACCTATCTCTATGGCACCGTATAGGATGTCTGCATCAGAATTCGCAGAGTTGAAATATCAGATTGGAGAATTGCTCGATAAGAAGTTTATTAGACCGAGTGTGTCGTCGTGGGGAGCTCCAGTGTTGTTGGTGAAAAAGAAGGATGGTAGTATGTGACTGTGCATTGATTACCGTCAGTTGAATAAAGTGACCATTAAGAATAAGTATCCACTTCCGAGGATTGATGACTTAATGGATCAACTTGTAGGAGCTCGTGTTTTCAGTAAAATTGATTTGAGGTCGGGTTACCATCAAATTAGAGTAAAGGAAGATGATATTAAGAAGACTGCTTTCAGAACTTGCTACGGACATTACGAATATGCAGTAATGCCTTTCGGAGTGTCTAATGCACCAGGTGTGTTTATGGAGTATATGAATCATATCTTCCACTCTTATCTGGATCAGTTTATTGTAGTATTCATTGATGATATACTAATGTATTCTAAGTCTGACGAAGATCATGCAGGACACTTGAGAATTGCATTGCAGGTGTTGAGAGATAATAAATTGTTTACCAAATTCTTGAAATATGAATTCTGGTTGTAGACTATGAGTTTCTTGGGTCATGTTATTTCTGGCGATGGTATAGCGGTAGATCCATCTAAAGTAAGTGCAGTACTTTAGTGGGAAGCTCCGAAGACAGCCACGGAAATTAGAAGCATTTTGGGTTCGGCAGGTTACTACAGGAGATTTATTGAAGGGTTTTCTAATTTGGCGTTACCATTGACTCAGTTAACTAGAAAGAATCAAGTTTTTGGGTGGGATGCGGCTTGTGAGGAAATTTTTGAGGAACTGAAGAAGAAATTGACTACAGCGCCAGTATTAGTTCTACCAAGTCCAAGTGAAGCTTTTGTGATGTATTGTGATGCGTCTAAGATGGGATTAGGCGGTGTGTTGATGCAAGATGGCAAAGTGGTGGCATATGCTTCGCGCCAATTGAGGGTGCATGAGAGGAACTATCCCACTCATGATCTTGAATTAGCTGCAGTGGTCTTTGTGTTGAAAATTTGGCGACATTATTTGTATGGGTCAAGATTTGAAGTATTCAGTGATCACAAGAGTCTGAAATATTTATTCGATAAGATGGAGTTGAATATGAGACAGAGGAGGTGGTTAGAGTTCTTGAAAGACTATGATTTTAATTTGAGTTACCACCCGGGCAAAGCTAATGTGGTAGCAGATGCACTAAGTCGGAAGACAATTCATATGTCGGCATTAATGGTAAAAGAAATGGAGTTGATTAAGCAGTTTAGAGACTTGAGTATGGTTTGTGAAACTACACCGGGGAGTGTTAGGCTGGGTATGCTTAAGGTGAATAATGACTTTTTGGGTGTAATTAAGGAAAATCAGAAACTTGATGTGAAATTAGTGAACTTGATGCCTACAGAAGGAAGTGATCCGGATGGTGATTTAAAAGTGGATAATATTGTTGTGTTGAGATTCTGGGGCAGAATTTGTGTACTGGTTAATGTGGAATTGAAAAAGGCAATCTTAGAGGAAAGTCATCGGAGTAGCTTGAGTATTCATCCGGGAGCTACAAAGATGTATCATGACTTGAAGAAGTTATTTTGGTGGTCCAGTATGAAGAGGGACATAGCTCAGTTTGTTTATGCTTGTTTGATATGTCAAAAGTCAAAGGTTGAACACCAGAAACCGTCAGGGTTAATGCAACCGTTAGAGATACCGGAATGGAAGTGGGACAATATTACTATGGATTTTGTTACTGGTTTACCAAATACGGTGAGAGGCTTTGATGCTATTTGGGTTGTGGTGGATCGACTAACGAAATCTGCTTATTTTATACCAATTAATATTAGTTTCCCGTTGTCAAAGCTGACGGAGATTTATATCAGGATAATTGTGAAGTTGCATGGTGTTCCGGCGAGCATAGTATCAGATAGAGATCTGAGGTTTACTTCAGAATTTTGGAAGAGTCTGCAGGAAGCTCTAGGTTCTAAATTGAAGTTGAGCTCGGCTTATCACCCACAGACTGATGGTCAGTCAGAGAGGACTATTCAGTTGTTGGAAGATTTGCTAAGAGCCTGTGTGTTGGAGAAAGGTGGTGCGTGGGATACTCATTTGCCATTAATCGATTTCACGTATAACAATAGTTACCATTCTAGCATTGGAATGGCACCTTTCGAAGCTTTGTATGGTAGGAGGTGTAGGACGCCTCTGTGTTGGTACGAGACTGGTGAGAATGTGGTGCTTGGACCTGAGATTGTGCAACAGACTACTGAGACAATTCAGATGATCTGGAAGAAGATGAAAACGTCTCAGAGTAGACAAAGAGTTATCATGATAATCGGAGGAAAGACTTGGAATTCAGAGAAGGTGACCACGTGTTTCTGAGAGTCAACCCAATGACCGGTGTTGGACGTGCATTGAAATCGAAGAAGCTGGATCCTAAGTTTATTGGACTGTATCATATCTTGTAGAGAGTTGGTGCAGTTGCTTATAGAGTGGCGTTACCGCCTGAACTTTTGAACTTGCATGATGTGTTTCATGTGTCGCAACTTCGGAAGTATGTATCTGATCCATCTCATGTTATCCAGAGGGATGAGGTGCAGATCAGGGATAATATTATTGTGGAGGTGATGCCGATAAGGATCGAGGATCACAAGATGAAACAACTTAGGGGAAAGGAGATTCCTTTGGTGAGAGTAGCTTGGGGAGGAGCTGCTGGAGGAAGTGTGACCTGGGAACTGGAGAGCAGGATGCGAGAGTCGTATCCAGAGCTATTTCCATCAGGTACATTTTCAAGGACGAAAATAATTTAAGTGGGGGAGAGTTTTAACAACCCAATTTAAATTATTTAATCGTCGTGTATTATTTTCAATTGTTTGGCCTTGTTTAGGGGGTGTCTGAGTGCGAAGGGGTAATGTTAATAGTGATAAGGTAGGGGTGTGTCCATTAATAGTAATATGGAACGTATTTTTATTAGTATTATTATTATTATTATTAATATTATTATTATTTTAAAGTAAAATCTAATTTATTTAATTAGATAATGGGCTGATAGAAAATAGGAAGGGCGGTTTAGTCATTAAGCTGGTTTAATGAGAATTAGTGAGGGGTTAACCATAATCAGAATTTTGGGGAGAGAACGAGAAAGGCTAACGAGAAGGGAAGAACAAGGGAGAGCTAGGGCACCCATCTTCATCTATTTTCGCGGGAATTTTCTGAGTAATTTTGAGGTAATGGGGGAGAATATATTTCAATATGGGTGGTAATAACATGAGAGGGTAGTGGGGAGTCCTTAACCCCGTAAGAATTCATATGAATATATTCTGTGTTATGAATTTGTTGTTGTATGGTTGAAATCATGATGAACAATTGCATAAATCGATTTATTCTGTCATGAATTGTGTGACATTTTGATGTTGTTGTTGCTGTATGAACGTGTATGTTGCAGAACTTGTTTTTGTGGTGGTGGAGAGAACGAAATTAGACCTAAGACATGTAATTTGGACTAGTAATGATAGGTGAAAGATGTAAGATGAATGATAGGGCCTAAAATTGACGTAGAAACAAGTTTAGGACTGAATTGGAGTGGAAAAGGGAGGATCCCGTAGCAGAACCCAGACTGGTGTGGGGAAATTGCATTTGCGTAATAGATCTGGCCATACGCGTATCAGGTAAGGCAATACGCGTACGGCTATGGTCAATACGCGTATGAGAGGGTCAAAAGGAGGATTGGCACGGCCCTCTGCCCGTACGTGTAACGGTACGCGTATGGAGCTTGGGCATTACGCGTAAGGGAGAGGCATTACGCGTATGGTTTGGCGAGCGAGCTGGCAATACGCATATGGCACAGGGCAATATGCCTATGGCCAACGAGAGTGCAAAATTTTCCGTTTAGCAATTTCTTTCCCGTTTTCGCATCCGAAGTGGTTTCTTTGGTTTGAGAGGTTGAGGATTGATGTCAGACCTTGAGAAATGTAGGATTAGTGATAAGAATAATTGATTTAGTAAATTTTGGTGAATTAATTGGTAATTAGCTAAGTAACGTCGTGTGAGGTGTTTTCTGTGGTGTTATGTATTGATTGTGATCAGGAGGATCGTGGAAATGTATGATTATGATTATACATGAATTATATGCATATTGATGTCATGCATTCATGGTGTGTCGGTGGTGATGAATCATTGCTCAGAAGGAGTGTATGTGATTCATCCGAACTCCAATGTGGAGTATGGTGGGATAAATCATTGCCAAGTAGGGTGTATGTGAATTATCCAGGTTTGATTGAATGAACCATGGTGATTTTGGTACCACATGCATTGTGTCTGTTGTTGAGTCGCATTGCATTATTATTATATGTTGATTGAATTATGATTGAAAGTGACAAGTAGGTCGTGATTATGTGATTGTATGATTGGGTGTGAGTAACTACTCTTATCATGTGTTATTTACCGTTTATTATTGAATGTAGTTCTCACCCCCTTTGTTGTTGTTGTGTCTGTGCTTCTTTGGAAGTACAGATAATCCAAGTACTTGAGTTGCTTGGAGTGCGTGTTGCTTGTTTGAGTCATAGGAGTCGCTCTGATACGTAACACGGGAATTTTGGAGATTTTATTAATTGTTATTTTGTATTGAATTTTGTTAGGTATCTCTTTTAAATTCAATATTTTGAGGACCACGAGTTTATGTGGAGTTTTGGAGTATTTTGGCAAGTGTGCCGTGAACTTATGAAATGATTATTCCGCTGTTTTATTTCATTTAATGAAAAGGAGTTTTGATGTTGATTTTATTGGTGTAGCATCCTACTTGTAAAAGTTGAAAACTCTGATTTTATCTATAATATTCTTATATTTTATAAAATGGGAAAGTGGGGTGTTACATCAATCATTATGGAAACGAAATTGGGGCAATTATCATAACACCTCAGGGTACCCACATTCCTTTCACTACCAGACTAACATTCAAGTGTACAAACAACGAGGCCGAATACGAAGCTTGTATCATGGGTCTTGAAGAAGCGATCGACTTAAGGATCAAGAACTTGGATGTATATGGCGACTCAGCCCTGGTTATCAATCAGATCAAAGGAGATTGGAACACATACCAATCAGGATTGATTCCTTACAAAGATTACGCAAGAAGGTTGTTACCATTCTTCAATAGAATCGAGTTTCATCATATCCCTCGTGAAGAGAATCACATGGCTGATGCATTAGCCACTCTCTCTTCCATGATTAGTGTAGGTCAATGGAACGACCTACCTAAGTTTGACATAATGCGCCTAGAACAGCCCGCTTATATCTTCACAATTGAAGCAGTCATAGACAACAAACCTTGGTATCACGATATCAGTTGCTTCCTTCAGAAACAAGAGTACCCACCTAGGGCATCCAGAAAAGACAGAAAGACCCTCAGAAGGCTAGCAGGCAGTTTCTTCCTGAGCGCTGATACACTCTATAAGAGAAACTTTGACATGGTCTTGCTCCGATGTGTTGACAGACCAGAAGCAAACATACTGATAAAGGAAATTCATGAAGGATCCTTTGGCACTCCTGCCAACAGACACATAATGGCGAGAAAAATTCTAAGAGCCGGGTACTATTGGTTGACCATGGAATCCGACTGCTACAAGTACCTGAGGAGGTGTCACAAGTGTCAGATATACTCAGACAAAATCCATGTACCGCCAACACATCTCAAAATCCTCTCTTCCCAATGGCCTTTTTCCATATGAGGAATCGACATGATTGGCATGATTGAACCCAAGGCTTCGAACGAACATCGGTTCATCCTGGTAGCCATTGACTACTTCACCAAGTGGGTCGAAGAAGCGTCGTACGCCAATGTAACCCGACAAGTGGTGGTCCGATTTATCAAAAACAATCTCATATGCCATTATGGTGTTCCAAGCCAGATCATTACGGGTAATTGATCCAACTTGAACAACAAGATGATGAAAGAGTTGTGTGCTGAGTTCATAATCGAACACCATAACTCATCTCCCTACCGACCCAAGATGAACGGAGCAGTAGAAGCGGCTAACAAGAACATCAAGAAGATCGTTCAAAAGATGGTTGTAACCTACAAAGACTGGCACGAGATGCTACCCTTTGCTCTTCACGGTTATCGTACATCTGTCCGCACTTCAACAGGGGCAACCCCTTTCTCTCTAGTATATGGCATGGAGGCAGTACTTTCCATAGAAGTAGAAATCCCATCAATCAGGGTATTGATGGAAGCTAAGCTAATAGAGGCTGAATGGTGTCAAAGTCGACACGATGAACTGAATATGATCGAAGAAAAGTGAATAACGGCTTTGTGCCATGGTCAGTTGTATCAGCAAAGAATGAAGAAGAAGTTTGACAAAAAGGTCCGACCTCACGTCTTCAGGAAAGGAGACCTTGTGCTCAAGAAGATACAATCATTTCTCACTGATTCCCGGGGCAAGTAGACTCCGAATTACGACAGCCCCTATGTGGTCAAGAAAGCTTTCTCAGGCGGTGCCTTAAGAGTCACAACCATGGATGGAGAGGAATTTGCCTACCCCACAAATGTTGATGTAGTCAAGAAATACTTAGCCTAAATAAAAAAAACGTCTTGGTGGATTGAAAACCTGAAAGGACGGTCCAGCCAAAAATTAGAGACATAAGCAAAATCATCCCGGTGGATTGGAAACCTCAAAGTAAAATCCAGGCAAAAGTTAGGGATAATGGCAAGTAACTACGTTCAACAAAGGTGCAAATCCCTCAGCAATAGTAATGCCATCCGTCAGGAAAACTCCAGTCAAGGTCATCTTCGACGGAAGCTCAGGATGTCCAGAATTCAAAGTTGGTAGAAGGATAAGGGTCGTTATGTTTCAATGTAGCCCTTTTCCCGTAAATTACCATTTTCTAACTTTGTAAATACTCTCTGGGATCACGCGCTTGGCTGATTTCCATCCTATCAATAAAATTTGAGCCCTAGTGCTTTTGTTTACAATTCTCATTTGTTTTAGCTTTACAGAACGACATTTTAATATAATTAACGATTCTTGAAATAAAACAAAAATGAATTTACTTGTCCACTAAATTTTTTCTGCTTTTAAAATAAAGATGGCAATTTCTTTTGACTGTTGAACATCGAAAGAACATCGATCGCTTCTCCATAAGTAATCGAACCTCAAAGTGCAGAATTAAAGTACTCATTCTAAACCAGTACGCCTGAATGAAGGGTCAACTATGTCAGAGACCATGTTTCATCTAAAATCCCTGGCAGAGTTCATATCTCCTAAGCTCGACCAACGGTTTTCCCCATAGGGATTATCTCTCCTAAGCAAGGTAGAACTGCTAGTGTAAACTAGTGATACTTCTTCATCCCCTACAGTGGCTGAGTATCCAGTCGTGTTCATCCACTAGTCTGTATGTCGCGTCAGTTTTTTTAGCATAAACATACATATATCATGCATTATTGATTTACATTCATATTCATATTGCATCACTATCACTCTAGTCGGTCCTACTCCCAAGTGATAAAAGTCCTCTCAATCGAGTTGTCAGCTCTTTCCTCGTCAGGAAATGTTGCGTCTGAAAAATCTTTCCCCCAGTTTATTTCTGGATTGGAGACTATCTTCGACCACTTTGATAACTTGAACCTCTGAAAGACAAAAAGACCGTCGACAAATGTCACCCTTCACCATTGAAGGTGATATCTTCGATATCCCGGATTAAGGAAAATCCCCAGAGAAAGCCTCTTAATCAAAGATTTGGCAATACAACAGTTTTTCTCCAGAGAATTCGCTGACGAAAAGGTCATCAGCACCTCCAAATTGGATTACGTCACATGGCATTTCTTCGGGAAGATCTCGAGGAAAATTATGAAGTAATATCCCCAAGAAGGAAACAGTCTCTCAAGAGACTCGTTTTCCCTCATTTTCCCCAGTAGAGTCAACAAATGGCGTCTCCAATAGAGAAGTTTGTACACCTCTAAAGCTCATACGAATGGGTTTCCCCAGCAAGTCTGACATCAAAATTTTTTTCCCATCAAATGGCATCTCCCCAAGAAAATTCGGTGAGAAGTTTGAGGAAGACCGCTACGAATAACGTCCCTTGTCAAGAAAGTTTATTGACAAAAGAAACTGAGACCAGTTCCTTGGTAGGAAACCAGGATCGAAGGGAAGTTTATATCAGAAACTGAGACCAGTCCTGGGTAGGAAACCAGGATCGAGGGGAAGTTTATATCAGAAACTAAGACCAGTTCCTTGGTAGGAAATCAGGATCGAGGGGAAGTTTATTTCAGAAACTAAGACCAGTTCCTTGGTAGGAAACCAGGATCGAGGGGAAGTTTATTTCAGAAACTAAGATCAGTTCCTTGGTAGGAAACCAGGATCGAGGGGAAACTTACCTTTTCTAAGCATCATTTCTTAGCAAAAGAAGATGGATGAGCAAACTTCCATTCACAATCACCATCAAAATTTTGGATATTCTGATATTTAATCCTCTTGCACCCCGAATGCCCGAATACCTTCGCCATTCACACCTTCAGGTCCAAGAAAATTAAATAGGGGCATCTGTCATACCCCAAATTTTGACCACTAAGATTTCCCATCATTGTGAATATCATCATCACAATATGGATGTACCTATATGTCTCCTCAATCTCCTCAGGAATTGTTAGGCATTCTCTACCATCAAAGATTAGGGTTTTGAGCCCTCTCAGAGCACTTAGACAAAGGATCAATCAAGAAATGACATGATCTTCAACTTGTCTGAACTCTCCAAGACACATAAAGGATCAGGAGGACTCCCACATCAAGAATCAAGCACAAGGTTGCAACATTCCAAGTGGATTAAGCCTTTAGATCGTCAGTGTCACCAAATTAGGGTTTTGGTCGACCAGGGCCTCCAGATGGAATTTTTCATCTGGGCATGAGCCAATGCTTCAAAATATAACTCAAGATACTCCAAGGGACCTCATGGACCTAATCATCAAGTAAATTTAGCCTCAGGGGATGCATTTACCAAAAATCAGGAATTAGGGTTTCTTGACCTAATTCACCCCTAAGTTGACTTTTGGGACAAAACATGAGCCAAGACCTCAAGATATGATTTGAGGGTCTCTAACAGACTACATTGATCCAATTGCAACAATGGATTGTTCCAAGAAGCTTGATCCACAAGTTTCAATTTCATGAGGACCACAATTGGGGTTTCGGAGAAAAAGTCAACTGTACCTTTGACTTTTGACCAAGACATGCTCGCAAACCTTGGGACATGATTCAATACACCCTATAACACCTATTGAACATGTCCATTAGGTTTGATTTAGGTCAAGGACTTGATTTCACAAAGGATCGCATAGTTTGGATTTCGTCCAACAAAAAGTCAACTGTGCAAAAATATAAAGTTTGACTTTTTGGATTTTTGGTCAAACAAGGTTCCTTAACTCTAAAACAATGTTAATATGTTATTTGAATCATCATTCATCAAGAAAAATCAAAGAAAGTGAGTTAACTTGTAAAAGGGGTAACCATAAAAACTTAGAATTTTTCTAAGTTATGGAACAAAGTGGCTAGGGTACCAACTTCTAAGGACCATAACTTGAGATCCAAGCAACCATTTTGGATGGTCCAAAGCTGGATTTGTAGATCTCATGGCATACTTTAAAAGTTTAAGCTATAGCTCATTCCAATTCCTCATGGATTTTAAATTATGAAATGATCAAAATGCCTGAAAACACAAAAGTGACATTTTTCCAACACTTAGTGAAATTTTCACTAAGTCAGAATCTGACTTATTTTTTCGAAAATATAGAGGCATTTTTCATTGTAATTCAGGTTGACTCAAAACCAAAGTTGGACATCATGATGAAATAGGATATACCAACTTTCCAAAGTGGCCAAGAACTCCCTCAAACTCCACTTGAGCTATAAGTTATGACAGCTGCAACATGCCTTGACGCAAACTGTTTGGCAAGGTAGATTTGTGCATAAGGGCTCGATTTGATTAAATTGTGCTACAACAAGCATGGTTATCCATCTGCACACCTCAAGGGGGAACAAACAAGGGACAAACACTTATCCATCTGCCTCCAAAGTCCCAAAATCTACAATAGCCATGTGTAGGTTGCTAATTTCGACGCCAAGGATTTTTGTTCAGTAACCAGGTCGAAACTTCGCCAGGACATTTCGACCAGAAGATTTTTTGATGAAAGAAGATCAGTCGAAAAGAACGTTCAATTGGAATGGAATGGTTAAAGATTTTTTCTAAGTATTGGAAATGTTTTCGACAAATTGGTATGAAGACCTTGTTCGACGGTTGTTTTGAAATTTAAATATAGGAGGGAGTTTTTCTTTTGAAATTGGACGCGTGGAACGCATCTAGGAGACGAATGCATGCAGAATGCCATTTGTCGCCATTAGGAGAAATAGCTGTTATTAGTGGTTATTTCGTTTGTATATAAATAAGGAGTCTTAGTGTTGGATTTCCGGTGTGTTAAAAATTTGTACAAATCACTCAAGAAATACTCAAAGTAACCGTGAGAGAAAAGAGTACTTACTGAGAAAATGTACGTTGAGAAACACCAGTTTTTCATTCCTTGCATTTCAATAAAAGTTTAAAATTTTTCCTTTTACAGTTCCCTTTACAATTCTGTCATTTTCTTATTCGCAAGTCATTTACATTTCACCATTTTATTTAAGGAGCAAAGTGTTGTTACTTTTGTCAAAACAATACAGAATTGATAAAAACCATGATGAATTCAATAAAAAAAAGGTTTTCTAACCAAAATTACCAAAATTGTTAAAGCACATTGTCCTAGGATTTATTTGATCAGTTCTGTAAGTAAACCAATCTTTCATAGATTAGGAGATCAGCGGTTGTTTGCGAATTTTCCAAGCAAACAAATTGGCACGCCCAGTGGGACCTTGTGCTATTAACATTTGAAAGCCTTCATTTTATACTTTACTCGTAAGGAATTTTTCTTCGTTTTGTTGTATGAGACTAAGAAGTGGTAAAATAGCCACAAATAATGAAGAAAGACCCAGAAGAAGACGAGTACGCAGAATGGCGAATCCAAATCCGCCTAACAATCAGAATCCTACGAACAATGAAATACCACCCCCTAATCCTTCGAATGGGGGCAATACGGCCTCAGTATCAGTATCAGAGGCTATGCCATCAACAGCGGATTTGACGCATGCGCTTTCGATTCCCCAAAATGCGCCTAGTTTTTCAACTATGGGACCCCAAATGCCTCAAATGACTCCACCCCCTTCTGGTAGTATGTACAGACCCTTTATATCTGGGTTTTCGATGCCACTAAATCGGGAATAACCATATGGAATGCCAACTTCAGTAATGGCAAGTTTGCACAACACCCCATCAGCATTTACGGATCCAACAATGAACATAACTTCGCCCTTGCAAGGGTCTGGTTCGGGTGTGAACCATATGGGTCGAATTAGCCAGCCTTTAGGAACATGGTATAAAACTTACATGCCAAACATTACCAATAACTCTGCGCAAGTGATCAGGCAACAAATGGATGAGAGTAACCATGATATGGTCCAGATGTTAGCCCAACAAATGGGGGTTATATTCAATCCTTTTATCCAAAACACGACGTAAACAAATCAACAATTGGCAGCACAGATGACGCGCATTACTGATTTCTTCGGTGTCCCCCAACCTCCCCCAAGGGAACAGCAAGTTCAGATCCCAAGGGTAGCGGTCGAAGAAGAACCTACTATAAACCAAAGACCAATAAATGTTCCTCAGGCGAACCATCGAGACCAAGGAGCAATGGTCGAACCACCTCATGTCGAAATGCCTGTTCAGGAAGAACCTGCGAGGGTGATAGTAAATAGGGGTCAAGATGCTGATGATATTGTGCAACGAATACGTTGTAATAACTTTCCAGCAGAAAACAATTTAGCAGCCATGGTCGAAAGAATAATGGCTCGAAATGGGGTAACCATAGGACTGCAGAGGCCTAGTTACACATCACCATTATCTGAATATATATTGCAAGAAGATTTACCCCCAAGGTGGAAAGTCCCCAAATTCACTAAGTTTTCGGGAGACACGAGTGAATCGACAGTCGAACGCGTGGCCCGCTACTTGATCGAAGCAGGCGAAATAGCGCACAATGAGAACTTGAAGATAAAATATTTTCCAAGTTCTCTGAAGAAAAATGCTTTTACTTGGTTCACGTCTTTGCCTGCAGGTTCGGTCCATACATGGACCCAGTTGGAGAGATTGTTCCATGAACAATTTTACATGGGGCAGACGAAGATAAGCCTGAAAGAATTGGCTAGCGTAAAGAGAAAGTTCTCAGAACCAATTGATAATTATCTGAATAGGTTCAGATTGCTCAAGGCAAGGTGTTTCACACAAGTGCCAGAGCACGAGTTAGTTGAAATGGCCGCTGGTGGCCTTGACTATTCCATCAGAAAGAAATTAGACACCCAATATTTAAGAGACATGGCCCAATTAGCTGATAGAGTTAGACAGGTCGAACGATTAAAAGCCGAAAAAGCTAGGGTTAATAAAAATAGGAAAGAAAGGGTAGCTTATGTCGGAGTTTCTGAGGATGATGACGAAGAGGAATCGTCAAATTTTGAGGAACAAGAAGTAGATTTGGCAGAATTAAAATAGGGTCCACCGTATGCCTGCAAAGTCTTGGCTCCGCCGAATGGGAAAAATCCAGTCGAATCGGAGAAGAATGACAAGTTCCCTAAGAGAACTTATACGTTCGATGTTACAAAATGTGACGAAATATTTGATTTATTGGTCAAGGATGGCCAAATGATAGTACCTCCTGGTACTAAGGTGCCTCCTTTAGAACAACAGAAAAATAGAGGTTTTTGCAAATATCACAATTTTTTGGGTCATAAAACGTCTCAATGTTTCCTTTTCATGGACCTAGTGCAGAACGCAATAAGAGATGGAAGGCTCAAATTCGGCGACAATTCGAAATCCCAGGAGAAAGTGGATTCAAATTCCTTGCAGGTGGTGGAGGCCCACTATGCGGAGCCATCCTTAGTAAATATGGTTGAAGTTGCTGAGGGCTTCGACGATAGCATGGATATGAGGAAGGGTGTTGATGGTTTCAACCACAACGTGAATATGGTGGAGGTTGCTGAAGACCCTGCGTGGACCAGTCAATGATGGTCAAAGACACTGAAGACCTTGGCACAAAGATCATCGAGAACTACATTACTGAGGCCACTGAGGGCATCAATAACGAAACTACTGAGGGTTTCGACAACATCAACAACGAAACTACTGAGGGTTTCGACAACATCAACAACGAAACTACTGAGGGTCTCGACAAAGTCAACAATGAAACCACTGAGGGTTTCACCAAATTCAATAAAGGAACTGCTGAAGGTTCTTACAAACAAGCTGCTATTGGTATTCTTCGAAGAACCATGGAGGACCCAAAGGATAAAACTGTTGGATTCGTCAGCCCACAAGTTGCCAGGAGTCAACTCCCAAAGGTTCTGATAAAGAAAATCTCTGAGGACTTCAATCGAATGAAGAAGGAGCATGAGGTCAATGAGGGCCTCAGCTTGAAACTGAACAAGTTGGGCATGGATGCAGAGTCACCTGCCAATATAAACATGGTTGAAGTAACTCAGAATGCGTCAATACAAATGGACGAAGAACGTCGACGGGAGGAGTACCAGAAAGTGGCTTACCCTAGGGTGGAAGAAAACTTGGCAGATTTTATTCATAGATGCCAGAGGAAAAGGTCTGAGGTGATGCTTTGCCCTCGCTGTAGTGCTGTCTTTGACAAAAAGGCAGCACAAAACTTAGATGGAATAGAGAGGGCAAGGAGAAGAGGAAATTAGAGGCCTTCTGGAGAAATATTCGACCCCATGAGAGGGGACCAAAACAGGGAGAGGTTAGGCGAAAGACGCCCTAACACATTCAAACCAACAACCAAAACTCCAGATGATAGGTGGGTTAGTCCAATCCGGCAAGCCCAGGGGCAAGGAAAATGGAAGGACTTCGAAGTACAGAGGGGATCGTCTGTATCATACAGAAAAGAATTCCAGAAATCCAAAAGGGTGACTTACCCTTCTGAAAATTATAAGGGCAAGAATCCTATGACGAAGTCACAATGGACGAGATACCAACGTCGAAAGAAGGCTGAGAAGGAGGCTGCAGGAAAAGACAAGCCAGAAACTAGCAGCAACGTTCAAAATTCGACTCAGATGGAAGAGGTGAAGTCTGATATGCCACCTACTGCTCCAGTGGAAGAAGCGTCGAAGGAGGAGATAACCAAGGATGATGAAATGACAGACGATTTCAACTCAGAGTCAGAGGCATCATTCGATGTAACATGTAATGTTGTTTCAATGCTCCCTAGGGAATATGATCAAATTATGGAAGTCGAAGAGGAAGATGAAGCTTTGGAGGTCGAAACGGCCAGACACAGTCCTGTTTGCTACTATATCATGAACAATGGATGCGTTGAAGAACAGAACGCATTTTTTGAAAGGCCATATGACTCAATGAGGAACCACCGGAAACCCCTATTTATAAAAGGAAAAGTGGGTAACGTAGGGGTGAATAAGATTCTGGTCGATGGAGGAGCGGCTGTCAACTTGATGCATTTTATGCTTAAGAAAATTGGAAAAGACGACTCCGACACCAAACCTCACAACATGGTTCTGTAGAATTATGAGGGGAAAGTAGGATCTACTATGGGTGTGATACAGGTAGACTTAACTGTTGGAACCATCACGAGGCCAACTATGTTTATGGTGATTGCGTCGAAAGCAAATTACAACCTTCTCTTGGGTAGGGAGTGGATACATGGTATTGGTGTCGTCCCTTCGTCAATGCACCAGCGAATAATAATTTGGCGCGCAGACGACATTGTCGAAAACATAGAGGCTGACCAGAGTTACTATTTGGCTGAAGTAAACCAGGTGGATAATGCTTTCAACATGACGTCAACGGATAATGCTTTTTGCTCGTTATACCTTCATCCTACCCACGGATTTCAGTGGGATAAAGAGGTAGTTGGCGAAGAAGACTACATTTTTGGAACCTTACACATTCGGCTAATTGGCTGGGGCAGCGAATTCAGTGACAATGAGTGAGTCACTAGTTCTCGAAAAGATCGTGGCTTATATAGCCGAGAATAAACTCAAAGCGGCCTTGGAGGCCGAAGTAAAGTATATAGCTGTCGAAGCCAACCAAATTGAAGCAGATCAACAAGGTCTCAAAAAGGATTCGAATAAGGATCCTCCAGATAAAGATCTAGGAGATTTGCAGAACCAGAGGCTTGACGCGATTTATGACAACGAGCCGTTGGGTTTCGAAAAGGATCCTTTAGCAGCAAATACCAAGATGATGGCTCAGGATCCACTCGAAGAAATCGACTTAGGATCAGGGGCAGAGAAACGACCAACTTATATCAGTGCGAAAGTGAGCCCCCAACTCATGGTCGAAATAGTCCAATTGCTGAAATAATTTAAAGATTGTTTCGCATGGGACTACGACGAAATGCCCGGGCTGGATAGGAGCCTGGTCGAATTAAGGTTACCAATAAAACCTGAGAGGAAGCCTGTTAAGAAAACTCCAAGGAGATTCGCCCCAGAAATCCTCTCGAAGATTAAAGAAGAAGTCGAAAGACTCCTTAGGTGCAAGTTCATCCGTCCAACCAGGTATGTCGAATGGATTGCTAACATAGTTCTTGTAATAAAGAAAAATGGCAAGTTGAGGGTATGCATTGATTTTCGAGATTTGAATTCGGCTACCCCAAAGGATGAATATCCTATGCCAGTGGCAGAGATGCTTGTTGATTCTACCGCGGGACTTGAGTACCTTAGTATGCTTGATGGGTACTCTGGTTATAATCAAATTTTTATTGCTGAAGAAGATGTTCCAAAAACGGCATTTCGATGCCCTGGAGCCTTAGGCACTTACGAATGGGTGGTAATGCCTTTCGGTTTAAAAAATGTTGGGGCAACATATCAGCGAGCAATGAATTCAATTTTTCATGATTTCATTGAGGATTTTATGCAGATTTACATTGATGATATTGTTGTAAAGTCTGTTTCAGGGAAAAGTCATATAGATCATCTTCGACAATCCTTTGAAAGGATGAGGAAGTTTGGTCTGAAGATGAATCCTATCAAATGTACGTTTTGTGTGCAGGCGAGAGACTTCCTAGGCTTTGTGGTCCACAAGAAAGCGCCATCTAGAAAGAAGGAGTTGCAGTCTTTACTTGGCAAGATCAACTTTGTCAGAAGGTTCATCTCCAACCTAAGTGGAAAGACGCAAGCCTTTTCCCCTCTACTTCGACTGAAGAAGGAAGACTTTGAATGGGGGCAAGCGCAACAGGATGCATTCGACAAGATCAAGGAGTACCTGACGCATCCTCCAATTTTAGTGTCACCTTGTAGAAGTAGAAGTATGAGGTTGTACATATCCGCGTCGGACAAGACATTAGTGAGCATGTTGGCTCAGGAGGATGAAAATTGTGTCGAAAGAGCCATCTATTACCTCAGTAGGGTCTTGAACGATGCGGAAACTAGGCATAGTGTGATTGAAAAGTTGTGTTTATGTGTATACTTTTCTAGTATGAAATTGAAGCACTATATAAAGCCAGTTGATGTTTACGTCTCTTCGCATTTCGACGTTATAAAATACATGTTATCTAAACCAATCTTGCACAGTTGAATTGGAAAATGGGCATTAGCATTGACTGAGTATTCTTTGACATATTTGCCTTTAAAGGTTGTCAAAGGACAAGTAGTGGCTGATTTCATAGTCAGCCACGCTATAAACGAAAAGTCTTTGGACTATATCGAAATGGAGCCATGGAAGTTGTGCTTCGACGGTTCTAGTCTTAAAAATGGAACTGGAATAGGGGTTCTTGTTATTTCACCTAACAAAATTCCATCAAAATTCAAGTACAAAGTCGAAGGTCTCTGCTCAAATAACGAAGCAGAATATGAGGATTTAATTGCAGGACTTGAAATCTTGTTGGAATTGGGGGCAACTCGGGTCGAAATAATAGGTGACTCTGAGTTAGTCATAAAGGAGATAACAAAAGAATACAAATGTGTTAAGGAAAATTTAATCATGTACTTTGTAATAGCTAATCGACTCTTAAAAAAGTTCGATATGGTTACGATTCGACATGTCCCGCGAATAGAAAATCAGGAAGCAAATGATTTAGCGCAGATAGCTTCAGGGTACAAAGTGTCGAAGGAAAAGCTACAGAAAGCTATTGAAGTTAGAGGAAGAGTGGTGTCAGCTAGATTATCCCTGTCAGATTTGGAAAAGATAAAGCTTGGATACGCTGACGAAGAAAATTTTGAAATTTTTAACATAGACGATTCAATGACTGGAGATTGGAGAAAGCCTATAATAGAGTACCTACAAGACCCAACAGGACCAGTCGAAAGAAAAATCAGGTATCGAGCTTTGAGTTATGTGATTTTGGGAAACGAACTATTTAAGAAAACTCTGGAAGGTATACTATTGAAGTGTTTAGGCGAATCTGAGGAATACATAGCTTTGTCGAATGTACACAGCGGGGCTTGTGGTGCACACCAGGCAGGCCATAAGATGAAGTGGTTATTATTCCGACAGGGAATGTATTGGCCAACTATGTTAAAAGATTGCATCGAATACGCTAAGGGATGTCAAGAGTGCTAGATAAACGCAGGGATACCACATGTTCCTGCAAGTGAATTACATTCGATAATAAAGCCTTGGCCTTTTAGAGGTTGGGCTTTGGATCTGATTGGAGAAATTTGACTGGCCTCTTCAAAAAGCCATAAGTTTATTTTGGTGGGGATATATTATTTTACGAAATGGATCAAAGCCATACCCTTAGTAAAAGTGGATCAAGAAACAGTGATCGAATTCATTCGAAAGCACGTCATTTACAGGTTTGGTATCCCAGAGACAATAACAACGGATCAAGGATCTGTTTTCACTGGAAAAAATATGCAAGCATTCGCGAAGGAAATGGGTTTCAAACTCCTCACATCAACGCCTTACTACGCTCAAGCCAATGGGCAGGTCGAAGCTGCAAATAAGGTTATAATTGGTTTAATAAAGAAGCACGTGGGAAGAAAACCAAAGAGTTGGCACAAAATGTTGGACCAAATTCTATGGGCTTGTCGAACCTCTCCTAAGGAAGCTACAAATGCTACACCTTTTCGATTAACGTATGGCCATGATGCAGTTTTACCAGTCGAATTATACTTGCAGTCAATAAGGATTCAAAGACATCATGAAATTCCATCAGATGCATATTGGAATATGATGACAAATGAATTAGTGGATTTAGACGAAGAAATATTAAAAGCGTTAGAATTATAGAAAAGGAAAAAGGAAAGAGTGGAGAAGTTCTACAATAAAAAAGTAAAAAATAAAGCTTTTTCGATTGGTGACCTTGTGTGGAAAGTGATTCTCCCTATGGATCAAAAAGATAGACTTATGGGAAAATGGTCCTCTAAGTGAGAAGGACCTTTTCAAATCATACGAATATTTTCCAATGGCGCTTATGAAGTCAAAGAATTGGATAAAGATAAGCGAATATTAAAAATAAACGGGAAATATTTGAAAAAATACAAGCCCACATTACAAGAAGTAAAAATAGCAGTCGAATAGTCATACAGAAAAATAAGCAACATGGTGGATTGAAATCTTTTCGCCAAATAAAATAGCTCCAATGTCATTACAAAAAGGGCCTTAAAAGGCCAAACAAAAAATTACAAATATTTAAATGGGGAAAGATTCTTTCAGTTTTTCAAATTTGGATTTCTGAATTTGAAGACGACGCTCACAAAGTGCCTTGCCTTTCGAGAGCTCCTCGATTTCCTCACCAAGTTTTTGAGCCCTATCCACATGGTGAACCCCAACTTCAAGTTCTTTAGTGATTTCCTCTTGGTTGATTTGTTGCAGTTCTTCTTGACGCTTCTCCGCTTGAGAAATTTTGTTTTGAAGAACAACGATTTGTTTTCTCCACTTGAGGATGTTTTCACCACACAAAGTTGCCTCTTTCTTGTTTTGCTCAGACGCTCTTTCTAGTTCAGTTTCTTTGTTGGACGAACTTGAAGCAGCATCCCACTCAGCAAGTTGGGTTTCTGTCTTATTTTCAAGCTTCTTGGAGTAATCTCGAAGCCGATTAAAGTCTGTCACTACAAGGTCTATTAGAGTAGTTAGGTCCAGCACCACATCAGTAACTTCAGGAGGAGCCTCCAGAACATTTATTAGCTTCAAGATCTTTTTTAGGTCAAAATGAGCAGATGAGTCATTCTTCAAAAGTTGAAATAAGTCAATGTTGAGAATTTTTTGTCGAATATGTGCTAGCGTTTCGTCCACGGATTTGGCGTCAGAAGTAGTTCCTGAGGTGGTCGAACTACTAATGGTAGTATCAACAAAATTGTAGCGGGAACTAAGCATGGCTTTTAGGTACTCAAAGGGTCTTTGCACCTTCAGATTATCAAGCTCCTCTTGAGAGAGTCGGGTCGAAGTTGTAGCCGTCGAAGCAGTTTTGTTTGGTTCACCATGGTCCTCTTTGTCGCTTTCTCCTTCTTTGTTCGTAGCAGCTGGGGGAGTTGTTGGCTCTTCGTCTACTTTCTCTTCCTCCTCTTCGCCATCAGTTTCAACCTCCTCATCCTTTCCTTCGTCAACACCTTGTAAGTTGAGGGGAGAATGGTCTTCAGGATCATTATCTGTGGTAAGCGCTGCAATAGGCATCACAGTGTCCCCACCAATGTCAACTAAGTTGTCAGCCTCAGAACTAGTTTCTTCTTCCACTACGTCTAGAATTTGTTTAGAGACAGCAGTGGGCTGATTCACTTCAGTAGCTGATTCCTTTGTCGAATCCTTAGGAGAAGGTTTGGAGGCGCTGGTTGGCTTGTAGGTAGGATCACTGTTGGTCTTTGGGAGAACTTGGACCATGGGAAGCCCTTGAGTATCGACAAGGACCTGGAAAATAAATGAATTAAGAAAGGTAACATGAGTAAAACTGCCTTTCAGCGTTGAAAAAAAAATGAAGAGAAAAAAAACCATGCCTTGGGAATCTCAGTCCTAAGACTAGAACTTTCGCTTTCTGCTAAAGCAGGGGTAACTTTCTCGCCAGGATTTTTAAGGGGAGTTTTTTCCAATATTCTGGAAGAAGGAGGTTTCTGTGGTTGAGGTTTGGTTGTTTTCTTTTTCTTCCTTAAAGGTTTCACTTGGTCTGGTGATTCGTCGCCATCATCGGTGTCGACAGCTTTGACTTCAGGTTCTTTTTCTTTTCTTTTCTTTGGCGTCGATGGAGGTCTTCGACTTCCCTGTGGAACAAAAGAAATTTCATTAGTATGCTAGAAAACAAGAAAATATGTGTTGACCAAAAAGAGAAGTAAAGTAATACCTTCGCCAGAGGTGTTTTGGTAGTATCTTTTTGGGTTTCTGCATCTCCGACAGTTGACGTTTTGCCAGCAGCTGACTTCTTGGTCGTATTCTTGATGGCTAGTAAAGAAAGGAAGAAAAGGGTCAAACATAAAATAACATATACATGTGTAGGTAAATGGAAAAAGTGAGGTCGAACATCTTCCCATTCCACACCTTCATATATAGGAGTTTCCACGTGAACGTGTTCTATGCCAATATGAAGGTGGCCTTTGAAATTGTCCAAGGTGTACTTAGTCATAACCACTCGCTTAGCACGTTTCTGGTATTCTTGGCGAAGAAGTTTCATAGAATACCCACAAGTGAACCAATCTGGATATGGAGGGCTAAAAGCCACGCCAAATTTAGCAGATGGTAGTGGGGGAAATCTTGGTCGATAGAGGTTAAAGGCTACCTCATAACGTTGTTCTGGTCGAACATACGCGGGTAGTTTTAACTCGTCCAGTTTTCAGGTAAATTTTTCTTTCAAAGTCACAGCTGCTTCGCTTATGGTTCGACTAAGTTCATCGGGCCTATAGGCAGTTTCAAAGTATTTCTGGAAAGCTTGGATTTCTTTGACATGTTGTGAAGTACCTTTCTTTGTCTTATCCTACACAAGGGCAAAGGATCTAGTTAGTTGAATGGTGAAAGAAGGCACGTCGAAAAATTGAGAGTCGTAATAAGCCCTCCACCATTCGTCAAACTCTTGAGTACAGAGGGAGCTAGGTCGAAAGACCACTGGTTGGATTTCGACCAGATTTGAATACTTCGCCATCAACTCAGAGCATTCTTCTTCGGTGTGGGTCGTATTATAGTGAATCAAAGAGCCTTTTTGGGAAAAGAGGGGTTTTGGTATTATTTGTATCAACCCAAACTGTCGAGAGACCAGATTGGGCTGGTAATTGACAAGGGAAACCTTTAGGTATGAGGGAGCAAGTATGGAAACTAAAAGCCTAGGAGTGAGAAAAGATTCCTAGACATTGAGGAATTTGTCTTCTAGAGCTTTCGACTCAAACAGAAGTTTTCTGGTAAACCATGCAGGTCCAACCTTTCTATCAGCAAAAGGAGCCATGTTGGGAGTAAAGTTGTGACGTTTAGCAAACATCATGACATAGCTGGTAAAGGTTTGGTGAAGGCTCATACCTTCGCATTGTGGTGTTAACTGCACCAAACGGATGCCTTCGACTCTTCTGTCCCCCAGAGCAGCTTCGTCTACAGTTGACTTGTTGGGAAGAGAGGCTTCGAAGGTAGCATTGAGCCACAATTGTAAGAGCCAAAAGGGTCCTGACAACAGCAAACTTTTTTTCTCTTTAATATTCTTCAGGGTGGTAACCCCTTCGCCAAGGGATTCATAAAGGTTTGCCAAGATCATCTCACTAAGACACAGATGGTGGCCAGCATGAAGCTGATTTGCTATGGTGATATAGTGCTTCGCCACTTGGAGAGATCTGGAGCAAAAAACACATCTCGACAGCCAAAGGGCCAAGAAGGCTACATGTTCTTGATCAGATACTTCGTCAGTTTCCTTATCATGATAATTGGCGATATAGGCTGTAAAAGTGGCCTTGTTGGTGTCGAAGCCTATGGAATCGTCGGATAATAGGTTAGGGTCATAATCCACTCCTAATGGACTTAAGCCAGTTATAGCAGCTATGTCGAAAAGAGTAGCGGTAATCACCCCACAAGGAAGGTGGAAGTTGTTATAAGTATTGTCCCAGAAGTAAAGGGAAGCTAGAAGCATGGAGGGACAAAATCCTGGTTCTACCTTCGACAGTTGAATGAGATAAAAAATGCCCATAGTTTTCCAGACATTAGCTTTAACCTTCTCTATCTTCTCTAACCAAGCTAGGTAGTCAGAGGGGTCTTTCGACAAAGGGCGGGATCTAAAGATTCTAAAATTGTTCATATACTCTAAGTTTATGACTTCTTCAGAAGGGGATCCTTGGCCATCTACTTGGGACTTTTCGTCTATAATTTTTTCCTTGTCAGTTCTAGGTCTAACCCCGTTAGCTATGGGTTTGTAACGGTGATAGGTTGGGAAAAATTCTTGTACCTTAACCGGGTCTAATTTTAAGTCAGGTAAAGGTCCTAGCATTACATGGGATTTACCAGAAATCAAGAGAGGAATAAATACCTGAGACTGATAAATGCAGTGTTTCTCTTCTTCATTTGGAGGCTCCGAAACATATTGATGGTTTCCCACCACCTTGGGCCCAAGGATCTTGTGTACCGGGGGTAAGCTGTTGGATTTCTTGGAATCTTTACTCGCATTTTTGGGAGTAGTGGAAGATGCCATTGTTGATTACAGAAGAAATAGAGAAAATGAAGAAGATGAAGTGTGAAGGGAGTTCTTGTTTTGAGAAAGAGAAAAACGTAAAAAAGGGTAAAATAAGGTTCTTCAACTTATTTATAGAGGGAAAGAGGGAAGCAGTTGAAGTTCAGAAATTGAAATAAAAAAGTAATGAAAGATTGTGGGACACATGGAGGTTTTGAAGTGGATGATTCAGACGGTGGCAGTTACAATTTTGACCCATGATCTACTAGGGACTAGAGTAGTAATGATGGAAGATCTTAAAACGTGGGCTGAAAAGACATTTGAGAAAAGTGCAATGATGATTCTGATACTTCCAATGTCTAGTCATATGAACAGTCACTGGTCGATTTATTAAATGGCGTCAAATTGCATTACCAAAAAATGCTTTTCTCCCTTTAGATCGAAAATGCATTTCTTGGGGGGGAATTTGTAGGTTGCTAATTTCGACGCCAAGGATTTTTGTTCAGTAACCAGGTTGAAACTTCGCCAGGACATTTCGACCAGAAGATTTTTTGATGAAAGAAGATCAGCCGAAAACAACGTTCAATTGGAATGGAATGGTTAAAGATTTTTTCTAAGTATTGGAAATGTTTTCGACAAATTGGTATGAAGACCTTGTTCGAAGGTTGTTTTGAAATTTCAATATATAAGGGAGTTTTGCTTTTGAAATTGGACGCGTGGAACGCATCTAGGAGACGAATGCATGCAAAATGCCATTTGTCGCCATTAGGAGAAATAGCTGTTATTGGTGGTTATTTCGTTTGTATATAAATAGGGAGTCTTAGTGTTGGATTTCTGGTGTGCTCAAAATTTGTACAAATCACTCAAGAAATACTCAAAGTAACCGTGAGAGAAAAGAGTACTTACTGAGAAAATGTACGTTGAGAAACACCAGTTTTTCATTCCTTGCATTTCAATAAAAGTTTAAAGTTTTTCCTTTTACAGTTCCCTTTACAATTCCGTCATTTTCTTATTCGCAAGTCATTTACATTTCACCATTTTATTTAAGGAGCAAAGTGTTGTTACTTTTGTCAAAACAATACAGAATTGATAAAAACCATGATGAATTCAATAAACAAAAGGTTTTCTAACAAAAATTACAAAAATTGTTAAAGCACATTGTCCTAGGATTTGTTTGATCGGTCCTGTAAGTAAACCAATCTTTCATATATTAGGAGATCAGCAGTTGTTTGCGAATTTTCCAAGCAAACACCATGCCAAACCTAAAAAGCCTAAAAGAGGCCAAGACTGTAATTTTGTTTTGGAACATTTAATGGATGCTTAGAGGTGGCATGTATCAGAGCAAAGATGAACACTTTAGTCAAGCCTTATCCTTGAATTAAAGAACCATAGGCATGTGCTCTAATCTCAAGTCAATGGCTAGAGGAGACTTGAGATTCCATTTGATCCACATTGGCCAAAGGCCTACTGCAGTTGCCATTCCCTATTCCTTGCAAAACAAATTTGCTCCACTATAAATAGACCTCATTTCTGATCAGTTTGAGTACACCAAAGGCCTATAACACTTGCCTTTCTCAAAATCACACTCTCACTTTCAAAAATGCCTTCTAATGCAAGCTATTATCGGGTTTTGAATTAGAATGTGTTTCCAACCAAACCAATCACACACACACACCTCATAAACATCATATGTGAGCTGATCATACACTAAACCAACAACTGGAACACCGAATTCCTGGAATCACCATCCATTTGCTCAAGTTTTCAACAAAGTTGCAGTTGAGGTACCATAATCTGTTCCAGTCCATTTCAAATCAATCCAAGCTTTCAAACACACTCCATATGGTGTAGGGAAGCTGTTCAGATCATCATAACTCATCTGTAACACCTCTAACTCAAAAATTAATTTGCTCTTGCTGCCACGACCTTCAAGTAAGCCTAAACTTGGTCATCTCATGATTCATGCAGATTTCCTCGCACAATAATTTTGCAATATGTTCATAATCATGTATGGAGTGTTTCCCCTCAATTAATTGATTTGTCTGATTCGTGTATGGAATTTCTTAGACTTCATACAGAAATTAGGGTTCTTGAGGTTTTGTCTTGATTTCTTATTCCATGCTTAAAATAAATGAAATTAAAGACCATAGACATGATCGTGAGTTAAAAACGAGCAGATTGATATGTGGATTGTGTGATTTCATCAAGTATTCAGTGAGATTGATGAGAAAATGCAAATCAGGCCAATACCAGAACCCGCGCGTGTTCTTGGTGTGTTTTTGGCGCCTTTTTCAAATATTCAAATATTTGAATTTTTGTACTTTTATTTAATTAATTCAAAAATTAATTTCTCTCTGAATTTCAATGATTTTGAGTTGATACTTTTTTTAATAATTCACAAAAATATTAAAATATTTTATTTTACAAAAATTTCCCAAAAATATTTTTTTATTCCATATATTTGATATTTTTGCAAAGAATTAATTTTTATTTGTTTTTCAACATTTTGAAAATTTTCTTTCTCTTGATTTTCCAAACTTAAATGGTTTTCAATCATTTTGTGGATAAAAACAAGATTTTTGAAACATTGATCCAAGATCACCACTCATTTTTCACATGTTTTCAATAATTTTTATTAATTTTTAATCAAAATTAATTCCATTTTTAACAAAATTAGGGTTTTGACTAATTCCACCCTCATCAATCTTTGTCAAACACTCATGGGCCTCTAATAGAGTGTAAGACCCAATCCCTTATTAACCAAAATCTTTTTGGGCCTCAGACATTGTATAAGTCCCTCTGCGTTAAAAAGAATCTCGGTACGATCGCCATTTCAAACGAAAAATCATCTGGGCCTCCCCTCATGTTGTAAGTCCCATCTTTCTTTTTTAAATCATCTGGGCCTCTCCTTGAGTTGTAAGACCCATCCCTTGTTGTACATAAACCATTTTAGGTCTCAGTCGTTGTATAAGTCCCAGTACGATATTCAAAATAACGGTGCGATCACTGTTAAACCTTGGGCCTCTCCTTGAGCTGCAAGCCCCAACAATCTTTTCAAAACACTTCCCTTTTGATTTAGATTCAAATATATATTGTTATCAAAACTTTCTTTAATTTCTTTGAACAACTAACAATACAACATGGAAGCTTGCTCGCCTGTAAGTTTTATCAGTTTTCTTTTACATGTTTTGATATATATAACTATATTGTGGGAAGTTGTGCATGGTTAGTCTTCTTTCATACCCTTTTTTAAATACTTGTCATATATCAATTGTATATATACTAATATAGTTATTTAGAGGTTTCCCCGGCAACTAGGTCTAGAACTAGGTAAAGACCTGTTGGTCACTCTTAAATACAAACAAAACTAGATCCCCATAGGATTACCAGATACAGTCTTGCCTTCTCTTGGGCTTAAACAATATGGAACAAAGAGAAAGGCAGCATTCTTCGTGAACCTTTTCTCAGACTATCACCCCTAGAAATTGTCAAAGAAATTCTACTCCCCAGAGGTGATATATTCTCGATGAATGGCATCTCTTGAGTTTCTTCAAACCTCGAACTTTCACTAAATGATCTATTCTTGGTGAATGGTATTTTTGGAACTTCTCTTGGTTTGGGACCCACAGGCTTCCTAAAAGCATCCCCGCCTCCTCTTGGGCTTTGTACAAGGACCCTCCGACTTCTTAGAAGTTCTCATGCCTTCTCTTGGCCTTAATACAAGGACCCTAATGACCTATTAAAGGTATAGGACAGAACTTAGTCATCCTTTGCTAGAGCA
Source organism: Lathyrus tuberosus (assembly GCA_022829125.1). Lineage (NCBI taxonomy): Eukaryota > Viridiplantae > Streptophyta > Magnoliopsida > Fabales > Fabaceae > Lathyrus > Lathyrus tuberosus. The sequence continues at coordinate 11,645,369 of JALAZF010000025.1, read as the reverse complement.
GTCTCTCCAGTGTCGAACCTCAGGCCACTTTAGGGTTGAGTCTCATCCCTTAATGCCCGTGCCTCCTCTTGGGCATCATATAAAAGATAAAACTCTTCCACACCAGTAGACTTGGACAGTCTAATCCCCTTAAGTCTCAAAGACATTCTCAAGGTCCTTACAAATATAGGAAGAAACCCTGGGCTCTCTGGATCAATCTCCAGCAGAAACCCAGCCTCTCTCTCGAGAGTTCCCCAACCCGGGTCAGCTTATCCCAAATCAGAACCTCAAGGTCTCTGATATCTCAACTCTTCTGTAATCATCAGTAAGAGTTGATTCCCCCACTTGGACCTGCCTAGGGATCTCAATAGTCCCCAGCAGAAAGATTACCTCCTCTTAGGCTTTATATAATGATCCTTCCTCAGCGAAGTTAGCCTCCTCTTGGGCTTTGTACAATGATTCTCCCCAGCGGAGCTAACCTTTTCAGACTCTCTTGTTGAGTCAATCACTTGTCAGACTCTCTTATTGAGTTAATCACTTTTCCAGACTCTCTTGTTGAGTCAATTAAACTTTTCATACTCTCTTGTTGAGTCCATCACCTTCTCAGACTCTCTTGTTGAGTCAACCCTTTCAGCCATAATCTTGGGCTTTGTACAAGATAGATAAATACTCACTTGTTGAGTCAGTATTTTTCCAATCTTGTCTCGGGCCTGGTATAAAGATTTCCCCTAGCAGGAGTTAGCCTCCTCTCAAGTTGGGTAGAATAATTTCTCCAGCTTGTTCAGCCACAATCACGGGCTTTATACAGGATAGATAAAAGCACTCTCTTGTTGAGTCAGACCATTTTAGCTTCAATCTTGGGCTATGTACAAGACACAAACCTTCCTCTCTTAAGCTTGGGACAAATATTTTCCCAAGCAGAGTCAAACTCATTTCAGCCACAATCTTGGGCTTTGTACAAGATAAATAATACTCTCCAGGAAGAGTCAAACCTCTTTAGCCTCAATCTTGGGCTTTGTACAAGACAGATAGAACACTTTCCCAGGAAAAGTCAAACTTCCAGCCTCCTCTTAGGCTTTGTATAATGATATCCCCAAAGAGTCTGTCTCTTCTTTGCCTCAATCTTGGGCTTTGTACAAGACACCAATATATACACTCTCTTGTTGAGTCGGTCATATTAAGCCTCCTCTCAGGCTTTATATAAGGAAATCCCCTAGCCGAGTCAATTAACCTTTTAGCTTCAATCTTGGGCTTCGAATATGACACCAAAATATATTTTTCCTCCCTTAGAATAGGAGGAACTACGATTGCTCTGACTTCCCCGTTTCGTTTAAATGGGAATACGTAGGCATAAGATTGTGAAATCTTAGCGAGCATACCAATCAAAAACTCTAGGTCCAGTACCTTCACATCAAAACTTAGGTCCAGTACCTTACCAAAAACATCGGGGAAACCCGAACATCAACAAAACTCGCTCACTCACTCATACTTCCCTAGAAACTTTCCCAACCCATTAACTGATAAACACTGTCAATTACAAAGCAAAACCTAAAGCTAATATCCTGTGGATAACCACATATAGGATGGGTAATTGACAACTACCCATTGTATAACCTGACCCCGGACCCCTAATCTCTTTTAAGCGTTTGTTCAGTTAAATATTCGCGTGCAAGGTTAGTTTTAGATAGCTTCCCTTTCCCTTTCAGCTTCATGGGAAAAATAAGAAATCTGAAAGTAGCACTCCGTCCTCCTCATTGCGGTGAGGAAAACCCAGCGATAAGGTGGTCGCGTCACCGACGAAAATCGCTCGCTACAGTGCCTTACTTCAAACATATGTTCATCAGACATCCTAAAGAAAGAAACAAAACAGAATAAATGAGTCACATGTATGTGCTTGTGATATCAACAGAATAAATGTTAGTTTGATGATCTGACATACCTTACTAGCCAATTGTTGGTGTATGTGCTTGTGATATCAACTTTCTTTCTAATATTAGGCAAAATGTTATTCTCATCCAGAGTACCAAACCTCATTCTGTTATTATCCCATCTCTCCATCAAGTAGATTTTGATATCTACCAGCATAGTGATTAGAGGTTTTTCACTTGCATCAAGAATAACATTATTGAAGGATTCAGACATGTTGTTGAGAACAACATCACATTTATTTGTAGTCCTAAAGTAACATCTACTCCAAAACCTTGGTGGGGTATTCATCATATGCTTAAATGCTTCTTCAATTATGGCCCTCATTTCCTTCATCTCTCTTTCCCATGCTTGTGGGTATGTTGACTTGGCAGCCTTCCATATTATGGCCTTCAACATCTTCCCAGGAAACCTCTTCCTAAAATTGTTATAGAGGTGCCTAACACAAAACCTGTGCTCCACCCTTGGAAATAGCTCATCCATAGTGGGTAGCAGCCCCTGCAATATCATAAAATGAAGCATAAAAATATAGTATGAGATGTACCATAACATATAAGAAAAACATAAGAGTATAAGAATAAATGAGAAACTTGCCTTATGTTGGCCTGAGATGAAGGTGTAAGTCATGCATTGCTCTTTGCCTCCAAGGTCATCAATTAGGAGCTCTAAAAACCAAGTCCATGTATGGGAAGCAACTGGTCATTAAGATCCCTCCCTATAGCAGCCAGAATCTGCCCTCCACACAACCCCTTGAGAAAACACCCATCTAGACCTATTACATGCCTGCACAACTTAAAGTTTTCCTTACATGCTGCATATCATATGGAGAGCCTTCTAAAACATGGCCTGTGATCCTCAACACCTTCTGGTATAGGATCCACATTGATCATAACTGTTAACCCTGGATTGGCTCTTAATAGTTCATGACAGTAGTCATAGACCCTTGTGTAATCTCCCAAAAATGATTCATCAACATAATCTCTTGCAGCATACCTTGCTCTTATTGCCTTTGTTTTGTTCACCCCAACATTCCATTTTTTTGTGCCTTCTCTTTGATATCCTTTATGCTCAACCTTGGATTATTTTTCAAACTATTCTGGATTCTTTTACTCAACCATTTTTTACTCATCATTTTAACAATATATTCCCTACTACAACTATGTTTGTCAACCACCTTCCTGAGTTGCCAAGTGTCTTCATTGGGTAACTTACTACAATATGCCTCCCACTCACAACCAACCTTACATTTAACCATTACCCTAACTCTGTCATTCTTTATAAACCTTAGGTCTCTACCATTTTGCACAGCATAAGATGTTATTGCCTCCTTAAAGTCACCCTTTGAACTAAAATAGACTCCCACATCCCACTTGTAATCTCCCATGTCTTTTGGTTGTCTAAAAATTGGATGTTTTATTCTAGTACCTCCACTACTATCATCACTATCACAGCCACTTTCCATGTCATCATTGTTATTGTCATTTCCTTTATCTTCTCCAGAATTCCCATTATGTTTATGGACTTTTCCATTACACTTAATTTCAACACCAATTAGGGCATCAAGTTCATCCTCCTCAATCTCATCAACCCCATCAGACTCATCCTCAAAAGCCATATCTTGTGCACTATCATACTTGTAGTCCTCATCTTCACTATAATCAGAACTTAAACCATCATCATCTACACTAGCTTTACCTTGTTCAACTCTAACATTTGTTCCCTCAACTCCAATGTTAACTTGTTCCTCCACATTAACTTGTTCCTCAACATTAACTTGTTCCTCAACATTAACTTTTCCCTCAACATTAACTTGTTCCTCAACATTAATTTGTTCCTCAACAGGAGTGGTATGTTCACCTCGAACAACATTATCAACTAGCTGACTAAGTAATTCCTCCACCTCATCCACAATTTCTGTAGAGCCCTCATCAACATTGTCAACAACAACATCACAGTAGTCAGGTTGAGACAACGTGTGTTGAATGTAAATACCAACACGTTGGTGAACCCTATACAGATCTGCTATTTCTAGTGCCCCCTTGTCATCAACAAGTGCATTCATACCAAATTGTGGATCCTTGTAATAGATTGTTTCAAACTCCCTATAACCCAAGTCTTTTAAAACACCAACTAGCTCAAAATAACTCCATTTGTTAACATCTACCCTCAAATAATCTACTACTCCATTCTCATATACACTTAGACCCTGATCAGTGAATTCACCACTGTGATGAATTTTGAGATTAATGAATTCATCCATGACACCTAACCACATAATCTAAATAATTAGAGTTTACCTTAACAAATTAACATAAACCCTAAATCTGACTGAGTAACCCTAAATTTTCGTAAAGACCAAAATCAATAAACAATGAACTAACCTTTTGATAAACTGCAGTAGATAATCTTCAATCGTTCGCGTCTGCAATAATCCTTCGTTGAGCTTCTCCCTTTGCGTTTTCCCTAGCAGAGATTCGTTGAGCTTCACTCCCTTTGATATTCTTAGGTTAAACTTTTCATGTTCTCAAAATTCTTTTAAGACTTCCTCAATTCCACGTCAACCACTGAAGGCCCACCTGGACATACGTAGCATGTGATTTCAAAATTTGACTAACGAAACCTAACAGAAGGATAAACGTAGCACAATTTAAATGTTAAGGGACGAACTAGCCACTTTTTAAAGTTAAGGAACCAAACTGGACCCTGGTGTAAAGTTAAGGGACGAAAAAGGTTATTTTGCCTATTTTTTATTATAGAGACAATATTAATTTAAGAGATTAATTACCAGTATAAACATTTTACACTGTCAATTCATCACCATTATTTGTTTGCATTATTTTATAGATGATTAAAATAAAAGTTAAATTTTTTTCAACATTCAACGTCTATAATTAACTGACTGTATAAAATCCTTTTACACTAACAATATATTTCAATTAAATTCTTAATTTCAACCAAGAGCAATTTTATTTATTTTATTATCAAAGTAAAAATTATGGTCCAAAAATATAATAATATATTTGAATAACATCCAATTTCACATTCAGAGCAAGCATTTAGGAACCGTTTCGGTAACCGTTCAACCTTTAAGTCTCATTTTATTTGTAACTTTTTTTTTTGGAATAAGATATAAATGTATTACCAATAAGCAATGAGTTACATGCCGATCAAATATCCAGGCATCACAATGGATACACAAAAAAAAATTACAAAATGGAATCTTTATGAGTGTAAGCTATTAAGGTATTCAAGAACCTTCGTGTGTGCTTCAGCTCTTAGTAGTACTACTTCTTTTATATTGGTCCAGCTCAGATCTTCATTCGTCCCATCTTGGAATGTTCTTTTGTTCCTAATAGTCCAGATATGGTATATGACTTTAGTGAGGACACATTTAATCACCCTAGCCTTTTCCCCCTTTCCATTTGCTATTCTCGCCATCCACGACAGATTAAATTCACAGGGGATTTGAATTTGGAAGTAATGTAGGACATTATTCCAGAGTTGGTGTATGGTTGCACAATGGTAAAGGAGATGAGGAATTGTTTCTTGGCTGGTGCAGAAGACACATTTTCCATCGTTGGGGATACCAAATTGTCCTACTCTATCTTTCGTCATAAGTCGCCCATGACATGCCATCAATAGAATAAAGACTGCTCTAGGCCTAGCTATATTTCCATACTTCGGATTTTTCCAAGGCACCTTAGGTTTCTCCAAGTTCCCTTTAAGAATTCATACATACTTCTTGTCATGTATGTACCATTAATCAAAGCCTGGTTCCAATGGTCTGCTTGTGTCAGGAGGTTTTTATGCTTGAACATTGTTTTCACTATCCACGAGCGGGTATGACCTAGTATATATTGGTTCACATCCTCTTGCTTGATATAATAGGCATGAAGCCATTTGATCCATAACACATCTTTTTTGGTCCAGACATTCCATATAAGTTTTCCAAGGGTTGCCTTGTTCCATTCATGTAGAGATATGACATTGTAACCTCCAGTACTAGTCGTATTGCAAAACTGGCCCCAAGAAATAGGAGCTTTCCTACTATTCTCATCCTTGCCTGTCCATAAGAATACCCTACACAACATTTCAATGTGATGTATAACCTTCTTAGGGAGGGGGAAATTTTGAATCCAATAGTTGGCCACATCAAAGATTAAATTTTTAATTAATTGCAGCCTCCCTGTATATGATAGGAACTTAGTGCTCCAGTGGTTAATCCTCTTCATAATCTTGTCTATCAACAGGTGGCAGTTATTGATTGTCAACTTCTTACTGCATAGAGGGACCCCCAAGTACTTAAAAGGCACGTGACCAGCTGCTAGGCCTGTCTCATGGTACAACAGGGTCTTCTCACCATCTTTAATTCCACCTGTATAAAGCTTACTCTTCACAAAACTAATACACAACCCTGTTGAATTTGAAAATTGCTGCACCTTATCCATAATCAGTTGAAGAGACACACTATCCCCCTAGTGAACAGAGGAATATCATCTGTAAAGAATAGATTGATGATGTTGAGCTTTTCACATTTAGGGTGGAAATTGAAGTCTAGATTTGCTGTCAAAGTCTGGAGCATCCTATGGAGGTACTCCATAATGAGCACAAAAAACAGAGGTGATATAGGATCACCCTGTCTCAAACCTCTCCTTGCTTGAAGTATGCTTTAGGGCCTTTCATTGGTAGAGAACCTGTAGGAAACAGTGTTTATGTAACACCCCCTTTCTATACCCCCAAATAATCACATAATCATTTAGGCACATATTTAAAATTTCGTCGGAGTATAATTATAAACACAGTATAAAAGAGGTATGTCACATTATACATGAAATTAAAACATTCAACACCTGCTCAACATTGATATGCAACAGTGGGGTAACTTTGCAATAGAGGAACTTAGTCCTTACACCCACATCTCAATATTTAGAATAAAAGCGGAAAATCTAAACATTGAATAACATATAAAATATATACATATATATATCATCAAGTATTATCCACCAACATAATTCATGTTTACCTAAACATTCATCAGCAAGATACATGTACAATGTATCACAAAAGAATCATATACATCCTAGCTACCCGGTGCTACATATCAGAGCCGACCGACCAAAAGAATGAAGACACGCTTCACAAAAAGACCACCAGTATACCTACTCTGCAATGCCTCATAGAGCATCACAAAACAGCAGAAGGGTGAGAAATATTATCATAATAACAATGCATAAAATTATATATCTTAGCATAAAAATACACATATTCCACATTCTCACCACAATTCATCACAATTCACTCATATACATTACAATGTATATATATATACAAAGCCAAGCATATTCATCATGCATACTTTCACAATCCTTATCAATCCACATAAACATACATATTTATGTTTATTCATCAATTCACAATTATAAAGATGATAAATGCAAATCATAGAGACCGACTCACGACTCTATGCAAATGCAATGCGGGTACCGACTCAATCATCTCAAGTTCGCTCAGGAACTTATTGGAACCATCGCTCGTTACCAATGTAACTCCCCGTCGGGCCTACGATGTTCACCCATTGCTCACACCCCACATGGGCACACAATGTTTATGGATTGCTCACACCTCACATAGGCACACAATCCGATTGCTCACACCCCACATGGGCACACAATCGTTTATAATCATCGCTCACACCTCACATAGGCACACGGCGTTACAACGGATTCTCATTAGAATCACACAACACAAGAATGCACATCATTATGCTTCACATGCAAAATGAATCAAGACATTCTTGAAATGCATACATATTCACAATATATTCATGCATTCATCTCATACTATTACATACAATCTATATACATTCACATCAATGCACTATTGTATGATTCACATCCAAAACACACATTCAAACGGTAAAAGTTGCTAAATAACACTATTCCCGACTTTCCGACATAATTAAATCGGCTAACAATTTCCAAATCATCATAATAATAAAGTACAGCTCAATAGCTTCACAACGATACCAAGAATGTAAAAATCGGATAAACGAAACAAAAGTTACGAAAGAAAAACGAAAACGATATTTGAAAAATCACATTTTTACACTTCTCCCGCCCATCCGCGTATGGACCTATTCCGTACGCGTATGGCCCAAAATTCGAACGCGTATCATACGCAAATCACCAGATGGTCGGGAAAACATGCATCTCATACGCGTATTGGCCCTGAAATGCACCATCCATACGCGTATTGCCCAAGTCAATACGCGTATGGTCTGCCCCAATACGTGTATGGCCAGGCGAAATGCAGAATTTTCCTGCAGAATTCGGTTCTGCGTTTTTTCCCCAAACCACACCCAAATTCATCATCTAAACTCTGAAAAATGCCAATTTGATGTCCAACAACATGTATCATTCGTGTATCAACGACAAGGGACACGAAAACATCATTAATAACACGATTAAATCGATTTCTACCATTTTCTACACAAATGGGTTTATACCAAAACTCATAAAAATCAACAACAACAACAACAACACAATCATACATAATGATATACATTGATAAGATAATAAGATTTCACACCCTTACCTGGATAAATCAATTCCTAGAAGTTGTTTTGAAGATTTTCTAGCTTTCCCTCTTTTCCTTCTCTTTTCTCCTCTTCCTCTTTCTTTCTCTCCTTTTTCTCTCTATTTTTCTTTTCTTTCTCTTTCTCTCCTATTTCCTCTTCTTATCTCTTTTTCTTTTCTATTTCTTATTTTCTACACAAATTAAATTAATTCATTTTCTCACACAATTCTATTTCCACTAAATTTCTAACTTATCATTAATTGAGAAATGTCTAAAATACCCTCCATTCTAATTTTCCCGAAAACTCTCAAAAACAGTAAAATATCATAACATGTCCACATAGCATATTAACACACCAATTTCACAGATAAAATAATTTATCACTCAATTTAAATAAAAGACTCAACAAAATGGGAAAAATCGGAATCGGTGCGTTACAACTCTCCCCCACTTTAGAAATTTTCGTCCTCGAAAATATTACCTGATTCAAACAACTCCGGATACGACTCTCGCATCCTACTCTCTAGCTCCCAAGTCATATTGCCTTCTGCAGCGCCTCCCCATGCTACTTTCACAAGCGCAATATCCTTGCCTCTTAGCTTCTTAACTTCACGGTCCAAAATCCTAATCGGTAAAGCTTCAACCGTAAGGTTATCTCTCACTTCAACCTCGTCCATAGGAATAACATGTGACGGATCCGGAACATACTTCCGAAGTTGCGAAACATGGAATACATCATGCAAATTCGAAAGATTCGGAGGCAACGCCACACGGTAAGCCACAACACCAACTCGTGCAGAAATCTGATACGGACCAATAAAACGAGAAGTCAACTTCTTCGACTTCAAAGCACGACCCACACCCGTAACCGGCGTAACTCTCAAAAACACATGGTCGCCTTCTTGAAACTCAAGATCTTTCCTTCTCTTGTCATGATAGCTCTTTTGTCTACTTTGAGAAGCTTTCATCTTCTCCCGAATAAACTTCACTTTCTTCGTCGTTTGTTGTACCATCTCCAGTCCAACTATCGTCCTCTCACCAGTTTCATGCCAACACAAAGGTGTTTGACATCTCCGACCATACAAAGCCTCAAATGGTGCCATACTTATACTTGAATGAAAACTGTTATTGTAGGTGAACTCAATCAATGCCAAATAACTATCCCAAGCACCACCTTGCTCGAGCACACAAGCACGCAATAAATCCTCCAACGATTGAATTGTCCTCTCGGTTTGACCATCCGTTTGCGGATGATAAGCCGAACTCAATCTTAGCTTAGAACCCAAAGCCTTTTGTAAACTCTCCCAAAACCTCGATGTGAATCTAGGATCTCTATCCGATACAATACTCTTAGGAACTCCATGTAACTTCACAACCACAAGAACATAAATCTCGACTAACTTCTCCAAAGGATAACTAATATCAATTGGAATGAAGTGAGCAGATTTAGTAAGCCTATCAACGATTACCCAAATAGCATTATGACCTCTTTGCGTATTCGGCAATCCCGTAACAAAATCCATCGATATACTATCCCATTTCCACTCCGGAATGTCCAACGGTTGCATCAATCCACTAGGCTTTTGATGTTCCACCTTAGACTTTTGACAAGTTAAGCACGCATACACAAATTGAGCCACATCCCTCTTTAATCCTGACCACCAAAAGATTTTCTTCAAATCTTGATACATTTTATTCGCTCCCGGATGAATACTTAAGTTACTTCGGTGTCCTTCTTCCAATATCATCTTTTTCAACTCCGCATCATCGGGAATACAAATACGACCACGGAATCTCAAAACTCCAAAATTATCAACCTTGAAATCCTCATTCATCATCAAATCAACGAACTTCAAATCCAACTTTTGCTTTTCACATACGGTTGCAAGAAAATCATTCGTAACATGTAGCATACCACGTCTCACACTCCTCGGCGTCATTTCACAAACCAAACTCAAGTCTCTAAAATTCTCCAAAAGTTCCCATTCTCTCATCATCAATGCAGACATATGTAACGACTTCCGACTCAAAGCATCGGCCACCACGTTTGCCTTACCCAGATGGTAATTCAAACCAAAATCATAATCCTTCAAAAGCTCTAACCACCTTCTTTGTCTCATGTTCAATTGTTTTTGATCAAATAAATATTTCAAGCTCTTGTGATCACTAAAACCTTCAAATCTTGCACCATAAAGATAGTGCCTCCAAATTTTCAAAACAAACACCACGGCCGCTAACTCCAAGTCATGTGTAGGATAATTCTTTTCATGCACTCTCAATTGTCTTGAAGCATAAGCCACAACTTTTCCATCTTGCATCAAAACACCACCTAAACCAATCAATGAAGCATCACAATACAAAACAAATGGTTCCGTCGGATTTGCCAAAATCAAGATCGGAGCCGTTGTTAACCTTCTTTTTAGCTCATTGAAACTCTCTTCACAATGAATATCCTAAATGAAAGCCTTTCCTTTACAAGTCAATTGCGTTAACGGAAGTGCCAACTTTGGAAATCCCTCAATAAACCTCCGATAGTAACCCGCCAAGCCTAAAAAGCTTCGAATCTCCGTAATCGATCTAGGAGCCTCCCATTGCATCACCGCATCAATCTTGGATGGATCAACACTAATTCCACTACCGGAAATAACATGTCCAAGAAAACTTACTTCCGACAACCAAAATTCACATTTCGACAACTTAGCATACAATTGTTTCTCTTTCAAAATTTGTAACACAATCCTCAGATGCTCTTCATGCTCCTCTTGAGACTTAGAATAAATCAAAATATCGTCGATGAACACAACCACAAAACGATCTAACTGTTCATGAAAAATACGATTCATGTATTCCATAAACACACCCGGCACATTAGAAACCCCGAATGGCATCACGGAATATTCGTAATGGCCATACCGTGTCCTAAAGGCCGTCTTTTGAATATCCTCTTCTTTCACACGAATATGGTGATATCCCGATCTCAAATCAATCTTGCTAAAACCACGCACATCAACCAATTGGTCCATCAAATCATCGATCCTTGGAAGTGGATACTTGTTCTTAATTGTCACCTTGTTCAATTGTCGATAATCAATGCATAACCGCATACTCCCATCCTTCTTCTTTACCAACAATACCGGAGCACCCCAAGGAGAAACACTTGGCCTTACAAATCTCTTGTCCAACAAGTCATTCAATTGCTTCTTGAATTCTACCAACTCCGATGCCAACATACGATACGGTGCCATCGAAACTAGTCTAGTACCCGGAACTAGATCAATAGAAAACTCAACTTCTCTTTCCGGCGGTACATCCGTAATATCCTCCGGAAACACTTCTGGAAAATCACACACCACTGGGAACACATCGAGCTCCACTTTACTCTCCACCGACAATGATGCAAACAAACCGAACAATTGAGCTTCGTCCGCTAAAAGTTTCTTCAACTCTTTAGTGGATAGGAAACTCTCATCTTCATCATCTTCCAAAGAAGGAAACCTCACTAACTTGTGATAGCAATCTATATAAACTCGATTAAATTGCAACCAGTTCATACCTAAGATTACGTCCAATCCCTCCAACGGCAAACACACTAAATCCATAATGAAGTCTTTACCATACATGGTCAAAGGACAACTTACACACACCAAAGACGTAGTTACCGACCCTGAAGCAGGAGTCTCAATAACCATCTCACCACTCCAAGAAGTTATAAACAAATTCAAACGCTTAGCGCACTCACGAGAAATGAATGAATGAATCGCTCCAGTATCAATAATAGCAACTAAAGGTGTACTATTAATAAAGCATGTACCTTTAATCAAACGGTCTGCACTAGTAGTGTCCGTCCCCGCTAATGCAAATACCTTTCCGCCCGCTTGAGCTTGTTTCAGCTTCGTACACTTAGTACTAATGTGACCCACTTCTCCACAATTATAGCACTTCACTACATTCCTCCTACATTCGGTAGTAGCATTCCCAAGGCCTCCACAGTTAGAACATTTCACTACGGTCTTCCCACACTCAAATGATTTATGACCCATTTCACCACACTTGTAACACTTAACGGAACCGGAACCTCCTCCTCCAGATCTCTTATCAAAGTTTTCCCTATGCTTTCCCTTATCAACGGGTGTCACATAAGGTCCACCTCTAGCTTGTTGCTTTCCCTTCCTCTCATTCAAACTCTTGTAATGTGTGAAACGAGCCTTGCTATCTTCCTCGAAGATTCTACAACATTCTGTCAAATCCGTAAACCTTCTTATCCTTTGATATCCCACAGCTTGTTTAATCTCGGGACGCAAACCATTCTCATACTTAATACACTTTGAGAACTCAGCAGTAATTGCAGCATAGTGAGGATGGAATTGAACCAACTCCACAAACTTAGCAGTATAGTCCACCACGGACATACTACCTTGTTTCAGTTCAAGGAACTCCATCTCCTTCTTCCCTTTCACACTTTCAGGGTAATACTTCCTCAAGAACTCGGTACGAAATAAATCCCAAGTTATCTCTTCATCATCCACCTCAAGAACCTGATGCATACCGACCCACCAATCGTCGGCTTCTTCCTTCAGCATGTGAGACCCAAGCCTCACCTTATTCTCCTCCGCATAGCCCATGACTCTGAAGATCCTTTCAATCTCTTTCAACCAAATTTGAGCACCATCGGGATCAAATCTTCCTTTGAAGACCGGTGGTTGATTCTTCCTGAACTCGTCATTAGCATTCACGTTCGGCGCACCTTGCACCGCCCTAGCCATTGCTTCCAAAGCAGCAGCCATCGTATTGTCGTTCCTACCAGCCATATTCTGATCATTCCCAAAAATGACAACAAGGTTAAACAACAGTTCAACCAACACAACAACAAGGCAGACACAACTGACTCAACACTGGCTCTGATACCACTAAATGTAACACCCCCTTTCTATACCCCCAAATAATCACATAATCATTTAGACACATATTTAAAATTTTGTCAGAGTATAATTATAAACACAGTATAAAAGAGGTATGTCACATTATACATGAAATTAAAACATTCAACACCTGCTCAACATTGATATGCAACAGTGGGGTAACTTTGCAACAGAGGAACTTAGTCCTTACACCCACATCTCAATATTTAGAATAAAAGCGGAAAATCTAAACATTGAATAACATATAACATATATACATATATATATCATCAAGTATTATCCACTAACATAATTCATGTTTACATAAACATTCATCAGCAAGATACATGTACAATGTATCACAAAAGAATCATATACATCCTAGCTACCCGGTGCTACATATCAGAGCCGACCGACCAAAAGAATGAAGACACGCTTCACAAAAAGACCACCAACATACCTACTCTGCAATGCCTCATAGAGCATCATAAAACAGCAGAAGGGTCAGAAATATTATCATAATAACAATGCATAAAATTATATATCTTAGCATAAAAATACACATATTCCACATTCTCACCACAATTCATCACAATTCACTCATATACATTACAATGTATATATATACAAAGCCAAGCATATTCATCATGCATACTTTCACAATCCTTATCAATCCACATAAACATACATATTTATGTTTATTCATCAATTCACAATTATAAAGATGATAAATGCAAATCATAGAGACCGACTCACGACTCTATGCAAATGCAATGCGGTACCGACTCAATCATCTCAAGTTCGCTTAGGAACTTATTGGAACCATCGCTCGTTACCAATGTAACTCCCCGTCGGGCCTACGATGTTCACCCATTGCTCACACCCCACATGGGCACACAATGTTTATGGATTGCTCACACCTCACAGAGGCACACAATCCGATTGCTCACATCCCACATGGGAACACAATCGTTTGTAATCATCGCTCACACCTCACATAGGCACACGACGTTACAACGGATTCTCATTAGAATCACACAACACAAGAATGCACATCATTATGCTTCACATGCAAAATGAATCAAGACATTCTTGAAATGCATACATATTCACAATATATTCATGCATTCATCTCATACTATTACATACAATCTATATACATTCACATCAATGCACTATTGTATGATTCACATCCAAAACACACATTCAAACGGTAAAAGTCGCTAAATAACACTATTCCCAACTTTCTGACATAATTAAATCAGCTAACAATTTCCAAATCATCATAATAATAAAGTACAGCTCAATAGCTTCACAACGATACTAAGAATGTAAAAATCGGATAAACGGAACAAAAGTTACGAAAGAAAAACGAAAACGATATTTGAAAAATCACATTTTTACACTTCTCCTGCCCATCCGCGTATGGACCTATTCCGTACGCGTATGGCCCAAAATTCGTACGCATATCAAACGCAAATCACCAGATGGCCGAGAAAACATGCATCCCATATGTGTATTGGCCTTGAAATGCGCCATCCATACGCGTATTGCCCAAGTCAATACGCGTATGGCCTGCCCCAATACGCGTATAGCCAGGCGAAATGCAGAATTTTCCTGCAGAATTCTGTTCTGCGTTTTTTTCCCAAACCACACCCAAATTCATCATCTAAATTCTAAAAAATACCAATTTGATGTCCAACAACATGTATCATTCGTGTATCAACAGCAAGGGACACGAAAACATCATTACTAACATGATTAAATCGATTTCTACCATTTTCTACACAAATGGGTTTATACCAAAACTCATAAAAATCAACAACAACAACAACAACACAATCATACATAATGATATACATTGATAAGATAATAAGATTTCACACCCTTACCCGGATAAATCGATTCCTAGAAGTTGTTTAGAAGATTTTCTAGCTTTCCCTCTTTTCCTTCTCTTTTCTCCTCTTCCTCTTTCTTTCTCTCCTTTTTCTCTCTATTTTTCTTTTCTTTCTCTTTCTCTCCTATTTCCTCTTCTTATCTCTTTTTCTTTTCTATTTCTTATTTTCTACACAAATTATATTAATTCATTTTCTCACACAATTCTATTTCCACTAAATTTCTAACTTATCATTAATTGAGAAATGTCTAAAATACCCTCCATTCTAATTTTCCCGAAAACTATAAAAAACGGTAAAATATCATAACATGTCAACATAGCATATTAACACACCAATTTCACAGATAAAATAATTTATCACTCAATTTAAATAAAAGACTCAACAAAATGAGAAAAATCAGAATCGGGGCGTTACAGTTTACACAAGCCATAATTCAATCAGTGAATATTTGAGGGATACCTAGTTCCATCAAAATGTGAGCCAAGGCATTCCAATCAACTGTTGTTAGAACAAGAGTTGTGTCTGCAAGTCATCTCTATGTTTTGATGATAACAATGAGTATTTGTGAAAGAACTATTTTATGTTCTAATGTTTGTTTTTGTGCAGATCATACTTATTAAAGATATTAGATCAAACAAACATGTGCAAAGATGTGCGTAAAATATTACATGTGAGTTACTATGTGTAACACAAGTCGCAAGAAGCAAGTTTGCTTTTGTATCTGAAAACAAGAAGAAAGATCCAAGGATGTCGATATTGTTTTTTCAATGCTCTTGTGGATTCTGTTCTGAAGGTGTTTCAGATTCTGAAGATAAGCGAAGCTCCTGAAGAAAGACTCTAAAGAACCAAGTGCTGAAGACTCTAATGACTTGAAGTTCTGAAGGCTAAAGGCTCTGAAGACCAAGTGCAGAAAGACTCTGAAGACTGAAGTGTTCTGAAGATTAAGATTCAAATGATCAAGTGCTGAAGATTCTAAAGATAGAGTTCTGAGTGAATAAGGTTCTGAAGATTCTGAAGACTTGAAGTTATGAAGATAAAGGGTTTCAAGACAAGTGCAGAAGCTCTGAAGACAGATTCCTAATGGACAAGTTCTAAAGACTGAAGACTTGAAGATTCTGAAGACCCAGTTATAAAGTCTCTACTCATGCTTCAATTAATTACCATCATAAGCCTCTGAAGATTTGAAGACAAATGTTACCGTTAGCAATGACTGTACACCGTACTAAAAAGATTTATCCCATCACTTCTTCAACAGTAAAAAGAAGATATGGCAGTACAACTTTCATCATTGCATAAAGAATCTTTTCAAATAGCCAACGGCTCTTTAACGTCTCTATTTTTCACCGGGCTATATAAAGAAAAGAAGGAAGTACTTTTGAGTGTCGTCGTTGTAATAATCGTCGTCCATGTCTTGAAGTCGTGGATCTTATGTCGATCAAGATCACCATCGTCAAACACAGCTGCTGTTGTTAAAATGGAAACACGACCATTGTTGTTGAAACTAAAAGAATCATCAATCAACACAACAACAATCAGAAAATACAGAAGTTGATGAACCAAGACATTGTTGAAAACAATCAAGTCATCAACCACTTCATCATCTGAGCTACATTGAAGATCAGAAGCAAGGAGTTATTGCTCGAAGCTTGCTCAACGAAGAAGATGAAGAAGATTTACAAGATTTCGTCAACTGTCAAATCAACATACATCCTTGTAGAATCTAAAGATAGCAAGGAGTTGTTGCTCATATCTTGCTAGAACACTTGTGTGTTCATATGTACTTAAACTTAGGAGTTTATCAGCTTATTTAGAAGCAATTAATGTAATCTCCAGAACAACTAATTCTATGTGAATTAGGATTCCTCAAGTGATCAATGTGTAGCGGGGAAATTTGTGAGTATAAGCTATTGATTAACTTAACTCAAAAAATGCAAGAGTCACCACCGCACTTTTATTTTATCCAAAAAAAGGGAAAGGAAAAAGAGATAACAAAACCTAAAGAGTTCTAAAAAACAAGAACAAACAGAGAATGGGTAAGGGGGGTTGGTTATACAATGGGAAGATGTTAGCACCCAAAACGTCTATAGTACTCTATAGGAACCCTTTGAAATATCTATGCTTTTGGTGTGGAAAGGTTTGCTTAAAAAGAGATTGGGAGGGATGAGAAGAGAATTTGTTTTTTAATATTTTTGTGTTTGGAGAGACTTATAGTCTCATGCCTACGTACCCACGAAGTGCAATGTAGGATCAAAACCTCGTAGTTTGTGGTACAAAGAATGAAATTTGTTTGTTTTGGTTGATTTTAAGTGTAAAGACAAGTCGTCATTTTCAAGCGAATAATTCCGCTTAAAGAAATGAATCATGTCTAAACTTATGAAAAGCTTTTAAAGGAAAAGTGCATAAGGCACAGAAAGAGATTGATGAGTTTGGTTTCTTATAGAGTCTTTTGAAAAAAAATGTCAATATGCTCATGTAGTTTAGCATTTGTTAAGAAATGAAAAGAAAAAAGTAAAATCTCTTGACAAAGTCAAAGTTTGATTATGAAAGAGGTGATAGTTTGAAATCAAGAAAGTTTTGAAAAAGGGAGAAAATTTTGAAAATTGAAGAATGGGTGGAGAAGAAGTGACTATCCTAGTGCATAAAAATAAAAGCTAAGGTAAGAAAGATCTAACCACATGGAGACACTCTTCAAGGCATAGTAAGAAAAGAATTCCATCCTCTTGAGCCAATAAGCAAGCCAAATAAAGGCTAGAATATCAAACTCCATAATGATCCAAAGCACAGGGGAAATAGTCCTAATTCTAAGTCCATAAGTCCATAATCAAGCCAAGAAGATCATCCAATGCCAGGGATAGTGGCCATAGTCCAACATTAAGAGCACAAGTCTTTTAGTGGTTTAATCCTTTATTAATGTTTTAGAGTTCAAACGGACAAAAGAAAAAAAACAAAAGCACAAGATAAAATGGTACAAGTGGACAAAAGAAAAATTACATAAACATAAACATGATATGATATATGATAATAAGCAATAAAAAATAAAGAGAGGTAGGGAGCGAGAAGGAAACATAAAAAATAAAGTTAGAAGTTAGTAATTAGTAGCACAAGGCTCTAGTGCCATAAGCCTTCACCGAATATTCTGTTTCGCGTCTTGAACTATAGTGATTAAACAATGTACTTAGGTCAAGGTTAATGAAGACTTGTTAGAAGATTGATAGAATCAAAGCCTCTACAACAACAAGCTTCAAATATTTTGAACCTAGTACATAGATCAACCAACATTGGGCTTACGCAACCAAAAGGTTTGGGCCATGAAAGATCAAGTTCTGAATTGGATAAAAAGGGGACAAATGTAGAGTTATGTTAAGCAATCGCCGAGTAATTTACGTAGTAATTACCCTACAATGACGCCGGTCAAAATGATATATGTGCTAATGCATGCTAGATGAATGATATATAAATCGTCATCCGAAAGCAATAACGCACAAAATGAATATAGGTAACGATCTAGTCTTGATCAAGAATTCAAAAAAGAAATTCTAAGATCCATAAGACTTTCATCGATCAAAACTAAAAAAAGGGGAATAGACGAAGAGAATGCCAAATTGAATTACACTTTCAAGATCCTTTCACCTTCAAGTTTAATCACCTTTAATTGATAAGTTTAAGTGTGAAAACATATCATTAATTCAAAGCACCTCAAATGAATTCAACAATTCATTTAAAGATAGATTTGAACAAATGAATTTTTAATTACTTTAACCATATCCAAAGTCCATTGAAATTGAGGAGAAATTAATCTCAACAATGCATTTCAAGGCTTAAATAGGAAGAAAGGGGAAGAAAAAGGAAGAAAAGCCAAAACAGCCCCAAAAACAAGCAAAAAACACATTCTGGATGCTGGTTAACAGATTAACCATTTGCAGTGCAATTTGGTTAATCGATTAACGAGTGTAAAATTGCAGTTTTTTGCGCAGAAAACAACTGTTAATCGATTAACCAATTCGTGCCTGTTTTGGTTAATGGATTAACACTGTAAAAACAGCAGAAAATCAATTTGAAAATTGCAAAATCCTTGATCAATCATTTCTTCAAACACCTAATGATTAAGGATTCAATTGTGCACGAAATTTTGAGTAAAACAACAGCAAAAACCAGCAATCAAACACAATTACAAGATCCAATGGATCAAGTAACAAGAATCCACCAAGGATCTACATTATGGAAGATGAAAATGAAGCTTCAACAATTGTGAAAGATGAATTACCACTTCAAATCTGAAAGTTCCTTCAAATTGCTTCAAGATCCAAACACCAAAGCCTTGATCTATGAGAATTGATGAAGAAAACAAGTTTGGATGAAGGTGTAGCTCAAAGTTGAACAAGATTCAATATGAATTATTGTTAACTTTCAAAAGAAGAAAAGTGAGCTTTAGTGAAATTTTGTGGTTGGGGATAGAATTTGCAAGAGGTTTTTTGGCTATCCAAAGCTTGTGAAATGTGGCCTCTATTTATAGAATTTAGGCTTGGAAAATTTGGTGGTTTGGAATTTGGTTTGGAAATGAAAATTAGGTTTGGAATTTGAATTTGGAGGGAAATTATCAAAAGAGTGGTGATTAGTGAAGGTACATGGTAGGAATTAATTATGATGATGTATGGGAATTAAAATGAGATGGTCTAGAATATTCCACATGTGATCAAAATGATGAAAATTGGTGCCAATTGCTGAATTTGAATTTGCTGCCAATTTTTCCCAAAAATTGCACGTGTTAATCGATTAACAATTTTCAGTGCAAAATGTGTTAATCGATTAACACGGTGAAAAAATGAGAAAATTGGCTTTTTGATGTGTTGTCTTGGTTCTGGCTCTATTTTTCTTGCTTGTCAAAGAAGGCATGGACATAAACACATGAACCTTGGAGTCTCTTGAATAGTAATTAATTAAATCTTGGAAACTCTTGATCAGATGATTTTTGAATTATTTGCAGATCAACTTTGACTTTGTTAAGATGAAATCCATTCGAGATGAGGGATTGTTTTTGGTATCCTTGATCCAAATTTTTCCTGAAAAAGTTAGTAAAGGAGAAAGAAATCATATTTTTGGATTTTAATTAATGGTTAGTAAACAAAAACAAATTAACCAATAAAGCAATTAACAAACACACACATACTCAAAGATTCCTGCAAAGCACAATCCTATAAAAGAGGGAACCAATGTGTGATCTTGTTTGTGGTATGAGATGCAAAAAGAAATGTGGGATCTTAGGGGTAAAAATTAGGGTATTACAGATGTCCCTATTTAAGTTTCTTCTATCCGGAGATACGAAGATGGAAATCTTTGTCTCGACGAGATAGAAGAGACTTAAAGATAACAATAAACCTAATTTTTGGCCCTAAGAGACCATAAAATGATATGATTATGCAAATGATATGCATACACAAGACCACTGTGGGGAGAAAACAGCACCACAAAATATCAACAAAATGAAGAACGTGAGAATGAAACTCCACCGGGGAAACACATCACAGAAGACCACCAACTAGCCAAGGCACATACCGCACAACTACTGGGACTCAGCTGAGGAAAAGATTCAAACTGGGGATAACTGTATATAGAAATAAACCACAACACAACAAGGATATAACTCAACAGGGAAGACTTAGCACAGCAAGGCTCCACTGGGGGAAATCAATACCTCAACAATGAACTATTTCTAGCATACCGAAGAGACTAACCATCCATCAGAGTAGTAAAAACTCAACAACGAACTGTCCCGTCTAGCCGAAGAGACTTACCATTCATCAGAGTAACAAAATCTCAACAACGAACTGTCTCATCTAGCCGAAGAGACTTACCACTCATCGGAGTAGAAAACCTCAAAGGTGAAAAATAAATGCACTCTCAATCTAGATATCCCAACCTAGAGATTAAAACAAAATTGTTGCTGGGGAAGGACTATCGACTATCATGCAAGTGATAGCTTAAACACATGATAATCAACCAAAGTAAGGAGAAATATCATCTACTACCGTTAAAGGTAGATAATACAGATAATAAACTCAAGAGAAAGGTCATCAACTACCTACTGAACGTGGCAACTTAAGGTAACTGACTAAAAGATAACGAGAAATACTACCCAAAACAAAGGTAATAAACTCGACAATAAAGGTAATAAACTCAGAGAGCTTTGAACGAGATCTTTTAACAAATTCCACTAGGAGGACCTAATGAACGAGGTCCACTACGGGGATTTTAAAAAATATCAACTGGAGGAGTCTACTGTCGAGACTTAGGACTTCATTTGGGAATACTTTCTACCAAGATTTTTTTGAGAAATGTGTCAACCATAAAAAATTTACTGGGAAATCTATTGCCAAGATCAACCAGAGAACCTTCAAATGAAATGCCTTCTGCCGAGATTTTACATGTAATTACTACTGCCAAGGATTAATCGAGAACATGCCTACTACCAAGGCTCTGCTGAAAGATCTTTTAAGGATTCTACTATCGAGATCCTAAGAAGAAAATACCTTCTGTCGAGGTTGCTGTAATCCTTTTTTTGAAATTATCCGAGAAATATACTTCCGAGATTCTTGGAAAGAAAATACCTTCTGCTGAGGCTTGTTGCAAATTCTATTTTAAAACTCACTGGAGAATCTAGTGCCAAGATCAACCAAAGAAATCTGAAATAAAGCCACCTTCTGCCGAGATTTGCTGGAAATCTTTTGAAAATATCCGAGAAATCTACAGCCGATATTCTTGGAAAGAAAATACCTTCTACCGAGGTCAACTGGAAATCTTCTACCGAGATTTACCAGGAACTAGGAATCAATAACTCTACCAGGGATCTTCACAGGAGATATGGGCAAGTTAGATCATGCAACAGACTTCTCAAATAAAGAGACAACCATCTAATGGAAATTCACAACAGACTTCTCTGACAGGCACAACCTGAGAGATACCATTTGATGGAAAAGATAACGTCTGATAACTAGAGACACACAAGTTTCTCAAATAAAGAGGATACTGCTTGTTGTCATGCAATGGATTCCAAAAGAGAGTTGCAACAACACTGCTGGAGGAAACAAAATTTGCATCTTCTAATGGTAACCATAAAAAGATAATCTACTGAGGAATACAAACTCCTCAAAGGTGCAAAATAAACGCACTCCCAATCATCTAGGTTGCACAGCCTAGAGAGTTTCAAAATAGTCACCGCCGGAGACCAAAGTTCAATCCAGGAAGAAACTGGAGAGAAACGGTCAAATAAGACTCATCCCGAGGAGGATATATCTCAACTGGGGGGTTAATTCCATCCAAACAACACACTGGGGAGGAAACTGAATCAATAATCATCCACGAGGAATAAATTCAGTGGGGAATTGGAAAGGATAAGTATTTTCTGCTTAAGGGTCAACATTCTATATTTGAAGAGAGGGCGCACAATGCTCTGCGGAGAAAAACCACATCAGAGAGCGGGGAAGCACTAAAAAAATGCAAAAATGCGCAATGTAAAACACATGCTGCTACACACAGAGCAAATGATGCACATGCATAAATATGCATATGAATATGCTGACAAAACAGACACACGGATGAATAGAGGATGAATAAACACCACAGCTCAGCTGAATACTCGGCTAATCTCAACAAGATAGAGATACCAAAAGAGATCCTGTCAAGGAGTACACACAAAGCAAACCCTAATGGGGATATCAACCAATTGGGGGAATAAGAAGTCAACATTACTCTTTGCTTGGGGAGTGATCAAAGCAATCACAACGAGAGGTAAAACTCTGTGCGAGGATTCCATATCAAGGGGAAACATCACCCCAAATGCTTGATCATAACCTGGATGGAGAATAGAATCATACTCAGCTGGGGAAATCTGAATCAAGACTTAGCCAGAGGAATACCCAAAATAGTACTTGGACGGGAAATACCCAAACTAGCGCTCAATTGGGGAATAATGGATATCAAGAGTCCAACACCTCACAACAATCTTGAGGGAGTCCATCATCAGATTAACAACTTAATTACATCCACAAGAACACATCTGCTTATGTGCGTTGAATTCACCATTTAACTTTTGCCCCAGACTGCATGGTCTACAAAGGATTTTACACCAAAAGGAAACTTTGTACCATAACAACTTGAGATAACCTGTCTCAGTGTCTTCAAACTCTTGGAGAGATTCATCGAATCTCGACGTAACCGCCCCAGATTTACTGAACTCGGTACGCTCTTTGATCATTAGAGTCTTCCAGCTTTGCCCCATGTGAAAGCATCAACTGGGAAAACAAGTTTGCTCATACTCAACAAAGCCTTCAGGCAACATGCCCCTAGATAGGATCATTCTTGAAATGATTTGCCAATTGTTCATCAGAGCTCCAGGCCTCAAAAGATTAAGCTCGTCACTGATGCTTAAATGTAAACTTCCATGATGTCAAACAAATGTATTCAAGCAAAAAATGTTAATTCTGAGAATGATAATTCTAATGCAACAAACATGTTATCTTGAAGTTTTTATTGAAAAGATGTTGCAAAACCTTATGAACGAATCACTAATTAAGATACGGCATTTATTTTTTAATGCACATGCAATACCAATAGAGATCTTTGAGTACAACTCATGAGAGTCAGGAACGCTATCTCAATTGAAGTACGCTTTCAAAATAAACCCTGCTTCAATTAGGTCTTTTGAGGGTTATAACTTGGCCTGGTCCACGGTTTTTAGAAAAAGGATTTTTAGGCTCAAAATTTATTTGTACCCACCGAATCTCCGTGATGTTCTTCAGTCCTATATTCAGCTAATTGACACAAATGTTCATCTTTAAAAAGATTATTGAAACTGATGGTTTAAGAACCAATGAGGTTATTCGAGGATGACAGTCACCCTTTTTTTCCTTCGACTTAGTAGTCACACAAAGATTTGTTCTTTTGATGAGAATTTTTCTTTTATTCTTGCTTTTCACATTTTTATTCTTTTTATTTTTCCCTAACTTTTGCCTGGACTGATTTTTTTTGAATTTTTGATGTCCTGTGGGATACCCCAATTTTTGCCTAAGTCAGTTGTTTTCAAGCTTTCGACTTAGCAGACTTTTTTTTTTTTTTTTTTTTTGAACAAATCATGTGACATTGGCTTATTTGAAAGGGTTATGACTGCCTCTTTCCTTCATGGATGAGGAATAACCATTGTGGTTTCCTTAGACACACACTCCTTTTAAAATTTGGACACTTGGTCAAATTAACTGAAGACTACCCAACCCCAAGGTTAAATGTGAGGGTTTTCTCATTTAGAAAAGAAACTTCTACTTCAAGGCTCAAAGGGGTTAACAAGGGATTATCTTCCTTATATCTCCGGTGTTTGGGAATTTGAAACAATGCCTGTACATCATCAGCAGGGTCTTATTCAAAAGCATACAATCAGAAATTTTACATTTTCACTTCATCATCCTCCCTCCAAGAGTTTAAACAAGAAGTTGGTATTACAAATGCAGAAAACAAATTACGAGCGAATGCAAGTGGATCACTTCAAGATAAACATACTCATTGCATTAAGATTAATATTCAAAACAAACAAGTTCTTCATACAAACAAAGCAATAACAATCATAAAAGATTACAAATGAAAATGCAGTAAATGAACTAAAGATCTGAGGAAACTGTGTCAGCTTAAGCTTGAAAGAACATTATCAACTTTCTTGGGAGACACAGAAGCAAACATACAACCACTGCGGGTCACTCTACTAATATCAGCATAAAGGCGTTCCTTTCACAAACGCGCTTCCTTCCTTGAAGGTCAACACCTCATCGTCAATCATCTCTTGAACATTTTCCTAGAAAACCTTGCACTCCTCAATTGGATGCCCCATTACTCCATAATTAAATTCACAACTGGTATTTGGGTTGTACCAAGGAGGGCGAGACTTCATGGCTCTGGTTTTTCTAGGAGGGCAAAATAAAACCACAATTGACTGTAAGTCATTGGAATTGAATCAAACTGACGAGTCTCTCTTTCTGAATTATTCAGAGGTCTCTGCTGCTTCTGGAACTAATTCTGATGTTGGTGATAAGGCACCAGAACTGGAGCTTGCAGAATCTGAGGAGAATCATGAATTGCATCCACTTCAACATTTTCTTCCTCTTGGGAATCACACACAGATTTCTCTCCACTGACATGGTCATCTGGAACATCTCGGATCCTTCCACATTTAAATGAATTCTCGAGGTTTATTCCGACTTCAACAATTTTGGAGAACTCTAGAGGCACAACGCCTATCATCCTGACATAATAAGAGTCTGACAGAGTTCTTAGAAACATTTTGGCCAGTTCTTTCTCTAAGAGTGGTGGATGAACTTGAGCTGCTAATTCTTTCCACCTTTGTGCATACTCTCTAAAGGATTCGCTGTCCTTCTGACTCATACTCATCAATTCATTACTATCTGGAGCCATGTCCAAATTGTAGACATATTGTTTTACAAAAGCATCAGCTAGGTCTTCCCAAGACTGAAAGCAGTAAATCATCAACAGATCGTTGTTGATATGAGTGGTCATCTTTCGACAGAACATCGTCAAATGGTTCCTTGGACAGCTAGCTCCCTTGTATATTTCAAATACAGGCATTTTGAACTTCGGAGGAATAACCACATCCGGAACCAGGCACAAGTCATGAGCCTTAAAACTAGATGCATTGGGTCTGGTCAACATTTTCAATTCCTCACTGAGATCACGAAGTCCTTCTTTCATTTCCACAACTTTAATATCAATCATCTTTGTCACAGGGTGAACATTCTGAGGATTTGGCATATACCTCGAAAATCGAGAATCCTTTTCAACAACTTGACCAACCAGATCATTTTCACAGGTCGAGATCGAGTAGGAACATCCACTTGTAGAGCATCGTCGTCCAGAGGAGAATCATACATCGGATTGGTCATCACTGTAAAGCCTGACATGAAATCATCATCTTTTGTTCTCTCAATGTTCCTTCAGTAACTACCTCAAACTTGGTACGAATGCCAGAAAATCAGCTGACTGGTACAAGGACAGAAGGACAAATGAGTATGTGTTTAAGGAACCGCATGTATACAAATGAAGAATGAAAATCTTTTATTTTATTTTATGTTTTCAGGAAATCAACCCGGTTATTACAAACATGGGAAGCATCAAGTATATCAGTATCACAACTTTTATTCAAAACTTTTGTCAAAGGGACATTTGCCTTGTCCATATTTGCAATAGTCTGGGTTGTTTTCCTTGAAAACGGCTGAGATGATGAATGTATGGATGCATGGATGCAACAACCACAAACAAGATCACACAAAGCACACAGGTCAAGGTTTCATGCCACGAGCATGGAGCCAAGGGCAAGAACCAATCCCAGAAAGGTGTGTAGTAAGGTTTTTTCTTCATTGTACCTGCAGAAAACCAGAGATTCTAACACAGAGTGCCCAGGGTCCACAATCCACTATCAGACACACCAGCGCACCGATTTACTCGGAGGTTGGTAGTTATCCTCAAGAGAATCTAGCCTGAGTGTGGCATCGCGTAACAGCTAAGTCGGATTTGCATCCTCAGAGCTTCCGCGCCACAATCCTAAAAAGGCTAAGATGGGTTAAGGGTTACTACGGTCCTCAGTGTTATAGGCTTCTATGGAAAAAGTAATGCCTTCAACGATCACTCGATCGGCATCAGTAATTACAAAGAGTCAACCACCGAGTGGATAGATTCTCAAGTTCTGCTTTTTCGGGATTCGACTCCCTCAAAGCTCCCTTGACTGTACCATCCTCTTATCTCAAAGTACACTCTGGTCCGGGTATAGGACCTATCTCACACACAGAGGAACTCCCAAACAGAACAAACAAGTAACAAGTAAATCAGACAAAAAGCAATACATAAATCAAAGTAGGCTAAACCTCTCAAGGGAGGTTTCCTCAGCAGAGTCGCCATTTTTCTGTAGTGGGGAAATTTATGAGTATAAGCTATTGATTAACTTAACTCAAAAAATGCAAGAGTCGCCACCACACTTTTATTTTATCCAAAAAAAGGAAAGGAAAAAGAGCGAACAAAACCTACAAAGCTCTAAAAAACAAGAACAAACAGAGAATGGGTAAGGGGGGTCGGTTACGCAATGGTAAGGTGTTAGCACCCAAAATGTCTATAGTACTCTATAGGAACCCTTTGAATTATCTACGCTTTTTGTTTGAAAAGGTTTGCTTGAAAAGAGATTGGGAGGGATGAGAAGAGAAATTTTTTTTTAATATTTTTGTGTTTGGAGAGACTTATCGTCTCATGCCTACGTACCCATGAAGTGCAATGTAGGATCAAAACCTCGTAGTTCGTGGTAAAAAGAATGAAATTTGTTTGTTTTGGTTGATTTTAAGTGTAAAGACAAGTCGTCATTTCCAAGCGAATAATTCCGCTTAAAGTAATGAATCATGTCTAAACTTATGAAAAATATTTAAAGGAAAAGTGCATAAAGCACAAAAAGAGATTGATGAGTTTGGTTTTTTTAGAGTCTTTTGAAAAAAAAATGTCAATATGCTTATGTAGTTTAGCATTTGTTAATAAATGAAAAGAAAAGAGTAAAATCTCTTGACAAAGTCAAGGTTTGATTATGAAAGAGGTGATAGTTTGAAATCAAGAATGTTTTGAAAAAGGGAGAAAGTTTTGAAAATTGAAGAATGGGTGGAGAAGAAGTGACTATCCTAGTGCATTAAAATAAAAGCTAAGGTAAGAAAGATCTAACCACATGGAGACACTCTTCAAAGCATAGTAAGAAAAGAATTTCATCCTCTTGAGCCAATAAGCAAGCCAAATAAAGGCTAGAATATCAAACTCTATAATGATCCAAAGCACAAGGGAAAGAGTCCTAATTCTAAGTCCATAAGTCCATAATCAAGCCAAGAAAATCCTCCAATGCAAGGGATAGTGGCCATAGTCCAACATTAAGAGCACAAGTCTTTTAGTGGTTTAATCTTTTATTAATGTTTTAGAGTACAAACAGACAAAAGAAAAAAAAACAAATGCACAAGATAATATGGTCCAAGTGGACAAAGAAAAATGACATAAACATAAACATGATATTATATATGATAATAAGCAATAAAAAATAAAGAGAGGTAGGGAGAGAGAAGGAAACATTAAAAATAAAGTTAGAAGTTAGTAATTAGTAGCACAAGGCTCTAGTGCCATAAGCCTTCACCGAATATTCCGTTTCGCGTCTTGAACTATAGTGATTAAACAATGTACTTTGGTCAAGTTTAATGAAGACTTGTTAGAAGATTGATAGAATTAAAGCCTCTACAACAACAAGCTTCGAAGATTTTGAACCTAATTCAAAGATCAACCAACATTGGGCTTACGCAACCAAATGGTTCGGGCCACGAAAAATCAAGTTCCGAATTGGATAAAAAGGGGACGAATGTAGGGCTATGTTAAGCAATCTCCGAGTAATTTACGTAGTAATTACCCTACTATGACGCCGGTCAAAATGCTATATGTGCTAATGCATGCTAGATGAACGATATATAAATCGTCATCCGAAAGCAATACCGCACGAAAAGAAAATAGGTAACGATCTAGTCTTTATCAAAAATAAAAAAGGGGAATAGACGAAGAGAATGCCAAATTGAATTACACTTTCAAGATCCTTTCATCTTCAAGTTCAATAACCTTTAATTGATAAGTTTAAGTGTGAAAACATATCATTAATTCAAAGCACCTCAAATGAATTCAACAATTCATTTAAAGATAGATTTGAACAAATGAATGTTTAATTACTTTAACCATATCCAAAGTCCATTGAAATTGAGGAGAAATTAATCTCAACAATGCATTTCAAGGCTAAAATAGGAAGAAAGGGGAAGAAAAAGGAAGAAAAGCCAAAACAGCCTCAAAAACAAGCAAAAAACACATTCTGGATGCTGGTTAACAGATTAACCATTTGCAGTGCAATTTGGTTAATCGATTAACCAGTGTAAAATCGCAGTTTTTTGCGCAGAAAACAATTGTTAATCGATTAACCAATTCGTGTCTGTTTTGGTTAATCGATTAACACTGTAAAAACAGCAAAAAAATCAATTTGAAAATTGCAAAATCCTTGATCAATCATTTCTTCAAACACCTCATGATCAAGGATGCAATTGTGCACGAAATTTTGAGTAAAACAACAGCAAAACCCAGCAATCAAACACAATTACAAGTTCCAATGGATCAAGTAACAAGGATCTACATTATGGAAGATGAAAGTGAAGCTTCAACAATGGTGAAAGATGAATTACCACTTCAAATCTGAAAATTCCTTCAAATTGCTTCAAGATCCAACACCAAAGCCTTGATCTATGAGAATTGATGAAGAAAACAAGTTTGGATGAAGGTTTAGCTCAAAGTTGAACAAGATTCAATGTGAATTCTTGTTAACTTTCAAGAGAAGAAAAGTGAGCTTTAGTGAAATTTTGTGGTTGCGGATAGAATTTGCAAGAGGTTTTTTGGCTATCCAAAGCTTATGAAATGAATGAAATGAGGCCTCTGTTTAAAGAATTTAGGCTTGGAAATTTTGGTTTGGAAATGAAAAATAGGTTTGGAATTCGAATTTGGAGGGAAATTATCAAAAGAGTGGTGATTAGTGAAGGTACATGGTAGGAATTAATTATGATGATGTATGGGAATTAAAATGAGATGGTCTAGAATATTCCACATGTGATCAAAATGATGAAAATTGGGGCCAATCGCTGAATTTGAATTTGCTGCCAATTTTTTCCAAAAATTGTACGTGTTAATCGATTAACCATTTTCAGGGCAAAATGTGTTAATCGATTAGCATAGTGAAAAAATGAGAATTTTGGCTTTTTGATGTGTTGTCTTGGTTCTGGCTCGATTTTTCTTGCTTGTCAAAGAAGGCATGGACATAAACACATGAACCTTGGAGTATATTGAATAGTAATTAATTAAATCTTGGAAACTCTTGATCAGATGATTTTTGAATTATTTGCAGATCAACTTTGACTTTGTTAAGATGAAATCCATTCGAGATGAGGGATTGTTTTTGGTATCCTTGATCCAAATTTTTCCTGAAAAAGTTAGTAAAGGAGAAAGAAATCATATTTTTGGATTTTAATTAATGGTTAGTAAACAAAAACAAATTAAGCAATAAAGCAATTAACAAACACACACATACTCAAAGATTCCTGCAAAGCACAATCCTATAAAAGAGGGAACCAATGTGTGATCTTGTTTATGGTATGAGATGCAAAAAGAAATGTGGGATCTTAGGGGTAAAAATTAGGGTATTACAGCTGTCCCTATTTAAGTTTCTTCTATCCGGAGATACGAAGATGGGAATCTTTGTCTCGACAAGATAGAAGAGACTTAAAGATAACAATAAACCTAATTTTTGGCCCTAAGAGACCATAAAATGATATGATTATGCAAATGATATGCATACACAAGACCACTGTGGGGAGAAAACAGCACCACAAAAGATCAACAAAATGAAGAACGTGAGAATGAAACTCCACCGGGGAAACACATCACAGAAGACCACCAACTAGCCAAGGCACATACCGCACAACTACTGGGACTCAGCTGAGGAAAAGATTCAAACTGGGGATAACTGTATATAGAAATAAACCACAACACAACAAGGATATAACTCAACAGGGAAGACTTAGCACAGCAAGGCTCCACTGGGGGAAATCAATACCTCAACAATGAACTATTTCTAGCATACCGAAGAGACTAACCATCCATCAGAGTAGTAAAAACTCAACAACGAACTGTCCCGTCTAGCCGAAGAGACTTACCATTCATCAGAGTAACAAAATCTCAACAACGAACTATCTCATCTAGCCGAAGAGACTTACCATTCATCGGAGTAGAAAACCTCAAAGGTGAAAAATAAATGCACTCTCAATCTAGGTTTCACAACCTAGAGATTAAAACAAAATTGTTGCTGGGGAAGGATTATCGACTATCATGCAAGTGATAGCTTAAACACATGATAATCAACCAAAGTAAGGAGAAATATCATCTACTACCGTTAAAGGTAGATAATACAGATAATAAACTCAAGAGAAAGGTCATCAACTACCCACTGAACGTGGCAACTTAAGGTAACTGACTAAAAGATAACGAGAAATACTACCCAAAACAAAGGTAATAAACTCGACAATAAAGGTAATAAACTCAGAGAGCTTTGGACGAGATCTTTTAACAAATTCCACTAGGAGGACCTACTGAACGAGGTCCACTGCGGGGATTTTAAAAGATATCAACTGTAGGAGTCTACTGTCGAGACTTAGGACTTCATTTGGGAATACTCTCTACCAAGATTTTTTTGAGAAATGTGTCAACCATAAAAAATTTACTGGGAAATCTATTGCCAAGATCAACCAGAGAA
The DNA here is from genome assembly GCA_022829125.1 of Lathyrus tuberosus. Lineage (NCBI taxonomy): Eukaryota > Viridiplantae > Streptophyta > Magnoliopsida > Fabales > Fabaceae > Lathyrus > Lathyrus tuberosus. Next base: position 11,613,693 of record JALAZF010000025.1, on the reverse strand, counting down.
CCTTCAAATGAAATGCCTTCTGCCGAGATTTTACATGTAATTACTACTGCCAAGGATTAATCGAGAACATGCCTACTGCCAAGGCTCTGCTGAAAGATCTTTTAAGGATTCTACTGTCGAGATCCTAAAAAGAAAATACCTTCTGTTGAGGTTGCTGTAATCCTTTTTTTGAAATTATCCGAGAAATATACTTCCGAGATTCTTGGAAAGAAAATACCTTCTGCTGAGGCTTGTTGCAAATTCTATTTTAAAACTCACTGGAGAATCTAGTGCCAAGATCAACCAAAGAAATCTGAAATAAAGCCACCTTCTGCCGAGATTTGCTGGAAATCTTTTGAAAATATCCGAGAAATCTACTGCCGATATTTTTGGAAAGAAAATACCTTCTACCGAGGTCAACTGGAAATCTTCTTCCGAGATTTACCAGGAACTAGGAATCAATAACTCTACCAGGGATCTTCACAGGAGATATGGGCAAGTTAGATCATGCAACAGACTTCTCAAATAAAGAGACAACCATCTAATGGAAATTCACAACAGACTTCTCTGACAGGCACAACCTGAGAGATACCATTTGATGGAAAAGATAACGTCTGATAACTGGAGACACACAAGTTTCTCAAATAAAGAGGATACTGCTTGTTGTCATGCAATGGATTCCAAAAGAGAGTTGCAACAACACTGCTGGAGGAAACAAAATTTGCATCTTCTAATGGTAACCATAAAAAGATAATCTACTGAGGAATACAAACTCCTCAAAGGTGAAAAATAAACGCACTCCCAATCATCTAGGTTGCACAGCCTAGAGAGTTTCAAAATAGTCACCGCCGGAGACCAAAGTTCAATCCACGAAGAAACTGGAGAGAAACGGTCAAATAAGACTCATCCCGAGGAGGATATATCTCAACTGGGGGGTTAATTCCATCCAAACAACACACTGGGGAGGAAACTGAATCAATAATCATCCACGAGGAATAAATTCAGTGGGGAATTGGAAAGGATAAGTATTTTCTGCTTAAGGGTCAACATTCTATATTTGAAGAGAGGGCGCACAATGCTCTGCGGAGAAAAACCACATCAGAGAGCGGGGAAGCACTAAAAAAATGCAAAAATGCGCAATGTAAAACACATGCTGCTACACACAGAGCAAATGATGCACATGCATAAATATGCATATGAATATGCTGACAAAACAGACACACGGATGAATAGAGGATGAATAAACACCACAGCTCAGCTGAATACTCGGCTAATCTCAACAAGATAGAGATACCAAAAGAGATCCTGTCAAGGAGTACACACAAAGCAAACCCTAATGGGGATATCAACCAATTGGGGGAATAAGAAGTCAACATTACTCTTTGCTTAGGGAGTGATCAAAGCAATCACAACGAGAGGTAAAACTCTGTGCGAGGATTCTATATCAAGGGGAAACATCACCCCAAATGCTTGATCATAACCTGGATGGAGAATAGAATCATACTCAGCTGGGGAAATCTGAATCAAGACTTAGCCAGAGGAATACCCAAAATAGTACTTGGACGGGAAATACCCAAACTAGCGCTCAATTGGGGAATAATGGATATCAAGAGTCCAACACCTCACAACAATCTTGAGGGAGTCCATCATCAGATTAACAACTTAATTACATCCACAAGAACACATCTGCTTATGTGCGTTGAATTCACCATTTAACTTTTGCCCCAGACTGCATGGTCTACAAAGGATTTTACACCAAAAGGAAACTTTGTACCATAACAACTTGAGATAACCTGTCTCGGTGTCTTCAAACTCTTGGAGAGATTCATCGAATCTCGACGTAACCGCCCCAGATTTACTGAACTCGGTACGCTCTTTGATCATTAGAGTCTTCCAGCTTTGCCCCATGTGAAAGCATCAACTGGGAAAACAAGTTTGCTCATACTCAACAAAGCCTTCAGGCAACATGCCCCTAGATAGGATCATTCTTGAAACGATTTGCCAATTGTTCATCAGAGCTCCAGGCCTCAAAAGATTAAGCTCGTCACTGATGCTTAAATGTAAACTTCCATGATGTCAAACAAATGTATGCAAGCAAAAAATGTTAATTCTGAGAATGATAATTCTAATGCAACAAACATGTTATCTTGAAGTTTTTATTGAAAAGATGTTGCAAAACCTTATGAACGAATCACTAATTAAGATACGGCATTTATTTTTGAATGCACATGCAATACCAATAGAGATCTTTGAGTACAACTCATGAGAGTCAGGAACGCTATCTCAATTGAAGTACACTTTCAAAATAAACCCTGCTTCAATTAGGTCTTTTGAGGGTTATAACTTGGCCTGGTCCACGGTTTTTAGAAAAAGGATTTTTAGGCTCAAAATTTATTTGTACCCACCGAATCTCCGTGATGTTCTTCAGTCCTATATTCAGCTAATTGACACAAATGTTCATCTTTAAAAAGATTATTGAAACTGATGGTTTAAGAACCAATGAGGTTATTCGAGGATGACAGTCACCCTTTTTTTCCTTCGACTTAGTAGTCACACAAAGATTTGTTCTTTTGATGAGAATTTTTCTTTTATTCTTGCTTTTCACATTTTTATTCTTTTTATTTTTCCCTAACTTTTGCCTGGACTGATTTTTTTTGAATTTTTGATGTCCTGTGGGATGCCCCAATTTTTGCCTAAGTCAGTTGTTTTCAAGCTTTCGACTTAGCAGACTTTTTTTTATTTTTTTTTTTGAACAAATCATGTGACATTGGCTTATTTGAAAGGGTTATGACTACCTCTTTCCTTCATGGATGAGGAATAACCATTGTGGTTTCCTTAGACACACACTCCTTTTAAAATTTGGACACTTGGTCAAATTAACTGAAGACTACCCAACCCCAAGGTTAAATGTGAGGGTTTTCTCATTTAGAAAAGAAACTTCTACTTCAAGGCTCAAAGGGGTTAACAAGGGATTATCTTCCTTATATCTCCGGTGTTTGGGAATTTGAAACAATGCCTGTACATCATCAGCAGGGTCTTATTCAAAAGCATACAATCAGAAATTTTGCATTTTCACTTCATCATCCTCCCTCCAAGAGTTTAAACAAGAAGTTGGTATTACAAATGCAGAAAACAAATTACGAGCGAATGCAAGTGGATCACTTCAAGATAAACATACTCATTGCATTAAGATTAATATTCAAAACAAACAAGTTCTTCATGCAAACAAAGCAATAACAATCATAAAAGATTACAAATGAAAATGCAGTAAATGAACTAAAGATCTGAGGAAACTGTGTCAGCTTGAGCTTGAAAGAACATTATCAACTTTCTTGGGAGACACAGAAGCAAACATACAACCACTGCTGGTCACTCTACTAATATCAGCATAAAGGCGTTCCTTTCACAAACGCGCTTCCTTCCTTGAAGGTCAACACCTCATCGTCAATCATCTCTTGAACATTTTCCTAGAAAACCTTGCACTCCTCAATTGGATGCCCCATTACTCCATAATTAAATTCACAACTGGTATTTGGGTTGTACCAAGGAGGGCGAGACTTCATGGCTCTGGTTTTTCTAGGAGGGCAAAATAAAACCACAATTGACTGTAAGTCATTGGAATTGAATCAAACTGACGAGTCTCTCTTTCTGAATTATTCAGAGGTCTCTGCTGCTTCTGGAACTAATTCTGATGTTGGTGATAAGGCTCCAGAACTGGAGCTTGCAGAATCTGAGGAGAATCATGAATTGCATCCACTTCAACATTTTCTTCCTCTTGGGAATCACACACAGATTTCTCTCCACTGACATGGTCATCTGGAACATCTCGGATCCTTCCACATTTAAATGAATTCTCGAGGTTTATTCCGACTTCAACAATTTTGGAGAACTCTAGAGGCACAACGCCTATCATCCTGACATAATAAGAGTCTGACAGAGTTCTTAGAAACATTTTGGCCAGTTCTTTCTCTAAGAGTGGTGGATGAACTTGAGCTGCTAATTCTTTCCACCTTTGTGCATACTCTCTGAAGGATTCGCTGTCCTTCTGACTCATACTCATCAATTCATTACTATCTGGAGCCATGTCCAAATTGTAGACATATTGTTTTACAAAAGCATCAGCTAGGTCTTCCCAAGACTGAAAGCAGTAAATCATCAACAGATCGTTGTTGATATGAGTGGTCATCTTTCGACAGAACATCGTCAAATGGTTCCTTGGACAGCTAACTCCCTTGTATATTTCAAATACAGGCATTTTGAACTTCGGAGGAATAACCACATCCGGAACCAGGCACAAGTCATGAGCCTTAAAACTAGATGCATTGGGTCTTGTCAACATTTTCAATTCCTCACTGAGATCACGAAGTCCTTCTTTCATTTCCACAACTTTAATATCAATCATCTTTGTCACAGGGTGAACATTCTGAGGATTTGGCATATACCTCGAAAATCGAGAATCCTTTTCAACAACTTGACCAACCAGATCATTTTCACAGGTCGAGATCGAGTAGGAACATCCACTTGTAGAGCATCGTCGTCCAGAGGAGAATCATACATCGGATTGGTCATCACTGTAAAGCCTGACATGAAATCATCATCTTTTGTTCTCTCAATGTTCCTTCAGTAACTACCTCAAACTTGGTACGAATGCCAGAAAATCAGCTGACTGGTACAAGGACAGAAGGACAAATGAGTATGTGTTTAAGGAACCGCATGTATACAAATGAAGAATGAAAATCTTTTATTTTATTTTATGTTTTCAGGAAATCAACCTGGTTATTACAAACATGGGAAGCATCAAGTATATCAGTATCACAACTTTTATTCAAAACTTTTGTCAAAGGGACATTTGCCTTGTCCATATTTGCAATAGTCTGAGTTGTTTTCCTTGAAAACGGATGAGATGATGAATGTATGGATGCATGGATGCAACAACCACAAACAAGATCACCAAAGCACACGGGTCAAGGTTTCATGCCACGAGCATGGAGCCAAGGGCAAGAACCAATCCCAGAAAGGTGTGTAGTAAGGTTTTTTCTTCATTGTACCTGCAGAAAACCAGAGATTCTAACACAGAGTGCCCAGGGTCCACAATCCACTATCAGACACACCAGCGCACCGATTTACTCGGAGGTTGGTAGTTATCCTCAAGAGAATCTAGCCTGAGTGTGGCATCGCGTAACAGCTAAGTCGGATTTGCATCCTCAGAGCTTCCGCGCCACAATCCTAAAAAGGCTAAGATGGGTTAAGGGTTACTACGGTCCTCAGTGTTATAGGCTTCTATGGAAAAAGTAATGCCTTCAACGATCACTCGATCGGCATCAGTAATTACAAAGAGGCAACCACCGAGTGGATAGATTCTCAAGTTCTGCTTTTTCGGGATTCGACTCCCTCAAAGCTCCCTTGACTGTACCATCCTCTTATCTCAAAGTACACTCTGGTCCGGGTATAGGACCTATCTCACACACAGAGGAACTCCCAAACAGAACAAACAAGTAACAAGTAAATCAGACAAAAAGCAATACATAAATCAAAGTAGGCTAAACCTCTCAAGGGAGGTTTCCTCAGCAAAGTCGCCACTTTTCTGTAGTGGGGAAATTTATGAGTATAAGCTATTGATTAACTTAACTCAAAAAATGCAAGAGTCGCCACCACACTTTTATTTTATCCAAAAAAAGGAAAGGAAAAAGAGCGAACAAAACCTACAAAGCTCTAAAAAACAAGAACAAACAGAGAATGGGTAAGGGGGGTTGGTTACGCAATGGTAAGGTGTTAGCACCCAAAATGTCTATAGTACTCTATAGGAACCCTTTGAATTATCTACGCTTTTTGTTTGAAAAGGTTTGCTTGAAAAGAGATTGGGAGGGATGAGAAGAGAAATTTTTTTTTAATATTTTTGTGTTTGGAGAGACTTATCGTCTCATGCCTACGTACCCATGAAGTGCAATGTAGGATCAAAACCTCGTAGTTCGTGGTAAAAAGAATGAAATTTGTTTGTTTTGGTTGATTTTAAGTGTAAAGACAAGTCGTCATTTCCAAGCGAATAATTCCGCTTAAAGTAATGAATCATGTCTAAACTTATGAAAAATATTTAAAGGAAAAGTGCATAAAGCACAAAAAGAGATTGATGAGTTTCGTTTTTTTTAGAGTCTTTTGAAAAAAAAATGTCAATATGCTTATGTAGTTTAGCATTTGTTAATAAATGAAAAGAAAAGAGTAAAATCTCTTGACAAAGTCAAGGTTTGATTATGAAAGAGGTGATAGTTTGAAATCAAGAATGTTTTGAAAAAGGGAGAAAGTTTTGAAAATTGAAGAATGGGTGGAGAAGAAGTGACTATCCTAGTGCATTAAAATAAAAGCTAAGGTAAGAAAGATCTAACCACATGGAGACACTTTTCAAAGCATAGTAAGAAAATAATTTCATCCTCTTGAGCCAATAAGCAAGCCAAATAAAGGCTAGAATATCAAACTCCATAATGATCCAAAGCACAAGGGAAAGAGTCCTAATTCTAAGTCCATAAGTCCATAATCAAGCCAAGAAAATCCTCCAATGCCAGGGATAGTGGCCATAGTCCAACATTAAGAGCACAAGTCTTTTAGTGGTTTAATCTTTTATTAATGTTTTAGAGTACAAACAGACAAAAGAAAAAAAAACAAATGCACAAGATAATATGGTCCAAGTGGACAAAGAAAAATGACATAAACATAAACATGATATTATATATGATAATAAGCAATAAAAAATAAAGAGAGGTAGGGAGAGAGAAGGAAACATAAAAAATAAAGTTAGAAGTTAGTAATTAGTAGCACAAGGCTCTAGTGCCATAAGCCTTCACCGAATATTCCGTTTCGCGTCTTGAACTATAGTGATTAAACAATGTACTTTGGTCAAGTTTAATGAAGACTTGTTAGAAGATTGATAGAATTAAAGCCTCTACAACAACAAGCTTCGAAGATTTTGAACCTAATTCAAAGATCAACCAACATTGGGCTTACGCAACCAAATGGTTCGGGCCACGAAAAATCAAGTTCCGAATTGGATAAAAAGGGGACGAATGTAGGGCTATGTTAAGCAATCTCCGAGTAATTTACGTAGTAATTACCCTACTATGACGCCGGTCAAAATGATATATGTGCTAATGCATGCTAGATGAACGATATATAAATCGTCATCCGAATGCAATACCGCACGAAAAGAAAATAGGTAACGATCTAGTCTTTATCAAAAATAAAAAAGGGGAATAGACGAAGAGAATGCCAAATTGAATTACACTTTCAAGATCCTTTCATCTTCAAGTTCAATCACCTTTAATTGATAAGTTTAAGTGTGAAAACATATCACTAATTCAAAGCACCTCAAATGAATTCAACAATTCATTTAAAGATAGATTTGAACAAATGAATGTTTAATTACTTTAACCATATCCAAAGTCCATTGAAATTGAGGAGAAATAAATCTCAACAATGCATTTCAAGGCTAAAATAGGAAGAAAGGGGAAGAAAAAGGAAGAAAAGCCAAAACAGCCTCAAAAACAAGCAAAAAACACATTCTGGATGCTGGTTAACAGATTAACCATTTGCAGTGCAATTTGGTTAATCGATTAACCAGTGTAAAATCGCAGTTTTTTGCGCAGAAAATAATTGTTAATCGATTAACCAATTCGTGCCTGTTTTGGTTAATCGATTAACACTGTAAAAACAGCAAAAAAATCAATTTGAAAATTGCAAAATCCTTGATCAATCATTTCTTCAAACACCTCATGATCAAGGATGCAATTGTGCACGAAATTTTGAGTAAAACAACAGCAAAACCCAGCAATCAAACACAATTACAAGTTCCAATGGATCAAGTAACAAGGATCTACATTATGGAAGATGAAAGTGAAGCTTCAACAATGGTGAAAGATGAATTACCACTTCAAATCTGAAAATTCCTTCAAATTGCTTCAAGATCCAACACCAAAGCCTTGATCTATGAGAATTGATGAAGAAAACAAGTTTGGATGAAGGTTTAGCTCAAAGTTGAACAAGATTCAATGTGAATTCTTGTTAACTTTCAAGAGAAGAAAAGTGAGCTTTAGTGAAATTTTGTGGTTGCGGATAGAATTTGCAAGAGGTTTTTTGGCTATCCAAAGCTTATGAAATGAATGAAATGAGGCCTCTGTTTAAAGAATTTAGGCTTGGAAATTTTGGTTTGGAAATGAAAAATAGGTTTGGAATTCGAATTTGGAGGGAAATTATCAAAAGAGTGGTGATTAGTGAAGGTACATGGTAGGAATTAATTATGATGATGTATGGGAATTAAAATGAGATGGTCTAGAATATTCCACATGTGATCAAAATGATGAAAATTGGGGCCAATCGCTGAATTTGAATTTGCTGCCAATTTTTTCCAAAAATTGTACGTGTTAATCGATTAACCATTTTCAGGGCAAAATGTGTTAATCGATTAGCATAGTGAAAAAATGAGAAATTTGGCTTTTTGATGTGTTGTCTTGGTTCTGGCTCGATTTTTCTTGCTTGTCAAAGAAGGCATGGACATAAACACATGAACCTTGGAGTCTCTTGAATAGTAATTAATTAAATCTTGGAAACTCTTGATCAGATGATTTTTGAATTATTTGCAGATCAACTTTGACTTTGTTAAGATGAAATCCATTCGAGATGAGGGATTGTTTTTGGTATCCTTGATCCAAATTTTTCCTGAAAAAGTTACTAAAGGAGAAAGAAATCATATTTTTGGATTTTAATTAATGGTTAGTAAACAAAAACAAATTAAGCAATAAAGCAATTAACAAACACACACATACTCAAAGATTCCTGCAAAGCACAATCCTATAAAAGAGGGAACCAATGTGTGATCTTGTTTGTGGTATGAGATGCAAAAAGAAATGTGGGATCTTAGGGGTAAAAATTAGGGTATTACACAGTGTGATCAGAGACTTGAGAAGACAATGGCTTGGTGTCATTGTGAAATTCTTGAAATATGGTCAATGATAGTCATATCTCAAAGATGACCAATTGTGGGTCAGACTCTTGTGAGATCACTGATGGAACTCATTGAAAATCCTGGAAGAATGGTCAGTAAACGTTATATCCGTTAACTCGGATCCCTGAACGTTTAGCTGTGAAACCCTGATAGGAGATCTTGCCAGAATGGATTATATTAGGTCAATGTTTATTATATCCATTAACTTGGATCCCTGAACTGTTCCTTGTGGGTTAGTCACAACTGCGGTTGTGCAGGTTGTTAGTCACCAGCGTTAGCCCGTGCATCTATAATCGGATTTGATTATAGTGAGTTAAGTCCTTGTGTTCAAGGCAAAATCACCTTGGAAGGGTGGAGTGGACTAGCTTGAGAATGGCTCAAGTGAATCAGGATATATTGTGTTTTCTTTACTCTTGCTTATGCTTTGAATTATTATTTATGTTTCTGTATCTGTAATCAGAACCTTGCAACTTAACTCTGATAAGCTTCCGCATTGCAAGTCTGATTAATGCATCACTTATTCAAATTCTCCCTATTGCTTATGCTCCATGCATTGCACAATCTGAATGACGCATCGCAAGTCAGAGTCTCTCAACGCAACTCTGGTATTCTCTTAGCGCATTAAAAATAAAAGGTAAAAAGTTGTATAAGAGTTAAAATACAATTCAAACCCACCTTTCTTGTGTCTTTCTCACACCTTCAATTGGTATCAGAGCTCTGGTTCTGTTATTGATAGATATCAAACACTTAACAGTGTCAGAAAAAGATCCAGATATGGTGTGTAGAAATACTTTGGGTGAGATTTCAATCCACTTACAATTTTAGTATCAGTTCAGAAGATGTCTGTGTACTAAATTGTAATCAAACAGATTACTTGAGCAAGTCACTTATTCTTGAAGTTTTGCAGTTGTCAACAATAGAATCTTCTTCATTAAAGCTTGGAAGAAGATTAAAGAATCAGCTGATAAGATAGATTCATCAGATAAGAAGTAGTATCTGTTGAATGCCTATCTTAGAAATACGATTGGATAAACAACGTATTTGCTCAAGATTAGATCATCAGAAAACAAGAAATCTTGTTTGCTGAAGATTACTTCTTTATGAGTTTTGAGATGTTTTTAAGAAACGGATTAGTCCACCCTTGACTTTCTCTATTTAAAGCTCATTAAAAATTCCTTCATGTAAAGAAGAGAGATTGTTGTTCTATGATTTTGAACTTCAGAATGAAGTCTACATAAGAAGCCAGAAAACTAAAGTATTAAATTTCTTTGAAGTGACTCAACATCTGAATCTTAACTGATCAAGCGATTAAAAGATTCAACGAAGAATTGAATTTTGTTTCCTTGAGAAGCTCTGCAGAAAACTGAAGAATATTCAGAAAGAGAATATCTAGTGATTCTTCAGGAATCTGATTCAGTATGAATTCTGAGTAATGATTGAAATAACGCAGACGATTGAGTCATGTTAATTTGAGATTCTATCTCAGTTGAACCAACTGTAATTGGTCAAAATGTTATCTGATATTTCTCTCAGAAATTCATGTTGCATAAGTTCTGGAATCTGAAGATGCTCGACTAGATGCAAAGACATAAGTCATCTACTCGAAGCCAAAATGGATTTAAGTCACTGATGTTTTTCAAAATGAAGAAATAGTTGACATTCTTTTCAGAAGCAGATGTGCTGTCAATCCCTTGATGAACTAACTCTAAACAATTTAGATCAGCATTGCAAGAACAAGATTGTCATGCAAACTATGCCATGTGTTACACACGTGTTTGATGATACTTGTATCTGAACAAGCTCTGCATCTGTTCGAGGAAACAGAGTCAGAAGATGTTATAAGATGTTAATCAATTCTCTCTAGCACATAACCTCTCGGCAATTTATGTTCAAGCTAAGGAATTACTGATCTTTTAAAAGCAAGCATTTGTTTAGAAGAGACCTTGATGAAAGAAAGATGCTCTGTTGGTCAGAATATATGTATCTGAAGATTGCTCTCAGAAATCAGATGAATGTATCTGAATAGGAAAAAGGAAAAGATCACTCTGAAGGAAGCAAAAGCTTAAAGATGATGATCAGAAGCTCAGAATCAGAATGGAAAGCACTCAAATATAGAATCGCTGTAAAAAGACTTCAGAATCGCTAAGGTATGATTTGCTTTATCCATTACCATCCTTATATTGAACAGTCAAAATATTTATTGTGAAATATAGATTGTAAATCTTGTCATAATCACTGATCATTCACTGACACATTAGGTTTCGTAAGAATTATTAAAAATAGAGTAAGATTCTCATGCATTTATGATTAGACGAATATTGATAGTTAAATAAGAGGTTATGATTACTCCCTTACGGCTCATAAGTATACATCGATTCGTATTCTTATTTGTGATCTGCTCTGACAACCACTATCTAGAAGTCTATCACGTGTCTTTCCGTCTTAAAGCTGGCTATATCTATACCCTGCCATCACTACTCATAGCTAGTCTCGAAAATGAGAACCTCACTGGTTCCAACTCATTAAATAGCTATCAATCCTAAGTCCTTCTCATATTATTCCATCTAGTCAAAGAAGAGTCATTCCTTAACTATCTCACATTCCTTCTTCTATAATCTCTTTCTCTCAAACAAAATCACTCTTGATCAAGATGTCTTCCCACAACATCAGAGGAGAAATTCCTGATCTTGAACTCTTGAAGGAATACACACTGAATTTAAGCCATTTGCCTCAACTCAACAAAACAAGTATTCTCTCTGGAATTGAATTTCAGAACTGGGAAAACTGTTTCAACATGCTTTCGGACCTGTCTTTCCTGAGCTTGTAACTGAGTTATGGGCAAATGCTCGAGTACTAGAGTATGATTATGGCAAGAATGGCATTTTGTCTGTGGTTGCTGGCTGTCCAGTCATGATCAACCCTACCATCATTGCCAAAGCCATTGAGTGTAATGAAGATGGTTTGATAATTGAAAGCCACATCAACAACGCTTGTTTCGACAAGCACTTGCATGTGATTTTTGAGACTGAAGGTCATCCCTCTCAACCATGTACCCTCACTCCCATAGCTAAATATTGGTACAAATTAATGGTAACTAATTTAAGATCAAGAGAAAGAGGAGCAGGATGGTTATCTGACAAGGAGAGATTGTTTATTTTCTTCTTAGTCTCTAGGATCAAAATAAACTTGCCCCAATCCATGTATAATCATCTGAAGGATGAAATTATCTTGTCTGGGAAGACACAGTCTATCAAGTTCCCTACTGCAGAGTCATTTCCCACATTCTTGATCTTCAAGGAGTAATTAGTCATTGCAGAAGAAATGGAATGACTGAAAAGACTCTTCCCAAGTTCTGTTAACCAATGACATTCTTAGTCTAAAATAGAAAGTTAGATTTCCTAGAGTCATAGTTTTTCAAGGTCTTTGTTTGTGTGTCCTTTTGTTTTGAATTCGACTTGTATCTCCTTGATCAATTAATGAAGTAACCCGGTTTGTGAACTGCTTATCCTTATGAATGATTAATCTTATGCTCATCTTATCACGATGCATTGTTTAATCTACACTTCATAAATTCACTATAATTTAGAATAAAATAATTAAGCATTATAATCAATTACATTCATCTATTGTTAGTCACACGAAAAGCCTTAGGGTTATCAAGAAACTGTAATATCTCTTTAGGTTATAAATGTGCGACGATTACTCTCGCCACTCATGAGAGAACATTTATGCTTCATGCTCGGTTAATTTTCCCTCATTAAAGAAACCAATCATTCACTTTCTTTTCCCACATCCCTTAACTGGCCTAGGAAAGATGAACTGTTACCCTCTCAAATTCTTAAGCCTTACTCTCCTCATTATTCTATAAATAGGCTCAACCTTAAATCACTCTTCACAGCCTTCACATCATCTAAATCTTAAGTAAACTCTGTTAGTGTGTTTCACGTTCAACAATGGCCTCCTTTTGTCAAAGTGCATTATGCCCCATCACCATAAAAACACCAGTTGAAAAACTCGTTGTCAAGTCTGAAACAATTGTGAATTTCAAGAGTTTGAAAGCAAACGGATGTGATGTGACTCACTCCATGAAAGATCAAGGGTGGAGCAACTACTTCAAAAGGTTGGAAGTACCAACCTATGCTTGTCTGGTCAAAGAATTTTGGATCCATGCTACAACCGGCACAACTGTTATAGTATCTTCTGTGTTTGGGAGAAAGATAGTAATTTCTGAAAAGACCCTCTCAGATTTACTAATGCATGGTGATACAGGAATAAGAATCACCAAGACTCAACTAAGCAAGGAAAGAGAAGCAAAAATTAGGGCTTCTATTTTTAAATAAGGAACTGTGGTTGATGCTGAGGATCCAATATTCTCAAGTCTAAAGGATCCTTTACAAGTTTGGATCAGAATCCTACAAGGAAATGTGTTTCATCACCTTCCTTCAGATCAACTCAACGAGACTCAGAAGTGTGTCCTATACTTCTTTCTCAAAGGAATAAAAATTCATCTTCCTGCGATTCTGTTCAAACTTCTGAAAGAATCCATCAAAGAACCCATAATTGGTTCTAGCTCGAAAATTCATCATATTCCATAGGGGAGACTCATCTCTGACATTCTTGTGGAATCAGGAATAGTTGACAACATTTTGGTCAATGAAGGAGAGTCAAGAAAACTTCTCAAGAGTGCAGGACAAATTCTTATATTCAAGGATCTAGAGAAAAAGGAATAAGTTGTTGATCTTAATGTTACGTTACTAAGGGAAGTGACTATGGCTATAAGAGTTCCGGTTGAAGGATTTCCTAACTTCAACAAAACACATGATCAAGTAGAAGTGGCAAACTATCTGCAAAAATTCAAAGATGAAGACATTGGTGTATGGATTGATCTGGAGAACATTACAGATGTGCTTCAAGAACTCTCAGAATGGAAGAAAAAGGGAAAAAAACATAAAAGTGCTGATAGCGAAGAACCTTCTTCGAAAAGATCAAAGATTGTTAATGAAGTATTAACATCCTTCAAGGATAATGCTATCAACAGAATCCAAAACTTAATAGATATATCAAGTTCCAGCATGGATCCCACTGCTATGGGAAATATCTTGACTGAATTTCATGGATGGATGTCTGAAGAAATTGTGAAGAACAAGCAGTTGGCAATCACACAAGCTGAAGATAAACAGATGCATGCTTCAAGAACCGATGAGTCTGGAAGCTTGTATTCCACCTCCTCCCTATCCTTAGGCACCTCCTAGACTATCCCCTAGGAATCTATTTTCATAGCCTATATTTTGATCGCTCCAAACTACTTAGGGTTAAGAATAATCTATATCTTGTTATAAATGAAATATCTTTTGAATCTATTCGAAAATAGTATATTTTATGATAGATTGTTCATTATCATGTTACTCATGCTCAAATGCTACATAAATGCTCTAAATTTATGATGATGTCAAAAATGGGGAGAAATAGAATATGATTTTGATATATGTTAAAAGAATGATAAACATCAACTTTGATAGAAAGATGCGTTTACCACTAACGTTTGTTTGATGGTTAACCAAGGAACTCTGAACAAGTTCACTAGGCATTCTTAGAACAGGTTAAATTGAAAGAACTCTGTTAAAGTTCTTAGGAACTATTTGTTCATATAATCGAAGTTGTACACTTCGTGAACATGTATTCAGAATCACATTTACCCAGTAATGTTCAGAAGTTGTGAACTTTCTGAAAATCAAAGTTATCGTGATTTTGGTATCATAATGTTCAGAAGTTGTAAACTGTCTGAGAATATGATATTCAGAACATAAGAATCCGAAGAAGAAATCTTCCTGAAAGCAGTCAAGATAAAGTCTACATTTCAAGATGCTTTTCAGAAGAACTGAGCAAATCAGAAGTCAAAGACTGTCTGAAGATCTGGATAGAAGATCCAAAGAAGAAGTTCTGATAAATCGAGAATTCAACTCAGCAGAAAATGAATTGGTATTAGACTTAGTCTACAATGATATTGTCGCACCCCGAAAAAAATCGCTTAATCGAAGACACGACCCTCGCGCTAAAGGCGCGGAACACGGTTCGACAGAGGCGCCACCGAACTTTATTTATCCCAAAAGAGGAAAAGGAAAATATCGAGAAAACCTTTAAAGAGGGGTAAGAACATGGTCGTCGCAACCACATTCTGGGTTCGGGAGTCAGTTACGTGAGGGGAAGGTACGCGCATCCCCCTCACGTCCGTTGTACTCAACGGGAACCTCTTAATTCGAATCGTGATGCTTGTTAGTTAAGTTTGTTTGTTTTCTTCTCAAAAATAAATGCAAAACGGTAAGATAAAAGGGAAAAGATGCTAAGGGAAAAATGGGGTGGTTTAAGGATAGGGTGCTCGGCAAGATCATCGCAATCTTGTGCCTACATATGCTCATTCAGACGAGAATGAGTAATCAGAGCAATCGTAGTTCGACTACGAGGTTTGACAGAAAAAGATGGTAGTGTGGACGCAAACGAGGAAAAATAAAAAGTGTGCTCGCCAAGATCATCGCAATCTTGTGTCTACGTATCTTTATTCGGACGAGATTAAAGAATCAGAGCAGTCGTAGTTTGTGGTACGCCCACGAAACAAGGGAGTTGGTTAATTTTTAAAAGAGGCGTCAATTGCTCACACACGAGTAAGAGAACTCGCACCCAAACAATCAAAGGAAGATCAAAGACTTGAACCCCCATTTTTCACCTTGAAAGAGTTTCGATAGTTGTTAGTCGCTTTGAGGTTTGATTATGAAAGTCCTCTTGACGTGGGATCAACGGTTTATTGTATGCGCTTGGTTATTTTGAAAAGGATTTGATTTGTTAAAAGAAGAGGCGTCAATTGCTCACACACGAGTAAGAGAACTCGCACCTAAACAATCGAATGAAGATCAAAGACTTGAACCCCCATTTTTCACCTTAAAAGAGTTGCGATAGTTGTTAGTCGTTTTGAGGTTTGATTATGAAAATCCGCTTGACGTTGGATCAAGGGTTTATTTGTGTGCGAAGAGGTTAGTTTGAAAAAAAAGTTTGGTTAGAGGTTGATTTGAAAATGGCTCGACGACGAGTCGAGGGTTTGGTTGAAAATGGGTTTATTCGAAAATGGCTCGACGACGAATCGAGAATTAGTTTGAAAATGGGTTGTCTATGCTAGTCCCTAGGGGTGCTCCTAGTAAACAAACCACAATCAAAGAAACAACGAATGCGTACATCAGAATGGGAGTGGGGTACATGTAAAGTACAGGGGATGACATGAAATAAAAGGTCTCATTGTAAGGTATCCCAAGAGGAAGCCGTGTGTGTGCGAGGTGTCCTAAACTAAGCCTCGAGCAAGAGTCGGACAAGAGCTCTAAGTAAAGGATAGTAACCAACAGTCCACCAATTAGTGTTTTAGGGTTTCGATAATTGTTAGTGTGTTTTGATTAAAGTATGAACAAAGAAACTAAAAGAGGGTTAAATGAATAAGTTTGAATATGATATGAACAATGATAATAAGATACTATGAATAATAATATAATCAAGATAATATGAACAAGATATAATATTGGCATAAAAGTAAATCAAGATAATATTTGACGGAAAGTAAAGTGAATTGTTAGTTGATTAGTTGTTAGGAGCAAATGATACGGGACATGTAGAGCTAAACCATCGTAGCACGATCTATAATGAAGATCACACTATAGGAGGATACGCAAATTGATCTATGATATTTGACTTTCATTGACCGATAAAAAAGAAAAATAAATAGAATATGAAATGAAAAGGAAATCAAAATTAAAATAAAATTGCTCTCGTCTTAATCAAGATCGTAAATCGATAATCGATAAGCTATGATTTTTGACTTTCATTGACCGATAAAAAAGAAAAATAAATAGAATATGAAATGAAAATGAAATCGAAATTAAAATAAAATTGGTCTCGTCTTAATCAAGATCTTAAATCGATAATCGATAAGCTATGATTTTTGACTTTCATCGACCGATAAAAAAGAAAAAATAAATAGAATACGAAATGAAAAGGAAATCGAAATTAAAATAAAATTGGTCTCGTCTTAATCAAGATCTTAAATCGATAATCGATAAGCTATGATTTTTTACTTTCATCGACCGATAAAAAAGAAAAATAAATAGGCCTCATATTGATCAAGATTGTAGATCGATTTGAATAAATCAACTAGTCAAGATGTTTGTTTTATCATTGGCCCTTAAAATTAAAAAAAATGAAAATGGAATAGGAATTAATTTGAGAAAACATACTAAAAATTATTTATAAGGGTGTAAAAAATAAAATGTTGAGACAAATTATAACATAAAAAAACATAAAAAAAAGGGTATGCGGAATTGAAATGAGGGTATGGTGTTTGAAGAAGAGGAATCATATGGGCCTAAAAGCCCATTATCCTCATTCACTAATGATGACACGGGTTAAGAAAGAAATTAAGGGAGGATTTAAACAAATTGATAGAAACATTAATGGGTCATGAGACCCACCAACCCAACACGTTATCCATCAGAAATCCTTTTCTCTTTTTAAAAGAAACAAAACAAATTAAATAAATGAATAAAACAAAATGAAAGAGGCACGGTCAGTGGAGAACTATGGGAAACAGGGGGTCCAAACGAGCTCAACGAAAAAAAAAAAGAACAATATGCTCAGATGCTCATCATTCTCATCGCGTTTCACGTTATCGAAAGCGAAAAGAATGCCAACGACACTGATTCTCTACCTTCTTCGCTCTTTCTCCATCGTTTCAACTTGCTATGTTAGAGTTTGATCTTGAGGTTTTAGGTTTGATTTCGGTTTTGTTTCGATCAGGTTTGTGTTTTTTCGTTTCAAGCACTCTTCTTCTGCTTCATCTCTTTCTCTCGCTCGGTTCGTCTTCGTTCAACATGTTAGCGAGTTTTGTTTTTGTTTCGGTTCGTCTCTCTCTTCTCTTCTTTCTAGATCTGATTTCTGTTTAGGTTTTTCTTTGGTCTGGGTTTTGGAGTGATGTTATTGGGTTTGTGATTACTGAAGAGGATGGTTGGGTGTTTGAAGGTTTGATTGAAAAGTTTATGAAAAAGTGTTGTGCGGTTATTGATGAAAGGAGAAAATTAATTTTGTGAATGGTTTGAAGAAGGAAGGAGGAGGTTTTGGGGAGAGATTTTGGCAGAGTTTTTGGTAGCTGTCGAGCTTTCGAATGAGAGTGAAATGTACTTATTTATAAAAGGATTTTGAGGGTAGAATGGGAAGAGGATGAAGAGAAATTCTTTAGGAATATTCTGCAAGTTTTATTTGCTGTGTGGGGTATATGATTTGCGGATGATGTTGTGTAGAATTGAGTGACTTGGTGGTCGGTTTGTCGTGTGAGGTTTCAGTGTGTGGTACATTTTATGTACGATTTCGCAGGGATTTTGTTTGGTTGTGGAGCTATACAACGCTGCGTTTTGCAAGTTGCCGTGTGAGGTTTTGGCATTTGTGGTTTGTTGTACGGTTGGCTCAAAGCTGGTAGTGAATTGGTACAAAATGCGTTGCATGTTAAAGCTAAATGGTTTTGTTTTTTTTTCATTTGCAGGTTTAAAGGCCAGAATTGTGGAATGGTATGGCTGGAAAAGCGTGTTCGTGTGGGGCACGGTTTGATCCATAGCTTATGTATTATGTGTATGATTACTGATGTGGGTTTGTAATGGTTTGTCTTGGCATGACAATTTGGTGGCCTTGGAGGTATATCATGGTCAGCAGCATAATTGTGGCTTTGAGGTTGCCGTGAGAAAAGGCTGAAATAAATGTGACTTTTTGGATGTACCGTGAATCATGATTTGGTCATCTTGCCATTTTGGACATTCATTTGGTGGACCTTTATTGCGAACTTCTTATTGCAAATTCAGACTTTATGAACTTGGGCTTTTATGATGTCATTTGCAATTGAACTTGTAGTAATGAACTCAATTATTGTGATAAAAATTCGGTTTGAGCTTGAAATGTACTATTAGTGCCTTATGTTACTCCCTTTGGATTGCACTTTGAAACCTAAAAATAACTTAATTGAATTTTCCACATTATCACCACACTTGAATTGAACCCAAGAATCGTACTCATAACTAATTTTTACCATCTTGAACCATATTTGAAATACTTTAGCAATGAGAATCCTTGAACTCGATTCTTGATTCAAAATCATGACTATTAACATTAAAGTCCTAATTGAGATCTTGAATTAAGCACAAATCACTCTTGTGTTTGAATGAACTAGAGCCTTCTGAATCCAAATGGATTATTCCTGTGTTTTGACTGAATCATGTTATCCTTGAAATCAGAGGGATATGACTTGAAATTATGAACTAGACTGCCCAAAACTCTGGCTGCAAATATATTGAGCTCTGATGATCCTCAATCATGAAATACTTGATTTAGCACTACCTGACAAACTGACCCACACACATATAACTTGAATTGGCGCAAACCCCAATTAAAGCCTCAGTCACACATTACTTGAATCACGCACACTTAGCCTTGATCTTGAAACACATTTGTCTAACCACTGCACCTCAACCAATACTGCACACACCTGACTTGAAAGAATTAAGCAACAGGAAAGAAACATATTTTTTTGGATTTTCTGGATAACGGTTAGTGGATGGAATATACAGATGAAAAATATTAACAGGTAGGACAAATTTGAGGTATGACAGATGCCCCTATCTAATTGGTTTAAACCGAGTAAGATGAACAACAATGGCGTTCGTTCTTTCGAGGTGGAGGACAATTAGATATGAAGAAGATCACAAATTTGTCCGAGAAGAAAGAAAATGCATGGGAGGTGGAATGATGGATAGATTGTAGAGGTCGTTATCACCAAAAGGATGATAGTAAACACACCTACACAGACCCTTCCACCAGAAGGATGGAAATGAGGTCAAAGCCTGCTATTACCAAAAGGATAATAGGGCACACACACAACTATCTGACACCAAAAGGATGACAGACTTGTCACCAAAAAGATGATAGTAACACACGCACATAAACCCTTCCACCAAAAGGATGGAAATCAGGTCAAAGCCTGCTATTACCAAAAGGATAATAGGGCACACACACACAGACCTTTCCGCCGAAAGGATGAAAATGAGGTCAAAGCCTGCTATTACCAAAAGGATAATAGGGCACACACGCACACAGACCCTTCCACCAAAAGGATGAAAATGAGGTCAAAGCCTGCTATTACCAAAAGGATAATAGGGCACACACAAACAGACCCTTCCACCAAAAGGATGAAAATGAGGTCACAACCTGCTATTACCAAAAGGATAATAGGGCACACACATACAGACCCTTCCACCAAAAGGATGAAAATGAGGCCAAAGCCTGCTATTACCAAAAGGATAATAGGGCACACACATACACAGACCCTTCCACCAAAAGGATGGAAATGAGGTCACAGCCTAATTTTACCAAAAGGATAATAGGGCACACATACACACAGACATCTGACACCAAGAGGATGACAGACCTATCACCAAAAGGATGGTAGTGGACACAACTTACTACTACCAAAAGGATAATAGCAAGCAAAATGATAACAAAGGCTGTCACTCACAAAAAGGATGACACACAGACCAAGGGTTCACGGATCAGCGACACCAAAAGGATGACGGATCAAACAACACAAGTTGCTACCACCAAAAGGATGACAGGAACTTCCCACTTCGCGAAGATTACCAACACCAGAAGGATGAAGATTAGGTTAAAATGACATGAACGACTACCACCAAAAGGATGATAATAAGTTTCTGATTTGAGGGTTACCAACACCAAAAGGATGCAGGCTAAATTGAGTTGACAGGGTTTGACTATCGCCAAAAGGATGATAGTAAGGTAATTGACAAAAGGTCAAGTTTGCTGGGGATATGATGAGTGAGGCTTATTTGGAGACATCAATAAATGGTTGAAGAAACGATTCAATGAGGAATGTCCACTGACTCGGAGAAATGTTTATTGGTTGGGCTGAGGATGACAACTTCATCAACGAAAGGTTGAGGAACACAACTCAATGAGGAATGCTCACTGACTTGCTTGGAGATCACAGTATCATCAACAAAAGGTCGAAATAACTTCATGAGGAACACCCATGAACTTAAAGAAGATGCCCCTGCCTGGGCCGAAGATTGCTTGCAGTCTTGTTCAACAAAAGGTTGAAAACTTTGTGAGGAACGCCCACAAATTTGAAGAAGATGCCCCTGACTGGGCTGAGATTGCTTTGAAATCTTATCTTGATCAACAAAAGGTTGAAACAACATCGTGAGGAACGCCCACGGATTTGTTGAAGTTTCCCCTGGCTGGGCTGAAGATTGTCTTGAAATCTTGAGATTGATCCTGGATCTTACGCATGTATGAATGCTTGATTTTGTAATGATGTGTAATGCAAATGCTGACGCGCGGAGATACAAGTGCTGGGGAAGTATGATTTGGTTTTTTTGAGATGCACATGATGCATATGATGTCTATGATGTCGAATGTGATGCACATGATTGCAGACAGGTGATTGGATATGTTTAAGGTGCCAGCACGGTGGACTTTTGGGTGGTGAGAGGGATTTGATTTCCTCGACCCTCAGTCTATTTGAAGACGCCATGATTGAAGCAGACAAAGATGCTCTCGAAGCCTTAAGCTTGATCACTTGATGAATTGTGGGTTCACTCCTGAGAGATCCATAACTCTGTGCTTAATGGTCAGGATAGCCTGCTTGACCAACTTGAAGATACAAAGGCGATTTTCCTGCTGCAATGGGTCTTGTTCCAGTCTGAACATGGAAATGGTCTGCCCCAGATTAACGAGCTCTAGAAGTTGATCTTTGAAAGTTGAGCTTTGATGTGCTCTGAGATGATTTGAAATGGCTTGCCCCTAATCGAGCTGTTGAGGTAGTCTTGATTCGGGTTGGCACCACTAAAAATTCAAATTCCTCTTCGATTGCCCCTTGTTGGAATTTCTTGGATGTCTAGCACTGATTTGCAGTTAAAATTGCTCATTCACAAATGGTAATCTTATTGGAATGCTCATGCAAGTTTTGAAAAAGAGTTGTTTATCGGAGTGTCGTGATAGTGAGACGAATGGACCGTCAGCCCAAACGTGTGCTGATTTTGATGGTGTGAAAGATATAGCAAGGAGAATGACACCAATGCTGAAGATTAGCAAATATGGGGAGTCAGTTTACGCAACCTTGCAATAGTGTGCTTTCAGAATAAACCTCACCTCAATTAGGTCTTTTAAGGGTTGTAACGTGGTCTGGTTTACGGTTTATGACACAAAGGATATTAGGCTCAAAGTATGATTTATACCCACCCCTTCTTCGCAATGTTCTCCAGTCCTACGTTCAGTTAATTCTGCACATATTTGTCTTCCAAAAGGGTTGACGGTGCAAGGTATGCTTGAAATGGCAGTCACCTTTATTTTGTTTTTGATGACTGTCACTGATCCTTTGATTTTGATTTGATGGTCACTGAAACTTATTTTTGTTGAGGGTTCGAGGGCCTCTTTTGATTTTGTTTTTGATCCCTAACTTTTGCATGGACTGATTTCGCTTTTCGAGTCCATCGGGATTGCATTTTTTTTCCTAAGTCTCCTTTGAGGTGCTCGACTTAGCAGGCTTTTGATTTTTCTTTTTTTTTTTAGGGTTGTGACTGCCAAGTCATGGGTATTGATGAACAACCGACATGCCTTTTGGATTTTTTCTTTGTGATTTGAGTGCGTAATTGAGTTAACTGAACACTACCCTGCCCCAGGTTAAGTGTAAGGGTTTGAATATCCGAAGGAAACTACTACTTCTAGGCTCGAAGTGGTTTACTAGGGATTAACTCCTTATCTCTCCAGTGTTTGGGGGTTGAAACAATGTATGTACATCATCGGCGGGATTCTATCCGAAAGCATACATTTTACAATTATGGGTATTTCGTTGTCATCATCCTCCCTCCAATCATTGCTAAACGGAAGTTGATAAAGATAGTGAAGTGGAAATAAATGTGTCGGTGTTTTGTTGTAAATGGAAAAAATGAGTGAATACGACATAAATGATTCAAAACATGCATAGTCAATACATTAAGAAAACCAAATACGAAAGGCAATGTTTAAAGCATACAGTACTTAAGCAAACAGAAACAAAATAACATGAATTCAAATGACGGGATGGCAACATGACTGCCTTCTTCGGGGAATGAACTTGACTTGACTTGATGCTGACACTAGTTTAGCGGTGGCAGCAGATTTTTGATGACGTTTGGAGCCCTCCCATTGAACGTGAGAAACTTTGAGTCGATCATGTCTTGAACCTTGTGTTTGAAAGCTCTACAGTCCTCAATTGCATGCCCTGGAGCACCCTTATGAAACTCGCAATGAGCATTAGCATCATAATCTGGAGGAATGACAGTTGGAGGAGCCAAGTCTCTGAGAGTAACAGCCCTTTTTTCCAGCAATTGAGCAAAGATCTGAGCATATGACGTTGGCAGACGATCAAAGTCTCTATCAGACCTACTTGTCCTCTGTTGATTGGGCTGACGTTGTTGAGCAGCTCTCTGTTGTTGATGTTGAGGAGGATACTAATACCTTTGCTGGTTGTGTGATTGTTGCTGAGGAGCCTGTTGCTGAGGCGTCGGAGCTTGAACAGCTTGAACAGATGGCTGATAAGGCATCGGAGCATATTGCGCAGCAGGAACATACGGATAATGGAAGTATGGCATTTGAAAAGGCATTGGAGGGGGAGCTTGTTGAGCTTGCCCTTTCTGTGCAGAGACAACATTTGTTTCGCCCTCTTTCTTTTTGTATCCATTGAAGGGCTTCTTGACTGCATACTGACTGCTAGAACCTCCTTGGATCTTTCCACTTTTCAGACCTTCTTCAATTCTCTCACCGACAATTACCAAATCAGAGAATCCAGCAGAAACATTACCAATCAACTTCTCATAGTATTGGCCTTGCAAAGTACCCATGAAGATGCAATCAGTTCACGATCAACCAGAGGTGGATGCACTCTTGCAGCAAGCTCTCTCCAGCATTGCGCGTACTCCTTAAAGGAATCGTTGTCCTTTTGAGCCATACTCTGAAGCTGAGTACGATTCGGAGCAAGGTCAGTGTTGTATTTGTATTGCTTGACAAATGCATCAGCTAGATCATCCCAAGTGCGCACATTGCTATGCTCCAGCTGCATATACCATTCGAGTGATGCCCCAGACAAGCTGTCTTAGAAGCAATGGATCATCAGCTTTTCATCTTTGGCATAGGAAGCCATCTTGCGGCAGTACGTCTTCAGATGAATGTGTGGGCAACTGAGGCCTTTGTACTTTGGGAATTCTTGTACCTTGAACTTGGGAGGAATGACAACATCTGGCACCAAGCACATTTCCAGAGCATTCAGAGATTTTGAGTTGCGCCCCTCCATGATTCGGAGTTTCTCAGATAGATCACAACACATTTTGATGGCTTCAGAATCCTAAGCAACAGTAGGATTGATAATTGGGATAGCAGCATGGTAATTTTGTACCTCATCATACTGATCTAGCAGATTTTCTTCAGTATAAGGAATAGGAATCTGAGTGACAACAGGTTGGGCTTGCGGAATAGCTCCAACAGTAACTCCAGATGTTGGAAGTTGTTGAGGAGTGGCTCCTTCAGCGGCAGGAGTGAAGTTCATTGGTATCCCAGAAGTGATTGGATTAGGGACAGGAACTGAGAGTCCTGAGGTTGACCCTTGCACAGGCACATTGTTGTTGGCAGCAGCGGCTTCATGCAGCTCTTCTTCTTTTCTGGCCATCATGATGGCTTCGAGAATCTGGTCAATCTTTCCCTTGATAGAATCCAACTCTTCTCTGAAGGCAACTTGCTCTTGTTGAATCTGCTCCATCATACGTCTAGTGTTGGCTCGAGTTGCGTACTGGTGTCGAGGAATCAGCTTGATTTACTGGAGAAGGAAGGAAGTCGAAGTGAGATTATGAGGTTGAAATGCAATGCAATGTATAACTGATGCAATGAAATGCAATGACTTGAGATGCAATGTAAGATGTAAGATCCAGGATTGAAGAATCAAACAGCTTCAAACAGTTCTGAGGTTGGTCGGAGATGACGGGTAAAGAACCACAGCTTGGATCAAAGAAAGCTCGCGGGTAGGTTTCTAAAATAGGTAGGTGCCTAGAGTTACGGATATATTTCGAAAACATTATAGCCACGACAAAGATTTGTCCGACTATAATATTCTCGAAATAGTCTCATCTAGGTGAGGTCTTCGTTTCTTCCCCACGAGAAAGATTCCTCGGAGGTGTCCACTACACAACCATCGACACACAGGTTCTAAATAGGGTTCTCAGAATCTTAGATCGAGGTCGAAAATATTACTGTCAGGAAGTAATACGTTCGAGGGATCTCATCTGATTGGGGCGTTTGCATTAACCCACAAGGAGTTAACATTACCAACCACCATGGATAAATAGGTTAATGGTCCTTGGGATCAACGACTCACCTCGAAAATATTTCTGCCATGGCAAAGATTCACCACAACAATAATATCTCCAAGGGAATCTACTCCAAGCGGGGTTTTCGCTTCAACTCACGCGGAAGAGATCACACAAGCCTACACTACACAACCACAATCCTAATCCTAGGGTTTTTCTCGACTCGGGTGTAGAGCCATCTCACAAAGTTCCCAATGTCAGAACAACCCAACAATGTCACAAAAGGTAACACAGATAAACAAATAGGAAAGCAAGTAAATAAGGCGAGAAGAAAACATGCAAACGAAACTAACGAGCTTGCAATTCGAATCAAGATAGGCTCGACTTCCTTTTGCATGGAGCAAATTTTCCCCAGCAAAGTCTCCAGCTGTCGCACCTCGAAAAAAGTCGCTTAATCGAAGTCACGACCCTCGCGCGAAAGGCGCGGAACACAGTTCGACAGAGTCGCCACCGAACTTTATTTATCCCAAAAGAGGGAAAGGAAAATATCGAGAAAACCTTTAAAGAGGGGTAAGAACATGGTCGTCGCAACCACATTCTGGGTTTGGGAGTCAGTTACGTGAGGGGAAGGTACGCGTACCTCCTCACGTCCGTTGTACTCAACGGGAACCTCTTAATTCGAATCGCGATGCTTGTTAGCTAAGTTTGTTTGTTTTCTTCTCAAAAATAAATGCAAAACGGTAAGATAAAAGGGAAAAGATGCTAGGGGAAAAATGGGGTGGTTTAAGGATAGGGTGCTCGGCAAGATCATCGCAATCTTGTGCCTACGTATGCTCATTCGGACGAGAATAAGTAATCAGAGCAATCATAGTTCAACTACGAGGTTTGACGGAAAAAGATGGTAGTGTGGATGCAAACGGGGAAAAAGAAAAAGTGTGCTCACCAAGATCATCGCAATCTTGTGCCTACGTATCTTTACTCGGATGAGAATAAAGAATCAGAGCAGTCGTAGTTCGTGGTAAGCCCACGAAACAAGGGAGTTGGTTGATTTTTAAAAGAGGCGTCAATTGCTCACACACGAGTAAGAGAACTCGAACCCAAACAATCGAAGGAAGATCAAAGACTTGAACCCCCATTTTTCACCTTGAAAGAGTTTCGATAGTTGTTAGTCATTTTGAGGTTTGATTATGAAAGTCCGCTTGACATGGGATCAAGGGTTTATTGTATGCGCTTGGTTATTTTGAAAAGGATTTGATTTGTTAAAAGAAGAGGCGTCAATTGCTCAAACACGAGTAAGAGAATTCGCACCCAAACAATCGAAGGAAGATCAAAGACTTGAACCCCCATTTTTCACCTTAAAAGAGTTGCGATAGTTGTTAGTCGTTTTGAGGTTTGATTATGAAAATCCGCTTGACGTTGGATCAAGGGTTTATTTGTGTGCGAAGAGAAAAAAAGTTTGGTTAGAGGTTAATTTGAAAATGGCTCGACGACGAGTCAAGGGTTTGGTTGAAAATAGGTTTGTTTGAAAATGGCTCGACGACGAATTGAGAATTAGTTTGAAAATGGGTTATTTATGCTAGTCCCTAGGGTGCTCCTAGTAAATAAACCACAATCAAAGAAACAACGAATGCATACATCGGAATGAGAGCGGGGTACATGTAAAGTACAGGGGATGACATGTAATAAAATGTCTCATTGTAAGGTAGCCCAAGAGGAAGCCATGTGTGTGCGAGGTGTCCTAAACTAAGCCTTGAGCAAGAGTCGGGCAAGAGCTCTAAGTAAAGGATAGTAACCAACAGTCCACCAATTAGTGTTTTAGGGTTTCGATAATTGTAAGTGTGTTTTGATTAAAGTGTGAACAAAGAAACACAAAGAGGGTTAGATGAATAAGTATGAATATGATATGAATAATGATAATAAGATAATATGAACAATAATGTAATCAAGATAATATGAACAAGATATAATATTGGCATAAAGGTAAATCAAGATAGTATTTGATGGAAAGTAAAGTTAATTGTTAGTTGATTAGTTGTTAGGAGCAAATGATACGGGACATGTAGCGCTAAACCATCGTAGCACGATCTATGACGAAGATCACACTATAGGAGGATACGCAAATTGATTTATGTGCTAAAACACGATGGAGAAATGATATTGAGAATCATTCTCCAATGGAATCATGCCACACGAAAAGAAAATGTGAAGATCTCGTCTTAATCACAAACTTTCGTTGATTAATCGAAGGTAACCTATCACGATCCCAAAGTATAGAAAGAGATCTCGATGATCACTCACTACAGATTTGAAATAATGAAGGTTAATCGCTTCAACCACCAACATTCGTGAATAGAAAGACTTCATCGATCGAAGATGAAAAAGAAGATACAAGAAGATGCGAAATGAAGTGAAAACCGAAATGAAATCGAAATGGTCTCGTCTTAATCAAGATTTAATCGAGAAATCGATAATCTATGATATTTGACTTTCATTGACCGATAAAAAAGAAAAATAAATAGAATATGAAATGAAAAGGAAATCGAAATTAAAATAAAATTGGTCTTGTCTTAATCAAGATCTTAAATTGATAATCGATAAGCTATGATTTTTGACTTTCATTGACCGATAAAAAAGAAAAATAAATAGAATATGAAATGAAAAAGAAATCAAAATTAAAATAAAATCGGTCTCGTCTTAATCAAGATCTTAAATCGATAATCGATAAGCTATGATTTTTGACTTTCATCGACCGATAAAAAAGAAAAAATAAATAGAATACGAAATGAAAAGGAATTCAAAATTAAAATAAAATTGGTCTCGTCTTAATCAAGATCTTAAATCGATAATCGATATGCTATGATTTTTTACTTTCATCGACCGATAAAAAATAAAAATAAATAGGCCTCATATTGATCAAGATTGTAGATCGATTTGAATAAATCAACTAGTCAAGATGTTTGTTATATCATTGGCCCTTAAAATCAAAAAAAATGAAAATGGAATAGGAATTAATTTGAGAAAATATACTAAAAATTATTTATCAGGGTGTAAAAAATAAAATGTTGAGACAAATTAGAACATAAAAAAACATAAAAAAAGGGTATGCAGAATTGAAAGGAGGGTATGGTGTTTGAAGAAGAGGAATCATATGGGCCTAAAAGCCCATCATCCTCATTCACTAATGATGACACGGGTTAAGAAAGAAATAAAGGGTGGATTTAAACAAATTGATAGCAACATTAATGGGTCATGAGACCCACCAACACAACACATTATCCATCATAAATCCTTTTCTCTTTTTAAAAGAAATTAAATAAATTAAATAAATGAATAAAACAAAATGAAAGAGGCACAGTCCGTGGAGAACGATGGGAAACAGGGGGTCCAAACAAGCTCAATGAAAATAAAAGAACAATATGCTCAGATGCTCATCATTCTCATCGCGTTTCACATTATCGAAAGCGAAAAGAATGCCAACGACACTGATTCTCTACCTTCTTCGCTCTTTCTCGATCGTTTCAACTTGCTCTGTTAGAGTTTGATCTTGAGGTTTCAGGTTTGATTTCGGTTTTGTTTCGATCAGGTTTGTGTTCTTTCGTTTCAAGCACTCTTCTTCTGCTTCATCTCTTTCTCTCGCTCGGTTCATCTTCGTTCAACATGTTCGCGAGTTTTGTTTTTGTTTCGGTTTGTCTCTCTCTTCTCTTCTCTCTAGATCTGATTTCTGTTTAGGTTTTTCTTTGGTCTGGGTTTTGGAGTGATGTTATTGGGTTTGTGATTACTGAAGAGGATGGTTGGGTGTTTGAAGGTTTGATTGAAATGTTTATGAAAAAGTGTTGTGCGGTTATTGATGAAAGGAGAAAATTAATTTTGTGAATGGTTTGAAGAAGGAAAGAGGAGGTTTTAGGGAGAGATTTTGGCAGAGTTTTTGGTGGCTGTCGAGCTTTCGAATGAGAGTGAAATGGTCCTTATTTATAGAAGGATTTTGAGGGTAGAATAGGAAGAGGATGAAGAGAAATTCTTTGGGAATATTCTGCAAGTTTTATTTGCTGTGTGAGGTCCGTGATTTGCGGATGATGTTGTGTGGAATTGAGTGGCTTGGTGGTCGGTTTGTCGTGTGAGGTTTCAGTGTGTGGTGTGTTTTATGTACGATTTTGCAGGGATTGTGTTTGGTTGTGGAGCTATAGTACGTTGCGTTTTGCAAGTTGCCGTGTGAGGTTTTGGCATTTGTGGTTTGTTGTACGGTTGGCTCAAAGCTGGTAGTGAATTGGTACGAAATGAGTTGCATGTTAAAGCTAAATGGTTTTGCTTTTTTTTCATTTGCAGGTTTAAGGGCCAGAATTGTGGAATGGTATGGCTGGAAAAGGGTGTTCGTGTGGGGCACGGTTTGATCCATAGCTTGTGTATTATGTGTATGATTACTGATGTGGGTTTGTAATGGTTTGTCTTGGCATGACAATTTGGTGGCCTTGGAGGTATATCATGGTCAGCAGCATAATTGTGGCTTTGAGGTTCCCGTGAGAAAAGGCTGAAATAAATGTGACTTTTTGGATGTACCGTGAATCATGATTTGGTCATCTTGCCATTTTGGACATTCATTTGGTGGGCCTTTATTGCGAACTTCTTATTGCAAATTTGGACTTTATGAACTTGGGCTTTTATGATGTCATTTGCAATTGAACTTGTAGTAATGAACTCAATTATTGTGATAAAAATTCGGTTTGAGCTTGAAATGTACTATTGGCGCTGTCGCTCCCGGGATTTTCATCCTAGTACAAACGCGAAAGTGGCACCGAAACAGAGTCGCCAGCAATGTGTATTTATCCCATGAGAGGGAAAGGAAACACCGCATAAACCTGAAGGAAAGGATAGAGCATGGTCTTGCGACCAAGAGAATTGGGTTCGGGAGTCAGTTACGCGAGAGGAAGGTATTAGCACCCCCTCGCGTCCATCGTACCCGATGGGATCCACGCTTGCTTGTTTCGATCAAAGGGTGATAGAAAAGAATACTGGAAGAGGAACTAGAAAAGGAAAGGAAAGAGAAACAAATGTAGGGAAAATAAAAGAAGTGCTCGCATGGGCCCTACCCCACTGCCTACGTATCTCATCGGGAGCATGAGAATCAGAGCGACGTAGTTCCCCTCACTAGGGATGGATTGTGTTTTTTAGAGAACGGCTTACGTTCTAGCTCAGGTGTTGCAGGCTCGCTGGTCCGAGTGCGTTACCATCTTGCAAAAGAACGAGTAGGAGCACGTTCGTACGTTGAGAGTGAATGAGGTGAGAAAAGAATTCCCGAAGGAAAGACGTTATTGTTTGTTTTTGTCTTTTAGAAGAAAGTGTTTTGGATTTGTTTGCATATGACAGTGTATCTGGATCTTAGTCACTGGAATGTGTGCATTCTCACATTCCAAGATGGAATGGGTAAGAAAGCACACTAAGCGTGAAGAAGACCCCCACACTTAGCTCCAATTGTCAAGGTTCAAACACACTAGCATACTTGTGTTTATTAAGTGTTTTTGTTAATTAAGAAATGAAGAAGTGTTTTTTATTATTTGCACCTTCAACAAGTATTGCATTTAAGTCCCTCATACAAGATCAAATGTTTAACACATTGACCCAAGATGGGCTATATGCTACACATTCTAAGATTACAAGAGAAGACCCCTTATAATCTTTTCTTTATATGAAAGGCCTAAATGCAATAAGTGCCTACCTTTATTATATGTTTTGAATTTTCTTTGAGATGAGAAAAGAGACTCAAGAGAGGAGAAAAGGTAAAACCTATATGGACTAAGACTCAATCCTAATTGAAGATTAAAGGGAGTGATCCTAAAGGTTTGTGAGGTTTCAACCTAAAGTCTAAAGAAAGAAAGAATTAAACAATTCACTTCCAAAGTAGAAGATGAATTGTAATTCAAAAGGGAAAGTAATGAGTTATTA
The DNA here is from genome assembly GCA_022829125.1 of Lathyrus tuberosus. Taxonomy (NCBI): domain Eukaryota; kingdom Viridiplantae; phylum Streptophyta; class Magnoliopsida; order Fabales; family Fabaceae; genus Lathyrus; species Lathyrus tuberosus. Next base: position 11,582,364 of record JALAZF010000025.1, on the reverse strand, counting down.
AAAGAAAGCACATAAGTGCTTAACAAAACACAAAATGGAATTGTAAAAGAGAAAGGATAGAAGTTGAATGTGGATTCCTTATCCACACTCAATTGAAACTTACCGAAGCCCCTACATGGTTAGCACAATCACTTACAAGTAAAGTAAGAAAATATAATGAACAAATCAAATTCAAACAAGTTGACAAACAAAGTAAAATGAGATTAAATGCTATACATGCTTCCAAGTCAGAATGTAACTCATATTTACACAACCTAATGTTATCCTAAATGAGCATACTAAATCATGCAAACAAAATCTCAATCCAACAAGAAGCAAAGAAGAAAAGGGGAAGTGATGTGAATGTGGTTCATACTTGTGAAACAAGTGACTTAAGGTGCAAGATAAACATCAAACATGCAAATATGAAACCCAAATGTCACAATCAGAAGTCAATTAACATGCTATACATCCTCAAACAAAACCACAACTCATGGCACAAGTGCCTTCATGATCAAGCAAACCAAACATGAGGCATGCATTCACAAAATGAACAAGTTAAACTTCATGCTTCAAACAAATAGCAAACATGCTTCAAAAATTATGACTTTCACCAATCAAACACCTTAAACACATGCCATTAACATATCAAGTCCACAAGCAATGAATCAGAACCAAAGTCACTCAACAATTAGGTCAAAGTCTCATGGAAGTTTCATGCATTCATGCTCAAAGCAACACATCAAAAGTCATCCAAAAAAGACTTAAAAATCATCTCATAAATCTCAAACATACCTCAACATATTGTGACCACTATGCAAAAAGAAAGGCATCAAAATCATTTTTTATGATCAAGAACAAAAATGCACAAAATCATATGTCACATTAAGTATGCATACAAATGGAAATTCAAAAGAAATAATGGAACAGGGGCAAAATGGTCATAAAATCAGAAAATAAAATCATAGAAAATTTCCTAAATGTTTCATTGAGGTTCATGAATTTTTGTGGAATTTTATGATGGAGTTTGGTATTTTTAAAAATCAAATACGAAATGTGTAGGAAAAAAATGAAAATAAAATGAAATAGAAAAAATAACAGGGGGTGTGAACATAGCAAAATATCAGTTCAAACTGTTTTGGGCTTGTAAAAGGGGGTGTGAATAATAATCTGACTTAGGTCCATATACGCGCATAACACAATAACTACAATGCACCTTCAGTCAACAAAGTCAAATCACTAACAGCCATCAGATGAGGTCAAGTCAACAAGTAAGTCAAAGTAATCATGATCAACGCACACACGTGAAGGACCACAATTCATACCATGCACTACACAACACACATGTCACTCTGATCAAAATATAAAACACGTGCAAGGCATGCTTATTTTAATGTGTTGGCACCATTTTCACCACACGATTAACACAAATCAACGGCTATGATTAAAACTGCAACAAAAACCCTAGAATAATGATCACCGGCCGGAGAGGGACCTCCGGTCACCTTCTCCGGTCGCTCACCACCGTCTGCAACATCATATTTCCCAGAATTTCACAAAATGTATATCCAAAGAAAGCTGAGCTCACGTACATCACGAATCCAATCATAAATGCATCATATCACGCAAGTATAGCAAGAACAGAGGGGATCAAATTGTGCCCTAGGTTGTCAGATCTAAGCACCTAAGGTGCATATCGACTAGCCGAATTCAAAATGCTCCTATTGAGCTCATACCAATTGAAAACAAGAAAATAAACAAGTAAATGTGAGAGACGAGTTTTGTGAGCTTTGGAACCTGATCTTGCAGTTCTTGTAGAGTTTGAGAAAACCAGAGGAAAGCTTGAGGTCTTGAGCTTGATTCGTGCAAAATAAATGCAGTTGAGACTTTGAAATATTGAAGAAAATCACAATGAAAACTTCAACTGAACCACACTACAATTGATGCATTCAACTTCTTCTCCCTAGTTCTTCATCAGAGATAGCACATTGATGATGATGAAGATGAAATGTGATAGAGGATGATGAGATTCGTGTGCAGAGAGAGAGAGAAAATTTCAGAGAATGTGGAGAGAAGGAGAATGTTCTTGGGAGTGAAAATGAGAAAACTGAAGCTAGCCAAGAAAGAATAGGGTGAAATCTGTTTTATAGGGGGAGCTAACCAGGGTTAAGCTGAGTGAATTAACTGAGTCATGGTGGTTTGAGTGAGTCATCCCTAACTAACTGAGTCAAGTTAGTTAGGGAGAGTAATGATATGGTGGTGATTCCCTATGGTAAGCTATGGTGAAGAAGAAAGTGGAATGAATGGCACGGCTGTTATCAGAAACTTGTTCAACAAGTTTGCTCTTTCCATTTTCATGCCAGGCACGTGCTAGTGTATGAGGTTTATGTCATGTGTGTTTGGTTTAATGTGGAAATCTGATGTGAGGAAGTGTTTGGTGTGTGTGTGAACCAAATTGTGCAGCAGAACCATTAATGTATCAGTGCCAACATAGGGTGCTTTGCAAGTGTTTTTCTCTCTACTCCATGAATGAGTTGGTGAGTTTATGGGTTCATTTGGAAGAGGGTACGTTGGGGAGCAATATTGGTGTTGAAAACAAGTCAAATGGAGGTGTACAAGATGATGAAAAATAGCTTGAAACAGAAGGAAACCAATTGGTGTATGGGCATGCAGATGAGGTTGGCGGGCATGGTGTGCATGGCATGGATTTTCAGCAAGATCACCCTAACTTGGAACCAATATTTCTCCCTTATAACATGATCAAATCAAATTTTGTCCAACATGAACATTGAAGAGTGCACTACAAGGAACAACTTTGATGTTGAAAATTTTCTCATTTGGAGCTTTCTTCTTGGAGAAATTAGGGTTGACTTCTGGCCCACCACATGCTTGTTGAAATGACTGCGTGCATGACCTGAAAATTCTTGGTCATGGCCTAGTTTTGGCCTACTTTCCCCCAACTTTGATCTATCATATCTCCCTCATTATTTATCCAATGGAAATATTCTACCCATGGATTTGAAGCTTAAAGCAAGACCTTTCATTGTGGCAGAGTGGAATTTTCCCTTGATGCTTCAATTTTGAATGGCCTTGGTTCAAACTCTGATGCAAAATGGCCAAAACTTGCTATTTTTAGTAACCCTACTTCATCCAAAAATGGCAACTTTCCACCTCTTGATTTTTCATGATTCCTTTGGAGTTTCTTGACCAAATTTTGTACATTGGACATATGCAACATGAATTTCATGAATTTGGCCTCAAAAAGTCAAGAGTTGACTTTTTCCCCTGATTATTTGACTTGGCCCCAAATTTCCTGATTTTTTATCTTTCTTCCAATTGAACCACCTCCAAAACCAATTGAGGTGCAATTTTCCACATACATACACTTAAGGACATATGGAATACCATGACATCAAGTTTTGTCCAAAAAATCAGAGATATCCTAATTTTATTAGAAACCCTAATTTTGACCCTCTCTGGTTAGGAGGAAATTGCACATCTTCCAAATCCAAATCCTCAGAGTATGTTGTGTATCCTCTTAAAGGATGATGAGAAATGCCACTTGAGAATGATTTTGAATCAATGAGCTATCTCTTTTGAGGGTTTTCCTTCAATTTTTGGACTTCTTGCATAGTGTAGGATGTAATGCTTCAATCTCCCATTGAATCTCACTTCCTTGAGGTTTTGGAAGATCAATTGAGATAGTATGAGACATGAGAGACTCTTGGCTTGCCTTGAGGCAACTTGATTGACCTTTTTGTGCTTTGAATGATCTCTTGATTGTCCATCTTCCACCTGATCACATGCCCTGATGGTAAGAAGGATGCCATGCTTCATTTTTCTATGTTAAATGCAATGCAATGTTAATGAGGTGGATATGATATGATAAATGATAATGCCATGCTATGATGACAAAGAGGGAGAGCAAATTTTGGGGTATTACAGCTGCCCCTATTCAAGCGCTGTAGACCTGAATGCCTGAAAGCAATTGCTTTCGGACTTTCAAGGTATATAGTGATTGAATACCAAATATAACCAAAAATTTGCTCTGGATGGTGAGAAAGAAACCCCCCGACATTGCTGGATTGAATCTTCAATGAAACATTGTCGGAGAAATCTGCCTTTTGAATGACACCAGACGTCTACTGGCTCGCCGCATTACTGGTAAACTTTAACAATGTCTTTTATGCAATTCCAGACGACTACTGGCCTGCCACACTGCTGGTGGACTTTAGAAATGTCTTTTTGAACGACGCCAGACGACTACTGGCCTGCCACACTACTGGTGGACTTTAATAATGTCTTTTATGCAACTCCAGACGACTACTGGCCTGCCACACTACTGGTGGACTTTGGAAGTGTCTTTTGAACGACGCCAGACGACTACTGGCTTGCCACACTGCTGGTGGACTTTAATAATGTCTTTTATGCAATTCCAGACGACTACTGGCCTGCCACACTACTGGTGGACTTTGCAGCTTCGTGCCACCCGAAGATGGACTTTTGCCAATCCACTGTTGGACTTTTGCCACCCGAAGACGGACTTTTGCCAATCCACTGTTGGACTTTTAGAATATGCCACCCTTAGATGGACCTTTCGCCAATCCACTGTTGGACTTTTTAGAATATGCCACCCTTAGATGGACCTTTCGCCAATCCACTGTTGGACTTTTTAGAATATGCCACCCTTAGATGGACCTTTCGCCCAATCCACTGTTGGACTTTTGGAATTTTAAAATCGAATTACTCTCTGCCTCTGCGCCAGACATCTCTGCCGACTCTGCTGAGGAACCACAATCAATGATTTAATCTCGGAGACTCCTAAAAGGATAATATCTCTGCCGGCGAATGGATGAACAATCCGTCTGCTTCGAATTGCCAAGTTTGCCAAAAATAAATTGGACTTTAAGATATGAGAGAATGATGACTCTGCCAGGAATTATTCCATCTGTTTGGGGGAATGAATTCTGGTCACAGCAACTCCGCTGGGGATGAGAATTTTTAATGACGTCCTGCTAGGGAAATGAGCCATTAAAACTCTGCTTGGGGATTTATTCAACCTAAGATCCTTTATAGGGGTTATCCACCTTCTGACCCGGCTGGGGAAAGGCTGTACCATCCTTGTTGAGGAATAGATTCTGCCGATCTTATAAACCTCTGCGGGGAGAACAACAACTCAGCTGGGGAGTATTGCTGACAAGATTCGATGCTGACCTTTGTGGGGATACCATGACCAGAGATACGATCTTGCTGGGTATCAGGGCTACTCTGCCAGGGATATGCAAATCCTGGTTAGAACATTCCCCTGCAACTTGTTGGGAAAGAGTCCTTAGAGATCTGTTGGGGAAACCCAAAGCAAATCCACAGTAGTCTGCTGAAGAATGTGACTGTCGTGCTTAGGATAAGTACTACAATGCCCCATGTTAGGCGAGCTTCCCTTTAGACAATTCCGTTAGGGATGACGGGTTTATAACAAACTCTGCTGGAGAAAACTGCTTTAAAGCGTCTCGTGCTGGGGAATGCCTTTTGAGAGGATTTTACAGAAGACCAACTGTCCTCAAACTCTACTGGGGATGATCAACACTTCATGCTGGGGAAACAACATGCCCCATGCTTAAGAAAACCAACAATTTGTCCCCGAAGCGGATGTCATAAGAGGATTTTACAGAAGATCTAGCCTCTTCCACCTCTTGTGACTTCGCTGGGGATAATGACCATCAGTTTCGGTGTCGACGAGACCCTTCTTTTGGGGAACCTGTGACCGTTACCGACATAGAAAAGCTTGTAGTTGTTGGCAGTACTGTATGAGAGAATCGACTTAACAAGATACAACGGTACCCAGTTGAACTTAATTCACTGAGATTGACCCGATGAACGCCGATCTCCTTACCCATAATTGCCCCAGTCTTTTGCGTGGGGTGATTTATTGCTAGTCTTGTGCTTAAGATCATCTGCACCTGCTACCTGCAACAAAAGAATATGCCCACATGCCCCGAATATTGCGTGGCTAGAATCCACCATCCGGGAGTATTCAACATTCGAAGTAATTTCAAATATTTTTTTTCTGCGCATGTTATTGCCAGGCTGCCATGTTTTCAAATGCAATGTTTTATCAACAATTAGGACGTTTTTGCAAACAAAGCAATAAAACAAAAATAGAAAGCTTTTTATTGAAATTCAATTTATTGACTGAAAGCCCAGAATAGGCAATTACATCCGGAAGCAATCCCTGGAAAGAGGTGATCGCTGAAAATTGAGAAAAGAAACTATCCTAATGGCAATGTGAAAACGGAATTCCACTGAGTTTCCATTCTGTTATGACCAGTATGTCTTCAAAACTCCCCGACCTTGCCTTCTGAGGAATGATCAGACCGATTCCTATCTTTCAGAACGTCAGTTGTTCAAACGGTAATGGGTACAGATAACTCAGACTGTAGTCATTCGCTTAAATCCCTCTTTTGTGTGGACCACCCTTTCAGGTTTTCGATCCACCAGGATACCCTTTTTTGCCTAAGTTGCCCTTTCGGGTTTTCAACTTACCGGGTGTACAATTTTTTCAATTATATCCCTAATTTTTGCCCGAACCTTATTCTGTTTTTGGTTCGCCGGGATGCCCTTTTTTGCCTGGATTTTTTTTATTTTTATTATCCAGCGGGTCTATTTATGCGAAGTATTTTTTGACTACGTCTGAGTTGACAGGGGATGAAAAGTCTTCGCCATCCATGGTTGTAAGCAATAAAGCTCCGCCCGAAAAGACCTTTTTAACCACGAATGGACCTTCATAATTAGGAGTCCATTTGCCCCTGTGATCTGTATTGGGAGGAAGGATCCTTTTGAGTACCACATCTCCGACTTTATAAACCCGAGGACGCACCTTCTGGTCAAATGCCTGCTTCATTCTGCGCTGATATAGTTGCCCATGGCATACAGCTGCCAATCGCTTTTCCTCAATAAGGCTCAGCTGATCAAATCTGGCTCGTACCCATTCAGCTTCATCTAGCTTAACATCCATCATGACTCTGAGGGACGGAATCTCTACTTCAACCGGTAGCACTGCCTCCATACCATATACAAGTGAGAATGGGGTTGCCCCAGTGGACGTGCGTACCGACGTTCGATACCCATGCAAAGCAAATGGTAACATCTCATGCCAATCTCTGTACGTGACAACCATCTTCTGTACAATCTTCTTGATATTTTTGTTGGCCGCTTCGACCGCGCCATTCATCTTTGGGCGGTACGGAGAAGAATTGTGATGTTCGATTTTGAAGTCCTGGCATAACTCAGCCATCATCTTATTATTCAAATTAGAACCATTATCAGTAATGATTCTTTCGGGAACTCCATATCGGCAAATGATATCCCGTTTTAAGAAACGAGCGACCACTTGTTTTGTAACATTGGCATAGGATGAGGCTTCAACCCATTTGGTGAAGTAATCAATTGCCACCAAGATGAAACGATGACCATTGGAAGCTGTAGGCTCAATCTTTCCGATCATATCAATGCCCCACATGGCAAACGGCCAAGGCGACGACATGATACTTAACGGATTTGGAGGCACATGCACCTTGTCTGCATAGATCTGGCATTTATGGCATTTGCGGGCATATTTGCAACAATCTGACTCCATAGTCAACCAGTAATATCCCGACCTTAACAACTTTTTAGCCATTGCCTGCCCTCCGGCATGGGTACCAAAAGAGCCTTCGTGCACTTCAATCATCAACAAGTCTGCTTCATGTCTATCCACACATCTAAGCAGGACCGTGTCAAAATTTCTTTTATACAGCACGCCATCTTTGTTCAGGAAGAAACTACCAGCTAACCTTCTCAACGTCTTCCTGTCTTTGGACGATGCCCCGGACGGGTACTCTTGACTTTTCAAGAAACACTTAATGTCATGAAACCATGGCTTGTCATCAGACGTTGCATCGACCGCAAACACAAATGCTGGTCTGTCAAGGCGGGATACCTCAATCTTAGGTACATGGTTCCATCCTTGCACTTTGATCATGGAAGACAAAGTGGCCAAGGCATCCGCGAACCTATTCTCATCTCGAGGAATATGGTACAGTTTCACTGTTGTGAAAAATGTCAGCAATCTCCTCGTATAATCTCTATACGGCACTAGATTTGCTTGGTGCGTGTACCAACTCCCTTTCACTTGATTGATTACCAAAGCTGAATCACCGAATATATCAAGGGTTTTAATCCGTAGATTAATCGCCTCCTCGATCCCCATTATACAAGCTTCGTACTCTGCTTCATTGTTGGTGCATCCAAAAGTTATTCGGGCAGTGAAAGGCATATGAACACCTTCCGGCGTGATAAGAACTGCTCCAACTCCGCACCCATTCATATTGACAGCCCCATCAAACATCAGACTCCATTTGGATTCAGGGTCTGGCCCCTCCTCCGGGAGTGGTTCCTCACAGTCTTTAGCTTTGAGAAACATGATGTCCTCATCAGGGAAGTCAAACTTCATGGGTTGGTAATCATCAATCGGCTGTTGCGCGAGATAGTCGGACAAGATACTTCCTTTGATGGCCTTTTGTGAAGTGTACTGAATGTCATACTCTGTCAAGACCATTTGCCACCGTGCAACTCTGCCTGTCAATGCTGGTTTCTCGAAAATGTACTTGATAGGATCCATTTTTGAAATCAACAAGGTTGTGTGCCTAACCATATATTGCCTCAATCGCTTAGCGGCCCATGCAAGCGCACAGCATGTCTTTTCAAGCATTGAGTATCGGGACTCACAATCATTGAACTTTTTGCTCAGGTAGTAAATAGCATGCTCCTTCCTACCTGTCTCGTCATGTTGACCGAGAACACAACCCATGGATCCTTCAAGCACTGTCAGATACATTATCAGCGGTCTCCCTTCAACTGGAGGTATTAGAATCGGAGGTTCCTGCAAGTATTCTTTTATCTTATCGAATGCCAATTGGCAATCGTCATTCCACCTGACCGTTTGATCTTTCCTTAACAATTTAAATATTGGTTCACACGTGGCTGTTAGGTGAGATATGAACCTCGCAATGTAGTTCAATCTACCCAAGAAACCACGAACCTCTTTTTCTGTTCTCGGTTCAGGCATTTCTTGTATTGCTTTCACCTTGGCAGGATCAACCTCGATTCCTCTTTCGCTCACAATGAAACCCAGTAACTTTCCAGAACGTACCCCAAACGTGCACTTGTTTGGGTTTAATCTCAGACGGAACTTTCTCAACCTTTCAAACAGCTTTTTCAGGTTAACCAGATGTTCCTCTTCTGTTATAGACTTGGCAATCATATCATCTACATAACATTCGATCTCCTTATGAATCAAGTCATGAAACAATGTCACCATCGCCCGCTGGTACGTTGCCCCTGCGTTTTTCAACCCAAAAGGCATTACTTTATAACAATAAGTACCCCACGGAGTAACGAACGTGGTCTTCTCCATATCTTCAGGTGCCATCTTGATCTGGTTGTACCCGGAGAAACTGTCCATAAATGAGAACACTGAAAACTGAGCTGTATTATCGACCAGCACATCAATATGGGGTAGTGGAAAATCATCTTTCGGGCTAGCTTTATTAAGATCTCGATAATCCACACACATTCTCACTTTTCCATCTTTCTTCGGTACTGGCACGATGTTGGCTACCCATGGAGGATACTTTGTCACAGCAAGAAAACCAGCGTCCCACTGCTTCTGGACTTCCTCCTTAATCTTTAAAGCCATGTCGGGGTGAGTCCGACGAAGTTTCTGCTTGACTGGCGGACATTCTTCTCTCAATGGTAGCCTGTGCACGACAATATCTGTATCCAACCCCGGCATGTCTTGATACGACCAGGCGAAGATGTCAACATACTCGCGCAACATTTCCGTCAAAGTTTGCTTCACATCTGCTTGCAAGCTGGCACCAATCCTGATCTCTTTTTTGGCGTCCTTGGTACCAATATTGATGATGTCTACAGTCTCCTGATGAGGCTGGATGACCCTTTCCTCTTGTTTCAACAATCTGGCCAGTTCTTCAGGGAGTTCACAATCTTTCTCATCCCCTTCTTCGGCTTGATAAATCGGATTGTCAAAGTCATACATAGCCATATCAAAATCGTTATCAGTGGTATCCGGAGGATCAAGTCTGCATGAACGGGTTCATGCCTTATTTTAGAATTTATTTTTAAGCAAAACAAAAGAAAATGAAACATTGCCATTTTATTTTTTTGTGCAAAAATAAAAACTGAAAGACAGAGAACAAAATTTGATTGCAAAACGTCCTTTATTAATGATTAAACATTGCAAATGCAACCATGGTGGCCCTACAAATGAATCTATACGCCTTGGGCAGAGCGCAAGATTTTGTCATGCATTATGGTTAGAAAAAACAAAGAAAAATTACTCTGTCTGAAGAGTAACCCGGATGACTTCTTCAACGAACCAGTTTTGCACTTGTTGTCCCGGAACATGAGGGCGTACCCAGTTGTCCAGGTCACAATTACTGTCAACACTATCCTCTGTGGCTGCACAAGACTGGTCCATGTAGATAATTCCCCCACTATTGAAAGTAATGGGTCCCCTGCTCCCCGCATCTGAAGTTGTAGAGGGATGATAACCAATACCAAATTTGTCTTCCTTCATTGGGGTCTCTATCAACCTGCCCCAACCTTGGGCGTTGCCTGCCCTGACGACTTCGACAGCTTGTTTGTAAGATGAAATGGAGGTACCAGCCCCAACTGGTACAGAAGAAGACTCAGGTGCATCGTCAATATTGACTGCTTCAAATGATTGGCACAGCATCTCATGAATTTCCCCATCCATTTCAATGTACTTGAATGTGGACAAGTGACTCACAAAGATGTCTTCTTCCCCACACACTGTCACAACCCGCCCTTCAAACTCATACTTCAGCTTTTGATGTAGAGTGGAAGTAACAGCTCCAGCTCCGTGAATCCAAGGGCGTCCCAATAGGCAGCTATACGCAGGTTGTATGTCCATTACATGGAACGTGGATTTGAATACCTGTGGTCCAATTTGTACGGGCAATTCCACCTCACCAAACACAGATCGTCTAGTTCCATCGAATGCTCTGACCACCAATTCACTAGGCCTTAATATCAAACCGTCAACTTCCAGCTTCATTAATGCCTTCTTGGGCAAGACATTGAGTGATGAACCAGTGTCTACCAGTACATGAGATAACACTGCGCCCTTACACTCCATCGTGATATGCAAAGCCTTATTATGGTTTCTTCCTTCAACAGTCAAATCTCTGCTTGTAAAGCCCAAGCCATGGCTAACATTAACATTGGAGATTACGCCCTCGAGCTGATTAACAGTAATTTCTTGTGGCACGTATGCACTCTTCAACACTTTCAACAACGCCTGTCGGTGCGCATCAGAGCACATCAATAGTGACAAGATTGAAATCTTTGAAGGGGTCTGATTCAGTTGGTCCACAATCTTATAATCGCTTTTCTTGATTATCTTCATAAATTCTTCCATTTCCTTATCAAAAATAATCTTTGTCTCTGCTTCAGGTGTAGGCGCACTTTCAACCACCTGTTTACCCTTAGCCTTTGCTGCAGCTTCTGCCTCTTTATCACTTCTCAAGGTTTGGGGAGCGAACAACCTTCCACTCCTTGTAAAGCCCCCTACATCCCCTACATTATCAATATTTGGGCTGACTGACGGCTCAACTTCCTGTTTTTTACCTTCGTAATATACATCTGCCCCATAGTGCCATGGGATAGCTTTCGTAGACGTGAACGGAATTGGTCCTGGCACCGTGATAGTGACAGGACTGGGCCCTTCTGGCGCAACACTCGCCACGGGAACTGCATTGACCGGCATTTGAATCTCAGCGGGAGTGTAATAGATGGTCACGGTCGATATCTCATCAGTGTCTTTCACGACTCTATCGAACTGTAGACATCCTTCATCGATCAGATTCTGTAAACCCATCTTCAACTTATCACAGCCGTTCTCCTGATTCATACACTCAGAGCACTCTTGATTACAGCCCGGGAACACCAGTCCCTTCAATAAACGATCTTTTACAACCAACAAAGAAGTTTTCACTTGATGAACGTCTAACACCAAATTCAATCTCCTCCCATCTTCAACAGCGTACACATTTGCTGCACTATGATCAGGCATGGGATGCTGAGTAATATTAGGAGCGGGAGAGAAATTGATGGCCTTAGCATCAATCAAATCTTGTACTTTATGATGGAAAGCCCAGCATTTTTCAATGGAGTGCCCCTGAGCACCTGAGTGGAACTCACAACGAGCATTAGCATCGAAGTTAGGTGGCAGGTTTCCAGCAACCGGAGCTTTCATAGTACGGAGTTCTACCAACTTTAACTCGAGTAGCCGGGGCAACAGCGCGGCATAAGTCATAGGGAGAGGATCCATCTTACGATCCCTCTGTCTAGACCTTTGCTGGAAAAAAGGTTGTTGCTGTTGAACTTGTTGTTGGGGTTGTTGTTTCTGAACAGACGGTGTGGGGATTGTTACAGCATCTACCTGATAATAAGCTCGAGACCGCCCTCTGCCTCGTCCTCTAAACACAGCATTCGTATCACCTTCTCTTCTTTTCTGGTTACTAGCAAATGGTTTCTTCGTCCCCGAAGAGCCAGCCCCACTCACATCCTGGATCTTTCCAAGCTTTAGCAGACTTTCTATTCTTTCTCCCGCAATCACAATATCAGCAAATCCAGTTGACGGACAAGCAGCTAATCTGTCAAGATAGGCCCCTTGCAAGGTGCCCATGAACATATCTGCCATTTCTCTGTCTGACAAGGGAGGTTGGACCTGGGCAGCCATTTCCCTCCACCTCTGTGCATATTCTTTGAAACTCTCCTTGGCATTCTGGGACAATCCCTGCAATTGGGTGCGGTTGGGCGCCATGTCAATATTATACTGGTATTGCTTCAGGAACGCTTCTGCCAGATCTTTCCAATTCTTCACAGCAGCTCTATTCAACTTCATGTACCAGGTCAAGGACGCCCCAGCCAGACTGTCCTGAAAATAGTGCATCCATAGCTTCTCGTCATCCGTATGGGCTGAAATCTTCCCAAAGTAAGCTTGAAGATGCGTTTGGGGACACGCATTGCCGTGATACTTATCAAAAGTGGGAGGTTTGAATTTAGGGGGAATTCTGACTCCTGAGACCAGCCCCAAGCTGGTAACATCAATACCCATAGAGTTCTTGCATTCTATGGCCCTGATCTTCTCTGCTAACTCATCATACCTTCGATCCCCTTGATTACCCACATCAGCATCTAGTAGAGTAAATTGGTCTTCCAGAGTATCTTCAAGAGTAACACCAGCATGCCTACCATTTCCATTACCCCGATTGTTACCACCAGGAGGAGGGTTTCCACCGGGAGGGGGGATGCCGTGTCCCTGTGAATTGTCATGATGATCACCTTCGGGCCCATTGTCGGGACGCTCTACCAGAAGCCTCAGTCTCTCCTGATTTTGCGCCATGCCAGTCATGAGGGTCATGAACTGGTCCATACGCGCCCTCATTTCCGCCAAATCACTTTGCACTTGATCCATGATTCTTACTTGATTCCTTCGCGTCGAATATCGGTGAATATGACTCTCCGCTATACTGCCTGAAACCAAATAAAGGTTAGAGACCCTCAACGAGTACCTGAAAAGCAAGTAACAAAATGCCAAATGATATGCAATGCCATGCAATGCTATGTTTGTCATTTCCTAGGTGCTTTATACCCTGATTCCAATCCAACCACAGAAATCTGAAGACCAGAAATTGTGATATAAAGAGACGTGTCGTGGTCATGTGCTTGTGTGCAGCTATCTGATAAGGAATAATTCTGAATAAAACTGCTCATACTCATTCAACAAAGTGTTCCAGTACATTTAAGAAAGGCTCATCCGCAAATGCAATACAAGGAAAAATGGATCCATCAACAAGCCTGATGGTAACCATTAACAACAAAATATAAGGAAAAGAACATCAGTCTGACAATTCCACACCCTTCAGCTTATCACTTGAGTATTTGATCTCTTCAAAAAGTATACGGGTACGCTGGTGATTCGGCTTTTCAATCATCTCTTTGATCAAGACATCCCTTTTCTCAAGAGCTTCAGTTAAAGAACCCATATGCAGCATCAGAGCTTCGTCATCACACACTCCTTTGTGTCTCTTTATGCCGGCTTGCGTCTTGAGTATCTCCCTTTCTATCATGACTTCTTCAAGCTCTTTCTTGGTGTTCCTCAGCTCACCTCTAGCTTCTTCTAGCTGTTCTTGACTCTTACCGAGGCTTTCCCGATACTTTCTCCTCTGCTCATGCGCCTTTTCAAGCTCTTCGTCCTTAATCTGCAACTGTTCCTGTAATTCAGCATTCTCTATCCTAACTTCGTCCCAAGCGTGCTGAAACTTTGTTAACTTTTCTTTGATCTGTGCTAACGCCTGTTTGGTTTGCTTGTGGGCTTGAGTAGCATCATCAGCACCTTTACTAATCTTCCGGAAATGTTGGGCTCTTCCAGCAAAGTCTTTTTCTTTTGCAGTTAGGATTTGTTCAGCATCTTGGGCTTTCCGCTCCAGCTCTTTGTTGGCATGTAGAGCATTCTGAAGACGGCTACTCAACTCGGAATTCTCTCCTTGGAGCTTTTTCACCAAGGCTTGCAACTTGTCAACTTCTTCCACAGTAGCAGGGCTTCTTGCTTTCTCATTCTCCGGATACAAAAGGGGTGCCTTACCAAAAGGCAAGAGAAAATCTTCAACTCTTTTCTTCACCCACTCTTCATATGCTGGATAAACCCGGTTGTTAGGCTTTCCTAGAGTAACTTTCCCCTTTTTCAGTACGCTACTCCAGCTTTCAGAAGCTTTCTGTGCTGCTTCCCAACCATCTGATGTATGAAAATAGAGGGACTCCTCCACATCTCTCTTAATAGGCGGACCTGTCAGGGCATACCCAAATTGTCGAATGGCCAAAGAAGGATTGTAGTTAATCCCACCCAGTCTTCCTATCAGTGGAACGTTAGGGAACTTACCACAGCTGTGGATAATATTCTTGCCAATCAGCCCATGATCTACCCATACGATGTCCTTGGCCACCAATCCCATTAAACGCTGTTTCCACTCTAGAGAATCTTTGGAATCCACAAAAGCCCCTGATTGTAGTAAACGGCCCGCAAACCACTTATAGAACAAGGGTGCACAACAACGAATTATCCCTCCTCTTTTCTTTTCATTTCGGTTGTACAATGAGTAGTGAAGATCTCCCAGTAGCGTTGGCACCGGGTTCTTCATCAGGAATATTCGTATAGCGTCCGTATCAATGAAGTCCGGCTCGTTGGGAAACAACACTATGCCGTATATACAAAGGGCTAGAAAAGCATTAAAAACAAGCCAATTCTCGCCTTTAGCTGCTTCCTGGGCCTTCTTAATCAGATATTCCAGCTTGTAACCACGAATCTTTCCTTTGTTGGAGACATTGTCACTTAACTCTGATTTGCTCAAATAAAGAGCACCAGCCACCTTTCCAAAGTCAAGATCCCCCACCGATCCAAAGAAAGGGGGCTCCTCCTTGATAGCAATCCCCAACATGTTGGAATACTCCTCCAAGGTAGGAACCAACACATAGTCTGGAAATACAAAACACCTCAGAGGCGGATCATAGAACTGCACTAACGTATGGAGACCTCTGGCTTCATAATCACTGACATTACGAACCATAGATAAAATCCACCCATATTTCTCTTCAAAAGCTTCTCGTACTGCAGGGCTCGCCATTCCCTTCAGCATAACAATAGGGCCTAAAGTAGGCGTAAGGAACTTATAGCTGATGATATTCTTCCTCTCTTTAGTGTTCATCTTTGCAGGGACCTGATGACTGGAATCAAGGGTAATATATGCACCTGGAAATGAATAAACATGTATGTTAGGATATGATAATGCAATGCAAAGGGCAATGTGATCAGGTAATCAGGTGTCTGTGCTGAACTGTGAACGGTGTCAGTGTAGCTCTGAGACTAATATGGAACCATAGATAAGAACCATCTGAATACAATAGGATGAAACTTCCTTTTTGTGCAATGATGATAGAAAACCGGGTATGTAGGAGGTCATGGTTACCTGCAAACCTGTAAACAACCCGCCCTTCTCACATGTGGGTACTAGGATGTTCAATATCCCGGGCTCTCAGGTCGAGAAATGATGATACGTTCACCATTTCTGGTTTGGCATCATCATCAATCGAGGAGGCCTCAACTGATTCTCCAAAACAAAAAGGTCCTCAGCTTCTGGCACTGAGGTCGAGAAGCAATAGTACATTCATCCCTCAGGGTACAGTACTATCGCCAATCGAGGAGTGCCTCCACTGATTCTCTTTCAAAAAGGGATGTCCTATAGCAAGTTCCCAGCATTGGGTCCTCGGATCGAGAATGTGCAATGGGTTTGCCACGGAATGTGGTCTGCCACTGTCACAACTCGGGAGGAGTGCCGCAACTGAGTCCTCGGGAATGGTCACCAGAGTCGACAGTTCCTCAAGAGAATAACCACTGGCCTGCATAACATGCAGTAGCAGAAAGCTCCTGATAGAACCTCGTCTGGTTGTGGGTCTCATGAACAACAATACGTGGTCACCACCACGCAAGCGTCATGACTATCCACTCTAATACCTATGTATGTACTCAAGCCTTGGTAGTGGGCTTATCTCTCAGAACACCCATCCCGCCAAACAGAAAACAACACAGTCCAGTATAGCATAATATATCATGTGAAATGAAAATGCTAAAATGCGGTAAATACAGTAATGTACAGTAAAGCAGTAAATAACCATACAATAAAACAGTAAATACAGCACAACAGTAAACACCCAACGAAAGAAAAACAAACAAGCGCTAGGATTGACTCGCTAAGGAAACCAGAGACTCTGGGTTCGTCCCCAGTGGAGTCGCCAGCTGTCGCTCCCGGGATTTTCATCCTAGTACAAACGCGAAAGTGGCACCGAAACAGAGTCGCCAGCAATGTGTATTTATCCCATGAGAGGGAAAGGAAACACCGCATAAACCTGAAGGAAAGGATAGAGCATGGTCTTGCGACCAAGAGAATTGGGTTCGGGAGTCAGTTACGCGAGAGGAAGGTATTAGCACCCCCTCGCGTCCATCGTACCCGATGGGATCCACGCTTGCTTGTTTCGATCAAAGGGTGATAGAAAAGAATACTGGAAGAGGAACTAGAAAAGGAAAGGAAAGAGAAACAAATGTAGGGAAAATAAAAGAAGTGCTCGCATGGGCCCTACCCCACTGCCTACGTATCTCATCGGGAGCATGAGAATCAGAGCGACGTAGTTCCCCTCACTAGGGATGGATTGTGTTTTTTAGAGAACGGCTTAGGTTCTAGCTCAGGTGTTGCAGGCTCGCTGGTCCGAGTGCGTTACCATCTTGCAAAAGAACGAGTAGGAGCACGTTCGTACGTTGAGAGTGAATGAGGTGAGAAAAGAATTCCCGAAGGAAAGACGTTATTGTTTGTTTTTGTCTTTTAGAAGAAAGTGTTTTGGATTTGTTTGCATATGACAGTGTATCTGGATCTTAGTCACTGGAATGTGTGCATTCTCACATTCCAAGATGGAATGGGTAAGAAAGCACACTAAGCATGAAGAAG
Organism: Lathyrus tuberosus; assembly: GCA_022829125.1. Taxonomy (NCBI): domain Eukaryota; kingdom Viridiplantae; phylum Streptophyta; class Magnoliopsida; order Fabales; family Fabaceae; genus Lathyrus; species Lathyrus tuberosus. Next base: position 11,564,749 of record JALAZF010000025.1, on the reverse strand, counting down.
ACCCCCACACTTAGCTCCAATTGTCAAGGTTCAAACACACTAGCATACTTGTGTTTATTAAGTGTTTTTGTTAATTAAGAAATGAAGAAGTGTTTTTTATTATTTGCACCTTCAACAAGTATTGCATTTAAGTCCCTCATACAAGATCAAATGTTTAACACATTGACCCAAGATGGGCTATATGCTACACATTCTAAGATTACAAGAGAAGACCCCTTATAATCTTTTCTTTATATGAAAGGCCTAAATGCAATAAGTGCCTACCTTTATTATATGTTTTGAATTTTCTTTGAGATGAGAAAAGAGACTCAAGAGAGGAGAAAAGGTAAAACCTATATGGACTAAGACTCAATCCTAATTGAAGATTAAAGGGAGTGATCCTAAAGGTTTGTGAGGTTTCAACCTAAAGTCTAAAGAAAGAAAGAATTAAACAATTCACTTCCAAAGTAGAAGATGAATTGTAATTCAAAAGGGAAAGTAATGAGTTATTAAAAGAAAGCACATAAGTGCTTAACAAAACACAAAATGGAATTGTAAAAGAGAAAGGATAGAAGTTGAATGTGGATTCCTTATCCACACTCAATTGAAACTTACCGAAGCCCCTACATGGTTAGCACAATCACTTACAAGTAAAGTAAGAAAATATAATGAACAAATCAAATTCAAACAAGTTGACAAACAAAGTAAAATGAGATTAAATGCTATACATGCTTCCAAGTCAGAATGTAACTCATATTTACACAACCTAATGTTATCCTAAATGAGCATACTAAATCATGCAAACAAAATCTCAATCCAACAAGAAGCAAAGAAGAAAAGGGGAAGTGATGTGAATGTGGTTCATACTTGTGAAACAAGTGACTTAAGGTGCAAGATAAACATCAAACATGCAAATATGAAACCCAAATGTCACAATCAGAAGTCAATTAACATGCTATACATCCTCAAACAAAACCACAACTCATGGCACAAGTGCCTTCATGATCAAGCAAACCAAACATGAGGCATGCATTCACAAAATGAACAAGTTAAACTTCATGCTTCAAACAAATAGCAAACATGCTTCAAAAATTATGACTTTCACCAATCAAACACCTTAAACACATGCCATTAACATATCAAGTCCACAAGCAATGAATCAGAACCAAAGTCACTCAACAATTAGGTCAAAGTCTCATGGAAGTTTCATGCATTCATGCTCAAAGCAACACATCAAAAGTCATCCAAAAAAGACTTAAAAATCATCTCATAAATCTCAAACATACCTCAACATATTGTGACCACTATGCAAAAAGAAAGGCATCAAAATCATTTTTTATGATCAAGAACAAAAATGCACAAAATCATATGTCACATTAAGTATGCATACAAATGGAAATTCAAAAGAAATAATGGAACAGGGGCAAAATGGTCATAAAATCAGAAAATAAAATCATAGAAAATTTCCTAAATGTTTCATTGAGGTTCATGAATTTTTGTGGAATTTTATGATGGAGTTTGGTATTTTTAAAAATCAAATACGAAATGTGTAGGAAAAAAATGAAAATAAAATGAAATAGAAAAAATAACAGGGGGTGTGAACATAGCAAAATATCAGTTCAAACTGTTTTGGGCTTGTAAAAGGGGGTGTGAATAATAATCTGACTTAGGTCCATATACGCGCATAACACAATAACTACAATGCACCTTCAGTCAACAAAGTCAAATCACTAACAGCCATCAGATGAGGTCAAGTCAACAAGTAAGTCAAAGTAATCATGATCAACGCACACACGTGAAGGACCACAATTCATACCATGCACTACACAACACACATGTCACTCTGATCAAAATATAAAACACGTGCAAGGCATGCTTATTTTAATGTGTTGGCACCATTTTCACCACACGATTAACACAAATCAACGGCTATGATTAAAACTGCAACAAAAACCCTAGAATAATGATCACCGGCCGGAGAGGGACCTCCGGTCACCTTCTCCGGTCGCTCACCACCGTCTGCAACATCATATTTCCCAGAATTTCACAAAATGTATATCCAAAGAAAGCTGAGCTCACGTACATCACGAATCCAATCATAAATGCATCATATCACGCAAGTATAGCAAGAACAGAGGGGATCAAATTGTGCCCTAGGTTGTCAGATCTAAGCACCTAAGGTGCATATCGACTAGCCGAATTCAAAATGCTCCTATTGAGCTCATACCAATTGAAAACAAGAAAATAAACAAGTAAATGTGAGAGACGAGTTTTGTGAGCTTTGGAACCTGATCTTGTAGTTCTTGTAGAGTTTGAGAAAACCAGAGGAAAGCTTGAGGTCTTGAGCTTGATTCGTGCAAAATAAATGCAGTTGAGACTTTGAAATATTGAAGAAAATCACAATGAAAACTTCAACTGAACCACACTACAATTGATGCATTCAACTTCTTCTCCCTAGTTCTTCATCAGAGATAGCACATTGATGATGATGAAGATGAAATGTGATAGAGGATGATGAGATTCGTGTGCAGAGAGAGAGAGAAAATTTCAGAGAATGTGGAGAGAAGGAGAATGTTCTTGGGAGTGAAAATGAGAAAACTGAAGCTAGCCAAGAAAGAATAGGGTGAAATCTGTTTTATAGGGGGAGCTAACCAGGGTTAAGCTGAGTGAATTAACTGAGTCATGGTGGTTTGAGTGAGTCATCCCTAACTAACTGAGTCAAGTTAGTTAGGGAGAGTAATGATATGGTGGTGATTCCCTATGGTAAGCTATGGTGAAGAAGAAAGTGGAATGAATGGCACGGCTGTTATCAGAAACTTGTTCAACAAGTTTGCTCTTTCCATTTTCATGCCAGGCACGTGCTAGTGTATGAGGTTTATGTCATGTGTGTTTGGTTTAATGTGGAAATCTGATGTGAGGAAGTGTTTGGTGTGTGTGTGAACCAAATTGTGCAGCAGAACCATTAATGTATCAGTGCCAACATAGGGTGCTTTGCAAGTGTTTTTCTCTCTACTCCATGAATGAGTTGGTGAGTTTATGGGTTCATTTGGAAGAGGGTACGTTGGGGAGCAATATTGGTGTTGAAAACAAGTCAAATGGAGGTGTACAAGATGATGAAAAATAGCTTGAAACAGAAGGAAACCAATTGGTGTATGGGCGTGCAGATGAGGTTGGCGGGCATGGTGTGCATGGCATGGATTTTCAGCAAGATCACCCTAACTTGGAACCAATATTTCTCCCTTATAACATGATCAAATCAAATTTTGTCCAACATGAACATTGAAGAGTGCACTACAAGGAACAACTTTGATGTTGAAAATTTTCTCATTTGGAGCTTTCTTCTTGGAGAAATTAGGGTTGACTTCTGGCCCACCACATGCTTGTTGAAATGACTGCGTGCATGACCTGAAAATTCTTGGTCATGGCCTAGTTTTGGCCTACTTTCCCCCAACTTTGATCTATCATATCTCCCTCATTATTTATCCAATGGAAATATTCTACCCATGGATTTGAAGCTTAAAGCAAGACCTTTCATTGTGGCAGAGTGGAATTTTCCCTTGATGCTTCAATTTTGAATGGCCTTGGTTCAAACTCTGATGCAAAATGGCCAAAACTTGCTATTTTTAGTAACCCTACTTCATCCAAAAATGGCAACTTTCCACCTCTTGATTTTTCATGATTCCTTTGGAGTTTCTTGACCAAATTTTGTACATTGGACATATGCAACATGAATTTCATGAATTTGGCCTCAAAAAGTCAAGAGTTGACTTTTTCCCCTGATTATTTGACTTGGCCCCAAATTTCCTGATTTTTTATCTTTCTTCCAATTGAACCACCTCCAAAACCAATTGAGGTGCAATTTTCCACATACATACACTTAAGGACATATGGAATACCATGACATCAAGTTTTGTCCAAAAAATCAGAGATATCCTGATTTTATTAGAAACCCTAATTTTGACCCTCTCTGGTTAGGAGGAAATTGCACATCTTCCAAATCCAAATCCTCAGAGTATGTTGTGTATCCTCTTAAAGGATGATGAGAAATGCCACTTGAGAATGATTTTGAATCAATGAGCTATCTCTTTTGAGGGTTTTCCTTCAATTTTTGGACTTCTTGCATAGTGTAGGATGTAATGCTTCAATCTCCCATTGAATCTCACTTCCTTGAGGTTTTGGAAGATCAATTGAGATAGTATGAGACATGAGAGACTCTTGGCTTGCCTTGAGGCAACTTGATTGACCTTTTTGTGCTTTGAATGATCTCTTGATTGTCCATCTTCCACCTGATCACATGCCCTGATGGTAAGAAGGATGCCATGCTTCATTTTTCTATGTTAAATGCAATGCAATGTTAATGAGGTGGATATGATATGATAAATGATAATGCCATGCTATGATGACAAAGAGGGAGAGCAAATTTTGGGGTATTACAGGCGCCTTATGTTACTCCCTTTGGATTGCACTTTAAAACCTAAAAATAACTTAATTGAATTTTCCACATTATCACCACACTTGAATTGAACCCAAGAATCGTACTCATAACTAATTTTTACCATCTTGAACCATGTTTGAAATACTTTAGCAATGAGACTCCTTGAACTCGATTCTTGATTCAAAATCATGACTATTAACATTAAAGTCCTAATTGAGATCTTGAATTAAGCACAAATCACTCTTGTGTTTGAATGAACTAGAGCCTTCTGAATCCAAATGGATTATTCCTGCGTTTTGACTGAATCATGTTATCCTTTAAATCAGATGGATATGACTTGAAATTATGAGCTAGACTTCCCAAAACTCTGGCTGCAAATATATTGAGCTCTGATGATCCTCAATCATGAAATACTTGATTTAGCACTACCTGACAAACTGACCCACACACATATAACTTGAATTGGCGCAAACCCTAATTAAAGCCTCAGTCACACATTACTTGAATCACGCACACTTAGCCTTGATCTTGAAACACATTTGTCTAACCATTGCACCTCAACCAATACTGCACACACCTGACTTGACAGAATTAAGCAACAGGAAATAAACATATTTTTTTGGATTTTCTGGATAACGGTTCGTGGATGGAATATACAGATGAAAAATATTAACAGGTAGGACAAATTTGAGGTATGACAGATGCCCCTATCTAATTGGCTTAAACCGAGTAAGATGAACAACTATGGCATTCGTTCTTTCGAGGTGGAAGACAATTAGATATGAAGAAGACCACAAATTTTTTCGAGAAAAAAGAAAATGCATGGAAGGTGGGATGATGGATAGTTTGTAGAGGTCGTTATCACCAAAAGGATGATAGTAAACACACATACACAGACCCTTCCACCAAAAGGATGGAAATGAGGTCAAAGCCTGCTATTACCAAAAGGATAATAGGGCACACACACAACTATCTGAAACCAAAAGGATGACAGACATATCACCAAAAGGATGATAGTAACACACTCACATACACCCTTCTACCAAAAGGATGGAAATAAGGTCAAAGCCTGCTATTACCAAAAGGATAATAGAGAACACACACACAGACCCTTCCACCAAAAGGATGAAAATGAGGTCACAGCCTGCTATTAACAAAAGGATAATAGGGCACACACACACAGACCGTTCCACCGAAAGGATGAAAATGAGGTCAAAGCCTGCTATTACCAAAAGGATAATAGGGCACACACGCACACAGACCCTTCCACCAAAAGGATGAAAATGAGGTCAAAGCCTGCTATTACCAAAAGGATAATAGGGCACACACATACAGACCCTTCCACCAAAAGGATGAAAATGAGGTCACAGCCTGCTATTACCAAAAGGATAATAGGGCACACACATACAGACCCTTTCACCAAAAGGATGAAAATGAGGTCAAAGCCTGCTATTACCAAAAGGATAATAGGGCACACACATACACAGACCCTTCCACCAAAAGGATGGAAATGAGGTCACAGCCTGCTATTACCAAAAGGATACTAGGGCACACACATACACACACAGACATGTGACACCAAGAGGATGACAGACCTATCACCAAAAGGATGATAGTGGACACAACTTACTACTACCAAAAGGATAATAGCAAGCAAAATGCTAACAAAGGTTGTCACTCACCAAAAGGATGACACACAGACCAAGGGTTCACGGATCGGCGACACTAAAAGGATGACGGATCATACAACACAAGTTGCTACCACCAAAAGGATGATAGGAACTTCCCACTTCGCGAAGATTACCAACACCAGAAGGATGAAGATTAGGTTGAACGACTACCACCAAAAGGATGATAATAAGTTTCTGATTTGAGGGTTACTAACACCAAAAGGATGCAGGCTAAATTGAGTTGACAGGGTTTGACTATCGCCAAAAGGATGATAGTAAGGCAATTGACAAAAGGTCAAGTTTGTTGGGGATATGATGAGTGAGGCTTATTTGGAGACGTCAACAAAAGGTTGAAGAAACAATTCAATGAGGAACGTCCACTGACTCGGAGAAATGTTTATTGGTTGGGTTGAGGATGACAACTTCATCAACAAAAAGGTTGAGGAACACAACTCAATGAGGAACGCTCACTGACTTGCTTGGAGATCACAGTATCATCAACAAAAGGTCGAAATAACTTCATGAGGAACGCCCATGAACTTGAAGAAGATGCCCCTGCCTGGGCCGAAGATTGCTTGCAGTCTTGTTCAACAAAAGGTTGAAAACTTTGTGAGGAACGCCCACAGATTTGAAGAAGATGCCCCTGACTAGGCTGAGATTGCTTTGAAATCTTGTCTTGATCAACAAAAGGTTGAAACAACATCGTGAGATCCCCCACGGATTTGCTGAAGTTGCCCCTGGCTGGGCTGAAGATCGTCTTTAAATCTTGAGATTGATCCTGGATTTTACGCAGGTATGAATGCTTGATTTTGTAATGATGTGCAATGCAAATGCTGACGCGCGGAGATGCAAGTGCTGAGGAAGTATGATTTGTTTTTTTGGATGCATATGATGTCTATGATGTCGAATGCGATGCATATGATTGCAGACAGGTGATTGGATATGTTTAAGGTGCCACCACAGTGAACTTTTGGGTGGTTGGAGGGATTTGATTTCCTCGACCCTCAATCTATTTGAAGACGCCATGATTGAAGCAGACAAAGATGCTCTCGAAGCCTTAAGCTTGATCACTTGATGAATTGTGGGTTCACTCCTGAGAGACCCATAACTCTGTGCTTAATGGTCAGGATAGCCTACTTGACCAACTTGAAGATACAAAGGGGATTTGCCTGCTGCAATGGGTCTTGTTCCAGTCTGAACATGGTAATGGTCTGCCCCAGATTAACGAGCTCTAGAAGTTGATCTTTGAAAGTTGAGCTTTGATGTGCTCTGAGATGATTTTAAATGGCTTACCCCTAATCGAGCTGTTGAGGTAGTCTTGATTCGAGTTGGCACTACTGAAAATTCAAATTCCTCTTCGATTGCCCCTTGTTGGAATTTCTTGGATGTCTAGCACTGATTTGCAGTTAAAATTGCTCATTCACAAATGGTAATCTTAGTGGAATGCTCATGTAAGTTTTGAAAAAGAGTTGTTTATCGGAGTGTAGTGATAGTGAGACAAATGGACCGTTAGCCCAAACGTGTGCTGATTTTGATGGTGTGAAAGATATAGCAAGGAGAATGACACCAATGCTGAAGATTAGCAAATATGGGGAGTCAGTTTACGCAACCTTGCAATAGTGTGCTTTCAGAATAAACCTCACCTCAATTAGGTCTTTTGAGGGTTGTAACGTGATATGGTTTACGGTTTATGAAACAAAGGATATTAGGCTCAAAGTATGATTTGTACCCACCCCTTCTTCGCGATGTTCTCTAGTCCTACGTTCAGTTAATTCTGCACATATTTGTCTTCCAAAAGGGTTGATGGTGCAAGGTATGCTTGAAATGGCAGTCACCTTTATTTTGTTTTTGATGACTGTCAGTGATCCTTTGATTTTGATTTGATGGTCACTGAAACTTATTTTTGTTGAGGGTTCGAGGGCCTCTTTTGATTTTGTTTTTGATCCCTAACTTTTGCATGGACTGGTTTCGCTTTTCAAGTCCATCAGGATTGCATTTTTTTTACCTAAGTTTCCTTTGAGGTGCTCAACTTAGCAGGCTTTTGATTTTTTTTTCTTTTTTTTTTGGAGATTTGTGACTGCCAAATCATTGGTATTGATGAACAACTGACATGTCTTTTGGATTTTGTCTTTGTGATTTGAGTGCGTAATTGAATTAACTGAACACTACCCTGCCCCCAGGTTGAGTGTAAGGGTTTGAATATCCGAAGGAAACTACTACTTCTAGGCTCGAAGTGGTTTACTAGGGATTAACTCCTTGTCTCTCCAGTGTTTGGGGGTTGAAACAATGCATGTACATCATCGGCGGGATTCTATCCGAAAGCATACATTTTGCAATTATGGGTATTTCGTTGTCATCATCCTCCCTCCAATCATTGCTAAACGGCAGTTGATAAAGAGAATGAAGTGGAAATAAATGTGTCGGTGTTTTGTAGTAAATGGAAAAATGAGTGAATACGACATAACTGATTCAAAACATGCATAGTCAATACATTAAGAAAATCAAATACGAAAGGCAATGTTTAAAGCATACAGTACTTAAGCAAACAGAAACAAAATAACAAGAATGCAAATGACGGGATGGCAACATGACTGCCTTCTTCGGGGAATAAACTTGACTTGACTTGATGCTGACACTAGTTTGGCGATGGCAGCGGGTTTTTGATGACGTTTGGAGCCCTCCCATTGAACGTGAGAAACTTTTAGTCGATCATGTCTTGAACCTTGTGTTTGAAAGCTCTGCAGTCCTCAATTGTATGCCCTGGAGCACCCTTATGAAACTCACAATGAGCATTAGCATCATAATCTGGAGGAATGACAGTTGGAGGAGCCAAGTCTCTAGGAGTAACAGCCCTTTTTTCCAGCAATTGAGCAAAGATCTGAGCATATGACGTTGGTAAACGGTCAAAGTCTCTATCAGACCTCCTTGTCCTCTATTGATTGGGCTGACGTTGTTGAGCAGCTCTCTGTTGTTGATGTTGAGGAGGATACTGATACCCTTGTTGGTTGTGTGATTGTTGCTGAGGAGCCTGTTGCTGAGGCATCGGAGCTTGAACAGCTTGAACAGTTGGTTGATAAGGCATCGTAGCATATTGCGCAGCAGCAACATACGGATACTAGAAGTATGGCATTTGAAAAGGCATTGGAAGGGGAGCTTGTTGAGCTTGCCCTTTCTGAGCAGAGACAACATTTGTTTCGCCCTCTTTCTTTTTGTATCCATTGAAGGGCTTCTTGACTGCAGACTGACTGCTAGAACCTCCTTGGATCTTTCCACTTTTCAGACCTTCTTTAGTACTCTCACCGAGAATTACCAAATCAGAGAATCCAGCAGAAACATTACCAATTAACTTCTCATAGTATTAGCCTTGCAAAGTACCCATGAAGATGTCAATCAGTTCACGATCAACCAGAGGTGGATGCACTCTGGCAGCTAGCTCTCTCCAGCGTTGCGCGTACTCCTTAAAGGATTCGTTGTCCTTTTGAGCCATACTATGAAGCTGAGTACGATTCGGAGCAAGGTCAGTGTTGTATTTGTATTGCTTGACAAATGCATCAGCTAGATCATCCCAAGTGCGCACATTGCTACGCTCCAGCTGCATATACCATGCGAGTGATGCCCCAAACAAGCTGTCTTGGAAGCAATGGATCATCAGCTTTTCATCTTTGGCATAGGTAGCCATCTTGCGGTAGTACGTCTTCAGATGAATGTGTGGGCAACTGAGGCCTTTGTACTTCGGGAATTCCTGTACCTTGAACTTGGGAGGAATGATAACATCTGGCACCAAGCACATTTCCAGAGCATTAAGAGATTTTGAGTTGCGCCCCTCCATGATTCGGAGTTTCTCAGCTAGATAACGATACATTTTGATGGCTTCAGAATCCTGAGCATCAGTAGGATTGATAATTGGGATAGCAACATGGTAATTCTGTACCTCATCATACTGATCTAGCAGATTTTCTTCAGTATGAGGAATAGGAATCTGAGTGACAACAGGTTGGGCTTGCGGAATAGCTCCAACAGTAACTCCAGATGTTGGAAGTTGTTGAGGAGTGGCTCCTTCAGCGGCAGGAGTGAAGTTCATTGGTATCCCAGAAGTGATTGGATTGGGGACTGGAACTGAGAGTCCTAAGGTTGACCCTTGCACAGGCACATTGTTGTTGGCAGCAACGGCTTCATGCAGTTCTTCTTCTTTTCTGGCCATCATGATGGCTTCGAGAATCTGGTCAATCTTTCCCTTGATAGAATCCAACTCTTCTTTGAAGGCGGCTTGCTCTTGTTGAATCTGCTCCATTATACGTCTAGTGTTGGCTCGAGTTGCATACTGGTTTCGAGGAATCAGCTTGATTTACTGGAGAATGAAGGAAGTTGAAGTGAGATTCTGAGGTTGAAATGCAATGCAAGATGTATAACTGATGCAATGCAATGCAATGACATGAGATGCAATGTAATATGTAAGATCCAGGATCGCAGAATCAAACAGCTTCAAACAGTTCTGAGGTTGGCCGGAGATGACGGGTCAAGAACCACAGCTCGGATCAAAGAAAGCCCTTGGGTAGGTTTCTAAAATAGGTAGGTGCCTAGAGTTACGAATATATTTCGAAAACATTATAGCCACGACAAAGATTTGTTCGACTATAATATTCTCGAAATAATCTCGTCTAGGTGAGGTCTTCGTTTCTTCCCCACGAGAAAGATTCCTCGGAGGTGTCACTACACAACCATCGACACACAGGTTCCAAATAGGGTTCTCAGAATCTTAGATCGAGGTCGAAAATATTACTGTCAGGAAGTAATACGTTCGAGGGATCTCATCTGATTGGGGCATTCGCATTAACCCACAAGGAGTTAACACTACCAACCACCATGGATAAATAGGTTAATGGTCCTTGGGATCAACGACTCACCTCGAAAATATTACCGCCGTGGCAAAGATTCACCATAACAATAATATCTCCAAGGGAATCTACTCCAAGCGGGGTTTTCGCTTCAACTCACGCGGAAGGGACCACGCAAGCCTACACTACACAACCACCATCCTAATCCTAGGGTTTTTCTCGACTCGGGTGTAGACCCATCTCACAAAGTTCCCAATGTCAGAACAACCCAACAATGTCACAAAAGGTAACACAGATAAAGAAATAGGAAAGCAAGTAAATAAGGCAAGAAGAAAACATGCAAACGAAACTAACGAGCTTGCGGTTCGAATCAAGATAGGCTCGACTCCCTCTTGCATGGAGCAAATTTTCCCCAGCAGAGTCGCCAGCTGTCGCACGTCGAAAAAAATCGCTTAACCGAAGACACGACCCTCGCGCGAAAGGCGCGGGACACGGTTCGACGGAGTCGCCACCGAACTTTATTTATCCCAAAAGAGGGAAAGGAAAATATCGAGAAATCCTTTAAAGAGGGGTAAGAACATGGTCGTTGCAACCACATTCTGGGTTCGGGAGTCAGTTACGTGAGGGGAAGGTACGCGCACCCCCTCACGTCCGTTGTACTAATCGGGAACCTCTTAATTCGAATCGCGATGCTTGTTAGCTAAGTTTTTTTGTTTTCTTCTCAAAAATAAATGCAAAACGGTAAGATAAAAGGGAAAAGATGCTAAGGGATAAATGGGGTGGTTTAAGGATAGGGTGCTCGGCAAGATCATCGCAATCTTGTGCCTAAGTATGCTCATTCGGACGAGAATGAGTAATCATAGCAATCGTAGTTCGACTACGAGGTTTGACGGAAAAAGATGGTAGTGTGGATGCAAACGGGGAAAAAGAAAAACTGTGCTCTCCAAGATCATCACAATCTTGTGCCTACGTATCTTTACTCGGACGAGAATAAAGAATCAGAGCAGTCGTAGTTCGTGGTACGCCCACGAAACAAGGGAGTTGGTTGATTTTTAAAAGAGGCATCAATTGCTCACACACAAGTAAGAGAACTCGCACCCAAACAATCGAAGGAATATCAAAGACTTGAACCCCCATTTTTCACCTTGATAGAGTTTTGATAGTTGTTAGTCATTTTGAGGTTTGATTATGAAAGTCCGCTTGACATGGGATCAAGGGTTTATTGTATGCGCTTGGTTATTTTGAAAAGGATTTGATTTTTTAAAAGAAGAGGCGTCAATTGCTCACACACGAGTAAGAGAACTTGCACCCAAACAATCGAAGGAAGATCAAAGACTTGAACCCCCATTTTTCACCTTAAAAGAGTTGCGATAGTTGTTAGTCGTTTTGAGGTTTGATTATGAAAATCCGCTTGACGTTGGATCAAGGGTTTATTTGTGTGCGAAGAGGTTAGTTTGAAAAAAAAAATTGGTTAGAGGTTGATATGAAAATGGCTCGACGACGAGTCGAGGGTTTGGTTGAAAATAGGTTTGTTTGAAAATGGCTCGACGACGAATCGATAATTAGTTTGAAAATGGGTTGTCTATGCTAGTCCCTAGGGGTGCTCCTTGTAAACAAACCACAATCAAAGAAACAACAAATGCGTACATCGGAATGGGAGCGGGGTACATGTAAAGTACATGGGATTACATGAAATAAAAGGTCTCATTGTAAGGTAGCCCAAGAGGAAGTCGTGTGTGTACGAGGTGTACTAAACTAAGCCTTGAGCAAGAGTCGGACAAGAGCTCTAAGCAAAGGATAGTAACCAACAGTCCACTAATTAGTGTTTTAGGGTTTCGATAATTGTTAGTGTGTTTTGATTAAAGTATGAACAAAGAAACAAAAAGAGGGTTAGATGAATAAGTATGAATAAGATATGAACAATGATAATAAGATAATATGAACAATAATATAATCAAGATAATATGAACAAGATATAATATTGGCATAAAAGTAAATCAAGATAATATTTGACGGAAAGTAAAGTTAATTGTTAGTTAATTAGTTGTTAGGAGCAAATGATACGGGACATGTAGAGCTAAACCATCGTAGCAGGATCTATGACGAAGATCACACTATAGGAGGATACGCAAATTGATCTATGTGCTAAAACACGATGGAGAAATGATATTGAGAATCATTCTCCAATGAAATCATGCTACACGAAAAGAAAATGTGAAGATCTCATCTTAATCACAAACTTTTGTCGATTAATCGAAGGTAACCTATCACGATCCCAAAGTATAGAAAGATATCTCGATGATCACTCACTATAGATTTGAAATAATGAAGGTTAATCGCTTCAACCATCAACATTCGTGAATAGAAAGACTTCATCGATCGAAGATGAAAAAGAAGATACAAGAAGATGCGAAATGAAGTGACAACCGAAATGAAATCGAAATGGTCTCGTCTTAATCAAGATTTAATCGAGAAATCGATAATCTATGATATTTGACTTTCATTGACCGATAAAAAAGAAAAATAAATAGAATATGAAATGAAAAGGAAATCAAAAGTAAAATAAAATCGGTCTCGTCTTAATCAAGATCTTAAATCGATAATCGATAACCTATGATTTTTGACTTTCATTGACCAATAAAAAAGAAAAATAAATAGAATATGAAATGAAAAGGAAATCAAAATTAAAATAAAATCGGTCTCGTCTTAATCAAGATCTTAAATCGATAATCGATAAGCTATGATTTTTGACTTTCATCGACCGATAAAAAATAAAAAATAAATAGAATACGAAATGAAAAGGAAATCAAAATTAAAATAAAATCGGTCTCGTCTTAATCAAGATCTTAAATCTATAATTGATAAGCTATGATATTTGAATTTCATCGACCGATAAAAAAGAAAAATAAATAGGCCTCATATTGATCAAGATTGTAGATCGATTTGAATAAATCAACTAGTCAAGATGTTTGTTATATCATTGGCCCTTAAAATAAAATAAAAAATTAAAATGGAATAGGAATAGGAATTAATTTGAGAAAACATACTAAAAATTATTTATAAGGGTGTAAAAAATAAAATGTTGAGACAAATTAGAACATAAAAAAACATAAAAAAAGGGTATGCAGAATTGAAAGGAGGGTATGGTGTTTGAAGAAGAGGAATCATATAGGCCTAAAAGCCCAACATCCTCGCTCACTAATGATGACACGGGTTAAGAAAGAAATAAAGGGTGGATTTAAACAAATTGATAGCAACATTAATGGGTCATGAGACCCACCAACCCAACACGTTATCCATCAGAAATCCATTTCTCTTTTTAAAAGAAACAAAATAAATTAAATAAATGAATAAAACAAAATGAAAGAGGCACGGTCAGTGGAGAACGATGGGAAACAGGGGGTCCAAACAAGGTCAACGAAAAAAAAAAAGAACAATATGCTCAGATGCTCATCATTCTCATCGCGTTTCACGTTATCGAAAGCGAAAAGAATGCCAACGACAACGATTCTCTACCTTCTTCGCTCTTTCTCCATCGTTTCAACTTGCTCTGTTAGAGTTTGATCTTGAGGTTTCAGGTTTGATTACGATTTTGTTTCGATCAGGTTTATGTTCTTTTGTTTCAAGCACTCTTCTTCTGCTTCATCTCTTTCTCTCGCTCGGTTCGTCTTCGTTCAACATGTTCGCGAGTTTTGTTTTTGTTTTGGTTCGTCTGTCTCTTCTCTTCTCTCTGGATCTGATTTCTGTTTAGGTTTTTCTTTGGTCTGGGTTTTAGAGTGATGCTATTGGTTTTGTGATTACTAAAGAGGATGGTTGGGTGTTTGAAGGTTTGATTGAAAAGTTTATGAAAAAGTGTTGTGCGGTTATTGATGAAAGGAGAAAATTAATTTTGTGAATGGTTTAAAGAAGGAAGGAGGAGGTTTTGGGGAGAGACTTTGGCAGAGTTTTTGGTGGCTGTCGAGCTTTCGAATGAGAGTGAAATGGTCCTTATTTATAGAAGGATTTTGAGGGTAGAATAGGAAGAGGATGAAGAGAAATTCTTTGGGAATATTCTGCAAGTTTTATTTGCTGTGTAAGGTCCGTGATTTGCGGATGATGTTGTGTAGAATTGAGTGGCTTGGTGGTCGATTTGTCATGTGAGGTTTCAGTGTGTGGTGCGTTTTATGTACGATTTCGCAGGGATTTTGTTTTGTTGTGGAGCTATAGTACGCTGCGTTTTGTAAGTTGTCGTGTGAGGTTTTGGCATTTGTGGTTTGTTGTACGGTTGGCTCAAAGCTGGTAGTGAATTGGTGCGAAATGCGTTGCGTGTTAAAGCTAAATGGTTTTGCTTTTTTTTTTTCATTTGCAGGTTTAAAGGCCAGAATTGTGGATGGGTATGGCTAGAAAATGGTGTTCGTGTGGGGCACGGGTTGATCCATAGCTTGTGTATTATGTGTATGATTACTGATGTGGGTTTGTAATGGTTTGTATTGGCATGACAATTTGGTGGCCTTGAAGGTATATCATGGTCAGCTGCATAATTGTGGCTTGGAGGTTGCCGTGAGAAAAGGCTGAAATAAATGTGACTTTTTGGATGTACCGTGAATCATGATTAGGTCATCTTGCCATTTTGGACATTCATTTGGTGGGCCTTTATTGCGAACTTCTTATTGCAAATTTGGACTTTATGAACTTGGGCTTTTATGATGTCATTTGCAATTGAACTTGTAGTAATGAACTCAATTATTGTGATAAAAATTCGGTTTGAGCTTGAAATGTACTATTGGCGCCTTATGTTACTCCCTTTGGATTGCACTTTGAAACCTAAAAATAACTTAATTGAATTTTCCACATTATCACCACACTTGAATTGAACCCAAGAATCGTACTCAGAACTAATTTTTACCATCTTGAACCATGTTTGAAATACTTTAGCATTGAGAATCCTTGAACTTGATTCTTGATTCAAAATCATAACTATTAACATTAAAGTCCTAATTGAGATCTTGAATTAAGCACAAATCACTCTTGTGTTTGAATGAACTAGAGCCTTCTGAATCCAAATGGATTATTCCTGTGTTTTGACTGAATCATGTTATCCTTGAAATCAGAGGGATATGACTTGAAATTATGAACTAGACTGTCCAAAACTCTGGCTGCAAATATATTGAGCTCTAATGATCCTCAATCTTGAAATACTTGATTTAGAACTACCTGACAAACTGACCCACACACATATAACTTGAATTGGCGCAAACCCTAATTAAAACCTCAGTCACACATTACTTGAATCACGCACATTTAGCCTTGATCTTGAAACACATTTGTCTAACCATTGCACCTCAACCAATACTGCACACACCCGACTTGACAGAATTAAGCAACAGGAAAGAAACATATTTTTTTGGATTTTCTGGATAACGGTTAGTGGATGGAATATACAGATGAAAAATATTAACAGGTAGGACAAATTTGAGGTATGACAGATCATTCAGAATCAAGCTGTGAACTATTATCAAATACCTTCATTGGTATTAAACTCAGCATACTTGGTATCAGACTAAGAATCAAGATTACATTAGTATCAGATTCAAAATCAAGCTTTGATTGATCACAAAAATATCTTTTAATCAGATCAATAATCAAGTTATGATCCTCACCGAGTTCTGATAGAAACATGGTTCTGAGATGAAGGCCTGTTGTCTACTCAAACTCTGAAAAGTCATGATCTTAATTGGTGATCAAAATTGGTATATCTGAATCATGATTCTATAGATCCCAATATCTGACTTATAGAAATCAAGGGGAGACTACCCAGAAGATTCACATGTTAAAATCTATAATCTTCACAAGTCTGAAACTCAGGGGGAGTTTCTTATAAGACAGTGTCTGTTTCTGATAAATAGTGTGGCTAAGTTATTAGAAGAGAACTGCTCTGTCTCTGTGCTACATTGATTATACTGAAAAGTAGAAATTTCTTCAGAAGTCTCTGAAGTCATGAGACTCTGATACGATGTCTAAAGGATACAAGTTCTAAAGATCTGAAAATAAGAAGTTCAGATGAACAAGTTCAGATGCTTAAGACTTGTGTCCTCTTAGATGATAGGGAAGCATTCCTTCTCTATTCTATGTTCTGACAACTCAAAATTGTTATTTTGTGAGTCTTTGGATCAGATAAGATTCTAGATGATCACAGATAAAATTTTGAGGCTAACACATTCAGGGGGAGCTGCTGTTCTAGAATCTGAATATGTTCAGTTTTGGTGATTACCTTGTATAAAATGTTCTATCAAAATACATGGTTTTGTCATCATCAAAAAGGGGGAGATTGTTAGAACAAGAGTTGTCTCTGCAAGTCATCTCTATGTTTTGATATAATAATGAGTATTTGTGAAAGAACTATTTTATGTTCTAATGTTTGTTTCTGTGCCGATCATAATTATTAAAGATATTAGATCAAACAAACATGTTCAAAGATGTGCGTAAAAGATTACATGCGAGTTACTATGTGTAACACAAGTCGCAAGAAGCAAGTTTGCTTATGTATCTGAAAACAAGAAGAAAGATCCAAGGATGTCGATATTGTTGTTGCAATGCTCTAGTGGATTATGTTCTGAAGGTGTTTCAAATTCTGAAGATAAGCGAAGCTCCTGAAGAAAGAATCTGAAGAACCAAGTGCTGAAGACTCTAATGACTTGAAGTTATGAAGGTTGAAGGCTCTGAAGGCCAAGTGCAGAAAGACTCTGAAGACGAAAGTGTTTTGAAGATTAAGATTCAAATGATCAAGTGCTGAAGATTCTGAAGACAGCGTTTTGAGTGAACAAGGTTCTGAAGATTCTGAAGACTTGAAGCTTTGAAGATAAAGGGTTTCAAGACAAGTGTTGAAGCTCTGAAGACAGATTCCTAATGGACAAGTTTTGAAGACTAAAGACTTGAAGATTCTGAAGACCCAGTTATAAAGTCTCTACTTATGCTTCAATTAATTACCATCAGAAGTATCTGAAGATTTGAAGACAAATGCTACCGTTAGCAATGACTGTACACCGTACTAAAAAGATCTATCCCATCACTTCTGCAACAGTAAAAAGAAGATATAGCAGTACAACTTTCATCATTGCATAACGAATCTTTTCAAATAGCCAACAGCTCCTTAACATCTCTAATTTTCACCAGGCTATATAAAGAAAATAAGGAAGTGCTTTTGAGTGTCGTCGTTGTAATAATCGTCGTCCATGTCGTGAAGTCGTGGATCGTATGTCGATCAAGATCACCATCATCAAACACAGTTGCTGCTGTTAAAATGGAAACACGACCATTGTTTTTGAAACTAAAAGAATCATCTATCAATACAACAACAATCAGAAAGTACAGAAGTTGATGAACCAAGACATTGTTGAAAACAATCAAGTCATCAACCACTTCATCATCTGAGCTACGTTGAAGAACAGAAGCAAGGAGTTGTTGCTCGAAGCTTGCTCAACGAAGAAGATGAAGAAGATCTACAAGATGTCGTCAACTGTCAAATTAACATACATACTTGTAGAATCTGAAGATAGCAAGGAGTTATTGCTCATATCTTGCTAGAACACTTATGTGTTCATGTGTACTTAAACTTAGGAGTTTATCAGCTTATTTAGAAGTAATTAATGTAATCTCCAGAACAACTAATTCTATGTGAATTAGGATTCCTCAAGTTATCAGTGTGATCAGAGACTTGAGAAGACAATGGCTTGGTGTCATTGTGGAAATCCTGAAATATGGTCAATGATAGTCATATCTCAAAGAGGACCAATTGTGGGTCAGACTCATGTGAGATCACTGATGGAACTCATTGAAAATCCTAGAAGAATGGTCAGTAAATATTATATCCGTTAACTCGGATCCTTGAACGTTTAGCTATGAAATCATGATAGGAGATCTTGCGAGATTGGATTCTATTAGGTCAATGTCCGTTATATCCATTAACATGGATCCCTGAACGGTTCATTGTGGGTTAGTCACAGCTGCGGTTGTGTAGGTTGTTAGTCACCAGCGTTAGCCCGTGCATCTGTAATCGGATTTGAATATAGTGAATTAAGTACTTGTATTCAAGGCGAAATCACCTTGGAAGGGTGGACTTGACTAGCTTGAGAATGGCTCAAGTGATCCAGGATATATCGTGTGTTCTTTACTCTTGCTTATGCTTTGAAATATTATTTATGTTTATGTATCTGTTATCAGAACCTTGCATAGCAAGTCAGAAACTTGCAGCTTAACTCTGATAAGCTTCCGCATTGCAAGTCTGATTAATGCATCGCTTATTCAGATTCTCCCGGTTGCTTATGCTTCATGCATTGCACAATCTGAATGACGCATCGCAAGTCATTGTCTCTCAACGCAACTCTGATATTCTCTTAGCGTATTAACAATAAAAGGCGAAAAGTTGTATAAGATTTAAAACACAATTCAAACCCCCCCCCCCTTTCTTGTGTCTTTCTCACACCTTCAACTGTGTCATTTGCCTTCTGGATGTCCAGTTGCACTATACACCATGGAGAGAAATTCTTTCTACCATAGCCTCTCACCAGTTCCTGAGCCAGCATTATGATGTCATGTATCACCCTGCCTAGAATGAAAGCAGATTGGGAGTGGGGGACCTGATTACCAATCACTGAACCAAGCCTCTTGGTGAGGATCTTTGAAATGACTTTATAGATTATTGTGCAGCATGATATTGGTCGCATATCCTTAATTGTTTTTGCCTCAGGGCTTTTGGGGATGAGTGTGATTTGGGAACAGTTGAAAGCTTTGTAAATATTGGTTGTGCAATGAATTCCTTGACATCAGCTCTAACATCCTGCTTCACAATTTCCCAGATTTGTTTGAAGAAATAAGAGTTATATCAATCTATCCCTGGTGCCTTATTATCACAAATACTATTCATAGCCTCCCAAATTTCCTTATCTTCTACTGGCCTTATAAGATTCTGAGCATCCTCTCTATTGAGTGTCTTGCCCGATCTAATAACTGTGACATCCACACTTTTAAGATGTTGAGTTTTGGTGCCTATTAGTTGAGTGTAGAATGCCATAACTTCTTGTTATATCCTCTTGAGTACTCAGGATGTCACCATTCAAAGCTTGTAAGCTATATACCCCCTTCTGCTTATTCTTCTCTTTGAATGAAGCATGGAAGTATGCAGTATTACTATCCCCTAGCTTTAGCCAGTTGATCTTTGCCTTCTGTTTAAGCATGTGCTCTTCTAAGTTGTTCAGGTGAATAACCTTGTCAGTACATTCCTTTACTTGCTGCATGAGGTTTTGATTCAGAAGGTCCCTATGGAGCATGTCTTGTATTTGGAGCAAATTCTGCCTTGCCTAGGTTAATTTCATTTGGTTTGTTGTAAGCTTCCTTATCAGGGGCTTTTGATGATGTTGTAATCTTTTCAATTTGGTCCACAACCTCTTCATATGACTCCCCTCTACATCAAGACACCAACTACTGGCCACAGTGGGCAAAAAGCAGTCATCATGTGTAAGACAGTTAAGAAATTTAAACACGGCAGGTCTCCTTGTATCATAGTCTGGTATGGTAATTTTGATAGGATTATGATCTGAGGTGTTAGGAGCCAAGATATCCACCTCTGCATCCGGGTAAGTTTGGTACCAATCAATATTCCCCAATACCCTGTCAATTCTAGAGCATATGATCCCTTGATTGTGTTTATTAGTCCAAGTGTAGTGTGGTCCCTTAGTGTTAGCCTCAAACAGACCAGTCTTAAGCATCATAGTTCTAAGATCCCTATACTCAGCCTCAACTATATCTTTACCTCCAATCTTGCCTTTGCTGGATAGAACATTGTTAAAATCCCCTATAACTATCCATGGGCCTGATGTGTGGTTCCCAATATCTTCTATTTCTTTCCACAAGGTCCTTCTATGTTCCAACTGATTCAAGCCATAAATGACAGTAATTGTTTGTCTCAGTGTCTTGTCTAGTGCATGTACCTCTATATGAATGAATTGAGCATGAGTTTTGAGTACTTTAATACTTTGGTTTATTGCCACAAGAGCCATATTCTACCATTAGAGTGATTATCATAATTATCCACAAAGTTCCAATAATTTCCAAAAGCTTTGCTAATTCTACTTGCATTATTCTTCTTAACCCTAGTTTCCAATAAAGCACAGATTGGTACACTAAACGTAGAGATATAGGAGCTTATATCTCTGTGTCGTGCTTACTTATTAATGCCCCTAACATTCCATGAGGCTAACATGGATCTATTTGGGGATCCTCCTTAGAACTTTCTCCAATTCTTAAGGGGGTAAAAGGGTTTTGGAAATCAACAAAAGCACTATTTTTTGTAGGGGTCATACCTTTTCTTATGTTCTCAATAGTATATGCTTTTGTGATTAGAGTCCATTCCGCCCCTGGTTTGTCTTGGCCTGGTGTGGGTTTTTTTGCTGGGAGTTGTTCTTTGGTGCTACTGTGGGTTGCCTATCTTGTATTGTTCGTTCTACTTATTTTGGCTTCTGCTGCAGAGTGTTGGCTTGTCCCTTGTTTTCTACTGGTCTCCACAATTTTGTAGATTTGGTCGGGTGTTTTTGGTGTTCACAATCATGTCCTATTTTCAGACATGTTTGACACAACTATGGCCTTCATTCATATTCCACTCTTTGTTCCATTAGCTTTCCTTTATGATCTCTGATGTTGATGTTATCTTTAGGTCGTTGGGTGATGTCTACCTCAATAAGCACACGAGCATACGAGATTCACAATTTCTTTGCCGTACATTCATCTGTTGTTACTGGGTTCCCAATTGCGCTCGTTATCTTCGACAGACTTCGTTCCCCCCACAAATGCAGAGGTAGCTTAGGGAAGGTAACCCATAGAGGCAAAACACGTAAAAGATCCTCCTTCACCTCAAACTCTGGCGTCTTTGAATCTCACAATAAAGTATCCCTCGTCATTATAGTATAACTCCGTCATCTTAACATAATTCGATGTGTTTTCCATAAATTTCTTGACTGCGTTTATTGATAATGATTCCCCCAATGCGATGAGAATCAACGCATCTTTCCAGAAGGCTAGTTCATCCTCTACATCCGTGTCATCAATTTTGATTTCAGTCGCTTCATCTACCATGTCTGGTGCCACGAATCCTACCGCCATGCCTGTATTTAACGTTATGTTTCCCTTTATGACGTTCACCCATGGTTTTTCAATTAGTTTCTCCTTTTGAATCTGTTGTTCATCGTTGTTTTCACTGTCTTCATGGATTGGGACGGCCTTTGGCCCCTCAGTGTTCTGTTGGATCAGGTCTATCGTAGTGTTTGGGGACGAGGATTCAATGTTCGCCCCTTGTTGTGCATCTTTATCAAGGATTGGTTCTGTAATGGCCTGCGTAATGATCGTCCTTTCTGCCCCTTTTCGGTGCGCCGCCACCTGAGTTCTCATCCGGCCGACACCGCGCTTTCCCGTGGCTTTTCAATTCCTAGCAGAGCGGGACTTTTAAATACAAAGTGATTTTTGCTTTCATTGATAGTTTATTTGTAACTTTATCTATTATTATAGAATTGATAAATATAATAGATATATTAATAAACTAATTTATAAGTTTTTATTCCATATCCCTTATTTTATCTTTTCCTCTCTCTAATGAGACAAAATATTTTTCAAATGAGATAATTGCTAATTAATTGTTAATAAAGGTTAATAAATATATTGTCTAAGAATCAATCAATAATCATAGTTGAATGATATTTTTGTGAATTTTCTCCAACTTCTTGATCACCACTCAGTCAAGCACATTGAAAAAGGTTAGCAGGAATGACCATCAACATTACTAATGGATTGCTTTCTTATACTGTTTGAGATTTGAAAGTGAAAACTTTTATACTTTACACTCTTTTTTTTATAAGTAAATTCATTCCAACTAAAATGGAGGGACAACTAAATACAATCCAAACACCGACAATACAACATTGATGCCCCAACTATAAAAAAAGGCAAATAAAGTTGGAATACCAAACATCCATTACAAGAAATCAATTGGATGTTTCGTCCATTCATAAAATGTATATGAAGAACACTTTGAAGAACCTATGGATAAACACATCCAAGAAATATGTCTAATTCTATTGACTAAGCCGTCAACATTGCAAATACCATCATTGAAAATGATTTGATTTCTTACCCACCAAATGATCCCTGTAATTAACACTATCTATCCGAGAGACTTTGATCCAATCCGATATTATTCTCCAAACAAATATGCTCTTTGGACAATTAATCAACACATGATCTAATATTTCCACCTCATTAAAACAAAACACACAAACCATGTCATGTAAAAATATAACACTCTTTCACATCTAAAGATATGACTAATAAATTAAAAAAAAAACATTTAAATAATGTAGCCATATGTAAAATTATAGGTTTTAGGGGAGAATTCAATATAGTAAAAGAAATTACATAATCTCTTTTTATCATACTCTTTCATCCTATAGATAATTGTTAGATGTCAATCTTACCTTAATTTAATAATGTATTTTGGGCATTTTTCAAACTCTTTTGTGTTGATTTGTTGATATCGCTACTTGAAAGCTGCCATTCTTTAATTGTTTGAAAATATCTTTGGTACCTTAAATTTGTGTGCTATTGTACAAAAAATTTGAATTAGGTCATCAAAGTGTGAGACACAAGGAAAGTGAACAAAGTTGCCAAAGGAAAAGGAGAAGATCAGAAAGTTCGCTGGGCGAACTTTGTAGCAAACATTTGCTTTGCGAACAACTGGCAAAGAACCAGCGAATACTCCCAGATTGGTGGAAGTAGCAAAAGGCAACTAAGTTCACAGTGCGAACAAACCAGCGAAGGTTCGCAGTGGCAACGCTTCAGCGAAGAGCTAGCGAAGCATCCCAGACTTAAGACAGTAGCTTAAGGGGTATAAGTTCGTTGTACGAACTTGTAGGTGAAGTAGTTTGCAGGGCGAATAATCATTCGCACAGCGAACTTCAGTGTTGTCTCATGGGCGGTTTAATTGTACAGAGGCACATCAGGTGCCTAATTTGATGTTCGCTGGGTAATAATCTGTTTGCAATGCGAACATGACAGATCTTGAATGTATTATTTAAGCATTTTTTCTCATTTTTGGGGATTATAACTTCACTTTACACACCAAAACCTATTTTTGTGATTTTTTTTTGAAATTTTGGTTAAGCAGATCACTAAGATGTCAGACAGGATGTCGTGACACTTGATCTCTGCTTCTCACAAGGATTAAGGAAGAACAAACGTAAACTGCAGAAAGTAAACAACGCACAGAAATTGTTAATCCAGTTTGGTGATCAACAACACCTACGTCTGGGGGCTACCAAGCCAGGAATGAAATCACTAAGTAGAATTGGTTCTAAGCTAAACTCCAACGCTTACAACTTAGCACCTAGAAACTACCCTTCCTAGATTTCTACCTAAGACTCTTCCTAGGTATGAGACCCTTCTCAATTCCCTTCCAATCACAGCAGTGACTGAAAATATTACAACTCAATAAACTATCCTTCTCTAGTATTCACAAAATACACGAGAGGCTCACACAAGTACAACCCTAGTACTTCTAAAAACAGATACAAATTCAACTCGCTTAAACTAGGTTAAATCCAACCTATTTATATTCTATAACACAACTGGACTTGGGCTTCAAAAGCGCAGCAATTCTGCTCCTCAGAAACTGCGACCTAATCCTTTCTTCAATCCCAAGTTTCCAAAAATGTCTCCTTACAAGGAAACCGCATATTCCATTTAGAATCAGAATCTCTGATTCCACAATCTCAGATGCCACCTGGAATCAAGTCATATTCCAAACACACATGGCACACCTGTTACCAAAATACAGTTATTCCAAACAGTAACAGACAAAGATGTCGAATCCACCTGATATGACATCTTGTCTAACATCTGAACCTGCAGTTAGTTCATAATGTCCGGACATCTTGTCCAACATCTTTCTACTAAGTTATTTTTACCAAAATTAATGCCAGCCTCAAAGGCTAGGACTCATCAATCTCCCCCTTTGGCAGATTTTGGCTAAAACTAACTTTCATTGACCTGCAGAAACAAATCAGGGAGACCAGCAACAGAGCAGCTGCAGAAACTAAACTTGTCTCCCCCTAAATCAGTACAGATCTACTCCCCTTCAGTGGTTAGTAGACAATCAGCAGTGGTTAGTGATGTTAGTATTTCTCCCCCTTTTTAGCCATAATATGACAAAGGTAGAAGGACTAACTCAAAAACCAATAAACCAGTTCATAGAAATTAAATTATACACCCAACAGAAATAAAAATTATCCTAGGCATTCAGCCATTACACAACCATAAGTAAACAGAACAAAAACTAGAGTAAGAGAGAGTACTGAAAAACCCTCTCAATATGGTGGGAATACATATTTAGAGACCAGAATATCATTCCCACAAGCAGTGGAAAGTTATACTTCATCAGATAGGCAAACTCCAAGCTTGCCCCTCAATGTCTCAAATTGATTTGCATTCAAAGCTTTAGTGAAAATTTCAGCAAGTTGATTTTCTGTGGCCACATGTTCCAGAGTGATAACTTTGTCCTCCACCAGGTCTCGAATGAAGTGATGTCTGATGTCAATGTGTTTACTTCAGCTGTACTGAATTGGATTCTTTGAAATATTGATTGCACTCAATTTGTCACAGAAGAGTGTCATAACATCTTGTGGGACATTGTATTCAGTCAGCATTTGTTTCATCCACGTCATTTGAGAGCAGCTACTCCCTGCTGCAATGTATTCAGCTTCATCAGTAGATAAGGAGACACAGTTTTGCTTTTTGCTGAACCAGGAAATTAAATTGTTTCCTAGAAAAAAACATCCACCAAAGTGCTTTTTCTATCACCAGCATTTCCTGCCCAATCAGCATCACAATATCCAATTAATAGAGAATCAGAATTGTGTGTGTAGAGTAATCCATAGTTACATGTTCCATTCACATACTTCAGAATTCTCTTGACCTGATTAATATGACTAGCTTTGGGTTCAGCCTGATATCTTGCACAAACTCCTACTGAGAATGTTATATCAGGTCTATTAGTTGTAAGATATAGGAGACTTCCAATCATGCTTCTATAGAGACTCTGATCAACACTTACACCATTCTCATCTTTTGTCAATTTCAGGTGAGTAGGAGCAGGAGTCCTCTTGTGTTTTACATTTTCCAAGCCAAACTTCTTAACTATATTCTTGGCATATTTTCTTTGAAAAAGAAAAATGGAATCTTCCATTTGTTTGACTTGGAGACCAAGGAAGTAGGTTAATTCTCCGATTAAACTCATCTCAAACTCAGATTGCATTTGCATAACAAAATGTTGGACCATCTCTTCAAACATTCCTCCAAAAACAATGTCATCAACATAGATTTGTGCTATCATGAGATTACCTTCCCTTTCTCTGACGAAGAGAGTTTTATCAATTCTCAGTCAGTCTTTCATACCAGGGCCCTTGGAGCATGTTTCAACCCATATAAGGCTTTCTTCAGCTTAAAGACATGATATGGAAATGTTGGGTCAACAAAGCCTTTAGGTTGTTCCACATAGACTTCTTCACTTAGATATCCATTCAAAAAGGCACTTTTAACATCCATTTGAAAGATTTTGAACTCCAGAAGACATGATATTCCAAGGAGCAGTCGCACAGACTCCAGTCTAGCCACAGGAGCAAAAGTCTCATCAAAATCCACTTCCTCTATCTGAGTATATCCCTGTGCAACGAGTATGGCCTTGTTTCTTGTGACGACTCTGAGTTCATCAGACTTGTTCTTAAATACCCACTTAGTTCCGATCACATTTGATCTTTCTGGTCTGGGTACAAGATCCCAAACATCATGTCTTTTGAACTGCCATAGCTCTTCTTGCATTGTATTAATCCAAAATTCATCTGTCAAGGCCTCTTTGACATTCTTAGGTTCCATCTTTGACACAAAACAGGCACTTGCCACCACATCTCGTGATCTGGCCATCCTGCCTCCATTTGGGTCCCCTATTATGAGTTCCTTAGGATGATCTTTCTGTATTCTGATGGAAGGTCCCTTGTCAACTCTCTCGGTCACAGTAGATTCATGATTGTCATTGTTGGGAACATCAATATCTTCAGAGTTATTTTAAGGTGTTTCAACATCCTCTGTGACATCTTCCTCTTCCATTGAGAAAATGCTCCAATATCATTTGTAGTTTCAACCTCCATAGGAGAGTCATCAACCACAAAATTTATGGACTCCAAAACTACTTGAGTTCTTGAATTATAGACACGGTATGCTCTGTTGTTTGTGGAGTAACCTAGGAAGATTCCTTCCTCACTCTTGGGATTCATCTTTCTCCTCTGCTCACGGCCCGCCAGAATGTAGCATTTACTTTCGAAGTCATGGAAGTATTTCACAGTTGGTTTTCTACCCTTCCATAGTTCATACAATGTGGCAGATGTTCTAGACCTGATGATTACCCTGTTTAAGATGTAGCGTGCTGTGTTCATTGCTTCAGCCCAAAAGTGATACGGGAGTCTCTTTGCATGGAACATGACCCTTGCACACTCTTGAATAGTTCTATTTTCCTCTCAACCACACCATTCTGTTGGGGAGTGATGGGTGAAGAGAACTCATGACTAATTCCTTCTAAGGAGCAGAACTCATTAAACTTGTTGTTCTCCCATTCCTTCCCATGGTCACTTCTTATTCTGACTATACCGAAGTCCTTTTCTCTTTGAAGTTTCTGGCACAATCCTTTAAAAACTTCAAATACCTATGATTTCTCCTTAATAAAGTGCACCCAAGTGTATCTAGAGAAATCATCAACAACCACATGGGCATACCTTTTTCCTCCAAGATTTTTGACCTGCATAGGTCCCATTAAATCCATATGGAGAAGCTCTAAGTTCTTTGAGGTGGTTTAATGTTGAAGCCTTTTGTGTGACATTATAGTTTGTTTACCAATCTGGCATTCCCCACATATCTTCCTTTCATCTATCTTAAGATTTGGAACCCCTCTGACAGCTTCCTTGGACATGACTTCTTTCATTCCTTTTAAGTAAAAATGGCCCAGTTTCTGATGCCATAATTTCACGTCATCCTCCCTTGATAACAAGCAGGTGGAGGGACACTGAGTTTCGTGAGGAGCCCACAAGTAACAGTTATCCTAGGATCTAGTACCTTTCATAATGAGTTCTTCTTTATCATTTGTAACAAGGCACTCGGATTCAGAGAAGTTTACCTTAAGACCTTGGTCACACATTTGGCTGATGCTTATTAGATTTGCAGTCAATCCTTTGACGTACAAAACCCTATCCAGGCAGGGCTGACCTTCATACTTCAGCTTGCCAACACCTTTTATTTCTCCTTTTGAACCATCTCCAAAGGTGACATGGCCAGTGGGATGAGGTTTGATGTCAGCTAAAAACATCTTCACACCAGTCATGTGTCTGGAGCAACCACTGTCAAAGTACCAGTCTTCTTTGGCAGAGGCTCTCAGGGAGGTATGGGCTATAAAAGCTACAGTTTGATCCTTAGGGATCCACTTCTTCTTCCCTTTGGGAACCTTCTTTCTTCTTCTGAATCGTGTTGATGATTTAGGATATCCATTCAACTTGTAGCAAAGAGCCTTTAATGACTAAACTTCCCACAGTAATAGCATTGTTTGTCATGTTTCTGTTTTCCTGGAGAGTTGTTCTGAGGCCTTTGATGATGTTGAGACATCTTTCTTGACATCACCTGGAATGAGTTCCCTCCAGTCCTATGTCCTTTGATCTCAAATTGATCATTATAGCCAACACCCTTTCCACTTCCGGCATTTCTTCCTGACATAAGGATTTCATCTAACATATCTGAGCTATTGTTCATCATCCTTATATACTTGGTCATGTTGTTGAGTTTGGATTTTAACCACTCCACTTTATCCTCCAACTCCGAGATCGTTTCCAGGTGGTTCAATTTTTCGTCACAAAGTTGTGAGATAAGATTCTGCTAATCTTGTCCTAGTTGGTACAATTCAGCAAAGTCATTAGGGTTGAGAGATCCCTTATCTGACTCCTTGTCAGAATCATACACTCCAGTCATTGCAGACTCCTTCTTAGTAGTCTCTCCATTGCTTGAGGAGCCATCCTTAGACCACGAGGTGGATAGACCTTTTTTCTCCTTCTTGTGGTACGTGGCACACTCACCTCTTGTATGTCCAAAACCTCCACACTCAAAGCACTGAATTCCCTTCCCTCGGTTGGGTTTCCTATCATAGCTAGGTCTTCTTCCAAAGTTTCTTGATCTATAGATGTCAGAAGTCTGAGTCTTGACATTTGTCTTAGAATTTTCATCCAATTACTTTGCCAGTTGATGAAATTGTTTTTCAAGGAACCCTACAACTTTGGACAAATCCTCTTTAGTGTCACCCTCTTCTAGGTTGGTCACAAGGGCAAGACTTTTCTTCTTTTCATCCTTTTCGCTAATAGCCATCTCAAAGGTCTGGAGTGATCCCATGAGCTCATCTACCTTCATGGTATTTATGTCCTTAGCTTCTTCAATAGTTGTCACTTTCATATCAAACCTCTTGGGAAGAGGCCTTAGAATTTTCTGAACCAACTTGACTTCAGGAATTTTTTCTCCAAGGTCACTAGACGTGTTGGCAATATCAACAATATTCATATGAAAGTCATGTATACTTTCGTCTTCTCTCATCCTCAGGTTCTCAAACTTAGTAGTGAGAAGCTGAAGTCTTGAGGATTTGACTCGAGAGGTGCCTTCATGTGCAGTCTTCAGGATTTCCCACGCATCCTTTGCGACAGTGCAATTCTTTATGAGTCTGAAGATGTTCTTGTCCACACCATTGAACAAGGCATTCAAGGCTTTGGAATTTCCTTGAGCAAGCTTATCATCTTCATCATCCCAGTCTTCTTCAGGTTTCAGCTCATCATTGAGCTTTCCTTCTTCATCTTTGATCTTTGGTGGATCCCACCCCTTAACCACAGACTTCCAAGTCTTTCCATCCAAAGACTTGATAAACGCCACCATGCAAACTTTCCAATAATCATAATTGGAACCATCAAGAATTGGCGGTCTATTCAGAATTCCTCTTTCTTTATCCATCGAACCAAAAAGTATTGTCCCTGAATCTCACCCAGATACAGAGCAGGATGCCTGATCTGATACCAATTGAAATTCTGGTTAAGCATATCACTAAGATGTCAGACAGGATGTCGTGACACTTGATCTATGCTTCTCACAAGGATTAAGGAAGAACAAACGTAAACTGCAGAAAATAAACAACACACAGAAATTGTTAACCCAATTTGGTGATCAACAACACCTATGTCTGTGGGCTACCAATCCAGGAATGAAATCACTAAGTAGAATTGGTTCAAAGCTAAACTCCAACGTTTACAACTTAGCACCTAGAAACTACCCTTCCTATATTTCTACCTAAGACTCTTCCTAGGTATGAGACCCTTCTCAATTCCCTTCCAATCACAGCAGTGACTGAAAATATTACAACTCAATAAACTGTCCTTCTCTAGTATTCACACAATACACGAGAGGCTCACACAAGTACAACCCTAGTACTTCTAAAAATAGCTGCAATATTCCACACGCTTAAACTAGGCTAAATCCAATCTATTTATATTTCAAAACACAACTGGACTTGGGTTTCAAAAGCGCAGCAATTCTGCTCCTCAGAATCTGCGACCTAATCCTTTCTTCAATCACAAGTTTCCAAAAATATCTCCTTACAAGGAAACCGCATATTCCATTTAGAATCAGAATCTCTGATTCCACAATCTCAGATGCCACCTAGAATCAAGTCATATTCCAAACACACCTGGCACACCTGTTACCAAAATACAGTTATATCAAACAGTAACAGACAAACATGTCGAATCCACCTGATAGGACATCTTGTCTAACATCTTAACCTGCAGTTAGTTCATCGTGTCAGGACATCTTGTCCAACATCTTTCTGCCAAGTTAGTTTTACCAAAATTAATGCCAACCTCAAAGGCTAGGACTCATCATTCTTCATCCAAGAGTGGTATTTTACATAGAGAAGCTGAATTCGCATCCGAGTTCGATTAGAGGGTAGCTAAACACCTTTGTGTTAAGATTAGAGGTAGTTAATCTCGCTTGTATGTATTTCTTTTGATCTATTGTATGTGAGCAAGGTTTATGATCAATATATGATGAAGTTGTTTGCTTTTATTGTTGTATTTATGGTTTGATTCACTCTAGACATAGATTTATCAAATCTTGATCTAATGTCTTCATCTATTAACAACCAAACTCTAGACATAGATTTGGGATTTAATATTTGATTTGTATTGGTCTTAATTTTTATTGTTTCGATTGTTGGTTTGAGACATCATTTAATGATTTACACAATAATACCCACGAAGTCGCTTAAGACATAAACGGATTCGCGAGGATACGCGATTGTATTGATCGACACTAAGTTCACATGCTTGATTAAACGGATACATCTTTGCCCTAATTTACTCTTTGCAACAAACTTATGTTACAAAAAGAGAAATGTTTTGAAAACTCTTTACTTAGAACGGTAAACTATTGAACGGCGAGCATCTATATATCTTGCGTAAAATCCCTGTGGATATGATAAAACACCCCCGAAAATACTTTTCAACAAAATGGCGCCGTTGTCGGGGATTGTTAAGTAGGACATTGCAAGCATTGCAATAGTTTAGTGATTTTAAGATATTTGTATTGTGAATCTCTTACCTCTGTAATTCTCTTGTGCTTTTTAATTTGTTTGGCTAATGTGTTTATGCGAGGGAGTGTACCTGCAGAAGAACTTCTTTTTGATCCTAAGATTGAAAGACCTGCTCGTAGGCTCAATAGCAGAACAAGGCGGAGATGGCAACTTGCTAGAGAAAGACAAGAGTGAGGATAATCTTCTTCATCCAGACCAATTGTTACGCCAGCCATGGCAGATCCACCACCTCCACCACCTAATGCTTCAACACCATGTACCAACAGTCTGAGGCATAATCCTCAATTTGCTCGCAACGCCCACAATGGGAGGCATTCTGAGATGAAGACCAGAATTCTTGCGCTTCTATACCAAAACCCTTTTACCAATATGGATCATGAGGGTCCTTTTACTCATCTCACAAAATTCTATGAAATTGCAGGTGCAACGGGAGCGCCTGAAGGTAAAGAGAATCATTGTTCAAGAGACTATTTTCGCATTCCTTAATTGGGAAGGCAAAGGAATGGTATCTTGATCAATCAACTTTAGTTATGACGAACTAGAATGTGTTAGAAGAAAATTTCCTTGAACGATTTTTTCCACACAATCGATTCATGGAAGCAAAGACGGCAATTGTGGTATTCTCTCAAGGTGGAAATGAATCTCTCAATGAAGCTTGGGAGAGGTTCAAATCCATGCTACAAAAATGCAAGGGTCACGATTTTGATGAACTTACTCAAGTACACATCTTCTGAAACGGTCTAAAACCAGCCCACAAGACTTTATTGGATGCTACTTTTGGTGGATCGTTAATGTCCAAGAGTGCCAAAGAAGCCATTATTATTATTGATAAGATGTCACTCAATGATCATCAAGGAAATCATAATCCTGGTACAACGCAACGGAAGCTGGGCATGATCGAGTTGGGAACAAATGATGTGATTCTTGCTTAAAATAAATTGCTTTCACAACAAGTGGAGTTGTTGACCCAACAAATGTCAAAACTTCCACAACAAATCAAAGAAGTGCAAGAAGTTCCCAACAATAACAACCAAGTGGCGAGTTGTGAGCTTTGTAAGGGAGATCACTCTACCGGGTATTATCCTTTAGTTGTGGAAGAGGCAAATTATACAGGAAATCAAAACCAAGGATATCAACCTCGACCACCTTACCAACAAGGCAACCAATGTTACCAACAAAGAGGTAATCAAGGTTATCAACAACAATGGAGGCCTCAATATGCTGGAACATCAAACCTTCAAAATCCTTATCAACCTACACAAGCTCAAGGTGGAAGTAAGTTGGAAGATACTTTCACTCAATTCATGCAAATTTTGATGGCCAACCAAAAGAGTACCGATGCTTCTATACGGAATCTTGAGACTCAAATTGGGCAAATGTCTAAGCAATTAGCCGAACAACCCAATGGGCCATTTTCGGCTAACACTCAAACAAATCCCAAGGAGCATTGCAAGG
Source organism: Lathyrus tuberosus (assembly GCA_022829125.1). Classification (NCBI taxonomy): domain Eukaryota; kingdom Viridiplantae; phylum Streptophyta; class Magnoliopsida; order Fabales; family Fabaceae; genus Lathyrus; species Lathyrus tuberosus. The sequence continues at coordinate 11,531,641 of JALAZF010000025.1, read as the reverse complement.
CTATATTTACTAGAAGTGGTAGAGAACTTGGTAGAAGCATTGAAAAAATGTTATGAAGAAAGACGGAGTAGTTGAAAAGGAAAATGAGATTGTGGAGGAAAGTGAAAAAAATGATGTAGAGGAGAAGTTGAAAAAAGAGAAAAAAAAGAAGAGTATGAGAGAGAAGTTCTACAAAAAAAAGTTACCATACCCTCTTGCTCCTATGAAAAAAGAAAATGATAGGCATTATGCGAGATTCTTGGACATATTCGGTCGGTTGCAAGTAACCATTCCTTTTTCCGAGGCTCTCGAACAAATGCCTAAGTATGCCAAATTCATGAAGGACATACTTACGAAAAAGAGGTACACGGATAAGGAAATCATTGATATTAATGCTAATTGTAATGTCGTTGTTTAAAGTATACTTCCGCGGAAGGAAAAAGATCTGGGAAGAGTAGATTTACCTATCACAATAGGTAATGATTTTAAATGCAAAGCTTTGATCGACATGGGTGCTAGCATTAATTTGATTCCGTTGTCCATGGTAAAAAGGCTTGAAAACATGGAAATGAAATCAACCACCATGACATTGCAACTTGCGAACAAGTCAAGGACTCGTCCTCATGGGGTTGTGGAGGATGTGTTATTGAATTAGCCAAATTTTTATTTCTGGTTGATTTTGTAGTCATGGATATGGACGAAGACGAGGATACTCTGATCATCCTTGGCAGGCCCTTTATGAAGACTGCAAAAATGTTGGTCGATGTTGATGAAGGTATCATGAAGGTGCGTACTAGTGAGGAAGAAGTGTGTTACACACTTTTTAAAAGGAGTGTTGTGTTCAAGTCTATTGGAGGATGGATATCGCGAGAAAAACGAAGATGCGAGAGTTGCATTAACGAAAAAGAAGGATAAAGATGCTAAAGTGGCGATGATGAAGTCATGTTGGCACTTTTCATTCTTGAAGAAAATTGGAAGAAAACTGGTCATGATAATGATTGAAGTCTTTGTTCTTGGAGTGTTTTTCTCGGAAGCTAATCCATGAGCTTTTAGTTTCGAGATTTCAAACCTCTTGACCGTCGAGCTCAAATAACGTTAAACAAAGTGCTAGTTGGGAGGCACCCCAACATTGTAAGTATTCCTGCATTTTTACTGTTTTTTTGTTAATATAGGTTGTTTAGAGTGATTGTGGAGGATGTACCAAGCAGAGAGCAAAAATTTTCAAAATTCTGTCATCTTCGCTGGGAAGTTCGCACTGCGAACCTGGAGCGAGAATTCGCTGGCAAGTTCGCACGACGATCTGAGCGAGACAGACATTTTAAGTCTACTGCCACATCACTTAAAAGGTGAGAAATATTGGGTGGGCCAGATGCTATGGCCCAAGACTCATTCTTCAGATTTTGTTGAGGAAAAACCTACCCCAACTCACTTTCCACTCTCACTTCACAAACTTTTTCCATTCTCACTCTCATAAATATCTCACGCACACTTTGAGCTTTTGCAACCTCTTGTTGTTCTCCAAGCTAATCCTATCAACAAAACAAGTTTGATTTTGTATTCTCTCCTTTGATTCTTCTTAGTAACGTATGGTTAGGGTTAGTTTTGGAACTTAAATAAAACTTGATTCTAGGTTGAATAGTTGCCAATGCATGTTCTGTTATGTGGATTCTTTTATTGTGCATGTGGGTTTTATCATTAAGTAAAAATAGAATGTGTTTGTGGAAAAATCTATGTGAATTTAAGCATGTAGGAAGAACCTGCAGAATCAAAATTTGCAAGGTTCGCTATGAGTTCACACAGCGAACCTGGGGCGAGTATTCGCCATGGCTTCGCCTAGCAAACCTGGGGCAAGTATTCGCCATGCCTTCGCCTCACGAACATAGGGGCGAACATGTCAGACTTTTCAAAAAATTTGGTGATGCTGAATTCTGGTTCTAATTCTATTTGTTTTGTTTCCTCACTAATGTAAATTGTGTATTGGCTGGTTGGTTTTGTTTGATGATTTTGCAGATGGCTCCTAAGATCGTTCCATCCAAGAAGCGAAAGGTCGGAAGCACATCACGTCTGGGTCCAATCCAGTTTGATACGGACAGATTCAGAGGAGTAAAACAAGTTGCTCGTTACCTAACACTGGAGAAGAGGAGCATCCTACCGGAGAAGCATTTCAACCTCAACCCCGAAGGATCCTACCGAGCGGTAGCAACAATCCTTGAAATCAAAAAATGGGGGAGATTCATCACACCTGGTGATAGCTACAATGTATAGCTTGTGAGAGAGTTCTACGTAAATGCACTCCCAAATGATGATGAGTTATTCACGTGGACTACTTTGGTTTGCGGAAGGGAGGTAAAATTTGACTGTGACACCATCAACATTATTTTAGGTAATCCTTTGTCTTTGGGAGAGAATAAGATAGATACATATCACCACACCTTGAGGTTGCATAGAGATACAGATGTTATTTTTCGTGATTTGTTTCTTGAGGGAAAATAAGTTGAATTGAACCCGTATGGGGTTCCTCGGATATATTACAGAGAGGACATGCGTCCTTTGGCACAGCTTATTCTTTTGTTGGTTTTGACAAATATAAAGCCAAAGTCGCACACCTCTACTGTGACAATCTCAGTTGTTCACCTTGTCCACAGTATACTAACTAATGTGCAGATTGATGTGGCTCAAATCATCGTAGATGAGATGCGTGCAGTGGTGGAAAGCGGCCTTGGTTCAGCTTCGAGGAAGAATTATCCCTTAGTCTTTCCCTATTTGATTGTGGTTTTATGTGTGCATGTGAGGGTGAAATTACCCTCCCTTCGTCAGGTGATGATTCCTGTTGCGATTGATGATCGATATGTGGATAAGTTTTGCAAGCCAAAAGGTTTGAGAGGACAAACATCTAGCACCAATACTGATGCTGGCGGTGCTTCTAGTTCTGGGCCTGCAGGTTCTCATGTTTTGACCCATTTCAGAGGGAGGTGAGTAGTTATAACTGGGACTGGATGACATCTACTCAGCGCGCCATGATTTACTTACATGACTCTATGAGGGTACTGCAGCTACAATACAGGGAACCCTCAGTGGAGCACTCGATGATGTCTAGAGAGCAGTTCATAGCACATGATGTGTGGCCTGAGGCCAGGCCACAATTTGGCGAGGGGGCATATGTAGGTCCTGAGGATGCTGCTGAGGAGGTCAGAGATGACGAGCCTGATGATGGTGATGGTTCTGAGGCTGGTTCAGTGGAGGTTTCTGGTTCAGGTGATGAGGAGGTCGATCTTGAGGAGACGGAGTCCGAGGAGGACTAGTTCTTTTTTGTGGGTTGATGTCATTTTGAGCATGATCCTATGTAACTTCCTTTGGTCTACAAAGTGAATTTTTATATTTGCATTTGATCATTGCTAGTTATATTTATGATTATTGTATTATCTTTTGTTGTAATTTATCCACTTTGTGGAGCATTTTGAATATTGTTGTACTATGTACCATGTTTGGGGTACAAATACTTTTGTTGGTGTTTCTACACCATAACACATTAATATTATTATAATTATTCAGTTGAATTCTTCAGTTTAGGAATGTTCAACTCTTAAAGTGTTATTGTTGTTATGCTTTTTTATGTGTATTGTTGGTATGCTTGTGGGAATTTTAATGTTTCCATTTTTGGTGTGAAAATGTAAGAACTTCTAAGTTGGTGATGATAGTTCATCAATGAAGATTCTTCCAAGTTTGGATGGCGATGATAGTATTTAAGCATGTAAATGTTGGCAAGGTACATGGTTACCTCTTTCTAGGATGTAGAATGTTTAAGAACTTATTTTCTTTGTGCAAATGTAATTTTGTCCTCGTTGCAACTTTGTTGAATGCTTATATCACTTAGGTCCAAAAGCCAAAATGGTGAGAAACCTCCATTGTCTACTAAATGCATAGGATGGATGATAAATTTTATTTAGTACTTTTGATTCATGCTTTATCTTGTGATTTGTTTGATTTTGTGGAAGCATTAGAAATGATCAAGGCATTTGTTGATAATGAGCATAACCATTTCCAAATAGTAATTTACCCATGAGTACAGAGTATTCTTTAACCCTTTGAGCCTAAACAGTTTGGATCTCATTTTAGTGATGAACTTTGTGTATGTACATAATTTGAAAATTTAGTTCACCGTTGAACTTTGTGAGATTCTAAAATTTTTTCTTCGTGAACCTTTGAACATTGTTTTAATTGATTTCCTTGCCATAAAAAGCAAGGAGCATTCACTTAAGGTTTGGTTGAAAATAAGTTGGGGAGAATGAAAAAGAAGATTGGTAGTTTGCTAAAACTTTTGAAAAATTTCAAGCAAGCATGAAAAGAAAAAGAAAATGTGTGAATATGAATGTGAAAAACAAAAGAAAAAGAATGATTGCTTGAAAGAGAAAAATAGAGAACAAAATAATTGTGCATAAGGAAGTTTGAGAAGGTTTGTGATAGAGGAATGAAAGTGGTGAATGAAGTTGGGATGTGTAAATACCTTGTATAGTGAATGTTTCTTTTGCATCGACAAATTCAATTCAATGGCCTTTAGAAATGTCCCTTTATTGTAAACACGACCAAGCTACAACCTTAAAAGCCCTTAATGATCTTTTTAATTCCATAATTTCTTTATTGATTGTTTAGATATTGTATGAATTAGTTTTTATTTGCATCATTTGTCAGATGAGTGAAATTTCCTCGCGTTTGTATGCGTGTATTTCCTTCAATTATTTTTCGAAGAGGAGTGTTAGAGTGATATGAGCATGTTAGTTTAGTTGTTACTTGAAACATTGTTTGATATTTATTTAAGAACTAAGTTTTTTTGCATTGTTCGATTCTAGGAAGTTGTAATCATTGCTTGTCTACATTTGTTGTTTATTTGAGCCATAAATCTCTTCTTTGTTGAGTTAAATGCTTGAGCAAATCCTTTTGTTTTCAATAAGAGGCATACTTTGCTTGAGGACAAGCAAAAGAGTTAGTTGGGGAGAGTTTGTTAGATGTCAATCTTGCCTTAATGTAATCATGTATTTCTTCATCCAAGAGTTATATTTTACATAGAGAAGCTGGATTCGCATCCGAGTTTGATTATTCGACGTGGATGCTTTTTCATCTCCTCCCAAAACTTGTGAAGCAAGCTACTATGGTGATGGGTAGCTAAACACCTTTGTGTTAAGATTAGAGGTAGTTAATCTTGCTTTTATGTATTTCTTTTGATCTATTGTATGTGAACAAGGTTGACGATCAATATATGATAAAGTTGTTTGCTTTTATTGTTGTATTTATGGTTTGATTCACTCTAGACATAGATTTATCAAATCTTGATCTAATGTCTTTATCTATTAACAACCAAACTCTAGACATAGATTTGGGATTTACTATTTACTTTGTATTGGTCTTAATGTTTATTGTTTCGATTATTAGTTTGAGACATCATCTAACGATTTAAACAATAATGCCCACGAAATTTCTTTAGATATAAACGGATTCACGAGGATACGCGATTGCATTGATTGAAACTAAGTTCACATGCTTGATTAATCAGATACGTATGAAAAGGATTAACGAAATCTAATCTTAACATGTTTTTCTCAAAACTAAACATCTTTGCCCTAATTTACTCTTTGCAACAAACTTATGTTAACAAACAAGAAATCTTTTGAAAACTCGTTACTTAGAACGGTAAACTATTAAACGGAGAGCATCTATATATCTTGCGTGCAATCCCTGTGGATACGATAAAACACCCCCGAAAATACTTTTCAACAATAGTATAGTAAGATAATCTATATATAAAATGTTATCATTTATTACTCTATTATAACAATTCAAGAGAGGAAATCATATAAAAAATCTATAAAAATTGGCACAATTATATGATTTTAGAGACTCAAAATTTATTTTTCTTTCGTAAGTGATAAGAATTTATTATCATACTATTTGATGAGCATACAATCGTTGTGTGACTGAGTTTTTCTTATCATAAAATTGAATGGCCTCCTTTTTTCTAGCATTTATCCAAAAAAATGTCACCAAGGGCACAATTATTGTTAACTTAGAAAAATAAATCAAATTAAAATGTCCCAAATATTGTCACCTGCATACCAAATAAAATCTAAAAAATATTAACTATAATCCATAAACAAAGAAGTAACCCCAACTACAAAACAACCTCATTTTCTGTTATCAAATGGAACAACAATCCTTCAAATGACTATCAATTTTAGAGCAACCAAAAATAATATAAGTTTTACATATCATAGATGAAAAAAAACTTTTGACATCATTGTTTAGAATTTCCCTGTACAAAGATTTGTTGCAATTAACTTCTTATTAAGAAAAACACTCAAATTGATGCATATCTTTCTCCACGTCATGGTGCGGATTGTCTCTGCACCAACTACTATGCAGATTTTTTGATGCCACTGTGATCTCTCCTTTTTCCTCCTATTTTCTTTTTGTTTCTGTCAATTCCATTACGCCTTTGAATACTTGCAGCTATGCATATAACTTAGTGTGAGAGAGATAGAAATTTAGAGAACTTCTTAAAAATAATATTTTATCTATAGCTATAGCTAACTTCAAGCATAAAATTGCTACCAAGATTCTTGCTGATAGGCTTGCCTTTATTCTTCCCTCTATCATATCTCCTGAGCAACATGGTTTTGTGAAACGTGGAAGCATTAAAAATGAGATTTGTCTTACTTTTAAGGCAATTAACCTCCTTAATGTCAAAAATTTTGGTGGTAATGTTGCTCTTAAAATTGACATCTCAAAAGCTTTTGACTCTTTAAATTGACAATTACTTTTAAATACTCTTAGTGCTTTTGGGTTCAATTTTAAATTTTGTAATTGGATCAAGGTAAGCATCTATTGGCTTATTTATCTATTGGCTTGAATGGTAAGCATGTTGGTTACTTCACTAGCTCTAATGGTGTGAGACAAGGTGATCCTGTCTCCCCCCTGCTTTTTTTCCCTTGTTGAAGAGGTCCTGAGTAGAGGGATTTCTAATATGGTGAAGAACAACCATACTGGTTTAATTAAGGGTTCTAGGCACATCATGGTCCCCTCTCATACTTTGTATGCTGATGACATTATGATTTTCTATCGAGGGGATCAAAATTCTGTGAAGGCTATTGCTAATATCTTATCTAGATATGCTGCTTGCTTAGTGCAATTTTGCAATGTCTCTAAGTCTCTTATTTATGTTGATGCTATGTCTAAGGCTTGGCATATTCAAGTAGCTAATATTTTAGGTTTTTCAAAGGAAGTTGTTAACACCCAATGTATATATGGTTATCCATAGATATTCTATTACATACTTCTTTATTATCTTTAAATATTGTCCTGTGTTTATCTGTCATGGATTGGAAAAGTTTCTCCTTTGAGAGGTTTGAGAGGATGTTTTTGTTGTTTTTGGGTTTTCTGTTGTTTTTGGGAAGGTACTGGACCTAAGATTTTGATTTGTGTGCTTGCTAAGATTTCGCAATCTTATGCCTACGTATTCCCGTAAAGAGATACAGGGAAATCAGAGCAATCATAGTTCCTCCTATTCTATGGGAGGAAAAATGTTTGGTATCTTGTTAAAAGCCCAAGATTGAAGCTAAAGGAAGTATTTTTGTGTCTTGTTCAAAGCCCAAGATTGAAGCTAAAGTTTATTTGTGTCTTGTTTAAAGCCCAAGATTGAAGCTAAAGGTTTTGACTGAGAGAGAATTTGTCATCTCTAAAGGGAGATATCTCACTTATTCATCACAAAAGGTAAGGTGATTAATTATAAAGTCAATTACTTTAACTAGAAAGGATGGAATCCAACAATGCCATAATTTCCTTTATAAAGGAGAGGTCATGAAGGAAGAAACTTTAACTCAGTGTAGAGCAATGCCATTTTTCATTATGAGTCTTTCATGCTAAGAGAGGGACATTGCCTTGGATGTAAATAATCCAGAGGCTTGCCACTTACAGTAATTAGATGAAAGAAGAAGTTTGGCAGGGTAAAAGAGGGACTACAGCTTGGATTTTTGAATCAACAAGTGTTCCACTAACAGCAGTTATCTGGAAATAGGTTTTTGACTGTTTGTTTTAATGTGTGATATACAGAGAAATTGTCTTCCTACAGAGAGAATTTTGGTCTCATCTGAGGGTATGTTGATTTTTGTGTGCCTTGATCAAAGCCCAAGGTTGAAGCTAAAAAGGTTGACTCTACTAGGGGAGTTTCATATGTGTCTTATACAAATCCCAAAATTGAGGCTAAAGGGATTTACTCCACTAGGGAGGTTTTATCTGTTTTGTACAAAGCCCAAGATTGAGGCTAAAAGGGATTTACTCTACTAGGGAGGTTTTTTGTGTCTTGTACAAAGCCCAAGATTGAAGCTAAAAGGGATTTACTCCACTGGGGAGTATTTATATCTGTCTTGTACAGAGCCCAAGATTGAGGCTAAAAGAAACTGATGGACTGACTCAGCTGGAGAGTATGATGTCTGTCTTGTACAAAGCCCAAGATTGAGGTTGGCTCTACTAAGGAAAATCATTATACAAAGCCTAAGAGGAGGCTGGCTGAGGAAATTCTTATATGAAGCCTAAGAGGAGGCTAGCTTCTGCTGAGGATTGTTGAGATCCAGAGACAGGTCCAATGTGTTTTGGGGAATCCAGAGGGAAAATCAACTCATGATAGGGTTTGATGAAGAGTTGAAATATCAGATACCATGAGGTTCTGATTCTATTGGGGATTTGTTAAAGGGTAAACCGACCTTGTTTGGGGATTTCTTGAATCTTGTTGGGGATCAAGTAAATTTCAAGGTGAGTTGGAGACCTTGAGAATTTAAACTCTCTTGGGGATTAGACATGTATGAATGACTAAACTCGTTCCTATGCTTTCAGGAAGCTTGTGGGTTTCTGTATGATATCCAAGAGGAGATAATACTTTCCAAGTCTACTGGAATGAAGAGGTTGCTCTCAGCTGGAGAATGATCTTTGTATGATGCCAAAGAGGAGGTTGATGTGTTAAGGGATAAGGTCAACCCTAAAATGGTCTGATGTTATTGAATTTTGATTCTCATGAGGATTGAACTAGTAGAGATGAATAGGTTATGTCCTATGCCTGTAGGAGGCCTATGGGTTCTTGTACTAAGCCCAAGAGGAGGCTGAGAACTTCTAAGAAGCCTGAAGGTCCTTGTACTAAGCCCAAGAGGAGGCTGGGATGCTTTTAGGAAGCCTGTGGGTCCAAGCCTAAGAAAAGTTCAAGAAAGGTTTCACTGGGAATAAGTCCTTTCTTTGCGGAACAGTTCTAGGGTTTGAAGAAATTCAAGAGAGGTTTCACCGAGAATTAATCCTCTCTAGGGAAATGAATTTCTTGTACACATATATTTTGACAATCTTGAGAAAAGTTTCACCGGAAATAATGCCTTTCTCAGTTCCATATTGTATAAGCCCAAGAGGAGGCAAGACTATATCTGGAATTTCCTATGGGGAACTAGTTTCGACTATGTTGAAAGAGTAACCTCTGGTATGATCTAAACTTAGACCTAATTGCTGAGGAAAACTCTAAGCAGATATGCACAAGCGTGTGTATATATATATATATGCTTAGAAGAGATAGTGAAACTTACATGTGTGCAAGCCCAAGCAGATTAACTACAGCTGTATGGTTAGGATTTCAAGAAATTGAAGAAAATTTTGATCTTGAATTAAGAGAAAGTTGTTTTTAAAAGAAAGTTTGGGGCTTATACTCAAGGAGAGGCCCAATGACTTATTTTGAAAAGGCGACAATTGCATCGTAGTTTTGAAAACCACTGAGGGACTTATACAATGACTGAGGCGCAAATTATTATATTCACAAAGGGATTGGGACTTACACTCTATTAGAGGCCCAAAAAAATAAGATAATTGGGCTTATAACTCAAGGAGAGGCCCATATGATTTCTTTGAAAATAGTGATCGCACTGCGATACCGACAGACGTTGTGGGACTTATATTATAGCAGTGGCCCAAAAATTGTTTATGTACATAGGGGGTTGGGTCTTACACTCTATTAGAGGCCCAAAAGTGTTTGAAGAAGAAACATGAGACTTACAACTCAAAGGGAGGCTCAGATGAAAATTGTTTTGAAAACGGCGATCGCGCCGAGATATTTTTAAAATCGTATCGGGACTTATACAATGACTGAGGCCCAAAATTAATTATGTACAAAGGGATGAGACTTACACTCTATCAAGAGACCCAAAATTGATTGAAAAAGAGTTTTAGAAATTAAAATTGAGAGAAACCCTAATTTTAATTTAAAAATATGATTTTCAAAGGAAATTAAATATAAAATATCAAAAATATTTAAAATCAAGTGGTAAGCTTTGAAAAATATTTTTTCAAATCATGTTTAATCACATAAAGACTTGAAATCTAATTGGTTTTGAAAAATCAAGGTGGAAATCTCATTTTAAAAATGTTTGAAAACAAATAAAATGAAATTAATTACAAAAATTCAAACTATATTAAATAAATATTATAAATTTAATTCTTTTGTGGAATAAAATATTTCAACATTTTTTTGAATTTTCAAAAAAAAAAAACCAATAAAAATAATTAAAAATGAGGGAGAAATTAATTTTGAGATTAATTAAGAAAATCATGAAAAATATGAAAAATAGCAAAATAAGTGGGAGATAAAAAATGGTCTGGGTGGGTGTTGAACCCACGCCCTCCAACCAAACACACATGCGCTGCTACCACTTGGGTGGTGATACATCCGTGTATCAAAACCACCCCATGAATACATAAGGGTGGCCTAAATTTCAAGTCAGACTGTTGCACCCCAAAATTTGCCCTCCTTACTTTAGTTCTAACTGGCTTATGTTTCATTTCATTTTTCTGCATTATCATGTATGCATATCATTAGCATGGGGTCAAGGTACTTGAGGCAGTTCAAGAAGGTCCTATCTGGTCTATCACATCATCAAGAGTTCACAAGTGGCAAGGGATCTCAAGTGGATCACTCTCTCCTAACCAGTGCATAAATTAGGGTTTTGAAATTCTTGGGTTTATTGCTCCAATGGGCAAGCTCCTTGGGTTTTTATCATCACTAAATGACATATATTATCTTTGTTGGAGAGGATACACATCATATTCAGAGGAATTTGGAATTGGAGACTGTGTTATTTCCTCCTAGACTGAGGGTACCAAGATTAGGGTTTGCTATAAAGTCAGTTTATTTCTGATTTTTTGGGCAAGACTTGATTCCATGGTATTCCTTGGGTCCCTAAGTACCTAGGGATGGGAGGTTGTCCATCAGTTTGGTCCAGGAGGATTTCAATTGGCCAATGGATTGGAAATCAGGTGAATGGGGTAAAAGTCAACAGTGAGAGGAGAAGTCAACTGTGGAATTTTGAGGTTCTCTCCAAGGTTTTTAAGGTCTCACATCCTCATATGGTCATCAAGAGTCAAGTTTCACACCATTTATCAAAAATCAGGAGTTGGTGCCAAAGTTACTAAAAATGGAAATGACCTATAATTTGAAAGTTTCCTTTTTGGGTAAGTTCCTGCACTGCATTCAACTTGACTTTTCATTATCAAGAAAGCTTCAAATTAGTTTTTCTCCAAAATTAAAGTTGAAGATCTTTTTCTCCTCTTTCCAACAAGTACTAGTGGGTCTCCATATCATTTGTGAAACTCAACTTATGGTCAAAAGGAGGCAAAGTGGTTTTTAGGGTTTCTCATGATCCCATTTTCACACCTTTGGGCATAATGACCTACAATCAATTCCATTGCTTCATGCCACATTCTAATATCAAAGGACATTCCTTGAGGATTATTTTGGGCCCAAGAACTAAGAAATTTCATGGTGTATGTACTACTTATTCTCCATTATTCAAAATTCCCAAATTGTTTAAAAGTCATAAATCATAAAGTTTCAAGGCCCAATGTCAATATGGGTGTAATTAGCAATTCAAATGCAAGTGATCTATCATGAAACATTTAAATATCCATGCATGGGAGAGGTGTATCCAACATTATGAAATTTTCTAAAAAATCACCCAAACTCATTAAACCAAGAATTGCCCAAGCCCAATTCATTATCAGAGGAAAACCCTAGTCTATTTAAACTCATCCATGCACTGGTTAGGGTTAGAATAGGTGAAGTTGGAGGAGTTTTCAAGTGAACCCTAAAAAAGATTTCTCATTCAAAACTCACGGCCAAGAGGAGTTCTCCCAAAAATTCTTCCACAAACCTCTTCCTGGTGATCAATAGAGTGCAAATCAACCACCATTCGCAGCCAAAAGCAAAGATTAGAGTTGCACCATCTCAGGTTGGAAGGTTTTTTAAGGATCCTAAAACTCTCCTTTTTTTCGTGTATATTGATGTGTGATGATTGCTGATGAAGTTGATGTAATTTTTTTGGTGTTTGGACGTGTATATTGCTTGCTATGTGTGTTTCAAGTTTTGAGCCCTAAACTTATTTTGTTCGAATCTCAACATTCATGCTTTGTTTGTAATTTTTGATTGGATATTATTCATCCTCGTGAAAATCTGGTCAAAATGGTATAGGCCTCTGCGTGTTCTAGGTTTTTTTTGACTTGCAGGCACCGTGGGCGGCGGCCGAAGCTAGGGCTCCGGCGACCTGGGGAGTTTCCGGCCGGCCAGGGGTTCCAAGGTTGAAGACGCAATCCTCACCCTTCATTCTCTTCATCCAACGGCCCAGATCGCGCCATGTGTTATGTTTTTATTTTATTTTTCTGAGTTTTATTTATGGATTGTATGTATATTACCCCACCGTGCCTATTGTGTTCCACCAATGATTTCGTTTCATTTTGTTTACTTTTCATTTGAGTTGACTAAGCCATGGTCGTTGGATGCATCAAGCGAATGACAGGCTGCCAGCAAATTAAAAATACATGTGCCATGCACATGGCTAGAGTATGGTAGGCTGACCACTTGGGTATGCGCGCGTACATGTTAACTAACGTATTCCTTTTCATCACAACCATAGATCTTGCTTACCTGCAGGTTTTGTTGACTGGATAATAACCGTCAGATGGATCCAAAGGTAAGTGCGCAGTCAACCCAGTTGACCAGGCCACACGCGTACACCCTTTTCCCTTTTTTATTTTTTCTGATTAATTATTGGACTGGGCTGCTATTCGCACCCCCCACCTTCAGCCCATTTCCCAATTCCAATTCATTTTCTTGCTAAACGCACCCCCTAGCACTATTTTCTCCATTTTATTTTTATTAATTCATTACATTTTCATTTTAATTTTTAAAAATACATTCTTGCATTTAAAAATTCCCATAAAATTCATGCATCATATTTATCATTTTGTAAAATTTTTACAAATTTTATTTTTTATTTTTTATCATCTAAATTAATTATTTTATTCATTTTCTTCTTGAATTATCCATATCATGCATATCTAAATTTGTTTATTTTATTTCTCTGCATCCATAAAGTATTTTCAACCCATTCCTTTTGCATTCATTCACCAACATTCTAAAATGCATTAAAATATTTTTCTATCATTTTTAAGATTATTGCATATTGCATTTTAGTCCTTCCCTTTGGCACATTGAACCCTACTTCTCACCTGAGCTTTGCCTGATTATTTGAATGACTAACATCTTGATTTTTTGCAGGGATTTTTGGTATTTGGTTTGTCTCTGATTGGGCAATATTGTTATTTAATTTGGGAATTTTAGAAAGCTATTTCTCTAATTATTTAATTACTTTCACTTGAGATCTGCTTATATGTGTATTTCTGATCATGCCTAAGTTCTTGTTTGAGAGGCACTTGTGCCATTGTTTGGGTTTATTGCTTTGACTTCTTTATGCATGTTTGGATTGTTATCACTATAGTATGTCTTTACTTAGGTTCCATCTATCTCACTTCTTTCACTTGTGTCTGTTTCTCACTAACCTTTTATGCAGGGACTAAGGTAAGTTATTTGAGGGTATGGATAAGTATCCATGTTCGCCCTTATTCTCTATTTCTCTCATCTTTCCTTTTCTTTAGGCTTAGGTTGTCGTCGAACCTCACTAACCTTAGGTCACCCATGCATGATAACTTTAGGACTCATAGTTCCCTTTAGAGTTACCTTTGTGTCTTCTCTCTTCTCATCTCAAACTTTCTGAAAATACTTAATAAGGATAAATTGTATTGCGCACGAGCCTTAAGCATGGGGAATAAGAAATGAGGGGCTTCCTCTCATCTTTCTAGAGTGCTTAGCGAGCGTCCTATCTTGGGATGATGCGTTAAGTATTCGCCCCTGTGCCCTAGACTTTGGTGCAATGCAGCTTATGAACTAACTTAAGCCACTTCTGTCCTAAAAAACACAAACCAACTTCAAACTTTTTTGTCCTTCGGGATTGTCAACCTAAAGGCTATTTTCAAAAAGGGCACGTTACCTTCCTTCTGAGTCGCAAACAGGCATCGACCCTAACTGCCGGACGCGGACTTAACGTCGCCCATAAAAACACAAAAAGAACTTGGTCCGAACTACGTTGACTCTGAATTCCATTGCACAAAGGGAGTACGTAGGCCTAGGATGACGACGTCCTACCGAGTCTGTCTTTGTCTTCCCCTTTCCCGTCTTAGTACAGCCCTAGATGATAGGATAACTCACCCTTAGATTAGACAACAAGCGTGGATCCCATCGAGTACGATGGACGCGTGGGGTGCTAGCACCTTCCCCTCGCGTAACCGACTCCCGAACCCAGGCTATGGTTGCGATGACCATTCCTTTCCCTCTTCCTAAGGTTTATGCGATGTTCCCTTCCCCACTCTTGGGATAAATTTACACGCTGGCGACTCTGTTTTTCCGCGCCATTCTCGCGTTTGTACCTGGATGAAAATCCTGGGAGCGACAGCTGGCGACTCTGTTGGGGACATGGTTGACCTATGCTGGTCCATCCCCTTTAGCGAGTCGATCCTAGCGCTTGTTTGTTTTTTTGTTGGGTGTTTATTTGTTGTGCTATATTATGTTGTATATTACCTTTTTACAGCTTTTACTGCATTGCATTTCATTTTTATTACTGTCATACTGGATATTGCTGTGTTGTGCTGGTTGTTTCTGTTTGGCAGGTTGGGTTGTTCTGAGAGATAAGCCCAATACCCAGGCTTGAGTACACCCTAGGACTAGAGTAGAGAGTAGTGGGACCTACGTGCCCGCTTGGTACGTTTGTGTGTTCACGAAATTCACAACCAGACGAGGCTATCTTGGGACGCATTCTAACGTGTGTGTCTTGCGCATGTTAGGGTGTTGATCTAGAGAGCTGTCGACTCTGGTGACCGATCATCGAGGACCTTAGTGGAAACATCCCTTTTTAGTGGTGACAGTGGCAGACCACATCCTGTGGCAAACCCATTCACACCCGAGGGCCCACTTTGGAACTTGCATAGGATGGCCCCTATCTTTTGAAGAGAATCAGTGGAGGCACTCCTCGATTGACGATAGTACTGTACCCCGAGGGATGAATGTACTATTGTTTCTCGACCTCAGTGCCAGAAGCTGAGGACCTTCCGTTTTGGAGAATCAGTTGAGGCCTCCTCGATTGATGATGATGCCAAACCAGAAATGGTGAACGTATCATCATTTCTCGACCTGAGAGCCCAGGATACTGAACATCCTAGTACCCACACGTGAGAGGGGATGGGTGTTTGCAGGTTTGCAGGTAACCGAAACCTTCAACCTACCCATTTTTCTGGATTTCTCATCAATGTTTGATTATCTGGGTTCCTGGTTATCTCAGTGGTTCGGTATTTTGGAATTCTGGTTTTCTGGGTTGTGGTTCTCGTTCAGCTAACAGCACAGCACATCCAGCAGTGTTGCCTTGATCCCATGTTTGCATGAGCGTATCATTCTTCTTGCATTCTGACATGTTTGACATTTTTCAGGGCTTGCATCTTACTCTTGATTCCAGTTTTCTGAGGTTACCTTGGCATGGATGTCCAGAGAAAGAAGACTGTTGCCTATTCGTTCCCAGATCCGACCTTAACGTTGATTCACAAGCTGATTAGTATGGCAGGCCCCGGAGTTCATACAGAGTTCAGTGGAGGGTATGGGAGACTTCTGAAGTTTGTCTACAATATCTCCAAGTATGAGAATGATGCCATTCATACACTTCTCCAGTTTTACGATCCGTCTTTGCGTTGCTTCACCTTCCCAGACTACATCTTGGCCCCAACGTTGGAGGAGTTCTCATTTATTTTGGGAATCCCCATCAGGCATGACATAGTATTCTTTTCTGAAGAACACCCCGGGATAAAGGAAATGGCTATTGCTCTTCATATTGGTGAATCCGTTCTAAGCAGTAATATTGAGGAAAAACAAGGAGCTAATGGTTTCTTATTGAAGTTCTTGTTTGATCAAGCTTGCATACATGTTAAAGAGAAGAATTTGACTGCTTTCCAAGCTATTCTGGCTATGTGCATCTATGGGATTGTCCTGTTTCCCAATGTTCCTGATCTGGTGGATATGCATGCTGTCAGAATCTTTATTTCAAAGAATCCTATACCTACCTTGCTAGGTGATGTGTATCGCTCAGTCCGCTACAAGAATGAAAATAGGCGGGTAAAAATCGTGAGTTGTTGTCCACAACTCTTATCTACTTGGTTTCTGAGCCATCTCCCCGAAACTGGCGCCTTCGTTGATACGAAAGATTCCCTGAAGTGGTCAAAGAGGTTAATGGGCTTGACTGCTGACAACATTGTTTGGTTCAATCAAGACTTGCTAGGAATGGAGATTATTTGCAAGTGCGGAGAGTTCCCTAATGTACCCTTGATAGGGAGAAGAGGTGGAATTAACTATAATCCTTCCCTTGTTATCAGGAAGTTTGGTTATCCTTTGAGAGGTCCACTTGAAGAGCGAGATATCAGAGAGTCCTTATTCTTCAATGGTATTGAGGATCAAGAGATGATAAGGAAGGTTGTGAATGCTTGGAAGCAGGTGACCAAGAAGGGAAAAACTTCATTCGGGAAATGTAACAATCGGGCTTTTCCTTCCTATGAAGAGTGGATTAAGAATAAAGCAGAAGATGAGCTTCTTCCCTTCCCGGTAGAACCACCATCTTACCCCTTACTGATTGAGCCTCCTACCACAGTTGAGATAGAGAAGTTTAACAAGTTGTGGGCTGAAAAGGAAAAGCTGCGAGAAGAAAACAGTGAGCTACAAAGAGAGATTTATCAGTTGAAACATGAGCGGGGTGAAGCTGTTCATACCGCCAAGTCGAAGACGGAGCTTCTTACTAAGGCAGAAAAAGAGCTAGCTGACATGGTCACATCCAGACAAAGGATGAAGCAAGCTCTAGATGGTATCAGTAAATTTCTCGAGTCTAAGTAGGAGGAATTGGACAAGGCTTTGTTAAAAATTCACAGGTTCAATGCTCACCGAGAAACTGCAATGGCTGAGAATAAGCAAAAGGAAGACGGTTATCTAGCTCAGATTGATCAATTGAAGTCGCAGCTCAAGAAGAAAGACGCTGAGATCCTATCAGGGATATTCCAGAGACAAGTACTTGAGGGTCGACTCAATGAAGCCATAGCCTCCATAGAGGAACTGATGGTCCAAGCTGAAGTGAAGATACCTAGAAATGAGGGACCTAGTATGGATGGTGTTTCTGGAGAAGACGCTTGGGAATTACATTGCCGATACTTGGAAGGGATCATGCATAGGAGAGACGTTCTCATTCAAGAGCTAATTCAGAGACCGAAGCATCCCGACACCAAAAAGTTGTTCAAAGAAATTCAAGACTAGAGCAAGAAGCATAATGGATGGGGGGATTGACACTTGTAGACTTTGATGACATGCCGTAGTTTTCTATTTTCTTTCATTATTCGGACCACCGCCAGGCTTGTTGGTTGGGATCTATGATTATTGTGTTCAGACTTGTTATCTTGGATTTGTGATTGTTGACATTTGGTTTTCCTCTGGTTTTCTTAATATATGAGCAGAAGTTCCGTTCTATCTTGTTGTTAAACTGGAATCAAGGGGTGGATCGCCCTGCGAATATTCAAACATGTTCATTTGCATTTGCATATTCATAATCATTTTGCATAATCATTTTGCATAACAGGTGTTTATCTCTGGTGTTCTTAATTTGTTCTCCTCCGTTAGTCAGGGCTGATCATCCAGTTCATCGGTATTCTACTCAGTCTGTGATAACCAGAGGATAGCCATGGAATAGCCCCGTGCAGAGATGCTTGAAATGAAGGTTCAGATGAGGCAATTTGGGGAAGACATGCTGGTCATGTCCCAAGAGCAGAAGATGCTGAAGGAGGAGGTCATTCAGATGAAGACCCAGATGGGTTTGGTTATGGAAATCTTGAAAACAGTGTTAAAGAAGGAAGACAGTCCTGTGCTCGCTTCCACAACAGCGGTCCTTACTCCTCCCACCCCTCTGGGATTTGATCTAGATCACGGATTGCCTCGTGAATCTCTTCCACAAATTGAGGTTCCAGAGCTTTCCCAACAGCAGCCAGGTCGTGTCTCCCAAGATAAGCCTAAGAATAAAAAGTGTGCACAGAGACCGAAGCAGCCTGAAAGAGTTTTTCATCCACTCCCTATGCCATATTCTCAACTATTGCAACATCTCCTTCAGTTGCAACTGGTACAGAAAAGGACTTTGGCTCCTCTCACTGGTAATCCCCCACCAGGCTATAATGCAAGAGCCCATTGTGATTTCCATTCTGGGGCACCAGGGCATACTGTGGAGAAATGTAGGGCCTTTCAGCACCAAGTCCAGGATTTGATTGATGCAGGGGCAATTGAGTTCACGTCAGGCAGCGTGAATATACAAAGTGATTTTACCCCAATTGTTGCAAAAGAAGTGGAGACTCCTCCCCTCTTTGCAGGATCCACCTCATGTCATGGACTTTCTCCACAACCTTTTGCTGCTGAAGCTCTACGTCAGCAACCTTTTTTTGTGCCTCATCCAAATGTGGAAAGGAAAGTACAAGCGCAGGTGGGGCGTCCAAATCAGCATCGACAGCAGAGTTATCAGCAGCAGGGGCAACCGAGACCAAGAAGGCCCAAGAGGGCATTTGATCCTATTCCTATCCCTTATAGTCAGTTGTTTGCTCGTCTGCTCAAGAACTCTCTAATTCAAACGAGGAATACCACGCCGGTACCGTACCCTATTCCTCCGGATTATGACATAACTGCTAGGTGCGAGTTCCACTCGGGGACGTTTGGGCATACGATTGATGAGTGTAATGTATTCCAGCACAAGGTACAAGACCTGGTAGACTCAGAGATCATTGTATTCACTGAAGATGATATGTACATCAACGGAAGCCTCCTTTCTCAAATGAACACTCAGTCTGCAAGTACGTCCAGACAGAATTAAGCTTCCTCAGCAATGGCAAGCTTCAGCTTCTTTACTGCATTTTCATTTGTAGTTTTTCATTTCTTGTTAAAGCATCGTATGCATGTAAGACTTGTTTGTTTTTTTTTATGATGATATTAATGCAATGAGTATGTTTTTCTTGAAGTAATCCATTCGTGTTCACTCTTAAATGTTTATATGCACTGCAATACCAATTTTCTTGTTTAGAACTCTTGAGGGAGGATGACGAAATAAGAGCGCAGATTTCTAATGGTGCGCATTTGGATGAAACCCTATTAAGGATGTACATGCATTGTTTCAAATTCACAAACACTGGAGATATAAGGGAGATAGGATAACTCACCCTTAGATTAGACAACAAGCGTGGATCCCATCGAGTACGATGGACGGGTGGGGTGCTAGCACCTTCCCCTCGCGTAACCGACTCCCGAACCCAGGCTATGGTTGCGATGACCATTCCTTTCCCTCTTCCTAAGGTTTATGCGGTGTTCCCTTCCCCTCTCTTGGGATAAATTTACACGGCTGGCGACTCTATTTTTCCGCGCCACTCTCGCGTTTGTACCTGGATGAAAATCCTGGGAGCGACACAGACCAAGGCAAAAACCAAGTTTTGGTGGATTTGCAAGAAGGATCATATCTCCCTCATTTCTCCATGGAATTGGATGAAATTTAGATGGATCCTACCTATAATTTCATCAGAAATCCAATTGTGGTCTTAGATTTTACTAAAGATGTCTACATTTTAAAACCAAATAATGGTTTCAAATAGTCCAAGATTTGCAAGTTCTATGCTATCACATCATACAAGCAATAATAGCATGGTAAATTGGTTCAAACTTAACACATATGATATGTATGAGATGTCCATGATTAATGGACATCAAAGAAATGCATAATTTAAAGAGTTCAAGTTGTTATGAACTTACCTCTTGAAGCTCCTTGTGCTGTCTTTCAAAATGCTTGTGCCAGAAGTAATTCAATGCTTTAGACACTCTTAATTGATCCCTTAGAAGCTTTTAGGATGATCAAAACCATTTAGAATCCTCAGGAACAAGAATTGGCTCTTTCTTGCAAAATTGGTAAAAGTTACCAAAATGGTATCTCACTCAAGTTTAAGGATGATATTTGAAGATTGTTTCAGGTGTTGTTTGATTTTGAAAGTGATTGGATCAAGCATTGTCTTGAGAAATGCAAAAAAAAATCAAAGTTTGAGGTTTTGATGGTTGACTTTCTGATTTTGGTGTTCCAGATCAAGGATGAGTGTTTGAACATCTTATATATGATATATTGGATGTGTTTAGATCATAAGCTGAGGTGGAATTACTCTCTAACTCAAAATTCAATGGTGACTTGCAAAATAAGGCATTTCTGGTTTTTTGAGAGAGATTTTGAGGAAAACAAGTGCTGTCAAGCTTTGGTGTACTCAAATGACCTCTATTTATAGTGTGTCAAGTTTTGTTTTACAGCAATAATGAATGGTGGCTGGTACTGTCCATTATCCATTGGTTTTCAAAAGAAATCTCAAGTCTCCTCTAGCCATTGACTTGAGTCAATCTTGCAGGCCTATGGTCCTCTGATGCTTTAGTTTATCTTGACTCATTTGCAATTTTGTGGACTGATACATGCCAGCTCTATGCATCCTTTAAATGCTTCATGACAAATTTGAAAGTTTTGGCTTTTGAACTTTGAATGCTATTCGACAAATGATGATGTTTTTGACTTGCAAGGCTCTATGGTGTTGTAGCTCTGCAGAGATCATGTTCATTGCACTTTAGAAACCTGTCTTAAATGGTGACAAGGCTTGCCAAGTCATAGAAATTCCAAAATCGTGTGGCATGTACAAGGTTGTCTTGTGAAAACAGTTTTGGAGGTGCCATGTTTCCATGCTTGTAACTCCCTACTCAAGTTGAGTTGGGTTGAGTTCTTGTACATTTTGGAAATCCCTCATGACATACTTTAACTTTGATATCCAACATTGGTCTTGGTTTAGTTTGGATCATAATGAAAAATGGTCCCAAAGTTGGTGCAAACTCTAGACAGATTTTGTCAAAATTTTCTAAGTGTTGGAAAAATGGCCATTTCCATGTTTTTATGATTTTGATCAATCCATAACCCAAAGTCCATGAGGATTTGGAATTTGATGTAGTTGACAATTTTGAATTATGTCATGTGAACTTTCATTTGAGCTTTGAAAAAGTTGGAGAAAAAGGACTTATGGTTTGGGAGTTATGACCTTGTAAAGTTGGTACTAAATCCATTTTGTTCCATAACTTAGAAAAATTTAAGTTTCTTATGGTTGCCCCTTTTGCAAGTTAGCTCACTTTTCTTGATTTTTCTTGATGGATGATGATCCAAACCATAAGTTAAGATTGTTCTTGACTTAAGGAAGCCTTGTTTGTCAAGAAATTCAAAAAGTCAAACTTGACTTTTTGACACAGTTGACTTTTTGGTAGATGAAATCCAAACTGTGTGATCCTCTATGCAATCAAGTACTTGACCTAATTCAAACCTAATGGATGGATTCCATAGGTATTTTAGAGGGTCTTAAATCATTTCCCAAGATTTGGGAACATGTCTTGGTCAAAAGTCAAAGGTACAGTTGACTTTTTCATCAAGAAACCCTAATTGGCCCAGATGAATTTGAATATTTGTGTGGCTTATGAACCAAGTTATTTGAATCAATCCAATCTTGTAAATGGATCAATATTATGTATTGGAGGTCTTCAAAACACTTATTGAGGTATTGGCTCATGTCTTGCTCCAAAAGTCAACTTAGGGGTGAATTAGGTCAAGAAACCCTAATTCCTATTTTTTTATGAATGCATCCCCTGAGGCTATTTTGACTTGATGATTGGACTCATGATGTCCCTTTGAGCTTCTTGAATCATATTTTGAAGTAATGGCTCATGCTCAGATGAAAATTTTCATCTGGAGGCTTTGGTCGATCAAAACCCTAATTTGGTGACATTGGCGATCTTGAGGCTTGATCCACTTAGAATGTTGCAACCTTGTGCTTAATTCTTAATATAGGAGACCTCTTGATCCTTATAGGGGTGTTTGAGTGGTTAGACAAGTTGAAGATCATGTAAATTCTTGATTGATCCTTTGTCTGAGTGCTCTGAGAGGGCTCAGAACCCTAATTCTTAGTTGTTGTGAAAACTCAACAATCCTTGAGAAGATTGATGAGGTATGATAGTACATCCACATTTTGATGATGATTTGTACAATGATGGGAAATCTGGTGGTCAAAATTTGTGGTATGACAGATGCCCATATTTAATCTTCTTGGACCCGAAGGTGTGATGGCGAAGATATTCGGACATTCAAGGGGCAAGAGGATTAAATATCGGAATACCCGAAATTTTGATTGTGGTTGTTAATGGTAGCCGATTTGCTCGTCCATCTTCTTTTGCTAAGTATCAATACTTAGAAAAAGATAAAACTTCACCTTCGATCCTGGTCTTCAGCCACGGAACTGGTCTTAGTTTTCTTTTTGAAATAAACTTCCCCTCGATCCTGGTCTTCAGCCACGTAACTGGTCTCAGTTTTCTTGAAATAAACTTCCCCTCGGTCCTGGTCTTCAGCCACGGAATTGGTCTCAGTTTTCTTGATATAAACCTCCCCTCGATCCTAGTTTTCAGCTAAGGATTTGGTCTTAGTTTCTTCTTGTCGAGTTTTTCTCTTGACAAGGAATGCTATAGGTAGCGATCTTCCTCAAACTTCTCGTCGAGTTTTACTGGGGAGACGCCATTTGATGGAATAAAATTTGATGTCAGACTTGCTGAGGAAACCCATTTTGTCTGAACTACAGAGGTGTGCAAACTTCTCTTGTAGGAGATGCCATTTGTCGACCTACTGGGGAAAATAAGTCTCTTGAGAGATTGTTTCGCTTGATGTGGAATTACATCATACCTCCTCTTCTTTGAGAGATGTAATGTAATCTGACTTTGAGGTGCTGGTGACTTTATTAACAACGAATTTCTTAGGAAAGAAACTGCTGTATTGCCAAGAGCCTTTTGTGGAGAGACTTTCTCTGGGGATTTTCTTTAATCTGGGAAAGCAAATTATCATCTTCAATAGTGAAGAGTGATATTCCAAAAGTGTTTATCGCATGTCTTCTTGTCTTTCAGAGGTTCAAGACATCAAAGTGGTTGAGTACTAATTTCAATCCAGAAATAAATTGGAGAGTACTTGTTTAGACAATACTTTTCCTGATGAGGAAAGAATTTAGACTGGGATTTTGTCCTATCTGACGTAGAAAGGAAGACTGTCAATTCTATCGGAGAGAGTGTGTCTATCACTTGGGGATGAGTATGACCAAAGTGATATTAATGCAATATGAATATGAATATGAACATGAATCAATTATGCATGATGCATGTATGAAATGCTTATGCTGACAAAACAGACATGACATACGGACTGGGGAATGAACCCGACTGGATACTTGGCCACTATAGGGGATAAAAAGTATCAAATGTTCAAGATAGCAATCTTTTCCTGTTAAAAAAAGGGGTAGACCCTACTGGGGAAAAACAGACCAATCATTGGTTCTTTGTGGTAACATATCTACCGGGGATGTCAAATGGAACATTCCACCTGAGGTAGTTGATCCTTCACTCATGTGTACTGGTTAAAAGGAGTACTGATTCTGCATTTTGAGGCTTAATCACTTCCCGAGAAGTCGTCGATGTTTATTTTGACGTTCAGTGTCAAATAGAATTACCATCTTTATTTTAAAAGAAGAAATATACTTTGAAAACTCAGTTTTGAAAACAAAAGTAAATTCATTTTTTTTATTTTTGTATCAAGAAGGTTAATCACTTTAAACGTGTCATTTTGTAAAGCAGAATAAATAAGAGTTGCAAACAAAAGTACTAGGGCTCAAATTTTATTGATAGAATGGTAATCAACCAAGCGCATGATCCCATAGAGCATTACAAAGCTTAGAAAATGGTAATTTAAAGGAAAAGGGCTACATTGAAACATAATAATAGTTATCCTTCTACCAACTTTGAATTCAGGATATTTTGAGCTTCTGTCGAAGCTGACATTGACCGAAGTTTTTTCGACGAATGGCGTTACCACTGGGGATCTAACCTTGTCGGACGTAGTTACTTGCCATGAATCCCTAACTTTTTCCTGGATTGCCTTTTGAGGTTCTCAATCCACCGGGATGACTTTTGCTTATGTCTCTAATTTTTTCCTGGACCGCCCTTTCGGGTTTTCAATCCACCGAGACGTTTTTTTTATTTAGGTGAAGTATTTCTTGACTACATCAACATTTGTGGGGTAAGTAAATTCATCTCCATCCATGGTTGCGAGTCTTAAGGCACCGCCTGAGAAGGCCTTCTTGACCACGTAGGGGCGTTATAATTCGGAGTCCATTTGCCTCTAGAATCAGTGAGAAATGATTGTATCTTCTTGAGCACAAGGTCTCCTTCTTTGAAGACACGGGTTCAGACCTTTTTGTCAAAGGCTTTCTTCATTCTCTACTAATATAACTGACCATGGCATAAAGCCGTCATTCTCTTTTCTTCAATGAGGTTCAGTTCATCGTGTCGGCTTTGACACCATTCAACTTCTATTAGCTTGGCTTCCATCAAGACTCTCATTGATGGGATCTCTACTTCTATGGGGATCACTGCTTCCATGCCATATACTAGAGAGAAAAGGGTTGCCCCTGTTGAAGTGTGGACTGATGTGCGATAACCGTGAAGAGCGAAGGGTAGCATCTCATGCCAATCTTTGTAGGTTACAACCATCTTCTGAACGATCTTCTTGATGTTCTTATTAGCTGCTTCTACCGCTCCATTCATTTTAGGTCGGTAGGGAGATGAGTTATGGTGTTCGATCTTGAACTCAGCGCATAACTCTTTCATCATCTTGTTATTTAGGTTCGATCCATTATCCGTAATGATCTGGCTTGAAACACCATAACGGCAGATGAGATTGTTCTTGATAAAATGGACTACCACTTGTTGGGTCACATTGGTGTATGAGACTGCTTCAACCCATTTAGTGAAGTAATCAATGGCGACTAGGATGAACTGATGTCTGTTTGAAGCTTTGGGTTCAATCATGCCGATCATGTCGATTCCCCATATAGAAAAAGGCCATGGAGAAGAAATAAATTTGAGATGTGTTGGCAGTACATGGATTTTGTCAGCGTATATCTGACACTTATGACACTTCCTCATGTACTTGTAGCAATCGGATTCCATTATTAACTAATAGTATCCTGCTCTCAGAATTTTTCTTGCCATTGTGTGCCCATTGGCATGAGTGCCAAAGGAGCCTTGGTGAATCTCTTTCATCAACATGTTTGCTTTGTGTCTGTCAACACATCTGAGCAAAAACATGTCAAAGTTTCTTTTGTATAGAACATCACTGTTCAGGAAGAAGTTGCCATCCAATCTTCTGAGAGTCTTCCTATCTTTTCTTGATGCCCCAAGTGGGTATTCTTATCTTTGAAGGAAGAATTTGATATCGTGATACCATGGTTTGTCATCGACGACTGCTTCAATCGTGAAGATATAAGTGGGCCTTTCAAGGCGCATTATGTCAATTTGGGTCACGTCGTTCCAATGATTTACAGCAATCATGGAAGAGAGAGTGGCTAGTGCATCATCCATGTGATTTTCTTAATGAAGAATGTGATGAAACTCGATTCTATTGAAGAAAGGTAACAACCTTCTCGCATAGTCTTTGTAAGGAACCAATCCTGATTTGTATATGTTCCACTCTCCTTTAATCTGATTCACAACCAGGGCTAAGTCTCCATACACATCCAAGTTCTTTATCCTTAAGTCAATTGCTTCTTCGAGACCCATGATACAAGCTTCGTATTCGGCCTCATTGTTTGTGCATTTGAATGTTAATCTGGAGGTGAAGGGAATACGGGTACCCTGAGGGGTAACAATGATTTCCCCAATTCCATTTCCATAAGTCTTGATAGCTCCGTCAAATATTAGTCCCCATTGGGATCTTAGCTCTGGCCCTTCGCTTGGTAGCGGTTCATCGCAATCTTTCATTTTTAAGTGCATGACATCTTCGTCTGGGAAGTCAAATCCAATTGATTCTTGATCGTCAATCGGTTGATGAGCCAAATGATCGGCTAGAATACTTCCTTTGACAGCTTTTTGAGCATGGTATTCGATGTCGTATTCTGATAACATCATTTGCCAACGGGCAATCCTTCCCGTGAGAGCAGGTTTTTCAAATACGTACTTGATTAGATCCATTTCGGAGATTAACCAAGTAGTGTGACAAATCATGTATTGGCGAAGATGTTTAGCTGCCCAAGCTACAACGCAACAAGTTTTCTCGAGCATAGTGTATCGAGTCTCACAGTCTGTGAACTTCTTGTTTAAGTAGTAAATGGCTGATTCTTTTTGTTTCATTTCGTCTTGTTGGACAAGTACACAACCCATGGAGTCTTAGAAGACTGTTAAGTATATGATCAGTGGTCTTCCCTCCACTGGAGGAGACAGAATCGGTGGATTCAACAGATATTCTTTGATGTTGTCGAAAGCCTTCTGGCAATCTTCTGTCCATATACAACTTTAATTCTTCCTGAGTAGTTTAAAGATTGGCGCGCATGTCGTGGTCATGAGGGATATGAATCTTGAAATGTAATTCAGACGTCCCAAAAATCCTCTGACTTGTTTCTCTGTTTTTGGTGAAGGCATTTCTTGAATGGCCTTGACCTTGTCGGGATCGACCTCGATTCTCTTTTGGCTGACGATGAATCCCAAGAGCTATCCTGAGCGAACACCGAACGTGCATTTATTAGGATTCAAACGGAGTTTTTATTTTCTCAGGCGCTCGAACAACTTTGATAGGTGTTCAACATGCTCTTCCTCTGTTTTAGATTTGGCAATCATGTCATCGACATACACTTCAATCTCTTTGTGCATCATGTCATGAAACAGAGTTGTCATGGCCCTTTGATAGGTTGTCCCTACGTTCTTCAAACCGAACGGCATTACCTTGTTATAAAAGGTGCCCCAAGGGGTGATGAATGAAGTTTTCTCCATGTCTTCTGCTGCCATTTTGATTTGATTATAGCCCGATAATCCATCCATGAAGGAGAAGACTTTGAATTTTGTTGTGCTATCTACCAGCATGTCTATGTGTCGTAGGGGAAGTCATCTTTTGGACTTGCTTTGTTTAAATCCATGTAGTCTATACACATTCTGACTTTTCCATCCTTCTTAGGAACTGGCACTATGTTGGCCAACCATTGAGGATATTCTGAGGTGGCGAGGAAACCTGCGTCAATTTGTTTTTGCACTTCCTCCTTAATCTTGATAGCCATATCAGGATGAGCCCGTCTCAGTCTCTGTTTTATCGGAGGACATTCTGTTTTCAATGGTAAGTGATATTCCACGATGCTGGTATCCAACCCTAGCATGTCCTGGTAGGACCAGGCAAAGACATCTGGAAATTCCTTTAGAAGTTTAATCAAGCCTTCTCTGACAGTTGGGTTGAGCAGTGCTCCAATCTTAATTTCTTTTCTCTCTTCTTCTGAACCCAAATTGAGCGTTTCCAATTATTCTTTGTGAGGCTCAATAGAACTTTCCTCTTGTCTGAGTAGTCGGGAGATCTCTTCTGGAATTTCTGCGTCCTCTTCTTCTTCAGCTTCAAATACCGGGAATTCAAAATTGGGAGAAGGCATTGGATCGTATGTTTCAATGGGGTTTAAAACAAGCAATCTACATGACGTGATGATTCTTTTTAGAAAAGGCATAGAGAATGCAAAAGTGGTGTGTAGTGTATTTTTATGAAAAATGCTTGTTTTTATTTTGGGTTGTTTTTTAGGATTACCATTTTCTGAAAAAAGCGAAAGGTGAAAACAGTAATGAATGCGGAAATTCAGAATGACATTATTTATTCATGATTTGTCACTTCTTGAAACACATCCATATAAAACAAAACTCTGTCGCTTTGGGATAAGCGAAGAGGGACATTTACAGAAAGGTAAGCCCTATAAAACATTCATTTCACTTGGGCAAGGTGAAAGGTTTAAAACAAAGATGGTAATTACTTTGACTTATGAACGGCCTTCGGGACATCGACAGCAACCCAATGGCGGCGGACTCCTCTGTGAATCACAAAGTCTGGCACTTTCCTTCTTGGTTTTTCTTCAGAAATGACACTGATTTTTGGGGGTGTAGGATCATTGGAGTCTTCCTCCCATGCAGAGTTATCAAAAGTGAACTCTTCTGTTGTATTTTCCATGGTGTTTTCACCCTCAAGGGAATCTCCCCATCCAGTTGGCTGGATGTCCTCGAGCCGGATGCAAGAGCTCTCGGGAGCAGTGTACTTGACTAGAATGTCGTACTTGCCGCTTGGCTTCCCCAAGGTATCCCATGTTTCTGTGGGAATGGATGAGTCATGTTCCTCAATGACGTTGACCTCAAGAAATGTATAGTTAATAAATTATTGTCCTGCGACCTTTGTAAATTCATCAACATGGTGTTGGACACTCTCGGAGTGCTCTGGGTAAGGATTCAATGGCTCTGTGGGGACATGGATATTCCTTTCAAAATTACTCAGTTGATAAGCATTGTCCAGCTGACTCTTTTGCCCCAAGTCTTCCGTGTATGGCTTCCAGATAGGCAAGTCATCCAGGGGATCATAATAATCATAGTCAAAGTTGTCTTTCATTAGAGTATCTTCCTCTAATGAGTTGGTTGGAGCACGGCATCCTTCGAGATCATAATCTCCATAGATCATTCTGACGTCTGATCTCGGTATATACCTGGGATTCTGCTTGGGAAAACAGAACAGTGTATGCATTTCTCCCTGAGATATATAACCGTCATTGTTGAGATAAGATTTCCACTCTTCACCGTATCAGAGGAGTCGTTTCCATTGATGGTGTGTACTTCTTGAGACACTGGGTGGAGGAAGCCTCCACTGTGAAAGAAATCCTGAATGGGACGAAAACTTTCATCCTTCTTAGTAGTCTGGGCATAGGTTGGAGAGAAACCAAGACCTTTTCTTGTCTTGTTATCAGTAGGAATTACAAGTTGTCCCCATCCTTTTATGTCATTACTCCCTATCATTTTGAGAGCGTCTTTGTATGAGGAAATCGACGTCCCTCTTTCTTGGTGATTCTCATTGCTCACTGAGAGTGCTTGAAATTGGGTTCCAATAACCTCTTCTGGTTCTACGCAGGAGAATAAAAATAAGTTGCTCACGATTAAGGCTTGCTCTCCACATACTGTGACTAATTTGTCATTCTTGACGAACTTCGGCTTCTGGTAAAGTGTCGAAGTGACTGCCCAAGCTTTGTGTATCCAAGGTCTTCCTAATAAACAGTTGTATGCCTCCCGGATGTCTATGACCTAGAAACTGACTTGGAAAGTGTGGGGACCAATAGTTTTGAGAAGATCGACTTCGCCGATGACTGTTTTCCTTGATCCATCAAAGGCTTTGATAATGATCTCACTGCTTCTCATTGGAGCCCCTTGAAACGATAGTCGTACCAAAGTTGATTTTGGCATAACATTCAAAGATGAAACTTTGTCTACCAGTACGCTGGCTAAAGAGTCGTCTTTGCAGTTAACTATAATGTTGAGCACCATATTATGATTCTTACCCTCTTCTGGCAATTCTTCATGACTGAATCCTAAGTTATTGCAGGAAGTGATGTTGGAGATGATGCTGTCATGTTGTCCTACTGTCACATCTTGTTCTACAAAGGCTTGTTCCAAGACCCTCTATAGAGCTTCCCTGTGAGCTTCTGAACTAAGCAGCAGAGATAACACAGAGATTCGAGACGGAGTTTGCAACAATTGATCCATAATGTTGTACTCGCTTTTCTGGATGAGCTTCAACATCTCATCGTTGTTCTTTATGGGTTCCGTATTACTGGATTGACCAACTTGTTAGTTAGGAACATCGACCTGAGGTTCCTTTTCTTTGGCAGGTTCTCTAACTCCTCTGTTGAAGATTCAACCGCTTCGGGTAACTCGACTGATGTCAGTAATGTTTACGACGGAGGGTAATGGAGTTTCCTTTCCATTTTCTATGGTCGTTGCATCATACTTCTATGGGATAGCCTTTTCTGATTTGTACGGCATTGGTCCTGGCAAGTAGATGACCACAGGGGCTTTTTGAGCCTTTTGACTATCGTAGGCAACCTCAATCAGTTCCTGGTTAGGAACTTTGCTATTATTGAGTAGAGGGATTATGGCACAAACATCCCTAGTTACTCCATGATCAGAGATTATGACAGTGCTTTTGTTCTGACCAGGGAAGTAATCTTGTATCATGTTAATTGATTGAGAATTCAAGCATGGTTGAATTTCCTTTCGGTCTAACTGGTTCTGGAGGGCTGCTCGTACGAGATAGATTCCTTGGTTATTTTCTGAGCATTCTCCACAGCGCTCATAATTGTGAGGTGGTACCCGACCGTACCCACTCTGTATGCAATGCATCTTTATGAGATCCGTTTCCAATAAGCGAATATCAAGACTTTGGTGCCTATCAGGAACCCCACCTGTCATGTTAATCTGTTGTGTGTCTTCATCCAGGTAGATAGGAAGCCATTAGTGATCCAGCATATGTTGAAGAGTTCTTTGCACAAGCACACACCTTTGGTCGCCTTCGTAACATTCTTTACAATCTTGATAATCATGTGAAGCCAGAAAACTAAGTCTGACCTGCTTAGCATGTAATTTCACTTGACTGGTATTCATCAAGCAGATATCAAAGATTTAAACCGTGTTAACTTGATGATCATTCCTTTCATGGTAGTCTTGGATCCATCCAAGATCCATCTGACGTTAGAGGGCCTCTTGTACAAAAGAGCATCCCTAATTGTTTGTTGAGAAGATTGGACAAGTGATGTAATTGTGTCGTGACAAATTGTAGTACTGACTTTGTCTTGAAGGCATTGCCACCAAATTGACGCTCATTGCACGGATGTCGTGATTCTGAACAATATTAGGATGTGCATGGGCCATGTTTACTTCACGAATCATGTGATCCTGAATCCAGCCCAGATCCATTTGCTCTTGAAGAGCTGCTTGAACTATGGTACACCCTTGATTATCCTTTGAGCAGATACTACAGTGATGATAGTTGTGAGATGATATATGATTGTACCCGCTCTGCTTGCAATGCATCTTTACCAGGTTAGTTCCTAGTTAGCGTACATTGTGAATTTGATAATTGTTGCCAGACTCTTCTTCTATCAAATTCACTATAGTCTTCTCATGTTGAGGTAGTCGGTTTGTCTGAACATTTTGATTAGTATCTTTAAAAGATAAAATCTTGTTCCTGACGAGCTTCTGTACATCAGACTTGAAACTGAGAGAGTTTTCAATGTTATGTCCTGATCCTCCTTGATGGTAAGGGCAAGTTTTATCCGCTTTAAACCAAAAAGGTGGATACTCTAGTACTGTCAGAGGAGTCCTAGTTTGGACGTGCCCCTTGGCCAATAGAAGTGGAAATAATTCTGCGTACAACATCAGTATAGGGTCGAACTCTGATGGTCGTGTAGTACTATTGTTGTTATTGTACTGTGGGCGAGCCTGCTGAAAAGGCTGTTGCTGCCTTTACTGATATTATTGTTAATTTGGTTGCTGCTGAGTAACCTGAGGTTGATAAGTTGGAGCTGGCGTTGGGTTGATAGTGGGAGTTACCGCTACTACCGGTTGATACCTTAGCCTTTGTTTTCCCAGAGAGATATTACTGATCTCTTGCTCTTTCTTCTTTTGGAAAGCACTACCGATCTCTTAGTACTGCTAGATGGCTCTGGATCTTTGACCAATCGTCCTTCTCAGATTGCTTCTTCAAGGCGTACTCCCATATTCACCATTTCAGTGAAGTCACTGGGCGCACTAGCAACCATTCGGTCATAATAGAACGATCTTAAGGTTTTCAGGAAAATCTTGGTCATTTCCTTTTCGTCAAGAGGGGGACAGATCTGAGCGACAATGTCATGCCATCTCTGAGCATATTCCTTGAAAGTTTCCTTATCTTTTTGCGACATTGCTCTGAGTTGGTCCCTATCTGGTGCCATGTCCAAGTTGTATTTATACTTCTGAACGAAGGTTGCCCCAAGATCTCTGAAAGTACTAATCTTGGTGCGGTTTAAACCCATGTACCATTTGAGTGCGGCACCAGTTAAACTGTCTTGGAAGTAATGGATCAGTAGCTATTGATTTTCTGTCTGAGTAGACATTTTCCGAGCGTACATCACCAAATGACATTGAGGGCAAGAGTTGCCTTTGTATTTTTCAAAGTCATGCACCTTGAATTTGTGCGGTATTTTTACATTAGGGACCAAACAGAGGTCAGCGGTGTCCTTTTCGAATAAGTCTTGACCACGAATGGCATGCAGTTCCTTCTGCATTTCCCAGAATCGCTCCTGGAACTCATTTATCCTTTCGTATACTTCTCCATTTCTACCAGAAATTGCTTGTGGAATTTGTCCCTCAGGGATAGTGTGAACCACTGGTTGTGGTATAGACATTACAACGGTGACCCTTGGCACTTCAGAGACCTAAAGTTTGTAACCTTCAGGAGTTATTGTCGTAACCCTTGCGTCTTCATTTTCTTGAAGTTTGTAACCTTCAGGTCTGGCGGCTCCTGTTATGGCTTCCGGGTCTTCAGTGACCGGCGGGATATATCCTTCAGGTATAAAGTTGACAGGTATGCCCCAGGGGCGACCTTAAGGCATGTTGTATTGAGGATGATTGCCATTTGTCTCAAATGTAGGTGTAGATGTAATCTCTGAGATCACAGTCCTTTGACGTTGTTGCTCCTGAGCTGTTGCCAGGGATTGCATGTCGTTATGAATTTTTTCTAAACTTTCTTTTAGAGCATCAATTTCTTCTCTCATCTCTCTATTATCTTCCTCGAGATCATCCATTTTCTTTTGTCGATTGGACCGAGTATTGTATGAATGAGACAGCTTGACTCTAGAGTGTGACACATATGTGAGACTCAAAGATAAAAAAATGCGTTATGTGAGAATGATGAATGATATGCAGATATATTTTTTTAGTTTTTGTTTACAAAAGAAACTTCAACAATTATATTGCAAATATCACACAGCGGGGAGGACCCCTTTTATTGAATTCGAAAGATTGCAGTAATACAGAGAAAAGTACAGTATTTTACAAAGAGCGAGAAGGAAAAAAAAACTAGGCTCATGGATCCTGAGTTCTCTCTGAGGAGATCTCAGATGCTGGTTCCTGAATTTTTCGTTTCTTTGATCGGGCCTCTTCAGCCATTGTTGGGTCAACGACCCTTTGCCAAGTGAAAGGAATAAGTAGATTTCTTTGTTCCTCCTGACTTTCTATAGCATACTGCTCTAATATCTCAATCAGAGCATCCTTTTCCTTCAGCAGTTCTTGAATCTTGGTACATTCCAAATTGAGGATCTGGTATTTGTTCTTCCAAGAGTTTTTTTCTCGTTGGACTTTGTTAAGAGCGACCTAGAGTTTTTCCGCATCAGACATGAAATAAAGGACAGATTCCTTTAATGGAAAAACTTCTTGACGAGGGTAAGGCAACCACAGTTTGAGGGCTCTAGTTTGTACCCAGTGGAGATAAGGTTCTTATGAGGTACAGTTTGGTCTTCCTAGAGACTCTCTCCCTTTCCTGTGAATATGTTGCCAGGCATGCACTATTTTTTTCTTTAGTGCTCTGTCATTTTCTCCTTCCTTGAAGAAAAGACCTTCCAGATGAACAGTATGTGGAATATTCTTCATCGGGTATCCGAGTTGACGGCGAACTAAAATTGGATGATAGTTGATCCCTCCTTTAGTACCAATGAGGGGTACATTGGGGAAATTTCCACATCTTTCGATGATTTATATCCCTTCGTAAATCCGATTGTACTAATCTATGTCAGAGTTGGTAAGAGACATAATTCTTTGTGACCAACGTAGAGTACTCTTGTGATCCTAAAAAGCAGCAGACTTGGACAAATGGGAAATGAACCATTTGTAGAGTAATGGTACACAGCAGTGATCATTCCTCCGCTGTACAAATTCCTTAGGTGTACAGAATGATAAGCATCTACGAGCAGGGTTGGTACGAGGTTTCCAATTAAGAATATCTTAACAGCATTGGTATCAACAAAGTTGTCAATGTTGGGAAAAAGGAATAATCCATATGTGAGCAGAACAAAGACGTCTTCGAAAGCAGTTATATTTCCTATACTAGCATAGTATAAAGCTTTCTCCATCAGGAATTTAGCCGGTAAACCCTGGATTCCTCCTTTAGTGGTCATGTGAGTCCTAACTTCGGACTCGTCCAAAGAGATTTCTCTTGCAATGGCTTGATCTTTTGGAATTTCTTCCAGTCCAGAAAATGGAGCTTGATCAGTGATAGGTAAATTAATCAGGTGGGAGTACTCTTCCAGTGTTGGTGTGAGCTGGTAATCCGGGAAAGTGAAGCAATGGTAAACCGGGTGGTAGAACTGAATCAGTGTAGACACGATCCCTTCAACTACGTTGACCTTTAACAGAGACAGCAGTCCTCCGTGCTTAGCTCTGAAAGCATCGGGATTAGTAATCATCCTTCCTAATTTCCTTAAGTCTTCTAGTTTCGGAACCTTGAAGGTGCACTTGTGCGTTTTTCTTCAACCGAAATTCATAACGCAATCTCTGATATTTACAATTATTGTTTTAGTTCTTTTGAAAAATATTTTTTTTCTTGTTTGGAAAAAAATTTAATGAATGCATGAATGCAGCAAACAAAAACATTTGAAAACATGGGTTTAAGGGTTCAGCGTCACGAGCATGGAGTCATGGCTCTACCCATCCCCAAAGGTTGTACTACTTTGGTCAATTTTTGTACATGTAGAACGGGTTCTAAGGTTCTCAAAATCATTGATTCCTCTTAGGAATATTAACAGCAAGCTGATTCGCTCGAGCGAGCTGCAATCCCTAAGATAAATCTCTTTTGAGTGTAATATCGCGTATCAAATATTCTCGATAGTCACCGCACTACCTAATGGTTTAACTAGTTAAATGTCTACTAAATCCTCAGGGCCATGGGTACCACACTGGGATAGATAATGCTTTCACGACAGTCCGTCGTTCAACATCAATATTTCCGCACGGGTACCTCTAATGATTCGGTGGACTGCCAAGTTAGCTTGTTCGGGATTCACTCCCTATAAGCGTTTCCTGGATATGCCACCACTTATCTTAATGTTCTCTCAAACTTTCCACATGCGTATCAATCGCATTCCCATTTGACAGAAAAATAAACACCGGTATCAAGTATTATGACAATAAATGATATATATATATATATATATATATATATATATATATATATATATATATATATATAGTATAAGCAAGACCTTGACCTCTTAGGAACTCTAATCCTAGATTTCCCAGCAGAGTCGCCATTTTTCTGTAGCGTGCGATTTTTGTCGGTGACGCGACCACCTTACCGCAATGGTTGGAATTTGGTGCTACTTTCTGATTTCTTATTTATCCTACGAAACTGGAAAGGAACGGGAAGATATCTAAAACTAACCTTGCACACAAATGTTTTCTTTAACAAATGCAAAGAGATTGGGGGGTCCGGGGTCAGATTATACAAAGGAATTTGTTAACACCCAATGTATATATGGTTATCCATAGATCTTCTATTACATACTTCTTTATTATCTTAAATAATGTCCTATGTTTATCTGTCATGGATTGGGAAAGTTTCTCCTTTGAGAGGTTTGAGAGGATGTTTTTGTTGTTTTCGGGTTTTGTGTTGTTTTTGGGAAGGTACTGGACCTAAGATTGTGATTTGTGTACTCGCTAAGATTTCAAAATCTTATGCCTGCGTATTCCCGTAAAGAGATACAGGGAAATCAGAGCAATCGTAGTTCCTCCTATTCTATGGGAGGAAAAATGTTTGGTATCTTGTTCAAAGCCCAAGATTGAAGTTAAAGGAAATATTTTTGTGTCTTGTTCAAAGCCCAAGATTAAAGCTAAAGTTTGTTTATGTCTTGTTCAAAGCCTAAGATTGAAGCTAAAGGTTTTGACTGGGAGAGAATTTGTCATCTCTAAAGGGAGAAATCTCACTTGTTCATCGCAAAAGGTTAGGTGATTGATTATATAGGGAATTACTTTAACTGGAAAGTATGGAATCCAGCAATGCCATAATTTCCTGTATAAAGGATAGGTCATGAAGGAAGAAACTTTAACTCAGTGTAGAGCAATATCATTTTTCCTTATGAGTCTTTCATGCTAAGAGAGGCACATAGGCTTGGATGTAAATAATCCAGAGGCTTGCCACTTACAGCAGTTAGATGAAAGAAGAAGTTTACCAGGATAAAAGAGGGACTAAAGCTTAGATTTTTGAATCAACAAGTGTGCCACTTACAGCAGTTATCTGGAAATAGGTTTTTGACTGTTTGTTTTGATGTGTGATGCACAGAGAAACTGTCTTCCTACAGAGAGAATTCTGGTCTCATCTAAGGGTATGTTGATTTTTTGTGTGCCTTGATCAAAGCCCAAGGTTGAAGCTAAAATGGTTGACTCTACTAGGGGAGTTTTATATGTGTCTTGTACAAAGCCCAAGATTGAGGCTAAAGGGATTTACTCCACTAGGGAGGTTTTATTTGTCTTGTACAAAGCCCAAGATTGAGGCTAAAAGGGATTTACTCCACTAGGGAGGTTTTATATGTCTTGTACAAAGCCCTAGATTGAGGCTAAAAGGGATTTACTCCACTGGGGAGTGTTTATATATGTCTTGTACAAAACCCAAGATTGAGGCTAAAAGAAACTGATGGACTGACTCAGCTGGAGAGTATGATGTATGTCTTGTAGAAAGCCCAAGATTGAGGCTAACTCTACAGAGGAATATCATTATACAAAGCCTAAGAGGAGGCTGGCTGAGGAAATTCTTATATGAAGCCTAAGAGGAGGCTAGCTTCTGCTGATGATTGTTGAGATCCAGAGACAGGTCCAATGTGTTTTGGGGAATCCAAAGGGAAAATAAACTCTTGATAGGGTTTGATGAAGAGTTGAAATATCCGATACCATGAGGTTCTACTTCTATTAGGGATTTGTTAAAGGGTAAACTAACCTTGGTTGGGGATTTCTTGAATCTTGTTGGGGATTAAGTAAATTTCAAGGTGAGTTGGAGACCTTGAGAATTTAAACTCTCTTGGGGATTAGACATGTATGAATGACTAAACTCTTTCCTATGCTTTCAGGAAGCTTGTGGGTTTCTATATGATATCCAGGAGGAGATAAGACTTTCCAAGTCTACTGGAATGAAGAGGTTGACTCTGAGATGGAGAATGATCTTCGTATGATACCCAAGAGGAGGTTGATGTGTTAAGGGATGAATGTCAACCCTAAAATTGTCTGATGTTATTGAATTTTGATTCTCATGAGGATTGAACTAGTAGAGATGACTAAGTTCTGTCCCATGCTTGTAGGAGGCCTATGGGTCCTTGTACTAAGCCCAAGAGGAGGCTGAGAACTTCTAAAAAGCCTGAGGGTCCTTGTACTAAGCCCAAGAGGAGGTTGGGGATGCTTTTAGGAAGCCTGTGGGTCCAAGCCTAAGAAAAGTTCAAGAAAGGTTTCATCTGGAATAAGTCATTTCTTTGCATAACAGTTTTAGGGTTTGAAGAAATTCAAGAGAGGTTTCACTGGGAATTAATCCTCTCGGGGGAAATGAATTTCTTATACACATATATTTGGACAGTCTTGAGAAAAGTTTTACCGGGAATAATGCCTTTCTCTGTTCCATATTGTATAAGCCCAAGAGGAGGCAAGACTGTATCTGGAATTTCCTATGGGGAACTAGTTTTGACTATGTTGAAAGAGTAACCTCTAGTTTGATCTAAACTTAGACCTAATTGCTGGGGAAAACTCTAAGCATATATATATATATATATATATATATATATAAGTATGCATAGAAGAGATAGTGAAACTTACAGGTGTGCAAGCCCAAGCAGATTAACTACAGTGGTATGGTTAGGATTTCAAGAAATTGAAGAAAGTTTTGAGAAAACTTTGAACTTGAATTAAGAGAAAGTTGTTTTTAAAAGAAAGTTTGGGGGTTATACTCAAGGAGAGGCCCAAAGACTTATTTTGAAAAGGTGATGATCGCATCGTAGTTTTGAAAACCACTGAGGGACTTATATAATGACTGAGGCCCAAATTATTATATTCACAAAGGTTTTGGGTCTTACACTCTATTAGAGACCCAAAAAAAGAAGAAAAATGGGGCTTATAACTCAAGGAGAGGCCCAGATGATTTCTTTGAAAACAGTGATCGCACTGCGATACCGACAGACGTTGTGGGACTTATATGATAGCAGTGGCACAAAAATTGTTTATGTACATAGGGGGTTGGGTCTTACACTCTATTAGAGGCCCAAAAGTGTTTAAAGAAGAAATAAGGGACTTACAACTCAAAGGGAGGCCCAGATGAAAATTGTTTTGAAAACGGTGATCGCGCCGAGATTTTTAAAATCGTATCGGGACTTATACAATGACTGAGGCCCAAAATCAAGTGATTTACAAAGGGATGGGACTTACACTCTATCAAGAGGCCCAAAACTGATTGAAAAAGAGTTTGAGAAATTAAAATTGAGAGAAACCCTATTTTTAATTT
The DNA here is from genome assembly GCA_022829125.1 of Lathyrus tuberosus. Lineage (NCBI taxonomy): Eukaryota > Viridiplantae > Streptophyta > Magnoliopsida > Fabales > Fabaceae > Lathyrus > Lathyrus tuberosus. The sequence continues at coordinate 11,492,717 of JALAZF010000025.1, read as the reverse complement.
AAAAATATAATTTTCAAAGGAAATTAAATATAAAATATCAAAAATATTTAAAATCAAGTGGTAAGCTTTGAAAAATATTTTTTAAAATCATGTTTAATCACATAAAGACTTGAAATCCAATTGGTTTTGAAAAATCAAGGTGGAAATCTCATTTTAAAAATGTTTGAAAACAAATAAAATGAAATTAATTACAAAAATTCAAACTATATTAAATAAATAATATAAATTTAATTTTTTTGTGGAATAAAATATTTCAACATTTTTGTCAATTTTCAAAAAAATAACCAATAAAAAATAATTAAAAATGTGGGAGAAATTAATTTTGAAATTAATTAAGAAAATCATGAAAAATGTGAAAAATAGCAAAATAAAAGGGAAATAAAAAATGATCTGGGTGGGTGTTGAACCCACGCCTTCCAACCAAACACACATGTGTTGCTACCAATGGGGTGGTGATACATCCGTGTATCAAAACCACCCCATGAATACATAAGGGAGGCCTAAATTTCAAGTCAGGCCAAGGCAAAAACCAAGTTTTTGTGGATTTGCAAGAAGGATCATATCTCCCTCATTTCTCCATGAAATTGGATGAAATTTAGATGGATGATACCTAGAATTTCATGAGGAATCCAATGGTGGTCATAGATTTTTCTAAAGATGCCTACATTTTAAAACCCGATAGTGGTTTCAAAATAGGCCAAGATTTGCAAGTTCTATGCTATCACATCATACAAGCAATAATAGCATGGTAAATTGGTTCAAACACAACACATATGATATGTATAAGATGTCCATGATCAATGGACATCAAAGCAATGCATAATTTAAAGAGTGTGAGTTGTTATGCACTTACCTCTTGAAGCTCCTTGTGCTGTCTTTCAAAATGCTTGTGCCAGAAGTAATCTAATGCTTTTTAAACACTCTTGATTGATCACTTAGAAGCTTTTAGGATGATCAAAACCAGCTATAATCTTCAGGAACAAGAATTGGCTCTTTCTTGCAAAAGTGGTAAAAGTGACCAAAATGGTATCTCACTCAAATGATGTTATAGTTGAGGGAAACTTATTGGAACAGTTTAAGGATGATATTTGAAGAGTGTTTAAGGTGTTGTTTGGTTTTGAAAGTGATTGGATCAAGACATGGCTTGAGAAATGAAAAAAGTCAAAATTTGAGGTTTTGATGGTTGAATTTATGATTTGGTGTTCCAGATCAAGGATGAGCATTTGAACAACTTATATATGATATATTGGATGTGTTTAGATCATGAGATGTGATGGAATTACTCTCTAACTCAAAATTCAATGGTGACTTGCAAAATAAGGCATTTTTGGTTTTTTGAGAGAGATTTTGAGGAAAACAAGTGTTGTCAAGCTTTGGTGTACTCAAACTGATCACAAATGACCTTTATTTATAGTGTGTCAAGTTTTTTTTGGCAGCAATAGTGAATGGTGGCTGGTACAATCCATTATCCGTTGGTTTTCAACAGGAATCTCAAGTCTCCTCTAGCCATTGACTTGAGTCAATCTTGCAGGCTTATGGTCCTCTGATGCTTGAGTTTATCTTGACTCATTTGCAATATTGTGGACTGATACATGCCAGCTCTATGCATCCTTTAAATGCTTTATGACAAATTTGAAAGTTTTGGCTTTTGAATTTTGAATGTTATTTGCCAAATGATGATGTTTTTGACTTGCAAGGCTCTATGGTGTTGTAGCTCTGCAGAGATTATGTTCATTGCACTTTAGAAACTTGAGGTGACAAGGCTTGGCAAGTTATGGTAATGCCAAAATCGTGTGGCATGTACAAGGCTGTCTTGTGAAAACAGTTTTTGAGGTGCCATGTTTCCATGCTTGTAACTCCCTACTCAAGTTGAATTAGGATGAGTTCTTGTACATTTTAGAAAGCCCCCATGACATACTTTAACTTTGATGTCCAATATTGGTCTTGGTTTAGTTTGGATCATAATGAAAAATGGTCCCAAATTTGGTGCAAACTCTAGACAGATTCTGTCAAAATTTTCTAAGTGTTGGAAAAATGGTCATTTCCATGTTTTTATGATTTTGATCAATCCATAACCCAAAATCTATGAGGATTTGGAATTTTATGTAGTTGACAATTTTGAAGTATGTCATGTGAAATTTCATTAGAGTGTTTGATGGAAGAAAAATGCCTTATGGTTTGGGAGTTATGACCTTGCAAAGTTGGTACCAAATCCATTTTGTTCCATAACTTAGAAAAATTTAAGTTTCTTATGGTTGACCCTTTTGCAAGTTACCTCACTTTTGTTAATTTTTCTTAATGGATGATGATCCAAACCATAATTTATCATTGTTCTTGAATTAAGGAAGCCTTTTTTGTTAAGAAATTCAAAAAGTCAAAATTGACTTTTTGACACAGCTGACTTTTTGTCAGATGAAACTCAAACTGTGTGATCCTCTATGCAATTAAGTCCTTGACCTAATTCCAACCTAATGGATGGATTCCATAGGTATTTTAGAGGGTCTTGAATCATGTCCCAAGATTTGGGAACATGTCTTGGTCAAAAGTCAAAGGTACAGTTGACTCTTTCATCAGGAAACCCTAATTGGCCCACATGAATTTAAATCTTTGTGTGGCTTATGAACCAAGTTCTTTGAATCAATCCAATCTTGTAAATTGATCAATATGATGTATTGGAGGTCTTCAAAACACTTCTTGAGGTCTTGGCTCATGTCTTGCTCCAAAAGTCAACTTAGGGGTGAATTAGGTCAAGAAACCCTAATTCCTAATTTTTTATAAATGCATCCCCTGAGGCTATTTTGACTTGAATATTGGACTCATGAGGTCCCTTTAAGCTTCTTGAATCATATTTTGAAGTAATGGCTCATGCTTAGATTAAAATTTTCATCTAGAGGCCTTGGTCGACCAAAACCCTAATTTCGTGACACTGACGATCTTGAGGCTTATCCACTTAGAATGTTGCAACCTTGTGCTTAATTCTTGATATGGGAGACCTCTTGGTCCTTCTAGGGGTGTTTGAGAGGCTAGAAAAGTTGAAGATCATGTCAATTCTTTATTGATCCTTTGTCTGAGTGCTCTGAGAGGGCTCAAAACCCTAATTCTTGGTTGTAGTGAAAGTTCAATAATCCTTGAGAAGATTGATGAGGTATGATAGCACATCCAAATTGTGATGATGATTTACACAATGATGGGAAATCTTGTGGTCAAAATTTGGGGTATAACACATAGCATGCTTATCCATTGTATGTCCATATAGAACTGGCCTAGGAGCATTATCAAAATGTTGGAGGCTTGGATGAGGAACTTTATTTAGAGAGGGAATATTTACCAAAAAAAGGGTTGACTATGGCTTGGGATACTTGTTGCAAAGGTCTGAATGAAAGAGGGCTTGGTATAAGGTCTTTGAAGATTTTCAATGCTGCCTTTAATTTGCACATGTGTTGGAATCTTTGTATGGAAAACAAAAGCAGGTCGTAACTGTTGGCTTCTAGAGCTATGAGAAACCATAGAGCTATAATGCATTCTATCAAGTCCTCTATTGGGAGCAGCTACAAAGAGTTTTTTTTGGCATGGTTAGGGATAATATTCATTGGATCATTAGTAATGGTGCTAAAACTAATTTCTGGTTGGACTCCTAGCTTGAGAAGCCTTTGGCTCATAAATTTAAAATTCCCAAAATACTTCATAATTCCCTTACTTTCAAAGTGAGAGATTTTTTGCACCATAATGTTTGGAATCTTCCTGAAAGCCTCAAAGCTGATTTTCCTTCTCTACAAATGTAGTTAGACAATGGCCTACTCCAATTCTGACTTGGTTGATGAGTAAATATGGTTTTTTTCAGACATAGGATCTCTTTCGTTGAAGCAAGCTTTTGAGTTCTTGGATAAACCAAAACCTTCTTCCTTCTGGTCGGTTCTTCATTGGCACAAATGCATTCCGCCTTTTAGATCTTTGCTTGTGTGGATAGTCATGCACAACTGATTACCAACTTGATGAGAAGATGTCCCGCAGGGGTTTTTCCTTTACTTCTATTTGTAAGTTATGCAGGAGGAATGTTGAAACCTCGACTCACTTGTTCTTCGAGTGCAATTTTTTTCATCATTTGTGGGACTGGTTCTCTGCAGTTTTCAATCTTTATCAGCATTTTGGTAGTTTCTTAGATTAGAAAAAAGCGATTCTTCTTGACTAGTATCCTCAAGGTAAGGTGGTTATCACTACCTGCATCATTAACATCTTCCACCAGGTCTGATCTGCTCGAAACCTTTCTAGATTTGAAGGTGAAATTCTGGCATAGCAGATATCAAATGTCCTAAAACATGTCAAGACATTGTTCTGCATAATTATTAAACAAGAACAAAACAACCAAACTGATATTCAGAATATCAGTAACATTAGCCATACATATGTTACGACATCTGTTCCAACATGTTAATCAAAACTGAACTGTAAATTGCAGAATGATAAACAACACAGAATATGATAACCCAGTTCGCTGCAAATCACTTACATCTGGGGGCATACCAAGCCAGGAATGAATTCACTATTAGTAGTATTAATTTAGAGCTAAACTCCCCTGTTTACAACTATTCACTTAATCCATACCCAGTACAATTCTATCTAGAAATCACCATCTAGATAAGAGAAACCCATCTCAATTCCTAAATCACCTCAGTGATATCTAACAGTTACAATCTCCAACAACTGCATCAATTTGTTCAATTGAAAGACATTCCTTCCAATAACAATATTCATCCAAGACTCTTGACTAACAACAATACTCGTTTTTGCTTAAAAGCTTCAACCAAGAACGATATTCAACTCTTGCTTCAAAGCTTCGAGTGAGAACAATATACAACCTAAATATGTCTACCACGATGCATCAAAAGATACAAAGGGTGACTTGCAAAGTCATACACAAGAGACTCGCAAAACCCTAAACCCTTATGTTGCACCTACGGTTTTCTTATTGTGAATGCTTTCTCTTTCAGGCCTAGCAAGTCCTTATTTATAGACTCTTCCAGAATGGGCTTGGACTCTTCAATCAAGTCCAATCTTCACGTTGTAAATCTTCTGCAGAATCTTCTCCACAAAGATAGGAACAAATCTTTTATTGTTTCCTAAAAAGTCTCAAAGATCCTTTTTATGAAATCCAATTAAATTTGCACTCTGTTCCTAATAAATCTCCTTGACCTGCGCATAATGATGAGGTATATCCAAAAATATATCATCAAATCAAATCAAATCAGTCAAGAGATATAAAATAGTAGCGTCTGCTGTACCGGACCAAGATGTTATGGCATATGTCTTCGACATCTGTCTGAAACACATGATAGTAGTACTGTCATGACAGTTGATGAAGATGTTATAACATCTTGCTCAACATCAGTATAAAATTTAGGCAATCATAAAACCATGGAACTAACAATCTCCCCCTTTGGAAATTTTTGGCTAAAACAACCAAAGCATGATAAACCTGGAGATATAAAATATGGATTTTCTTCATCATGCAAAATGTTAGATCAGCTTTGTTTGACATCTTTTGCACACAACTTATCAGAGCAGCAACAACAGCAGTTTCCTCCAGTACATCCAGTCTCACAGACTATCATGCTCCCCCTTAATAGTTGCATTCAGCAAGTAACAACAAAACACTACTCTTTCCTTAGCAGTTGCAAAGTCCTATCACAATGTTGGTCATCATGAAATACATGTGACATAACATCAGGACACTTTACTCCCCCTTTTTAGCCCAAAATTGACAATAATTGGGGTAAATGTACACTTCTGATTCAATCCATTGACACCCAATGACAGAATCAGAACAACCTGATAAGTCCACCTAGAACTTATACCAGTAGCGCAATGTCACGACATCTCGTCTGACATTTCATCCTCACTAGAGGCATTCTATCACAAACTGCTTAAAACCACAAACAATCTTGATTAGCAATTGCACTACTGCTGCAAAATATCCAAAACAGAAGTTCAACTCCCCTTGTCTAAGATAATTAGTGCTCCATTGCAAGAAGAACACCTTAAATGAATGGAAAACATAAGACTCATCTTCATGTCTGCAAGGGCGCACCCTCTGTTCAACACATTTACTGAATGCATTCACCTAATGCTTGATCCTCAAGCAATCCATGTACCATACTAGTACATTTAACAGACAGAAGTTCTCCCCCTATCTTTCACAAATGATGCTCCTTCAACAATAAACACCCCAAAATCACCACATGATATCCCATGACAGCTTCATGATCATATAGTGAGAAAGTACCAGGACCACATCCTTGTACCACAACCAACAAACTCTTGGATTGAGACCAAAATCACCATTTATCCCTCTCATCCAAAAACCATCCATACCCAATACAAATCCACCTTGAATTTTTCAGCCATAGATATCCTTGTTCTTTGAGATACAATCCAATTGACTCTGGAATGCTTCACATTCCTTAAAGAGACATACAGAGCCCCTTAGTTTTCTAGCTCGCCCAGATGTTCTTCACACTTGAAGGACAGCTTACTTGCTTCACAAGCACCAAACTGATCCACTTCTCTCTAGCATGACTTGTAGCAGAAGAAACCACCTCTCCACATGCATTCTGACCTCAGTAAGAGTCAGTCTTCCAGATAAACACCCCATGATCCAAGACAGTCTTCAATTTATCATTCTCCCATATGATAAGATAGAACACTTCTGATTCAACTGGTGAATATCAGCTGCCACAATTTGAACTCCGAGTTCAGAAACCATAGTGATGTTCTAACATTAGTTAGGACATCCTGATCATATCACAGACACCATACACTATGGTTCTTGATACAATCATCACTGGATTTACTATCTGCATAGTAATCCAATTGAAGATCTTCATAGAACACAACTCCACCAGCTTGATCAATAAGAACTCTAGACAACCAACAAGAGAAATAAACTCTCATTCAACTCCCAAAAGAAGGTATTCTTCCATAAACAACTTAGAGCTTCTACCACAAGCTTCAAGATATGAAAAGAACCAGAACCTCCTTTGATTTTCAACCAACTACCCTTATGCACCAAAGTAATTAGTTTCAAGCACCCTGCTTGAATGCACGATAAAGATCAACCAAATGCCATTGTTTGATTAATCTCAGCTTTCTTCATATTTCCAGAAGATCTTCTTATCCACCAATGAAACCTAATCTTCAAGTTACACAATCCACTTACTCCATAGCAAGCCACCTTAGATACACCAAGATTCAGATATGTAACATCTACTCCTTCTTGCAGCTCCCACAAACTGCATGAGATAAACCTTTTTGAAGCATTAATTCCATTTATTTCTGAGAAGATCAACTTATCTTACGATGATACGCCACAACATCAACTAAGACCCTGAAGTTTCTGCTTGATGTCACAAAATCTGATCAGACATCCAGCTGAAGAATTCAGCTCTTCCTTCTGCCACTTAGAAGAACCTCCTCCCTATAACAGAACAAGAGTTCCATGTTCTCATAGACTTGATCAATGATATCAAGTTAGAGTAGACAACCTCCATCCTACTTTACTACAACAGCAACCACCTCATCTTTAGAGAAACCAAGCATGTTAAGGCTTGATGCCTCATAAGAGATTAGTAACACAAGATCTTTACAAAAGGAATCCCGCTTTCCTTGAGTAGAGACTTCTTCAGATGATCGGAGATAACTTCCACTTATCCTTGACCTCCAAGATGAGCAAAATCACATGCTCCTACGAACCTAGATCAGAAATAAACTGACCCAAGCAGTGCTACCACCAGCACCATATTCTAGACAAGTTTCTTGCTAGGAAATTTTCCAGATAAAAATCAGATGCTTCTAGTAAAGCTGGAACACACCTGCTACACTCCAATACTCCTAGGTCAGAAATAAACTGAATCAAGAGAATTGTCTTCATCTTCACTTCCAACAACACTACATTATAGTCAAGCTTCCTGCCATGAAACTTCCTAGCCTGAATACATGCCTTGTAATAAAGACTGATGCTACCACACACACGTGTATGGTACCAAGATCATCAGCTACAACACCTTTGCTCCATAGATTCACTCCTTGAATAACCAGGCTTCTGCACATACTCCATTGTCAAGATTTTTCAACATCTGATAGAATATCAGTTCCTTATCTTGACTATACCCAGATCCTTGAGCAGATGCAACAAGAGATGTTGTACTTCCTGATGTACCAACTTGTCACCAGTGATCTTGTACTCCAACATACAAGGATAATCAATTAAATATTTGTGAATCCACATATAGCAATTGATCTTAAATCCTTGTTCACAAAACCATACATCCTAAAGGATATATGCTCTACCAGATATCAACACAACAGTGTCAACATCTTTCTAGTCAAACAACATGTTGAGACATCAATTATGTCACCCTTGACTCAACCTACCTATGACTTTCCTTAGCTAATAGAATCCTTGTAAATCATGAAAGGTAAAAATAAATCACCTACCATTATCTCCAAGTTGAATAACATCCATCAGCACCAGAGATCTTCAAAAATTCATCTTCAACATGAGAACAAATAATCTTTCTGAAAGAGCTCTTTAAGCACGACCAGAGATGCCTTTATGAGTGGACTTCAGTGAAAACTCAAGTATCTTTGGCAATTTCGTCGAACATAACATTTACCAAATTCACAGATCATGAATTGGATAAACACGGTTTCAACTCACCTTCTCTTTAAACTAACTTCAAGATACAAGTTGGAACCAGACCTCCAAGTATCAAGTCAACGTGACAGAAATCAACCAACAACTCTCTCCATTCCATTGCTCCCGACTTTGGAACGACTGAACTTTCACATATGCTGATATCTTCAAGAAAAGAAGCCAACAATCAAGATCTTCCACAATCTTTCTTCTGTCACAACTCCAGAATCCCATAAATGCCAGAGTTCTTCCATCAGAAACATATGCAGCGGAATCACCAAGGAATATCTTCAACATGCCTTAATAAGATGTCAGAACATTTTATAAGACACCACGCAAGAGAACCAGCCACTCCTCCTGCAGTTGCTATAGAAAACTCCTCAGAAAATAAGAATAACCACTAGTAGTTGTTACCTTCGATCCATAACATCCATCCCATCCATTAACACCCTTGAGCATGTCCGAGTGAATGATCTGATCTCCAAAACTCCTCCGTGTTTAAAAATCCAGAAAGTATCTCCCAAGATCTCATCCAGAAACAGACAGGATACCTACTTTAATACCAATTGAAATTCTGTCATAGCAGATATCAGATGTCCTAACACATGTCAAGACATTGTTGTGCATAATTATTAAACAAGAACAAAACAACCAAACTAATATTCAGAATATAAGTAACAACAGCCATGCAGATGTTACGACATCTGTTCCAACATGTTAATCAAAATTGAACTGTAAATTGCAGAATGATAAACAACACAGAATATGATAACCCAGTTCGGTGCAAATCACCTACATCCGGGGGCATACCAAGCCAGGAATGAATTCACTATTAGTAGTATTAATTTAGAGCTAAACTCCCCCGTTTACAACTCCTCACTTAATCCCTACCTAGTACAATTCTATTTGGAAATCACCATCCAGATAAGAGAAGCCCGTCTCAATTCCTAAATCACCTCAGTGATATCTAACAGTTACAATCTCCAGCAACTGCATCAATCTGTTCAATTGAAAGACCACTACTACAAAATGCTAAAACAACAACGCCAGGCTTACAACGCATCCTTTTACGCCGTTGTAATAGGTTAAAAAATTTGCGCCCAGGCAAAAGCTGAGTCATTTAATGATGGTTGACTGAAACCACCGTAGTAATAAATAAAATGTAGCAAGCTTCGATTCCCTGCAACTACATTTTTTCCATTTTTTAGAGTACATTTAGCGTGTGTCACTTAAGTCCATTATTTAAAAAATAAATTGTAAATGATTTTACAACGGTTAAGATGTACAACCGTAGTAATAAATGAAAAGTAACATGCTTCGATTCCCTGCAACACATTTTTTCCATTTTTTAGGATACATTTAGCATGTGTCACTTAAGATTCCACTACGGTTTATTTCTCCAACCGAGATTAAAAGCTTTACTGATAAATTAAAACAAAACTTATTATGTATTTCTTTCATAAGACGCCCTAATCGAACAAGTGAGCCAGAGACGCCCTAACCTTTATCCTCTTCGTATCCATTCATTTGGAGCTCAAATATTGCTCAAATAAGGTACTCTTCAACATCTTCATTCCTTTTTTCTTGGTTTATGCTCAAATATTGACCATCTTCATTCATTTGCTTCTCCAGCTTCGAAGTAAGGTACTCTTCAACATCTTCATTCCTTTTTTCTTGGTTTATGCTCAAATATTGATCGTCTTCATTCATTTGCTTCTTCAGCTTCGAAGTAAGGTACTCTTCAACATCTTCATTCCTTTTTTCTTTGTTCATATTGTATATGCTCAAGTCAGAATGAGATGTTTCATATGCTTTACGTTTAGTATGAGAGTACATCTTCATTGATTTTTTCTTTGTTCATATTGTATATGCATATGCTTGAGTTTTTGGATTAGATTTTGGTGTGTCATTCACATTATTATACATGTATAAATTTCAGAAGTTGTAATGGATCGTAGTTGGATGAAAGCCAATAGATTAGATCCGGTTTATGAGAACGGAGTTCGTGAATTCCTTGAATACGCTGATAAACATCTTCCCGACAATGATTGTATCTTTTATTGTCCTTGTGTTATTTGCGTGAATATCAAAAAGGGTACAAAGAAAGAAATACACAATCACCTTTGTTGTGATGGTATATGTCAAAATTATATAATATGGACGTGGCATGGTGAGGTGGATAATAAGGAAAGTCGGGCGTCACAAAGTTAAAGAGTGGAGAAAGATAAATATATGGAAGATCAACTAGAGGATATGTTCCATGATATTGGCGAATCTTCTTTTATGAATGCTCATATTTATGATAATTTATGTAGTGATAATGACACCCCTTTATATAAGGGATGCACAGAGTTCACACGATTGTCGGCGGTGTTAAAGTTGTTTAATCTGAAGGCAAAAAATGGATGGTCGGATAAAAGTTTCACGAAATTACTTGAATTGCTACAGCAAATGTTACCAGGAGATAACAAATTGTTGGATCATTGCTATGAGGCCAAGAAGATATTGTGTCCATTGGGTCTGGAGTATATTAAGATACATGTTTGCCCTAATGATTGCATATTATACCGAAAAGAGTATGAAGACTTGTTTCAATGTCCGAAATATGGTGTGTCGCGTTACAAGCTGAAGGCTAACAATGGTGATGACAATGATCACTATGACAATGTTAGTAGGAAGCATCCTCCTGCTAAAGTGTTATGGTACTTGCCAATAGTTTCATGATTAAAGAGACTTTTTGCTAATTCGAATGACACAAAGAATCTTAGATGGCATGCAGATGAAAGGATTTGTGATGGAAACATTCGCCATGTAGCTGATTCGTTGCAATGGAAGAAAATTTATTCGTTGTTTCTGGATTTTGGAGTCGAGTCAAGAAACCTTAGGCTTGGGCTTGCCACCGATGGAATGAACCCCTTTGGTAATCTGAGGACTAATCATACTTCGTGGCCTGTTCTTCTCACTATTTACAACCTATCTCCTTGGTTGTGCATGAAGCGCAAGTATATACTGTTAAGTATGATGATTTCTGGACCACGACAACATGGTAACGACATAGATGTTTATCTTAGTCCATTCATTGATGATTTACGACTCTTGTGGGATGAAGGCGTTGAAGTTGATGATGCATATTCTAGGGAAAAGTTTAATATGCGTGCAATGTTATTTTGCACAATTAACGACTTTCTGGCTTATGGTAACTTGGCTGGATACAGTGTCAAAGGACATAAAGCGCGTCCTATATGTGAAGATAATACTTGTTATCACCAACTTGAGTTTGGAAAAAAGACCATTTACCTTGGACATCAAAAATTTTTAAAACCGGGTCATCCTTATCGTAGATTGCAAAAGGCTTTTAATGGAGAGAAAGAGTTTGGTGAGGCTCTTAAACCTTTAACCGGGGATGAAGTTTATCAACGGCAGGAACACATTAATGTTGTCTTTGGGAAGAGAGAAAAAGAAAAAGGTGGGAAGAGAGGAAATGAAAAGGGGGCAGTTGCAAAAAATATATGGAAAAAGTGGTCCATCTTCTTTGATCTTCCATATTATTCAAGTTTTGATGTTAGGCATTGTCTGGATGTGATGCACGTGGAGAAAAATGTGTGTGATAGTTTGATTGGCACACTTCTAAACATTTCGGGCAAGACTAAAGATAGTAAGACTTCCCCTATTGATATGGAGAAGATGGGTATACAAAAACAGTTGGCTCCAATAGAGAAAGGAAAAAGAACTTATCTGCCTCCAGCATGTCACACTCTATCTAAAAAGGAAAAGAAGATGTTCTGCGAGTGTTTGCAAGGTATTACAGTTCTGCAAGGTTACTCATCAAACATCAAGAAACTTGTATCAATGAAAGATCTCAAGTTAATTTATTTAAAATCTCATGATTGTCATGTATTGATGCAACAACTTCTACCAGTGGCTATCCGTGGGATCCTTCCAAAAAATGTGAGAGTAACTATAACGAGACTGTGTTTATTCTTCAATGCCATATGTAATAAAGTTCTTGATTTCAAAAAATTGGATGAATTAGAAGATGAGGCTGCCATAATCTTGTGTCAATTGGAGATGTATTTTCCGTCATCATTTTTTGACATTATGGTTCACTTACTTGTTCATCTCGTAAGAGAAATCAGAATTTATGGTCCAGTTTATTTAAGGTGGATGTATCCAATAGAGTGATATATGAAGATCTTTAAAGGATACACGAAGAATCATCACCGACCGGAAGCTTCGATTGTTGAAAGGTACATCACAGAAGAAGCTGTTGAGTTTTGTATAAACTATTTGTCGGATGCAGATTCTATAGGAATTCCAAAGTCTCGTCATGCTGACATAGACGGAAGCGATATTCAAGGTCTAAATGATAGGTCAATGGCTCGGGATGTAGTTATTCAATCATATTTCTATATATTGAATAATATAGATGAGGTTCAACCTTTCATGGATACTCACAAAAGACTTATGAAGAAAAAATATCCCCGAATGAATGACAAGTTGTTGTTGATAGAGCATAATAATATATTCATGGATTGGTTTAATGAAAGTGTATCTAATGATCGTAGTGCATCTGAGATACTTAAATGGTTGTCGTACGAGCCAAAATTTTGTGTCATTACCTGGAGTGCATACGACATTGGTCATTATACCTTTTATACAAAATCAAAAGATGATCATAGTACAATGCAAAATAGTGGGGTTATGGTTGAAGCCGAATCGATGTATTTCTCTAGTTCGAAAGATAAGAATCTGGTATTGGCAACTACCGCGTTTTATGGTGTCATTGATGAGATTTGGGAGATTGATTATGTTATTTTCAAAGTGGCTTTATTTAAATGAAAGTGGGTTCCCAATAATAGTAATGGTGTAGACATTTATGACTTAGGATTCACCCGGGTCGACCTTGGCAAGGCATCTTTTAATACGGAACCATTCATCATGGCTTCTTAAGCAAAACAAGTTTTCTATGTTACCGATCCATCGGAGAAATCGGGGAAACGGTCAATCGTTCTCCAAGGAAAATACATTCCTCTTAGTGATGAAAGTCTTGATATTCCGTCCACACCTTCTTACACAACACAAGTTCCTACCTCATATGATGAAGTTGATGGAGATGTCGTGCATGCTATACGACTCGATCATGAAGAAGGCATATGGGAAAATTAACAAGTACGTAATTTATTATTTATTCATAATATATTAATTGTATGTTATAGTTTAGAAGTATTTTTACTAACAAGTATAATTATTTGAAATCATAGGTATTTTGAGTCCAGACACCAGGCTAAGAGACAAGACACCAAGAGACAAGATACCAATACACCAAGTTACAATTATGTGAAGTTATGTAATGTTTGTAAACTGTAATATGGTATATGTGATATTTTATTTATGTAGGTTGTTTGTTCTGATAAACTATAATGTGGTATATGTGATATTATGAATATGATACGATTAATATTATTATGAAAACTTTATCACAAAATGTGAATTGTATTTTTCTGCTGTGCTGTGATATGGAGAATAATAATACAGGTAAAAAAATGGGATTAATTATAAAAGCAAGATCATATTTGTTAATTTTGCAGAAATTTTAACGACGGTTATATTTCATAATCGTTATAATATCTGGCGCACTGTCCAGGAAAAAACAATTATCAAAACTGCGCTGCTGGGAATCGAACCAAGGACAATTATTTTTATTACAACGGTGCATTGTAAAATCATTGTGATAGTTAGCGCGCTTTCCAGTTTATTACGATGCCTACAAGGTCATGGTTATAAGTATCATATATACAACGATAATCTACATAACAACGCCCTCGCCCGTGTCATTATATGTCATTCTCAACCGTTGTTAAATGGGTTTTTCGTAGTGGTGGACATTCCTTCCAATAACAATATTCAACCAAGACTCTTGACTAACAACAATACTCGGTTTTGCTTAAAAGCTTCAACCAAGAACAATACTCAACTCTTGCTTCAATGCCTCGAGTGAGAATAATATACAACCTAAATATGTCTACCACGATGCATCAAAAGATACAAAGGGTGACTTACAAAGTCACACACAAGAGACTCTCAAAACCCTAAACCCTTATGTTGCACCTACGGTTTTCTTGTTGTGAATGCTTTCTCTTTCAGGTCTAGCATGTCCTTATTATTAGACTCTTCCAGAATGGGCTTGGACTCTTCAACCATGTCCAATCTTCACGTTGTAAATATTCTGCAGAATCTTCTCCACAAAGATAGGAACAAATCTTTTATTGTTTCCTAAAAAGTATCAAAGATCCTTTTTATGAAATCCAATTAAATCTGCACTTTGTTCCTGTCGCTCCCGGGATTTTCATCCAAGTACAAACGCGAAAGTGGCACGAAACAGAGTCGCCAGCAATGTGTATTTATCCCAAGAGAGGGAAAGGAAACACTGCGTAAACCTGAGGGAAGGAAAGAGCATGGTCTCACGACTAAGAGAACTGGGTTCAGGAGTCGGTTACGCGAGAGGAAGGTATTAGCACCCCCTCGCGTCCATCGTACCCGATGGGATCCACGCTTGCTTGTCTCGATCAAAGGGTGTAAGGAAAGGATACTGGAAAAGGAACTGCTAGCTGGAGAACTGGAAAAGGAAAGGAGAGAGAAAGAGAAATAAATGTAGGGAAAATAAAAGAAGTGCTCGAATGGGCCCTACCCCACTGCCTACGTATCTCATCGGGAGCATGAGAATCAGAGCGACGTAGTTCCCCTCAACGAGGGTCGCTTTGTTTGTGTTTTTTAGTGGAAACGTTAGAGTGCGCATTCCAGCAGTTAGGTGTTGCAGCTCGATGTAGGGAGACTTAGGCGTTACCTGTTTGCGGTGGAACGGACTTGAAGAGTCCTTAAGGAAGGAGTGAAAGAGATGAGAAGAGAATTGTTGTTTGTTTTTGTCTTTTAAGAAAGAAGTGTTTTGATTACTTTATATTTTGTAACGCACATTGTATTTAAGTCCTTCATGTAGGATCGAATGCCTCGCATATCGACCCAAGACGGGACGTACGCTAAACATTCTAAGAAAATGAGAGAAGATCCCTCACAATCTCATTCTTACATGAAAGGCTCAAATACAATATTTGTTTTGCCTTTATTAGGTGTTTTTTTTACTTTTGTTTGAAGATGAGAAGAAGAGACTCAAAAGAGGATCAAAGGTGAAAACTAAGGGGAGACTAAGACGCACCCTAGTGTTAGCATGCTTGGAGATCCTATGGTTAATGTGGTTTAACAAACCTACTTCTAAAAGAAAAAAGAAGAAAAGAAAAAGAAGCAACTTACTTCCAAAATGGAAGTTAAGTTGGTCTTAAAGAGGGGTGAAGAAGAAGTTATTCAAGGAAAGCATATAAATGCTCATCAAAATCACAAGTTGAATTATTAAAATCAATAAGAGAAGATGAGGGAGAGGAGTGTATGTGGAACTAAGTCCACACCCTTACTTACCATGCACCTACATGAAAAGGTTAGCTCACAAAACTATTTACAAGTAGGAAATAAAGGGAGAAACAACAAGTAATGATCAAATCAATTAAGAACCAAGGACCAAAAGTCTTAAGAGATACAAACTAATCAAAGTCAGAATCTAAACAATAAGAGTGATCTCTAATGTTAAGATATCAAACGCAAATGAATTATGCACAAACAAAGCACTAATCATTAAAGAATTGAATCATGGAAGAAATAGATGAAGGATGAGTGAACATGCAAGGTGATCATGCAATTATGCCTCATGAAAGACCAAAGTCAGAATTACATTCCATTCACAAATTTCTTATAAGGTATATGAAATATCACACAACTCATGTTTAAAGTATTACAAGTAGAAGGGATAAGATGAAGAAGAAGTAAGAAAAAAAAGAAACATGTTCAATTAGATGCACAAAATGACATATCAAAGATGCATAACATGTAACATGATTAGAGAATGCATATAGGCAGTGGCATGCTAATGATAAGATGCTAATGGAATGTGCAAAACATCATACACAATGCAAGCATAAGGCAAGTAGTGCACAAGAAGAGATAAGGAATGAAAACATGTCAAAGTTTCAAGTTATAACACATAAACTCATGCCAAATGCAAATGCACATCAAGATGACCTATAATGGAACTAAAATGACTTAGAATATCATTCAAAGGATCTATAAAAGATGCACCAACAAACATTAAAGGGTGGCATAAATGCCTCATCAAAAACCAAAGCTTAGATGCTAGCAAGATTTCACAAACATTCCTCTAATCTAACATGTGTAAACAAATAGCAAATGAATTTACAAAATCATGAAAATAGAGCACCAATCAACTAAGTCATAAGGGAATCATACATCAAAAGTATAGCACAAAACTCCACAAGAATCATACTCAATTAGACTCACAAATTTACCTTGAATCATCTCAAAAGAAAGATCAAATAAGAGCATCAAAGCACATGATAAAATGACATTAAAATTCAAATGAAAATTATGTTACATGCTTCAAGATGTTTTCTAACCAATGCAAAAGGAATGGATTGAAAATGTTGTGTGGAATGTGAGAAACAAGATGCACAAGTTGGATCATCAATGAAGAATATCATTCAAAAGAAATTAAAGGGAAAATTTGGAATTATGCTCAAAAATCACCAAAGTCAAAAATAAAAATTATAAAAAATTATTTAAATGTACTGAGAACCCACATGAATTTATTCACGATTTTTAGAAGTGTTTTACTATTTTTAAAAATCAAAAACCAAACAGATATGAAAAAGAAATTAAAAAACAAAAGCAAATTGAATAGGGGTGCAAAAGAAGTAAAAGGCACGTTTAAAAGTGTATTGGGCTTCAAATAGGGTGTGAAAATAGGAATTAGAACCCAGTCCACTACAAAAGTGTGCGCGTGTGATGCGGTGTAGGTTCAATTAACATGCAATTCATTCACAGCCACACAATCAGTCAACAACAAATCCATCATCAAGGGAAAACGCATCCAATGGATTACAACTCACGAACACCACAGTTATCACGCACGCACGCACATGCAATCCATTTGACTTAAATAAAAATAGCACGTGAGGGACCACACATTCATTAATGTGCTGGCAAGCTGTGAGCCCTCAGATCAATCAATCAGCCAATCATCAAGAGAACCAAACAATCACACGCATGAGAGTGCAAGCACATGCTACCTACCATACACTCACGCACACACAACAAATTTCATTAATGTGTTGTCACAGTTTAAACCACACGATTCAAGAGATCAAACGGTCACAATTTAAACTTGCAAAACCCTAACATTTCGACTCACCGGCCGGAGAAGGACCTCCGGTCGTCTTCTCCGGCGAGCAACCACCACCTGCAAACTCACACATATCTAGAAATCCACAATTCGCATACCAAAATGAAGATGAAGTGAAGTACATCATGAATATGCAATTATTTTTCATAGATCATGCACGTACATAACAAACCGAACCAATACATTTTGCCCTAAAATCACACCTAAGCTCCTAAAGAGCCTATCAACTAGCCAGGACGCACACAGCTTCTAATAAGCTTTAAACGCCATGAAAACAAGCTGAACTCATATGAATATGAAGCAATAAGGTTGAGTAACTTAGAACCTGGAACTGTAGAGAAACTCAAGTTGCAAGAAAGCCAGAGGAAACCACTTCATCTTGAGCCTAAGGCGTGCAAAATAAATGCAGCTGAGCCTTGAAATCTTGAGAACAGAGAGAGATTCAAAAGTTTGATGAAGCTACACTTGGAAACTTGGTGCTGATTATGTTGGTTCTGGCTTCAATCATACATCATGGATGAAGATAGAGATGAAGTTGAGTGATGGAGATGATGAACTCGTGTGAGGTTAGAGAGAATTCACAGAGAGTTTGAGAGAGTTTTTTGAGTGAGAGTGAAAAAATCAAGTTGAAAATGAAACTTGAGAGTGAGATTTCAATTTATATGTGTGGTTTAATCTGTTAACTCATGGTTAACTGAGTGAGTTTAGTGAGTTGATGTGAGGTTAATTGAGTTGTCCCTAACTAACTGAGTCAAGTTAGTTAGGGCGAGTGAAAGAGGTTGTGCTATGGTGATGAACGTTCATGGTATTATGGTGAGGTGAAAAAGAAAAGAATGGTGGTGATGCTTCTTATTTCGCAGTAGGGAAGCTTGCAAGACAAGTTTGTTCTTTCTTCTTTGGTGTATGGCTGCAGCATGGTGATTGTGTGATGTAAGGAAGTGTTTGTCCAAATGAAGTAAGGAATGGTTAGTGCTGAAACATGCGTGCAAGCTTGGCCAAATAAAACCAATGAGAATGGCTGGTGTAAAATACATCCTATGCAGCATGCGAATATGGGAATTTGAAGATGAATTTCTCCCACCTTAATGAATGGAAATGGCTATTTTTGATGTCAATGGAAAGAAGGGACGGTATAGAACATGATTGATGTTGAAAAGAAATCATATGGAAGTGTGTAAGATGATGGAAAATGATCCAAAACATCAAGGTTTACAGCTGACTTAAAGGCGTGGCACGTTGGCAAGTTGGCAAGGCAACATGACTTGTAATACTCAGCACGATCACCTCACCTTTGGGCCCCTAGAACCCCATCATTACTTCCTCAAATGAAAAAGTGTCAAACATAAACATTGTAGAGGGCATGGAAAGGAACAACTTTGATGTTGGAAAGTTTTCCATTTGAAGCTTACTTGATGGAGAAAAATGGCTAGACATGTGGCACACCATGTGTTTGTCAAAATGATGGCCGGTGGGTTTGGTCATGCTTGGTCATGACTTGGTTCGTGACCTAGTTTTGCCAAACTTTGATTGATCATATCTCCCTCAATATTTATCCAATGGAGATGTTCTTTACATGGATTTGAAGCTTAGAACATGAAGTTTAATTGGCTCAACTTGGGACTGAGGTTTGGAGCTTTTATATTGAAGAAAGAGAGGCTCAAAGTAGGGTGCAAAATGGTCCAAACTTGCCATTTTTGGAAACCCTAAAGTTTCTATTTTTGGCAGTTTTGTGATTTCTTAATTTTTCATAATTCCTCCATCATTTCTTGATCAAATCTTGTCCAATGAACCTATATAACATGAATTTCATGAATTTGACCTTAAAAAGTCAGGAGTTGACTTTTTCCACTGCACATTTGACTTTTTCCCTAATTTCTTGATTATCAAGCAACTGATCAATTGAACCTCTTCTGAAATGAATCAATGGCCAATCTTCCATCCTTAGACACTTGATATTATGTAGAAAACATTGAGATCAAGTTTGAATCAAAATTTCATCAGGAGACCACTTGAATCCAAAACCCTAATTTTGACTGTTTTTGATAGGAGGTGATGCACTGTCCAATCTTCTTGATGAATTATCATCTTCCAATGACTTGTGAGATCAAATGGGGATGATATATGATGTAATAGACCCTTGAGGCTTCTGGGAGACCCTTGGCTCTTATTCTTTAGCTTTGGATGATCCACTTCTTTGAGAAACAACTTATCACATGCCCTTATGCAAGATGCAATGCTAAATGCTTAATGTTTTTGTTTTTCTATGCTTGAATGCAATGCAATGAAATGAAAGCTCATGCTAGATGATATGAAGAAATGAGAGGGAAAATTTTGGGGTATTACAGCTCCCCCTTTTCAATCACTGTAGACCTGAATGGATGATAGCGATTGCTTTCAGACGTTCAAGGTAAGGAGGGATTGAATACCGAAAATAACCCGAAAATTTGCACTCTGTGGAGAAGAAAAAAAGGGATATAACTCGACCAAATGAGCTCTACTCGGATAAAACTTTGATGGGAAGAAAAACACTGGAGGGATGTCTTTTGAACGACGCCAGACGACTACTGGCTTGCCACACTGCGGATGGACTCGAAAAACGTCTTTTGTACGACGCCAGACGACTACTGGCCTGCCACACTGCGGATGGACTCGGAAAACATCTTTTGTACGACGCCAAACGACTACAGGCCTGCCATATTGCGGATGGACTCGGAAAACGTCTTTTGTACGACGCCAGACGACTACTGGTCTGCCACACTGCGGATGGACTCGGAAAACATCTTTTAGCACGACGCCAGACGACTACTGGCCTGCCACGCTACGGGTGGACTTTAATAACGTCTTTTAGCATGACACCAGACGACTACTGACTTGCCACACTGCTGGTGGACTTTCGCCAATCTACGGTTGGACTTTGCAGCTGAATTACCACACTGCGGGTGGACTTTTGCCAATCTACGGTTGGACTTGCTGATGATTTGCCACCCTTGGATGGACTTTTGCCAATCTACAGTTGGACTTAGCTGCGGTCTTTTTGAATGGAGTCAGACGACTACTGACTTGCCATACTGCGGGTGGACTTTCGCCAATCTACGGTTGGACTTTGCCTTGCTTTTCCACCCTTGGATGGACTTCTTCAAATCTACGGTTGGACTTTGATGCTTCCAATACTGGATTACACTCTGCATGCATGTCAGACATCCTTGCTGACTCTGCTGAGGAACAGTGATCAATGATTTGGCTTTAGAGACTCCTGAAAGGATGGTATCTCTGTTGGAGAATGAATGAACAATTTATTTGCCTCGAATTGTCACACTTGCCAAAAATAAATTGGACTTTGAGATATGGAGAAAGATGACTCTGCCAGGAACTATTTCATCTGACTGGGGACGAACTCTGGTCATAGCAACTCCGTTGGGGATGAGAATTTTCTGACTTGGCTGGGGAAAGAATGTACTATCACTCTGCCGAAGAAGACAAGTCATTGAAACTCTGCTTGGGGATCTATCAAACCCGAAGAGAATATGCTAACACTCTGTTGGGGAAGAGATTCTGTTGACCTGCTAAACTTCTGCGGGGAAGAAAAACAACTCAGCTGGGGAGTATTGTTGACAAGATTCAATGCTGAACCCTGTGGGGATAACTCTGTGGGGAGTACAATTACCAGAAATACGATCTTGCTGGGGACCAGAACTACTCTGTCAGGGATACGCAAATCCTGGTTAGAAGACATTATGTTGCGATATGCTGGGAACGATTCCCTAGAGATCTGCTGGGAAAACACAAAGCGAATCCACAGTAATCTGTTGAGCAACAAAACTGTTGAGCTTAGGATAAGTGCCACAATGCCCCATGCTAGGCGACTCCACTGGTGGATAATGAGTTTACAACAAACTCTGCTGGGGAAAACCGCTTCAAATCGTCCCTCTGGGGAATGTCTCGTAAGAGGATTTTACAGAAGACCACGCATCTTCAAACTCTTGGACAGATGCTGAGACTTGAGAGGTCACTCTACTGGAGATAATAGATCTGGAACACGTCTCGCTGGGTAATTTTATGATGCCCCATGTTTGGGAGGTTTAACAACTTGCTTTCGCCCCAGATTACGCGACTGATCTGAAGAAAACATCCCAAGAGGATTTTACAGAAGACTTGGCATCTTCAAACTCCTGAACATTAACAGCGAGGCATCTCTACTGGGGAATTTGCAACCGTTATCGACACAGAAAAGCTTGTAGCTGTTGGAAGTACTGAATAGGAGAATCGACTTAAGATACAACACTACCCAATTGAAATTAACTTGTCGATATCGAATCATCGTGAGCGATCGTCAGCCGAACGATGGACTCAATCAGTAAACATTGTGACAAAAGGTGACGCGGGGACCCTTCTTGAACCTGCCTGCCCCAGTCTTCTATATGGGAACAAGTGATTACTCGTCTAGCAGAAATGATCCCTGCTCTTGGATTACTCGTACTTGTTACCTACAACAAAAGAATATGCACACATGCCCCGGTATATTGCACGGTTTGAATCCACCATCCAGGGTTACTCAACATTTAAAGTGATTTTAAATGTTTTTCTGCGCATGTTATTTGTAAGGCCACAGTATTTTTAAATGCAATGTTTTATCAAAAATTCGGACGTTTTTGTAAACAAAGCAATAAAAACAAAATAAGAAGCTTTTGACTGAAAAGCCCAGAATAGGCAAGTACAATTGGGAAGCAAACCCTGGAAAGAGGAGATTGCTGTAAATTGAGAAAAGAAACTATCCTAATGGCAACGTGAAAACGGCATTCCACTGAGTTTTAATTCTGCTATGGCCAGTATGCCTTCAAGACTCCCTGACCTTGCCTTCTGAGGAATGATCAGACTGATTCCTACCCTTTGGAAAGTCAGTTGCTGAAATAGTGATGGAGTACAGATAACTCAGACCGTAGTCATTCGCTAAAATCCCTCTTTTGCATGGACCGCCCTTTCGGGTTTTCAATCCATCGGGATACCCTTTTTTTCCTGAGTTGTCCTTGCGTATTTTCAACTCACCGGGTGTACAATTTTTTTATTTTATATCCCTAATTTTTGCCCGAACCCTTTTATTCTTTTTTTGTGGTTCGCCGGGATGCCCTTTTTTGCCTGGACTTTTTTTTGTCCAGCGGGTCTATTTATGCGAAGTATTTTTTTACTACGTCTGAGTTGACAGGGGATGAAAAGTCTTCGCCGTCCATGGTTGTAAGTAATAAGGCTCCGCCCGAGAAGACCTTCTTAACCACGAACGGACCTTCATAGTTGGGAGTCCATTTGCCCCTGTGATCTGTACTAGGAGGAAGGATCCTTTTGAGTACCACGTCTCCCACTTTGTAAATCCGAGGACGCACCTTTTGGTCGAATGCCTGCTTCATCCTCCGCTGGTATAACTGCCCATGACACACAGCTGCCAGTCGTTTCTCTTCAATAAGGCTCAACTGATTAAATCTGGCACAAACCCATTCAGCTTCGTCTAATTTGACATCCATCATGACTCTGAGGGATGGAATCTCAACTTCAACCGATAGTACTGCCTCCATACCGTATACAAGTGAGAAGGGTGTGGCCCCAGTGGACGTGTGCACTGACGTTCGGTATCCATGGAAAGCAAATGGTAGCATCTCATGCCAATCTTTATATGTGACAACCATTTTCTGTACAATCTTCTTAATATTCTTGTTGGCCGCCTCCACAACGCCATTCATCTTCGGGCGATACGGAGAAGAATTGTGATGCTCAATTTTGAAGTCCCGACACAACTCAGCCATCATTTTGTTATTCAAATTAGAACCATTATCAATAATGATTCTCTCGGGCACTCCATAGCGACAAATGATATCCCGTTTCAGGAAACGAGCTACCACCTACTTAGTGACATTGGCATAAGATGCTGCTTCAACCCATTTAGTGAAATAATCAATGGCGACCAAGATGAAACGATGGTCGTTTGAAGCAGTAGGCTCAATCTTTCCGATCATGTCAATGCCCCACATGGCAAAGGGCCAAGGAGAGGACATAACACTCAACGAATTTGGAGGCACATGCACTTTGTCTGCATAAATCTGGCATTTGTGACATTTGCGGGCGTACCTGTAACAATCTGCCTCCATTGTCAACCAATAATATCCCGACCTCAATAATTTCTTAGCCATTGCATGTCCTCCGGCATGGGTACCGAAAGAGCCTTCATGTACTTCCTGCATTAACAGGTCTGCTTCGTGTCTATCCACGCATCTGAGCAGGACCATGTGAAAATTCCATTTGTACAGCACGTCATCCTGATTCAAGAAGAAGCACAACCTTCTCAACGTCTTCTTATCTTTAGTAGATGCCCCAGGCGGGTACTCTTGACTTTTCAAGAAACACTTAATGTCATGAAACCATGGTTTGTCATCAGACGTTGCATCGACAGCAAACACAAATGCAGGTCTGTCAAGATGAGACACTTCAATCTTAGGTACATGGTTCCACCTTTGCACTTTAATCATGGAAGACAATGTGGCCAAGGCATCAGCAAACTTATTCTCATCTCGAGGAATATGGTACAGCTTCACTGTTGTGAAAAATGTCAGCAATCTCCTCGTATAATCTCTATACGGAACCAGATTAGCTTGGTGCGTGTACCAACTCCCTTTCACTTGATTGATTACCAAAGCTGAATCACCGAAGATATCAAGGGTCTTAATTCGTAAATTAATCGCCTCCTCAATCCCCATTATACAAGCTTCATACTCTGCTTCATTGTTGGTGCATCCGAAAGTTATTCGGGCAGTGAAAGGCATGTGAACACCTTCTGGCGTGATAAGAAGTGCTCCAACTCCGCACCCATTCACGTTGACAGCCCCATCTAACATCAAACTCCATTTGGATTCAGGGTCTGGCCCCTCCTCTGGGAGTGGTTCCTCGCAATCTTTAGCCTTGAGAAACATGATGTCCTCATCAGGGAAATCAAATTTCATGGGTTGGTAATCATCAATTGGTTGTTGCGCAAGATAGTCTGACAAGATACTTCCTTTGATGGCCTTCTGAGAAGTATACTGGATATCATATTCTGTCAAAACCATTTGCCACCGTGCAACTGTGCCCGTTAGTGCTGGTTTCTCGAAGATGTATTTGATAGGATCCATTTTTGAAATCAACAAAGTTGTGTGCCTGATCATATACTGCCTCAATCGCTTAGCAGCCCATGCAAGTGCACAGCATGTCTTCTCAAGCATTGAGTACCGGGACTCGCAGTCATTGAACTTTTTGCTCAAGTAGTAGATAGCATGCTCCTTCCTACCTGTCTCGTCATGTTGACCGAGAACACAACCCATAGAACCTTCAAGCACTGTCAAATACATTATCAAAGGTCTTCCTACAACTGGAGGCATGAGGATTGGAGGTTCCTGTAAGTATTCTTTTATTTTATCGAACGCCAATTGGCAATCGTCATTCCACCTGACCGTCTGATCTTTTCTTAGCAGTTTGAATATTGGTTCGCACGTGGCTGTTAGGTGAGATATGAACCTTGCAATGTAGTTCAATCTACCCAGAAAACCACGAACCTCTTTTTCTGTTCTCGGTTCAGGCATATCTTGTATTGCTTTCACTTTGGCAGGATCAACCTCAATCCCTTTTTCACTCACAATGCAACCCAACAGCTTTCCAGAACGCACCCCAAAAGTGCACTTATTCGGATTCAACCTTAGACGAAACTTTCTCAACCTTTCAAACAACTTTTTCAAGTTAATCAGATGTTCTTCCTCCGTTCGCGACTTGGCAATCATGTCATCCACATAACATTCAATCTCTTTGTGAATCATGTCATGGAATAATGTTACCATTGCCCGCTGGTACGTTGCCCCTGCGTTTTTCAACCCAAAAGGCATCACCTTATAACAATATGTACCTCATGGAGTAATGAACGTGGTCTTCTCCATATCCTCTGGCGTCATCTTAATCTGGTTGTACCCGGAGAAACCGTCCATAAATGAGAACACTGAAAACTGAGTTGTATTGTCGACCAGTACATCAATGTGGGGTTGTGGAAAATCATCTTTCGGACTAGCTTTGTTAAGATCTCGATAATCCACACACATTCTCACTTTTCCATCTTTCTTTGGTACTGGCACGATGTTGGCTACCCAGGGAGGATAATTGGTCACAGCAAGAAATCTTGCGTCCCACTGCTTCTGAACTTCTTATTTGATCTTAATGGCCATATCAGGATGAGTCCGACGAAGTTTCTGCTTGACTGGCGGGTATTCTTCTCTCAATGGCAGTCTGTGCACAATAATATCAGTATCCATCCCTGGCATGTCTTGATACGACCAGGCGAAGATATCGACATATTCACACAACATCTCAGTCAAGGCCTTCTTTACGTCTGCTCGCAGGCTGGCGCCAATCTTGATCTCTTTCTTAACATCCTCGGTACCAACATTGATGATCTCTATGGTCTCTTGATGAGGCTGGATGACCATTTCCTCTTGTTTTAACAATCTGGCCAGTTCCTCAGGGAGTTCACAGCCTTTCTCATCCCCTTCTTCGGCTTGATAAATCGGTTTGTCAAAGTCATACATAGCCATAGCAGAACCGTTATCAATGGAATCCGAAGGATCAAGTCTGCACGAATGGGTTCATGCTTTATTTTAGAATTTATTTTTAAAACAAAAAGAAACGAAACATTGGCATTTTATTATTTTTGTGCAAAAATAAAAAATGAAAGACATGGAACAAAATTTGAGTGCAAAATGTCCTTTATTGATGATTAAAATTGCAAATGCAAACAGGTGGCCCTACAAATGAATCTATACGCCTTGGGCAGAGCGCAAGACTTTAACATGCATTATGGTTCAAAAAACAAAGAAAATTACTCTGTTTGAAGAGTAACTCGGATGACTTCTTCAACAGACCAATTCTGCAATGGTTGTCCCGGAGCGCGTGGGCGTACCCAGTTGTCCAAGTCACAGTCACTGTCAACGCCATCTTCTGTAGCTGCACAAGACTGATCTGGGTAAATGATTCCCCCACTACTGAAAGTGATGGGTCCACTGTTCTCTGCAACTGAAGTCATAGAGGGATGATAGATAATACCAAACTTGTCCTCCTTCATTGGTGTCTCTATCAGCTTGCCCCAGCCTTGGGCATTGCCTGCTCTGACAACCTCGACAGCTTGTTTATAGGACGAAATGGATGTACCGGCTCTATCTGGTGCAAGGGAAGATTCAGACACGTTGTCAATATTTACCGCCTCAAACGACTGGGAAAGCATTTCGTGGATTTCCCCATCCATCTCAACATACTTGAACGTGGACAAATGACTGACAAAAATTTCTTCTTCACCACACACTGTCACAACTTGTCCCTCGAACTCGTATTTCAGCTTCTGGTGTAATATGGATGTAACAGCCTCGGCCGCATGAATCCAAGGGCGACCTAATAAACAGCTATAAGCAGGCTGTATATCCATCACGTGGAATGTAGATTTAAACACTTGCGGTCCAATTTGCACGGGTAATTCCACTTCACCAAACACAGATCTTTTCGTTCCATCGAACGCTCGGACAACCAAATCACTTGGCCTTAAAATTAAACCATCAACTTCTAGCTTCATCAGCGCCTTCTTAGGCAAGACATTGAGCGAGGAACCAGTGTCTACTAGCACGTGAGACAACACTGCACCCCTGCACTCCATTGTAATATGCAAAGCTTTGTTGTGGTTTCTCCCTTCAGAAGTCAAGTCTCTGCTTATGAAACCCAATCTGTGGCTGTCATTGACATTAGAGATCACACCTTCAAGTTGATTGACGGTAATTTCCTGTGGAACATAGGCTCACTTCAACACTTTCAACAAAGCTTCTCGGTGCGCGTCAGAACACATCAACAATGACAAAATTGAGATCTTCGAGGGCGTCTGGTTCAGTTGATCGACAATTTTATAATCACTTTTCTTTATTATCCTCATAAACTCTTCTACCTCATTGTCAAAGGTAATCTTGGTCTCTGTTTCAGGTACAGGCACACTCTCAGCCACCTGTTTTCCTTTAGCTTTTGCTGCAGCTTCAACTTCTTTATCACTTCGCAAAGTTTGGGGAGCAAACAACCTTTCGCTCCTAGTAAAACCACCTACACCACCCACATTATCAATATTTGAACTGGCTAATGTCCCGACTTCCTGCTTTTTCCCTTCATAATACACGTCTGCCCCATAGTGCCATGGGATTGCTTTTGTAGATGTAAACGGAACTGGTCCTGGCACCGTGATGGTAACAGGACTGGATCTTTCTTGCACAACACTTGCTACAGGAGCTGCACTTGCAGGCACCTGAATTTCCGTAGGAGTATAATAAATGGTCACAGTTGACACCTCATCAATATCTTTTAAAACCCGGTCAAATTGTAGACGGGCCTCACTAATCAGACTCTGCAAACCGACTCTCAATTTATCACAGCCATTCTCTTGGCCCATACATTCAACACAATCTTGGTCACAACCCGGGAACACCTGTCCTTTCAACAGACGATCCTTCACCACTAGCAATGAAGTCTCCACCTGATTGATATCTACCACCAAGTTCAATCTCTTTCCACCCTCAATAGCGTGCACATCTGCCACACCATGGTTAGGCATGGGGTTCTGGATAACATTAGGAGGTAACGAGAAATTGATTGCTTTGGCATCGATCAAGTCTTGCACTTTATTATGAAATGCCCAACACTTCTCAGTGGTATGCCCCTGAGCACCTGAGTGGAAATCACAGTGAGCGTTAACATCAAAATTAGGTGGCAAGTTGCCAGCGGCAGGAGGTCTCATAGTACGAAGCTCAACCAACTTCAATTTGAGTAACTGAGGTAACAACGCTGAATAAGTCATAGGGAGAGGGTCAATCTTACGGTCCCTCTGCCTAGACCTCTATTGGAAAGGAGATTGCTGCTGTTGCTGCTGAGCTTGCGGTTGTGGCTGTTGTTGCTGAACAGATGGTGCTGGGATTGTTACTGCACCTACCTAGTGATAAGCTTGAGAACGTCCTCTTCCTCGTCCTCTATACACAGCGTTTGTATCACCTTCTCTTCTTTTCTGACCACTAGCAAATGGTTTCTTCGTCCCAGAAGAGCCGCCCCACTTACATCTTGGATCTTCCCAAGCTTCAACACACTCTCGATCCTTTCTCCAGCAATCACGATATCAGAAAATCCGGTCGATGGACAAGCAGCCAATAAGAAATGTCCCTTGCAAGGTGCCCATGAACATATCCGCCATTTCTCTATCCAGTAAACGGGGTTGAACCTGAGCAGCCATTTCCCTCCACCTTTGAGCGTATTCCTTGAAACTTTCCTTAGCATTCTGTGACAACCCTTGCAGTTGAGTGCGGTTGGGCGCCATGTCGATATTGTACTGATATTGCTTTAGAAATGCTTCTGCCAGATCTTTCCAACTTCTCACAGCAGCTCTGTTCAATTTCATATACCAGGTCAAAGAAGCTCCAGCCAGACTGTCTTGAAAGTAATACATCCATAACTTCTCATCGTCAGTATGGGCTGAGATCCTCCCAAAATAAGCTTGGATATGTGTCTAGGGACACGTATTGCCATGATATTTATCAAAAGTGGGTGGCTTGAACTTTGGAGGAATTCTGACTCCTGGTACCAACCCCAAACTAGTAACATCAATGCCCATAGAATTCTTGTATTCTATAGCCCAGATCTTCTCAGCCAACTCATCATACCTTCAGTCACCGGGATTACCCATATCAGCATCCAGCAGGGTAAATTGGTCTTCCTGAACATCTTCCTGAATACCCCCAACATTTCTGCCATTTCCATTACCCAAATTACCACCAGGAGGAGGATTGCCAACAGGAGGAGGGGTGACCCTTGTCTGTGAATTGTCATTCTAATTACCTTCAGGCGTGGCCTCTGGACGCTCGACCAGAAGCCTCAATCTTTCTTGAGTCTGTGCCATACCAGTCATGAGAGTCATGAACTGGTTCATGCGTGCCCTCATTTCAGCCAAATCATTCTGCATTTGATCCATTATCCTTGCTTGATTTCTTCGAGTTGAGTATCGGTGAATGTGATTCTCAGCTATAATGCCTGAAACTAAATAAAGGTTAGAGACCCTGCAATGAGTACCTGAAAAGCAAGCAACAGAATGCAAAATGATATGCAATGCAATGCAATGTTTATTCATTTTGGGGCATTCCTTCCTTCAATTCCAGTTTGACCATAAGGGAACTACGCATACTTCTACAACTGTTAACATTGACAGAACATCCGAGGTGCATATTAATAATTCAGAATACGACCCAGTGAGTGTGTGAATCATTGTATAATTCGATGAAGAATCCACCTCAATAATACCAAACAAAACACCATTAGCATAAATAAAAACCCACAACCAGGTGTGGAACAGTCAAATACAAATTGGTTCTGAACAGATACAACTGAATAGCATGAATACAAGCAAAGGAAAAACCCATCAACAAGCCTGATGGTGAATTTCCAGAATAACAACAACTCAGACACTGAGCCTATATAAATCCTCCCGGACCTCCTTGAGAAGTGCTTCAGTAACTGGATCATTGGGGCGCTCGGTAAGACTTCTGATCAGTTGACTCCTTAACTTGACACCTTCTTCTAGCTTTCAAATTTGATCTTTAACAGCTAGCTCTTTGGCTCTCTTTACTCCAGCGCGGACTTTTAGATCTTCGATCTCTTGATTAGCTGAACTTAGTTGCTGGAGAAATTCACTTTCTTTGTTCTTCAAATTTTTCCTCAACTCGTCATTTGCAGCCCTAATTCTCGCCTCGATCTCCCTTCGGCATTCGGAAAACTCATCCCATCTCTGCTGTCCTTTGGCAAGGGCATTCTCAGACTTGGTCAACTGCTCATTGATGTGCTTGCATGCCTCTTTTAATGCCATCTCATTTTGCTTGACCTTACGAATATAGATAGTGTCTTCGGCAATTCTTTTCTCATTAGCCTCATAACGCTCAGTCAGCTTTTGAAGTTCATACTCAACATTACGCTTTTCACAAAGCGTCTTTTGGAGTCCTTCACTTAACTTCTCATTCATTTTAACTATCATATCCATCTCTGCCTTAAGCTTGTTATATTTAGCAACACTTATCATGGTCACCGGTTCCACAGCAACTGGATCTGACGGTCTTTCCTGAGAAAACGGCAAAAGAGTGATATGAACTCTTCTTTTCAAACAGGCATCATATTGAGAAGAAGACACATTGTTGCACTTTCCGAAGACAACCTTACCCTTCGTTTGTAGATTGCCCCAAGCTCCAGCCGCTTGCCTTACCAACAAAGGATTATCTTTCACAGAGAAAAAGAAAGATTCTTCCAAATCACTGTCCTTCGGAGGCTCTATTAAAGCAAATCCTAACTATCTCCTGAGAATAATAGGATTATAATTGATGCAACCCCTTATCCCCAAGAGCGGCACATTAGGATGTCTTCCACAGCTACTGACAAAATCTCCACCCATCGTCCTTTGATTGAGCCAACGAATGTCTTTAGCCATCAACTGAATCATCCTTTTAGCCCAATTCTTTGTAGGATGAGGATCCAAAAAAGCCTCTGAATTTGGTAAATGACTCATGAGCCACTTATGGAACAGAGGTACGCAACATCTAACCAAACCTCCTTGTTTCTTCTTATTTTTAAAATGCACAGAATAGTACAAATCACCCAGGAGTGTAGGTATAGGATTCTTCAGCACAAAAATATGGATTGCACTCATGTTCACAAACTTAGGTTCATCAGCAAACAGTATAATTCCATAGATGCTCAAAGCCAGGATTGCACAAACGGTTTCCCACTAAGACTTAGCAGCACATTCTTCAGATTTGGCAACCAAGAAGTCCAAATGAAAACCAGATAAACCTCCTTTGGTGGCGAGGTTATCTGCTACCACAGGTACGCTCAGATGGAGGGCCTTAGCTATCTCTTCAGGCTTTGGAGGGCGCATATCGGAGTTGAAAGAAATCTGGTACTTGAGAGGCACACCTAGAAGCAGGGCATACTCTTCTAGCATCGGAGCCAATTGAAAGTCCGAGAAAGTGAAGCACCTTAACTGTGGGTCATAAAACTGCAAGCAAGTATGAATGACACTCCTCTCTGAAGCATTCAAGTCATCAACCACAGTCAGAATCTCCCCATAAGCCTTTCGGAACATACCCACATGGTCTGGAGTAACAAGAGAAACCATCTTTCATAACCGTCCCACCTTGGTGTCAAAGAAAGTATAATGTACATTGTTCTTCCTGGGAATCTCCATAGCTGCAAAAGGGAACTGTCAACTGGAATCGAAAGAAAGTGTACCCTGCAAATGAATAAACATGAAGGTTAAATGCAAGAATGCTAATGATGATATGTATGCAAGGGCATGTGATCAGTTCTGCACAAATAATGTTGAATCCACTGTACTGCAGTCTGAATTCGGTGAGATATAAGAGAACCAAGATAAAAAGGGCCAATAACGAATCCAGAACACGTAGGAAACAGTCAGGATCAAAAGTTCAGTAACCAATCCAGAACTCATAACAAAACCGGGTATTCTGAAGGTCAAGGGTTCCTTCACACCTGTAAACAAACCCCCAAATCTCACATGTTGTACTAGAAAGTGAGGATCCTCAAATTTGAATCTCGGAATGAGAAGCAATAGCACATTCAGCCCGAAGGATACAATGCTACCGCCAAACAAAGAGATCGTCCTCTGATTCACCTCAAAATAAAGAGGGGTCATCCTAAAAGGTCATCCAGACTTAACAGCTCTTCCAGATAGCTCTACCATCATGGAAGATCCACAACGCAGAATTCTCTAGAGAGAACTACATCCAGATTGTATTTCATATTCCCTCCTCGAACCGAAATGGAACGCGAGAGGACATGAAACACACTAAACATAAGTGCACTCAGGCCTGTGTATTGGGCCTATCTCTCAAAATCCCCCATCC
The DNA here is from genome assembly GCA_022829125.1 of Lathyrus tuberosus. Lineage (NCBI taxonomy): Eukaryota > Viridiplantae > Streptophyta > Magnoliopsida > Fabales > Fabaceae > Lathyrus > Lathyrus tuberosus. The sequence continues at coordinate 11,459,749 of JALAZF010000025.1, read as the reverse complement.
CGCCAAACAGAAAACAGCACAGTCCAGAATAGCATAATATATCATATGAACTGAAAATGCTAAAATGCGGTAAATACGGTAATATATAGTAAAGCAGTAATACAATAAACATCAATACAGTAAAATAGTAAATACAGCAAAATACGGCATCAAAGTAAACACCCAATGAATGAAAAACAGACAAGCGCTAGGACTGACTAGCTAAGGAAACTAGAGATTCTAGATCGATCCCCAGCAGAGTCGCCAGCTGTCGCTCCCGGGATTTTCATCCAAGTATAAACGCGAAAATGGCACGAAACAGAGTCGCCGGCAATGTGTATTTATCCCAAGAGAGGGAAAAGAAACATTGCGTAAACCTGAGGGAAGGAAAGAGCATGGTTTCACGACTAAGAGAACTGGGTTTGGGAGACGGTTATGCGAGAGGAAGGTATTAGCACCCCCTCGTGTCCATCGTACCCGATGGGATCCACGCTTGCTTGTCTCGATCAAAGGGTGTAAGGAAAGGATACTGGAAAAGGAACTGCTAGCTGCAGAACTGGAAAAGGAAAGGAGAGAGAAAGAGAAACAAATGTAGGGAAAATAAAAGAAGTGCTAGAATGGGCCCTACCCCACTGCCTACGTATCTCATCGGGAGCATGAGAATCAGAGCGACGTAGTTCCCCTCAACGAGGGTCGCTTTGTTTGTGTTTTTTAGTGGAAACGTTAGAGTGCGCGTTCCAGCAGTTAGGTGTTGCAGCTCGCTGTAGGGAGACTTAGGCATTACATGTTTGCGGTGGAACGGACTTGACGAGTCCTTAAGGAAGGAGTGAAAGAGATGAGAAGAGAATTGTTGTTTGTTTTTGTCTTTTAAGAAAGAAGTGTTTTGATTACTTTATATTTTGTAACGCACATTGTATTTAAGTCCTTCATGTAGGATCGTATGCCTCGCATATCGACCCGAGACGGGATATACGCTAAACATTCTAAGAAAATAAGAGAAGATCCCTCACTATCTCATTCTTACATGAAAGGCTCAAATACAATATTTTTTTTGCCTTTATTAGGTGTTTTTTTACTTTTGTTTGAAGATGAGAAGAAGAGGCTCAAAAGAGGATCAAAGGTGAAAACTAAGAGGGGACTAAGACACACCCTAGTGTTAGCATGCTTGGAGATCCTATGGTTAATGTGGTTTAACAAACCTACTTCTAAAAGAAAAAAGAAGAAGAGCAAAAGAAGAAACTTACTTCCAAAATGGAAGTTAAGTTGGTCTTAAAGAGGGGTGAAGAAGAAGTTATTCAAGGAAAGCATGTAAATGCTCATCAAAATCACAAGTTGAATTATTAAAAGCAATAAGAGAAGATGAGGGAGAGGAGTGTATGTGGAACTAAGTCCACACCCTTACTTACCATGCACCTACATGAAAAGGTTAGCTCACAAAACTATTTACAAGTAGGAAATAAAGGGAGAAACAACAAGTAATGATCTAATCAATTAAGAACCAATGACCAAAAGTCTTAAGAGATACAAACTAATCAAAGTCAGAATCTAAACAATAAAAGTGATCTCTAATGTTAAGATATCAAACACAAATGAATTATGCACAAACAAAGCATTAATCATTAAAGAAGTGAATCATGGAAGAAATAGATGAAGGATGAGTGAACATGCAAGGTGATCATGCAATTATGCCTCATGAAAGACCAAAGTCAGAATTACATTCCATTCACAAATGTCTTATAAGGTATATGAAATATCACATAACTCATGTTTAAAGTATTACAAGTAGAAGGGATAAGATGACATATCAAAGATGCATAACATGTAACATGATTAGAGAATGCATATAGGCAGTGGCATGCTAATGATAAGATGCTAATGTAATGTGCAAAACATCATACACAATGCAAGCATAAGGCAAGTAGTGCACAAGAAGAGATAAGGAATGAAAACATGTCAAAGTTTCAAGTTATAACACATAAACTCATGCCAAATGAAAATGCACATCAAGATGACCTATAATGGAACTAAAATGACTTATAATATCATGCAAAGGATCTATAAAAGATGTACCAACAAACATTAAAGGGTGCCATAAATGCCTCATCAAAAACCAAAGCTTAGATGCTAGCAAGATTTCACAAACATTCCTCTAATCTAACATGTGTAAACAAATAGAAAATGAATTTGAAAAATCATGAAAATAGAGCACCAATCAACTAAGTCAGAAGGGAATCATACATCAAAAGTATAGCACAAAACTCCACAAGAATCATACTCAATTAGGCTCACAAATTCACCTTGAAACATCTCAAAAGAAAGATCAAATAAGAGCATCAAAGCACATGATAAAATGACATTAAAATTCAAATGAAAATTATGTTACATGCTTCAAGATGTTGTCTAACCAATGCAAAAGGAATGGATTGAAAATGTTGTGTGGAATGTGAGAAACAAGATGCACAAGTTGGATCATCAATGAAGAATATCATTCAAAAGAAATTAAAGGGAAAATTTGGAATTATGCTCAAAAATCACCAAAGTCAGAAATAAAAATTAGAAAAAATTATTTAAATGTACTGAGAACCCACATGAATTTATTCACGATTTTTAGAAGTGTTTTACTATTTTTAAAAATCAAAAACCAAACAGATATGGAAAAGAAATTAAAAAACAAAAGCAAATTGAATAGGGGTGCAAAAGAAGTAAAAGGCGCGTTTAAAAGTGTATTGGGCTTCAAATAGGGTGTGCAAATAGGAATTAGAACCCAGTCCACTACAAAAGTGTGCGCGTGTGATGCGGTGTAGGTTCAATTAACATGCAATTCATTCACAGCCACACAATCAGTCAACAACAAATCCATCATCAAGGGAAAACGCATCCAATGGATTACAACTCACACACACCACAGTTATCACGCACGCACGCACATGCAATCCATCTGACTTAAATAAAAATAGCACATGAGGGACCACACATTCATTAATGTGCTGGCAAGCTGTGAGCCCTCAGATCAATCAATCAGTCAATCATCAAGAGAACCAAACAATCACACGCATGAGAGTGCAAGCACATGCTACCTACCATACACTCACGCACACACAACAACTTTCATTAATGTGTTGGCATAGTTTAAACTACACGATTCAAGAGATCAAACGGTCACAATTTAAACTTGCAAAACCCTAACATTTCAACTCACCGGCCGGAGAAGGGCCTCCGGTCGTCTTCTCCGGCGAGCAACCACCACCTGCAAACTCACACATGTCCAGAAATCCACAATTCGCATACCAAAATGAAGAGGAAGTGAAGTACATCATGAATATGCAATTATTTTTCATAGATCATGCACGTACATAACAAACCGAACTAATACATTTTGCCCTAAAATCACACCTAAGCTCCTAAAGAGCCTATCAACTAGCCAGGACGCACACAGTTTCTAATAAGCTTTAAACGCCATGAAAATAAGCTGAACTCATATGAATATGAAGCAACAAGGTTGAGTAACTTAGAACCTGGAACTGTAGAGAAACTTAAGTTGCAAGAAAGCCAGAGGAAACCACTTGATCTTGAGCCTAAGGCGTACAAAATAAATGCAGCTGAGTCTTGAAATCTTGAGAACAGAGAGAGATTCAAAAGTTTGATGAAGCTACACTTGGAAACTTGGTGTTGATTATGTTGGTTCTGGCTTCAATCATACATCATTGATGAAGATAGAGATGAAGTTAAGTGATGGAGATGATGAACTCATGTGAGGTTAGAGAGAATTCACAGAGAGTTTGAGAGAGTTTTTTGAGTGAGAGTGAAAAAATCAAGTTGAAAATGAAACTTGAGAGTGAGATTTCAATTTATATGTGTGGTTTAATCTGTTAACTCATGGTTAACTGAGTGAGTTTAGTGAGTTGATGTGAGGTTAAATGAGTTGTCCCTAACTAACTGAGTCAAGTTAGTTAGGGCGGGTGAAAGAGGTTGTGCTATGGTGATGAAGGTTCATGGTATTGTGGTGAGGTGAAAATGAAAAGAATGTTGGTGATGCTTCTGATTTCGCAGTAGGGAAGCTTGTAAGACAAGTTTGTTCTTTTTTCTTTGGTGTATGGCTGCAGCATGGTGATTGTGTGATGTAAGGAAGTGTTTGTCCAAATGAAGTAAGGAATGGTTAGTGCTGAAACATGCGTGCAAGCTTGGCCAAATAAAACCAATGAGAATGGCTGGTGTGAAATACATCCTATGCAGCATGCGAATATGGGAATTTGAAGATAAATTTCTCCCACCTTAATGAATGGAAATGGCTATTTTTTATGTCAATGGAAAGAAGGGACATTATAGAACATGATTGATGTTGAAAAGAAATCATATGGAAGTGTGTAAGATGATGGAAAATGATCCAAAACATCAAGGTTTACAGCTGACTTAAAGGCGTGGCACGTTGGCAAGTTGGCAAGGCAACATAACTTGTAATACTCAGCACGATCACCTCACCTTTGGGCCCCTACAACCCCATCATTACTTCCTCAAATGAAAAAGTGTCAAACATAAACATTGTAGAGGGCATGGAAAGGAACAACTTTGATGTTGGAAAGTTTTCTATTTGAAGCTTCCTTGATGGAGAAAAATGGCTGGACATGTGGCACACCATGTGTTTGTCAAAATGATGGCTGGTGGGTTTGGTCACGCTTGGTCATGACTTGGTTCGTGACCTAGTTTTGCCAAACTTTGATTGATCATATCTCCCTCAATATTTATCCAATGGAGATGTTCTTTATATGGATTTGAAGCTTAGAACATGAACTTTAATTGGCTCAACTTGGGCCTGAGATTTGGAGCTTTTATCTTGAAGAAAGAGAGCCTCAAAGTAGGGTGCAAAATGGTCCAAACTTGCCATTTTTGGAAACCCTAAAGTTTCTATTTTTGGCAGTTTTGTGATTTCTTGATTTTTCATAATTCCTCCATCATTTCTTGATAAAATCTTGTCCAATGAACCTATATAACATGACTTTCATGAATTTGACCTTAAAAAGTCAAGAGTTGACTTTTTCCACTGCACATTTGACTTTTTCCCCAATTTCTTGATTATCAAGCAACTGATCAATTGAACCTCTTCAGAAATGAATCAATGGCCAATCTTCCATCCTTAGACACTTGATATCATGTAGAAAGCATTGAAGTCAAGTTTGAATCAAAATTTCATCAGGAGACCACTTGAATCCAAAACCCTAATTTTGATTGTTTTTTATAGGAGGTGATGCACTGTCCAATCTTCTTGATGAATTATCATCTTCCAATGACTTGTGAGATCAAATGGGGATGATATATGATGTAATAGACCCTTGAGGCTTGTGGGAGACCCTTGGATCTTATTCTTTAGCTTTGGATGATCCACCTCTTTGAGAAACAACTGATCACATGCCTTTATGCAAGATGCAATGCTAAATGCTTAATGTTTTTGTTTTTCTATGCTTGAATGCAATGCAATGAAATGAAAGCTCATTCTAGATGATATAAAGAAATGAGAGGGCAAATTTTGGGGTATTACAGTTCCTAATAAATCTCCTTGACCTGTGTATAATGATGAGGTATATCCAAAAAGATCTCATCAAATCAAATCAGTGAAAAGATATAAAATAGCAGCGCCTGCTGTACCGGACCAAGATGTCATGACATATGTCTGAAACACATGAAACTAGTACTGTCATGACAGTTGATGAAGATTTTTTAACATCTTGCTCAACATCCAGCCTCGTAAACCTTTGAAGACTAAAGATGTTCTTTGGCATCCTCCCCCTTTTGGTTGGTTAAAATGTAATATTGATGGGGTTGCTAGAGGTACTCCTTCCACGGGTGCTTTGGGTGGTATCCTTAAGAATGATATAGGTCTTTTGTGGGTATTTTCTATGGTTTTTATGTGCTATATCAGTTTTCATGTCCGAGATGTCAGCTACGATTGTTGCTTAAGAAAATTCTAAGGAGAGAAATTGGTCGAAAGTTTGGCTCAAATTGGATTCTAGTTTGATTGATCAAGCCTTCTCCAATCTCAAGTTGGTCCCTTGGAGATTGAAATCTCGGTGGTTGAAGTGTCTTGCATATACGAATTCCATTGACTTTATTGTTTCCCACATTTATAGAGAAATCAGTACGTGCGCGAAATTGCTTGCCAATTTGAGTTTTTGTTATCTCTACTACTTAGTCTAATGTTTTTTTTATAAGCAATTAGGATTAAAAGGGAGAAAATGGGATTCTCCAACCCAATAAAAAAGTCCAAACGCACAAGAAACAAAAAGCAAAAACCTATAAATTACAAATGATCTATAGGATGTTTAAACCAATCATAAAAATTACATCTTCTACGCCCAAATTCCAACCATTTCCAAGAGATAGTGATAACATTATTGAAAATGGTCTCCGCATCAAAAATAGCATTGTTAAAGATAATGTTGTTTCTTGTGTTCCAAAGGCACCAAGAAGCAATAATCCAAACAAAGCAACTCATATCCTCCTTACCCTTGTCGTACAACGTCAAAAACCAACGAAGGGCGTGCTCGGTGATAGAGTTAGACGGTACCTGCGAAAAACCAAGCCAACCCGCTATCTTGTTCCAAAACTGAAGAACTTTAGGACACTTAAGGAATAAGTGAATAACATCCTCGTTATCATGAAAGCACAAGACGCAAACTTTTTCATGAGAGAAAACGACAATACCTCTAAGCGCAAGATTATCACGAGTAGGGAGTCTGTTACATATCATTCTCCAACTGAAAATTTTAATTTTCAAAGGAACTTTAGTTTTCCCAATAACCTTAAGGGGTAATTCTTCAGGAACTTGAAACTCAAGTCTAGGAAGGTCAACAACCATCATAGCATAGCAGGAATGGACAGAGAAATTCATAGTTGAGTCCATCTTCCAAATCCACTTGTCCATCACGTCTTGCTTCGGCTGAATGTGCAGCAACAAATTGTGCAAGAGGTTGATCGAAACGGGATCCACCACCGCCCTCCAGAAGCTGTCAAGGTTCTAAACCCACCTGTCGTTAACCCAGCAACCGAAATCAGCAACTACACCATCAACTTGGTATAATGTTGTTCATAGCTCTATTACGAAATATTACTTGCTCGACAAGTTAGGTACCCCTAAACTTAGACTTTACTCTTAAGGGGTCTTGGCTTGGTCCACCTTTGATTCTCTTGTAATTTGATTTTATTTAATTTAATCTTTCTTTGGTCTAAAAAATATATCCTTTTGTCATGACTTTATTTTTGTGACAAATCATCTACTTTAAAGACTTTATGGAAAATTGACGTGATTTTTATTTTAAAAAATATTTTATAATGCCTTTCACACCTGGTGGGGCCTGGACATCCTAGGGCCATTCGTAGTAGGGTCAAACCAAAACAAATACTTAATAGTAGGCGTTGATTACTTCACAAAGTGGATAGAAGCGGAAGCTCTAGCCAAAATAACAGCCCTTAACATACTGCGTTTCTACAAACAAAACATCCTCGCACGTTTTGGCATTCCCCAAGCAATAGTCACGGACAACGGGACACTGTTCACGGACAGGAAATTCCAGGATTTCGTCGCCCAGCTGGGCACGAAATAACCCTTCGCATCCTTCGAACATCCCCAGACTAATGGGCAAGCCGAAGCGACAAACCGAGTTATCTTTCGAGGCCTCGAGCGAAGACTAGACGAAACAAAGAAAGCTTGGGTCGAGGAGCTGTACAGCGTCCTTTGGGCGTACCGCACAACTCCACACTCTTCAACCGGGGAAACTCTTTTCCGTTTGGCCTATGGGACCGAAGCCGTAATTCCCGTGGAAGTTCACATACCCTCCAGGAGGACCGAAGCACCCCTGGACGAGGAAATGAATGACGAGGCGCTAAGGGAAGAACTCGACCTTGTCGAGGAAGTGCGGTCAGGAGCAGCCCTCCGCGAAGCCTCATTAAAACAAAAAAATTCCATCTGGCATAACGCCAAAGTCATACGGCGAGAATTCCAAGTAGGCAGCCTTGTCCTAAGAAGGAACCATAAAGACTCTCGCAAAGGTAAACTCGCCACTAACTGGGAAAGGCCTTATCGCGTCCGAGCAAAAACAGAGAACGGGGTCTACTACCTTGAACATCTCAACGAGGAAGAACTTGTTCAACCATGGAACACCGAGAAGCTAAAGCAATACTATAGCTAAGGCCTTGACTGTCGGTCTGCTTCGTCGAAACGATGAACGTTACGTCCCGACCACTATGCACGCCTAGATACAAGTGTTGCATGCCAACTAAGGTAGGACCCCGCTCAAGAGTGAGCCAGGCCCTGCCCGACACCGGTCCCTCAAACGAGCGCTGCCATCGTCAAAGTACCACGACAGGAAGAACACACCCAGCTCGCAATGGGAGGTTCACGCCGCGAACTTAGGCCTTAATCGCGACCTGAGCTCCGCTCTCTCACCCGGAAAGTCCCCGACCGTTCGACCAGTAACCCCCACTGCCGAACACATCTACGTCGAGCAATTCCCTAAAACTCAAATAAATTAAAGTGATCCCTATTACGGGCACAAAAGCATATCGAGCAACAGTACGACACTTAGCAAAAAGAAACAATAAAAGCCATGCGCGAACATACAAAACCGGCCACCATGATCGGATATGCTTAAATAAAGTGACCACACGGGCCACAAGTTGTGCATATTATAAAATAAGGGGGCGTGCCCCCAAACAAAATAAAGTTACATCAAACGCGGCACGCAGGCCGAATACATTACAATAAAGAAAGAACCGGTCTCATTCTTGCATCTGCTCAGGCTGCTCGATGTCGGGCTCAGGCTCCTGGTTTTCCTCGTTCAGAATCTGGGCATGTTCGTCGCCAACGTCGCAGAGGTGTGGTTTAACTATTCTGCCATCCTCGACATGGCCCAAGAAGTGGGTACCCTCCGTGGAGATCTGAAACCCCAGATTGACCAGTTGAAGTTGGGCCACGACATTTTTGAACGATTCCTCTCCAATGGCAATCATGTCGTCCTCTACCCGAAGAATACGAGCAACCAGCTCAGCCCTCGTCTTCAACGCCTTCACATCCGCAGGCTCATCCTCAGTCGGGGCCCCCGCCACCCTCACCTGTTCGACCAGCTCCTCGGCAGTCTTCTTCTCTGCCGCCAGTGTAGCATTCTTCTCCCTCAGCCTGGCTGCCTCCTCATCTGATTTCTTCTTCGCATCAGTTGAGGCCTTTGCCTCCTCCCTAGCCTTCCTCGTCATCTCCTCCAATGATGATATGGTCAATCGAGCATTCCTGAGTTCAGACTCAGAAGAGGAATCTCCCTCAGCATAGATCGCAGCCATCTTTAAAACCTTGACCATCGCAGAGGCATCCTGCGCCAGCAGTGTCCTCTTGCTCGGGCGATCCATACCTTCCAGCTGAAGAGACTCTGCCCGCGACACCACCAAGGTTGTCCCCTCAAAAAAATTTATGTCAAGAACACAATGAGGAAGCTTAAACTTCCCTTTCTCAGGTGCACGGCTGAGGTCCATCGTTTCACTAGGTCGGATCCTCTTGAATATGGAGGTCAGAGGCAACGGAGATCCCTGGGCAGGTGTAGGCGAAGAGCTCCCCGTAGCAGGAGGAGGAGCACGTTGTGTGAATCGAGACTTTGGGCTCTAGGCTTGTTCCTCGCCATCGCGTTCTTCACAATTCTCTCATTGGCAGAAAGCATTTCACCTGCAAAAAGATTACAAACAGATTAGTCGACGAAGAAAACACAAATCAGACAGGTTTAAAAGCTAAAACTACCGAACAGTTTAAATGCATCAGCTCGAGTCTTGCACTTCAAAAACGCCTTTGTGTTGATGTAATGGTATTCAACCCATTGACTACCATCTTCCTCGAAGATCGGTTCACCCTTCTTCGTCCAGCAATCGGCGAGCCTAAAAGAATTGACGTAGTTCACCAATGCCTCATAGCTGACCAAATCCTGCTCGTCCAACATGCTCGAATGAGCGACATAACCAGCAGGCTCCCGAGTAAAATGACTCTCACTCCACCGAAAAGGAAACTTGAACGTCCTCTTAGAAACAACTTTCCCCTCCTCGTCGTACAGGTCGTTACCATCCTCGTTCGTCGAAATATACGTACTATCTTGGGCCCTCTCCGATACAGGCTCAATAACGTAGAACCTCTTCTTGAATGTCCAGATAGATTCCGAGAATGGCTTAAAAAGCTTCCGAGGTTGCTTCAGCGACACCCAGCCATATCGTCTCCCCGTGACCTGCCTCTAAAGGTGAAAAATAGTGAAGAACAGGGGCAACGTGGCTCCTATCCTCAGGTAATCATAGGTCAGATCGAAGGCACGGATGAACGCCAATGAGTTAAGATGCAATTGTGTCGGGGCCAACTCCAAGTGTACGAAGATGGGCTGCTGGAAGTCGGTAAAGGGCAACCTCAACCCTATCTCCTTGAAAGCATACTCGTACATTGAGAATCTCTCCCCATAATCCGTGCAAACCATGTCCTCTTGGGAAGGGAAATGCACCTTCCACTCCCCTTCTGGTCCTACGTCCGTGAAAACATCTCATATGTAAGTCACAAAAGTAGATTCATGCTTACCAGGCTCCGCCACCGACCATTCCTCTGCGGAATCTTGCTCAAGTTCCTCCCCGACTTTGTTGGGGACAGTTGAATCTTCGGTGTCACTACTCTTCGAGGAGTTATCCTCGGACGAGTCGATCAGAATCTCTCTTTCGGGCTCCCTCGCCATGTTGTTCACCTGAAAAGCAGAGGACAAAAGTGCATTAGACGTGAAATCAAATCCACCCTTCCACCGCTAGTCAAGTGAAAGAGCGCGCGAAGGGCCAAGGACGGCGTTCCCGGCCTAAGCCCTAAATTAAACAAAAACGCAAGAGTTTCCCACGAGGGGATGCTCGGAAAAAACTCCTTATACAACGAGGAACCTCCTCGATTTACTACCCAGTTTCCATTTAAAGTTCCACCGAAAAATTCATACATTCATCGGAAACTTCGTCAAAGCGCCGGAAAACTGGGTAGCCACGCCGGATTATCTGAGCCATCATCGCAATAGTACCGGAAAACGGCCTTACTCTTGGCTCTCTAAAGGGCTCTGATGGCCACATCAGCGACGGAGGATGGCCTAGCCACCGTCCACTACCAACAAACACCACTATCTCACCTAAAACTAACCTAACTGCATGCATTCTAAACAAAAAGATGAAAAAAACAGAAAGGGTTTAGGTAACTTACGTGGTCGGAGAGGTTGTGGAGGTGCTCGAAGCTGGTCACGGTGGTTGAAGCGGCGGTCGACGGTGATGACGAACTAAGCTCTCTGAGAAAGATGAAGAAGAAGAGAGAGAAACGAAAGTGCAAATGGCATGGTCCCCTCTCCTTATATACTGCTATGGGCGCATGCAAGAACGCGAACGGCTAGGTCATTATGACCCTAGACTAGCCATCATTGTCTATTTAATGTAGCATTGGGCTCGAGGTGCACGTAGCATCCCATCGTTTCAGTTCCATCTAACGGTTGGCCTCCCCAAAGGACGGGCAAACCAACGGGCGTTACGAACACTACGGGTAACGGAACTCGCGGGCATCACGAGGCAAACCCCACCGTCAACGAACGACGACTCTTTTGCAATTCCCTGACAAGACAGGTTATCCTTAAGTCATCACTCACATGCTCGGGAGTAACGACTTGGGGGACTTTTGTTCCGGACTGGACCGATGGCTAAACATGGCCCAATCCACTTCTGCTCTCAAAACGGCTCAATTTCCTAAATCCAGTCAATAAGGGGCAGAATTTACCTTTCTACCCCACCAACCGGGAACTCTTGGACGGATAGATCCCAAGGACGTTCGCTTCTTCCCAGTATTCTTGCCCGTCACGCACAGTTTCATCATCCCAGGGACAGTCATGGGCATGTGCCCGGAAACTAGCCTTTGCCCGACATAACGGCTAGTTTTGGGCACCCTGCCCGACATAACGGCCAGTTTTTGGCAGTTACCTATTCTTCGGGAAACGGTTATTTCGCCCCGAAAATAAGGACCGTTGGCCACGCGCTGGGGGCATTATATAAACCCTCTCATTCGAGAGGTTCAGATATAAAATAATCATCCTAAGAACTCATACTTTGTACTTACCCCTTTTCTCTGACCCTTTCTTACTTGAGCGTCGGAGTGCCTTGCAGGTACACCTCCTCCTCCTCATCTCACACTCAGCATCCCAGACGTTCTTGGTGGCCCATCACAGGATCTAATCAGCCATCACGATAACTTCTTGGGTGGTATAAAATTATTATTTTGATTACAAATATATATATATATATATATATATATATATATATATATAAGAAAATGGCAAGTTACTGTTAATGCCATTATAATAGGTCGAAGATGGAAATATGACAGCATGCCATCTTGAAATGTTTCAATGACAATGAAGTTATTGGATTGATCATGGGAGTCGAAATCATCTTCAAAATTTTTCTAAGTTTTCAAAAGAGGCTATTATGTGTTCTCTATGAATTAGTGAATTGGATTGACAAAGGTTTGGTGTTGGAGGTCAAATAGCTATCTTGTGTTTCTCACTTTAATACATATTGATCGGTGGTTTTCATACGTTATTTTACTGTTTGTTTTAGTTACTATTTTGTTATTGTTTATTAGTTTTATATCTCTTTTACCAAATTTTATGCCTTGGTTGTGTTCTTTAGTGTTTTCAGGTTCACATAAACATTCAGGAGGAATCGAAGCGAAAAATCGAGAAAAATTGCAAGATTCGGGATAAAATTAGAATGAAGACAGTGGCCTGACACGGCCCCCCGTGTCACCTGACATTGGTCGTGTCAGGAAGAAGCCAAGAGAACGAAAATATGAAGAAAAACAGTGGGTTGACATGGGTGCCCGTGTCACCTGACACTGCCCGTGTCAGCAAGTTTGGCACTGAAAAATTTTATTTTCGGAATAACAGGGAGCCAACACGGCTGCCTGTGTCAGCTGACACGGCCCATGTTAGCTAGGACGCTTCATCTTCCTATTTTCTTGGATTTTTTACCTTTGTGTTCCATAAGGGTATTTTGGGCATTTCCCCATTAATGTATTGGACCTGAAAGTATTTTAGACACTTTCTGAGAAGGAGAAAGGGACTTTAGATTTTACGAAATATTTTACGAGAGAGTTTGGATGCTAGCAAGTGATTGGGAGAAGGAAGATTTTTCATGAGCATCCGCAATTGAAGATTCAATTCATCCGTTAATCTTGTAATGTTTATCTACTATTTTGTAATTTATTTTCGTACTATGAGTAGCTAAACCCTCCAATGCTAGGGGTGTCCCTGAATTGCGTTGTAATGACTTGAATTTTCATTGTTCTATGAGATCTTACTTTTTCCCTTAAATTTTTTATTATGCAATGTTTCTAATGTTTTTTCAATCGGACAAATTGAAATTGATTTACGGTTAGGTTTTAGGTCGTACCAACCAACCTAACACTTTTGCATAATAATATTACAGTAGATATTGCCTAGGAATGGGGATACCCTGTAATAACCATATTATTCTTGATCAAAGGAATTGGGGTAGAGATAGAATCTCAAAGGTTTTTCTACTAAGGAATTAGGGAAAAATAACCTTAAGAATCGGTAAGGTTTGTTTAGAGTAAGGTTTCCTAGAATAAGGATTGAGGGTCTTTTCAATGCAATTCATACACTTCCTCTAGCATGCTTCTCATATCTGTTTTAAGTCAAGTTTATAATTTTGTTCATTTTATTTCTCTTAGTTATAATTTTTAAATAATCAACCCCATGGAACTTTTGTTTAATTGAATTAGCATCTGCACTTACAATCACGCGCAGTCCTCGAGATCGATTCTGGGGGTAACCCCTATTATTACTACATCGTAAAAATAGTACACTTGCTATTTTAACGACCAAGTTTTTGGCGTTGTTGCCAGGGGCTGCCAAATTATAAGTTGTTTTATAATTCAATTGAAATTTTGTTGCTCTGTAACCAAAATCTTATTTTTCTGTTATTTGTATAATTTTTGGTTATTACTATTATCTGTCTAACCTGTGTATACGAGGCAATCCCTCAGCAAAATTTTCTTTTGACGCAGAACCCGAAAGATTGTTGCACGCTAGACGTCGTCAAGCCAATCGAGAAAGATTGGCAGCGTCAGTTTCAGGAACAGTAATTTTAGAACAAGACAAAGAAGAAGAAGTTTTGGTTCATTCTGAGCATACTGATTCAGGCACAGATACAGAGCCAGAAACCATTATCATGGCTGCAGATCCACCTCCAGCAGAGAGACTTATGGGCGATTACGGTGGAGCAAATGCACCGCCTGGGAGGTTAACGATTGTGAACCAACCAGTGAATGTGTCGAATTTCCAGTTGCATCCGAGCACCATCACTCAACTTGAGAGGAGACCTTTCACCAGAAGGGTTAATGAAGATGCCAACAAACATCTGCAAAGATTTCTGACTATGAGCACCACTCTCAAGATTGAGGGGCACACCGAGGAAGCGAAAAAGTTAAGAATGTTTCCTTTCACACTTGCGGAAGATGCTGAAGAGTGGTTCTACTCATTACCTGCTGGGAGTATTACCACTTGGGAAGAGATGGAGAAGGCGTTTCTGAAAGAGTATTTTTCGGCCTCTGTTTATATCCGAAAAAGATATGATATTGTGAACTTTAAACAGAAGGACGGAGAATCACTCGACGACGCCTATAAGAGGTTCAAGAAGGTTTTGGTAGCCTGTCCGACTCACAACATGGATCAAACTGAGCAGATGCAGATGTTCGTAAATGGCCTCTGAATGAAAACTAAGCAACTTATTGATACAGCTGCTGGTGGATCATCCAACTTCACCACCGCGACTGGTATCAAGAAGATTATTAAAGATATTGCGGCCAATGAACATTTAGAGTTATATGATTGAAGTGTGAGTAAATTTAAGGGTGTGATTGATTTGAAGTTGAATAATCAGGTTGTGAAGGTGGAAGATCAGATTGCGGCAGAAGTTGAAAGAAGGTTAAAGGCTATGACAGTGGGTACTCAAAATGTGGCACAAGTTCAAACTGGTCAACCCATGAGTTGTGAGATTTGTAGTGGACCCCATTATACTGCACATTGTGTTGCGACTCCGCAACAAATTGAAGAGATAAAATTTCAGAAGCAGAATAATCCCTACGCTCAAACATATAATTCAGGGTGGAAGAATCATCCTAACTTCTCCTAGAAAGATCATAATCAACACCAATACCTACAACAATAGGCTCCCCAAAAAGCACAATGGGAGATTGCCATTGAGCAGATGGCAGCTCATAACATGCAATTTCAGGAAGAGACCCGGAATAGCTATAGGAATACCACAACCTCCATAAAGAATCTGGAGGTCCAATTTGGTCAGATAGCTCAACAAGTTGTAAATTCTCAAGCACCAGGCGCCCTCCCAAGCGCCACAATACCCAATCCGAAGAATCACGAGAATGTCAATGTTGTTACCACAAGTAGCCGAAAAGTTGCAGAAGAAGAAAAGAGGGGAGCCAATGAGTATCAGTGTATAGAGGTGGATCTAGAAGTGCGAGAAAGTCAGAGAGAGCCAGAAGAAGCCAGGCCAACCGAAGAGAAAAGAAAAGAAGCGGTTAAACCTAAGATCAATTTACCGTACCCCTCAAGAGTGACAAAGAAGGAGACACCAGAAAAAGACTTTGAAAAATTCAGCTCATTGGTCAAAAAGTTAGAGATTAATATGCTCTTCTTTGAAGCACTCGAACAAATGCCTCTATATAAGAAATTCATGAAGGAGGTCATTGGGAAAAAGAAACCTAGTTGAGAAGAGCTAAAAAGTATAATTGAGGAGAGCAATGGGGGATCACAAGGTAGGAGAATTCCAATCAAACGGAAAGATCTTGGTTCTGTATCAATTCCCTGTACCATAAAGGATAGAACTTTTAATAAAGTCTTGATTGATTTGGGTGCTAGTGTGAGTCTCATGCCCCTCTCAATTTTCAAAAAGCTGGGTATAGAAAAAATAAGTGAAACGGGAACTAATCTGAAGTTTGCCGACCTCACAACCAAGCGGTCATACGGCTTAGCAGAAGATGTGCTTGTGACCATTGATAACTTCACCTATCCAGTAGACTTTAAGATCATTGATCTACCTGAGGATGAGGAGATGACTATCATATTGGGTCGACCATTCTTGATGACTAGTCGGTGCAGTGTAGATATTGAGGCTGGTACTCTAACCTTGAAATATTTTGAGGAGGAAAGAACCTTAAAAGTGTTGGAGCTCAAGAAGCAAGGTCAAGAGGAAAGTAACCACCCCTCAGTTGGAATGATCCGAACAGTGGGAAAAAGTAAAAGCTCAAAACCACTTCTTGAAAAAGTATCTGGAATAATCCATCAGGTTGCAGCATCTGAGTCATCTATTGCACCTAGCAAGACTCCAAAATCCAGTCAAGAAGTCAATAAGAGGAAGAAACATCAAAGAAAGAAGAGAAAAAAATCAAAGGAAGAATGTGGAAGTTGGATGTGAGTTGAATCACAATGTAGCTCTTATTCCTGAATCTGACAGGTGCTCTGTTGCGGAAAGGTCAAGCAACAAAATGTGTAAGCTAAAGTATCCCCCATAGCATTGGGGAGTAACCCGTCGAGCCATGCGACGTTAAACGAAGCGCTGCGTGGGAGGCAAAGTACGCTTGTCTGATTAATTACTTTCTTTTTGCGGTTTGTTTTGTTATGGTTACAGGAAATAATCTGGATCCTACATGTGTAAACGATGATGTAGCAGTGGTGTTGCATTACCGTCAGCATCTCGAGAAGGATCTTTGTAAGTGACCTCTCTCGCTCTTGTTCTAACACATTGGGGCCAATGTGTAGTTCAAGTTTGGGGGAGGATTTACTGCTTTTAGTTTTTCCTTTTTGTATGGGTCAAGTCTGTTTTGTGTGTTGTTTTATGAAAACCACTCTGAAGTTTCCCTCGAATTAGAGCCGCAAATTTTTCTTGTGAATTTTGTGATGTTTGAGGTAGTCAGGAAAGTATATAAAGTTCCAGGGAAGAAAAGTTAGAACTAGGGACATTAGGAAAGTTTGAAACTTAGGAATGACCCGAACACCCTAGATTCCCCGGAGTAAGAAAACGAGTCCAATGTGTAGATTTGTGCCATAGTACTTGGATTTGAGAAGTATTCCCTTATTAGTTCATAGTGATAGTTCGGCATGACTAAAAAGAATTGCATCTATACGGTTGATTGAGAGAATGACTTAAGGCACCGAAAAAGTGAATAATGGCGATAAAGACAACTAGTCCTTCTAAGTTGGGTAACCCTCACCCGGTTACTTAGCCTAACGGCGGTTGAGTCTCAATTGTCGTCCCAAAGTGGACTAATAAACGCCAAGGAGCGAGAAAAAAAAGAGATAATGGTGCCTAGAAAAAGTTTCGATCAATCTTGTACATGTGAGGGAAAACAAAACAAAAAATTCCTTAATCTGATTATCCGAATGAAAGGGGTAGAAAATCAAAGAAAATACTTAAGCCCAAAGCATAGTTGGAGAGGTAACCGAAAGGGGGATTTAGGTCCGTGGTTTTACCGCGGCATGTGTTTGTGTAATACCTTTATTAACGGACAATTACCAAGTGAACTAGGTTTAGTCGATCGGAACAAAGGCTCGCGTATGAATATCGACACACCTTACCTTCACAAGTCTTTCATTTGATATGTACCGTTTGATCTGAAAAATCTTTATGCAAGCTTGTTGCTTGAGGTCAAGCAACGGTTTAAGTTTGGGGGAGTTTGATCGGTGGTTTTCATACGTTATTTCACTGTTTGTTTTAGTTACTATTTTGTTATTGTTTATTTTTTTTATATCTCTTTTACCGCATTTTATGTCTTGGTTGTGTTCTTTAGTGTTTTTAGGTTCACATAAACATTCAGGAGGAATCGGAGCAAAAAATCGAGAAAAATTGCAAGATTCGAGATAAAATTTGAATGAAGACAGTGGCCTGACACGGCCCCCCGTGTCACCTGACACTGGCCGTGTAAGGAAGAAGCCAAGAGAACAAAAATAAGAAGAAAAACAGTGGGCTGACACGGGTGCCTGTGTCACCTGACACTGCCCGTGTCACCTGATACTACCCGTGTCAGCAAGTCTGGCACTGAAAAATTTTATTTTTGGAATAACAGGGAGCCAACACGGCCGCCCGTGTCAGCTGACACGGCCCGTGTTGGCTTAGACACTTCATCTTCTTATTTTCTTGGATTTTTTACCTTTGTGTTCCATGAGGGTATTTTGGGCATTTCCCCATTAATGTATTGGACCTGAGAGTATTTTAGACACTTTCTGAGAAGGAGAAAGGGACTTTGGATTTTACGAAATATTTTACGGGAGAGTTTGGATGCGATCAAGTGATCGGGAGAAGGAAGATTTTTCATGAGCATCCGCAATTGAAGATCCAATTCATTTGTTAATCTTGTAATGTTTATCTACTATTTTGTAATTTCTTTTCGTACTATGAGTAGCTAAACCGCCCAATGCTAGGGGGTGTCCCTGAATTGCGTTGTAATGACTTGAACTTTCATTGTTCTATGAGTTCTCACTTTTTCCCTTAAATCTTTTATTATGCAATGTTTCTAATGCTTTTTCAATCGGACAAATTGAAATTGATTTACGGTTAGGGTTTAGGTCGGACCAACCAACCTAACGCTTTTGCATAATAATATTACAGTAGATATTGCCTAGGAATGGGGTTACCCTGTAATAACCGTATTATTCTTGATCAAATATAATGCTTGTGATTCTTTCTTGACCGTTAAGGAATTGGGGTAGAGATAGAATCTCAAAGGTTTTTCTGCTAAGAAATTAGGGAAAAATAACCTTAAGAATTGGTAAGGTTTGTTTAGAGTAAGGTTTCCTAGAATAAGGATTGAGGGTCTTTTCAGTGAAATTCATACACTTCCTCTAGCATGCTTCTCATATCTGTTTTAAGTCAAGTTTATAATTTTGTTCATTTTATTTCTCTCAGTTATAATTTTTAAATAATCAACCCCAAGAAACTTTTGTTTAATTGAATTAGCATCTGCACTTCCAATCACGCGCAGTCCTCGAGATCGATTCTGGGGGTAACCCCTATTATTACTACATCGTAAAAATAGTACACTTGCTATTTTAACGATCACATATATATTGGGTCAAGTTGGAAAACATGGAAGTGAGGCAAAGGAACATCATTTGTGACATTCGACTAACATGTGAAGTAGTTATAAAATTTGAGTGCACTATATAAATACTTAGTATTTATCATTTTCCTTTAAGTCAAAAGACAAATACTGGGGGGGCTCTGTTAATATATAAAATTAAAGTCTTTGTATTCAGACTGTCAACCGAATTATATGCAGCAGATTGATGGATGTCGAAGGAATTCGAGTTGGTGCTATAGATAGTAGGGTGTTTTAGAAGGTTTTACTTTCAACCAAAAAGTGGCATGTTATAAGACATTAATAAAAGATTCGGAAAAGACAGTCGAAGAAGTCATTCAAAGAGTCGAATTTGGCATATTGTGTCGATCAAGCAAACAACTCATACAAGGAAGTTATTGGAAGTTATTAAAAGTAGTTATCCAAAAGGACATGTGTCAATCTTAGATTAAGGAAGTTATTAAATAAGACACTTGTTAAAATCTTAGATGTAGGAAGTTATTTTCTTTTCTCTATAAATAGTTGTAATTACTATAATTTAGAGGTGGGATCCTATTTCTTGAAAGTCTTGTAACACCCACGCCGCAAGGGCAAACAGGTTCAGGGACGGACAAAGATGGATTCCATCCACCCTTTACATTCTCTTCAATTTAAGATTGTTTTGTTTGTGCTTTATTTTCCTTTTCATTTTGCAATTCTACATTTCTTTTCATTTCCTTTATTTTTCTTTCTTTTGAATGCTCACTTGAGTTTTATTTCTTTTAAGTTTCCATGAGACAACTTGTTTTATAAAAGTTGTTGGAATTAATTCTGACACTAATAAAAACAATGATTTTCTTCTTAGAGAATGCATTTGAACTGATATCATAAATCGCGAGACTTGAACGAATATTGTAAAAGGACTTTTATCCAGTCCTAAAGTGTTGATGTATAATGATTGTTTACATTACCAAAAATCGGTGTAAACAAATTGGTGAACCCGACGTGAAGTTTTAAGTTTAGCGTGATTCAACAATTTATATGCATAAAAAATGGTTTCTGAGAAATATAAATCGAAAATGAAATGGTTTTTACGCCATATTATTAATAAAAAAAATATGTTGAAACCATTAAAAGAGAACACCAATTGAATTGGAGAATCTTATCAAAATGATTTTGAAAAGTTTTGCAAAGATTAAAATTGAAAAGTTTTATCCTTTGAGAGGCCTCTAATGATTAATCATTGTGATTTAATTTGTATGCCAATACAAGGTAAGTTTCGAGAGACAAATGATACATTTGTAGTTTGAGGTTTTTGAATTGTTGTCAACAACACTTAAAATGAGTTTAATTGACAATTAGTTTTTTGGGTCGAAACTTGGTTTAAAGGACGAATGGTAGTTTTCAACTAAGGTTTTTAAGGATTAAATTTCAATAATATTTTGATTTCCTTCTTGGGTGGTATCAAATTATTATTTTGATTATATATATATATATATATATATATATATATATATATATATATATAAAAAAGAAAATGGCAAGTTAATGTTAATGCCATTATAACCGGTTGAAGATGGAAATATGACAGCACGCCATCTTGAAATGTTTCAATGACAATGAAGTTATTGGATTGATCATGAGAGTCAAAATCATCTTCAAAAAATTTCTAAGTTTTCAAAAGAGGCTATTATGTGTTCTCTATGAATTGGTGACATAATTTAAAATGTTATTCCTCCCGAATTCCTTCGAGAAGCAACGTTTAGGGAGGGGCTTATAATAATATCACAAATATATAATTGATGGTATTGACAAAGACTTGGTGTTCGAGGTCAAATTGCTATCTTGTGTTTCTCACTTTAATACATATATATATTGGGTCATGTTGGAAAACATGGAAGTGAGGCAAAGGAACATTATTTTTTGAAATTATCCATATTAATTGGAATTTGACTAAACTCTTTTGTGACATTCGACTAACATGTGAAGTAGTTATAAAGTTTGAGTGCACTATATAAATACTTAGTATTTATCATTTTCCTTTAAGTCAAAAGACAAATATTGGGGGGGCTCTATTAATATATAAAATTAAAGTCTTTGTATTTCGACTGTCAACCGAATTATATGCAGCATATTGATGGATGTCGAAGGAATTCGAGTTGGTGCTATAGATAGTAGGGTGTTTTCGAAGGTTTTACTTTCAACCAAAAAGTGGCATGTTATAAGACATTAATAAAGGATTCGGAAAAGACAGTCGAAGAAGTCATTCAAAGAGTCGAATTTGACATATTGCGTCGATCAAGCAAACAACTCATACAAGGAAGTTATTGGAAGTTATTAAAAGTAGTTATCCTAAAGGACATGTGTCAATCTTAGATTAAGGAAGTTATTAAATAAGACACTTGTTAAAATCTTAGATGTAGAAAGTTATTTTCTTTTCTCTATAAATAGTTGTAATTACTATAATTTAGAGGTTGGATTCTATTTCTTGAAAGTCTTGTACCACCCACGCCGCAAGGGCAAACAGGTTCAGGGCCTTTACATTCTGTTCAATTTAAGATTGTTTTGTTTGTGCTTTATTTTCCTTTTCATTTTGCAATTCTACATTTCTTTTCATTTCCTTTATTTTTCTTTCTTTTGAATGCTCACTTGAGTTTTATTTCTTTTAAGTTTCCATGAGACAACTTGTTTTATAAAAGTTGTCGGAATTAATTCTGACACTAATAAGAACAATGATTTTCTTCTTAGAGAATGCATTTGAACTTATATCATAAATCGCGAGACTTGAACGAATATTGTAAAAGGACTTTTATCCAGTCCTAAAGTGTTGATGGATAATGATTGTTTACATTACCAAAAATTGGTGTAAACAAATTGGTGAACCCGACGTGAAGTTTTAAGTTTAGCGTGATTCAACAATTTATATGCATAAAAAATGGTTTCTGAGAAATATAAATCGAAAATGAAATTGTTTTTAAGCCATATTATTAATAAAAAAATATGTCGAAACCATTAAAAGAGAACACCAATTGAATTGGAGAATCTTATCAAAATAATTTTGAAAAGTTTTGCAAAGATTAAAATTGAAAAGTTTTATCCTTTGAGAGGCCTCTAATGATTAATCATTGTGATTTAATTTGTATGTCAATACAAGGTAAGTTTCGAGAGACAAATGATACATTTGTAGTTTGAGGCTTTTGAATTGTTGTCAACAACACTTAAAATGTGTTTAATTGACAATTAGTTTTTTGGGTCGAAACTTGGTTTAAAGGACGAATGGTTGTTTTCGACTAAGGTTTTTAAGGATTAAATTTCAATAATATTTTGATTTCCTTCTTGGGTGGTATCAAATTATTATTTTGATTATATATATATATATATATATATATATATATATATATATATATATATATATATATATATATATAAGAAAATGGCAAGTTAATGTTAATGCCATTATAACAGGTCGAAGATGGAAATATGACAGCATGCCATCTTGAAATGTTTCAATGACAATGAAGGTATTGGATTGATCATGGGAGTCAAAATCATCTTCAAAAAATTTCTAAGTTTTCAAAAGAGGCTATTATGTGTTCTCTAGGAATTGGTGACATAATTTAAAATGTTATTCCTCCCCAATTCCTTCGAGAAGCAACATTTAGGGAGGGGCTTATGATAATATCACAAATATATAATTGATGGAATTGACAAAGACTTGGTGTTCGAGGTCAAATTGCTATCTTGTGTTTCTCACTTTAATACATATATATTGGGTCAAGTTGGAAAACATGAAAGTGAGGCAAAGGAACATTATTTTTCAAAATTATCCATATTAATTGAAATTCGACTAAACTCTTTTTTGACATTCGACTAACATGTGAAGTAGTTATAAAGTTTGAGTGCACTATATAAATACTTAGTATTTATCATTTTCCTTTAAGTCAAAAGACAAATATTGGGGGGGGCTCTGTTAATATATAAAATTAAAGTCTTTGTATTTCGACTGTCAACCGAATTATATGCAGCAGATTGATAGATGTCGAAGGAATTCGAGTTGGTGCTATAGATAGTAGGGTGTTTTCGAAGGTTTTACTTTCAACCAAAAAGTGGCATGTTATAAGACATTAATAAAGGATTCGGAAAAGACAGTCGAAGAAGTCATTCAAAGAGTCGAATTTGACATATTGTGTCGATCAAGCAAACAACTCATACAAGGAAGTTATTAGAAGTTATTAAAAGTAGTTATCCAAAAGGACATGTGTCAATCTTAGATTAAGGAAGTTATTAAATAAGACACTTGTTAAAGTCTTAGATGTAGGAAGTTATTTTCTTTTCTCTATAAATAGTTGTAATTACTATAATTTAGAGGTTGGATTCTATTTCTTGAAAGTCTTGTAACACCCACGCCGCAAGGGCAAACAGGTTCAGGGCCTTTACACTCTCTTCAATTTAAGATTGTTTTGTTTGTGCTTTATTTTCCTTTTCATTTTGCAATTCTACATTTCTTTTCATTTCCTTTTTTTTCTTTCTTTTGAATGCTCACTTAAGTTTTATTTCTTTTAAGTTTCCATGAGACAACTTGTTTTATAAAAGTTGTTGGAATTAATTCTGACACTAATAAGAACAATGATTTTCTTCTTAGAGAATGCATTTGAACTTATATCATAAATCGCGAGACTTGAACGAATATTGTAAAAGGACTTTTATCCAGTCCTAAAGTGTTGATGGATAATGATTGTTTACATTACCAAAAATCGGTGTAAACAAAATGGTGAACCCGACGTGAAGTTTTAAGTTTAGCGTGATTCAACAATTTATATGCATAAAAAATGGTTTCTGAGAAATATAAATCGAAAATGAAATGGTTTTTAAGCCATATTATTAATAAAAAAAATATGTCTAAACCATTAAAAGAGAACACCAATTGAATTGGAGAATCTTATCAAAATAATTTTGAAAAGTTTTGCAAAGATTAAAATTGAAAAGTTGTATCCTTTGAGAGGCCTCTAATGATTAATCATTGTGCTTTAATTTGTATGTCAATACAAGGTAAGTTTCGAGAGACAAATGATATATTTGTAGTTTGAGGCTTTTGAATTGTTGTCAACAACACTTAAAATGTGTTTAATTGACAATTAGTTTTTTGGGTCGAAACTTGGTTTAAAGGACGAATGGTTGTTTTCGACTAAGGTTTTTAAGGATTAAATTTCAATAATATTTTGATTTCCTTCTTGGGTGGTATCAAATTATTATTTAGATTATATATATATATATATATATATATATATATATATATAAGAAAATGGCAAGTTAATGTTAATGCCATTATAACAGGTCGAAGATGGAAATATGACAGCATGCCATCTTGAAATGTTTCAATGACAATGAAGGTATTGGATTGATCATGGGAGTCAAAATCATCTTCAAAAAATTTCTAAGTTTTCAAAAGTGGCTATTATGTGTTCTCTATGAATTGGTGACATAATTTAAAATGTTATTCCTCCCCAATTCCTTCGAGAAGCAACATTTAGGGAGGGGCTTATGGTAATATCACAAATATATAATTGATGGTATTGACAAAGACTTGGTGTTCGAGGTCAAATTGCTATCTTGTGTTTCTCACTTTAATACTTATATATTGGGTCAAGTTGGAAAACATGAAAGTGAGGCAAAGGAACATTATTTTTCGAAATTATCCATATTAATTGAAATTCGACTAAACTCTTTTGTGACATTCGACTAACATGTGAAGTAGTTATAAAGTTTGAGTGCACTATATAAATACTTAGTATTTATCATTTTCCTTTAAGTCAAAAGACAAATATTGGGGGGGGCTATGTTAATATATAAAATTAAAGTATTTGTATTTCGACTGTCAACCGAATTATATGCAGCAGATTGATGGATGTCTAAGGAATTCGAGTTGGTGCTATAGATAGTAGGGTGTTTTCGAAGGTTTTACTTTCAACCAAAAAGTGGCATGTTATAAGACATTAATAAAGGATTCGGAAAAGACAGTCGAAGAAGTCATTCAAAGAGTCGAATTTGACATATTGCGTCGATCAAGTAAACAACTCATTCAAGGAAGTTATTAGAAGTTATTAAAAGTAGTTATCCAAAAGGACACGTGTCAATCTTAGATTAAGGAAGTTATTAAATAAGACACTTGTTAAAATCTTAGATGTAGGAAGTTATTTTCTTTTCTCTATAAATAGTTATGATTACTATAATTTAGAGGTTGGATTCTAATTCTTGAAAGTCTTGTAACACCCACGCCGCAAGGGCAAACAGGTTCAGGGCCTTTACATTGTCTTCAATTTAAGATTGTTTTGTTTGTGCTTTATTTTCTTTTCATTTTGCAATTCTACATTTCTTTTCATTTCCTTTATTTTTCTTTCTTTTGAATGCTCACTTGAGTTTTATTTCTTTTAAGTTTCCATGAGACAACTTGTTTTATAAAAGTTGTTAGAATTAATTCTGACACTAATAAGAACAATGATTTTCTTCTTAGAGAATGCATTTGAACTTATATCATAAATCGCGAGACTTGAACGAATATTGTAAAAGGACTTTTATCCAGTCCTAAAGTGTTGATGGATAATGATTGTTTACATTACCAAAAATCGGTGTAAACAAATTGGTGAACCCGACGTGAAGTTTTAAGTTTAGCGTGATTCAACAATTTATATGCATAAAAAATGGTTTCTGAGAAATATAAATCGAAAATGAAATGGTTTTTAAGCCATATTATTAATAAAAAAATATGTCGAAACCATTAAAAGAGAACACCAATTGAATTGGAGAATCTTATCAAAATAATTTTGAAAAGTTTTGTAAAGATTTAAATTGAAAAGTTTTATCCTTTGAGAGGCCTCTAATGATTAATCATTGTGATTTAATTTGTATGTCAATACAAGCTAAGTTTCGAGAGACAAATGATACATTTGTAGTTTGAGGCTTTTGAATTGTTGTCAACAACACTTAAAATGTGTTTAATTGACAATTAGTTTTTTGGGTCGAAACTTGGTTTAAAGGACGAATGGTTGTTTTCGACTAAGGTTTTTAAGAATTAAATTTCAATAATATTTTGATTTCCTTCTTAGGTGGTATCAAATTATTATTTTGATTATATATATATATATATATATATATATATATATATATATATATATATATATAAAAGAAAATGGCAAGTTAATGTTAATGCCATTATAACCGGTTGAAGATGGAAATATGACAGCATGCCATCTTGAAATGTTTCAATGACAATGAAGTTATTGGATTGATCATGGGAGTCAAAATCATCTTCAAAAAATTTCTAAATTTTCAAAAGAAGCTATTATGTGTTCTCTATGAATTGGTGACATAATTTAAAATGTTATTCCTCCCCAATTCCTTCGAGAAGCAATGTTTAGGGAGGGGCTTATAATAATATCACAAATATATAATTGATGGTATTGACAAAGACTTGGTGTTCGAGGTCAAATTGCTATCTTGTGTTTCTCACTTTAATACATATATATATTGGGTCATGTTGGAAAACATGGAAGTGAGGCAAAGGAACATTATTTTTCAAAATTATACATATTAATTGGAATTTGACTAAACTCTTTTGTGACATTCGACTAACATGTGAAGTAGTTATAAAGTTTGAGTGCACTATATAAATACTTAGTATTTATCATTTTCCTTTAAGTCAAAAGACAAATATTGGGAGGCTCTGTTAATATATAAAATTAAAGTCTTTGTATTTCGACTGTCAACCGAATTATATGCAGCAGATTGATAGATGTCGAAGGAATTCGAGTTGGTGCTATAGATAGTAGGGTGTTTTCGAAGGTTTTACTTTCAACCAAAAAGTGGCATGTTATAAGACATTAAAAAAGGATTCGGAAAAGACAGTCGAAGAAGTCATTCAAAGGGTCAAATATTGACATATTGCGTCGATCAAGCAAACAATTTATACAAGAAAGTTATTGGAAGTTATTAAAAGTAGTTATCCAAAAGGACATGTGTCAATCTTAGATTAAGGAAGTTATTAGATAAGACACTTGTTAAAATCTTAGATATAGGAAGTTATTTTCTTTTCTCTATAAATAGTTGTAATTTTTATATTTTAGAGGTTGGATCCTATTTTTTGAAAGTCTTGTAACTCCCATGCCGCAAGGGCAAACGGGTTCAAGGATGGACAAAGATGGATTTCATCCACCCTTTACATTCTCTTCAATTTAAGATTGTTTTGTTTGTGCTTTATTTTCTTTTTTATTTTGCAATTCTACATTTCTTTTCATTTCCTTTATTTTTCTTTCTTTTGAATGCTCAGTTGAGTTTTATTTCTTTTAAGTCGCCATGAGACAACTTGTTTTATAAAAGTTGTTGGAATTAATTCTGACATTAATAAGAACAATGATTTTCTTCTTAGAGAATGCATATGAACTGATATAATAAATCGCAAGACTTGAACGAATATTGTAAAATGACTTGTATCCAGTCCTAAAGTATTGATGGATAATGATTGTTTACATTATCAAAAATCGGTGTAAAAAGTATAGAGGCTACCTTGTTTGTTAGAATGATAAGGTTAAAGTATTAAGAGAACACATATGGCCTTTTGAGATAATTAGAAATTATTATAAGCCGTAATAAAAGTGTTATGTAAAACATAATATAGACCAGCTCTATCAACCTTTAGTGAATGGTAGAAAAGATACACTACCTAATCATGTGATTGAATACAAAAAGGTTTACAAAGTTTCAAACTATACACACATCATCCCTACATACAAAATACAAGACAACTAAAAAAAATATAAGAGACCTAAAAAGACAACTACTCTAATACAAATTAACATCTGTCCTTTATATTAATACAACAGACCAAAAACCTAAAAAAAATTGACTTGCTCCTTGAATAATATATTCAGGATACTACATTAAAATTGCTAGTCACTTGCACACCACTCATAGGAAAAATACCCATAATTCCTTATGCCATCAACATCACGTGACTTCAAAAATGAAGTAAAATAAAATAACAAGTAAAATAGAAGTCACCAAACATAAAAGCTGCATCAGAAAATAATAAGTTATTACCTAAAACAGTGTGATATGTCTATGATATTGATATCTATTAAAAAAACATATCTAACCCTTAAATTCATCAGTTATATCATAACATACCACATATGTCCCTCAAATTTAAATATATGTAATATCTAAAGTTATTTCTCTTTTAAATCTTTGAAGAGTCCCATTTAAATTTAATACATTAAAATCATGTAAAAAATTTATCAATAATAATGACTTTATATTTCTTTCTACTTGTTACTCTTGGTTGTTACATTTATCTAGAACACCATAGAAGCTATCGAGTGAAGAGATAAACTTCATAATCCTTCGATAGAGACAAATTTTTTCAAGAGAACATCTGTCACAGTATAGATTGTTATTTAAATTAACTATATATAATTTAAATAATAAGTTATACCGTTATGACAGATGCTCCCTTAAAAAACTTTATCTCTATCGAAGGATCATGAAGTTTATCTCTTCACTCGATAGCTTCTATGGTGTTCTAGATAAATGCTACAACCAAAAAGAACAAGTAGAAAGAAATATAAAGTCATTATTATTAATAAATTCTTTACATTATTTTAATGTATTAAATTTAAATGGGACTCTTCAAAGATTTAAAAGAGAAATAACTTTAGATATTACATATATTTAAATTTGAGGAACATATGTAATATGCTGTAACAGTTGAATTTAATGGGTAAACATTTTTTTTAATAGATGCCAATATCATAAATATATAACAGTGTTTTAGGTAATAACTTATTATTTTCTGATGTAGATTTTATGTTTGGTGACTTCTCTTTCACTTGTTATTTTATTTTACAATATGAATTAGAATGGTCATCACATATATAATTACCACATTTATTCCATATTTGTTGGACAAAATAATATTGTTTAAGATTATCATTTTATATATAAGACAGTATTGTTAAAAATAATATAAAAATATAAAACTATTTCCAATTAATTTTGCTTATGGTGTATTAGAATATATTTAAATATGAACATATTTTTGTTAATGAAGTTCATTAATTTATTATTTCCATAGATACTCAAATTCCAATCTTAGAATTGAAATTCCACTTTAAAAAGACAACACCAAAAAGCAGATAAGCAAATAAACTTCAATCCCTTCACAATGTATTTGGGATGTATCTTTATATGTCCTAATTAGTGAGACAATTGCTATTATTTCATTTTTTGTATATAAATATTCTAAGATGATAGTAGGAATGAAGTTTCAACAGTATATCAATAGTTTTAGATTATACAATAAAAAAACTCTCTTTCTCTTTAATCATAATGTACAACGATTAATTTAAAAATAAAAGAACAATTAAAACGTAATTCCATAAAACAAGCAATAAAGCCACAATATAAATGTAAAAAGATTAGAAACATGTAAGAAAGAGGAGAAAAGTATTAGAACTTTTAACTTAATCAAAAACACTACAGTTGTAGGTGATGATGAGATTGACACAAGATCCATTGTTATGTTATTTCTCATTTCAAACATAATTTAATGTTGTGGGTGAAAAAGAAAACGCAGAAGTTACATTGAAAAATACTAGAGTGTGAAAATGGGAAACTGCACAAGAAGAAAATGTAATGGATTTGAAGCTGACATGGCGTGTGTGGGTTGGTGTTGATGTGTGGACACGAAACTTTTATCTTTGTCAATTCCAATCTTAGAATTCATAGGAATTTTGGTCTTCCATAATTAATTAAGTGATGTAACTTTGAGATGTATTTGAAATTAATTTTAATTATTTTTTTAAATTTTATGTTTAATTTTAATTTTATATATTTATATTAATTATAATTTAAATTATTTAAATTATTATTTTAAATAAAATAAGATTTAATATGAATAATATATTAATATATTAAATAAAATGGTGGAATCTAATATAAATTTTTTAGAGTTATTTTATTAGAGTAAAAATTGGATGAATTATTTGAAGATGATATATCTTAATAAATCCAAAAAAAATCCAAAAATGACTTGCATCATTGAATTGAAATATCATTGAAATGAAATGATCTAACGATAGAAAAAAGCTAATTATGACTCCTAATTAATGAGACAGGACTAAGGGACAATTGTTTTTTTTTTCATTATGCACAACAATAAGACAAACTTTCATGTCATAATCATGAAACTTGACTGTGTTATTATTTAGACAAATAAAAATAACTAAATGCTTGAAAGATAAAATAGGAATTTTTTCCTTAATAACCATGTTTGCAAGTATATAATTTCATTCTACCCATGTTTTCACCATTAATAACAATATACCTATGTTTCGAAAAAAAAAAAAAAAACATTGAAGGGGGGCGCCAATAGAAATGGCTACCCCATTGAATCCAAAAGGGAGGCGCCATTGGTAATGGCTACCCCCTTGAAATTTAAAGGGAGGCGCCATACCATCTGGAGTCCCCATTTGTGAACGAATTTTTTTTAATATTTTTCAAATAAATTTACATTAATAAATAAATAATCATAATTCACAAATAATATTTAATAATTTTAATAGTATTACTCATTCGAAATATTTTTTTTAATAATTACAAATTACATAGATAAAAGGCGAAACACAGTACACTAATTTTGTCGACGAGGTCGAGGCAAATTTCCGCCCGTACCACATCCTCGTGTACGTACGTGTCTTCGTTCTCTTCGCGGTGGCGGCGGCGGCGACGTCGGGTCCATAGGTGCGGATGTTGTTAATGGGTTCGGCAGCTGAAGAAATAGTGACCATGCAGACGAGTCAATATTAGGCAAGTCGTCCACATTAAAGGTGTTTCCCATGCCTGTATAATTTTGTCGGGGTGGTTGGCTAGATGATATGTCAGGACGATAGCCTGCTTGGTCGTAATCGGGCAAGGGTGTAAATGTCTGGGTGGGTAAGGTTTGGTTAGGTGTTTGATAGTCCGTGTTAATCTGGGTTGTAGTGTCATAGGAGTATGCTTGATTTTGTGGTGGGTTTTGTTGGTATGTCGATTGAGTATAACCATGTTGAAATGGGGTGGATTGGTAAGGGGTGTTTTCATGGAATTGTGGTTGTGTGAGTGGGGGTTGGGTTGGATGTTGGCTTGGTTGATCGGTCCGCTGTTGAGTTTGTGATGATGTGGCTTGCTGGCGTGGGTCAACAAGATATCTATTTGATGGAGGATGTCGATGGGGTCACATGACCACCAACCTTGTAGAATCCCTGAACAACATTTTCAAGGGAACTAGAAACCTACCCATCACTGCGTTAGTTAGAGCAACCTATTACAGGTTGGGGTCACTATTTGCAACAAGAGGCAAAAAATGGGGCGTTGTTTTGGAATCAGGGCAGTTATTCAGCGAAAGCTGCATGACATTTATAAAGGAAGAAACTGATAAAGCGACCTCACATCGAGTTACATCGTTTGACCGTCACGATTACAGCTTCATGGTTGAAGAGACAAAGGATCACAATGAGGGACGACCAATGGGACAATACAGGGTGGAAGTTCATAAATATTGGTGCGACTGCGGAAAGTTTCAAGCGCTCCGTATGCCTTGTTCACATGTCATTGCGGCATGTTCTAGTGCTCGTCATGATCCGTTCTTGCAGCTATCAGAAGTTTACAAGGTCATGAACTTATTCGGTATCTACAGTAACAACTTTCCAGTGGTAGCTAGTGAGGACTATTGGCCAACCTATCATGGGGACACAATTTACCACAACGAAACCATGAGAAGAAACAAAAAGGGTCGCCCCAAAAGCACGCGAATTAGAACTGAAATGGACACTTATGAGAAAATGGAAAGACTGTGTGGAATATGTCGTCTACCCGGGCATACACGGAAAAAATGTCCAAATGTTGGAACAAGTTCTAGATAAATTTACTTTTGTCAATAGAAAGTTGTAACCTTTGAATTTAATATTTATAACAACTACTGGTTACAAGAAACAAACTAAAATACTTCTACAGCAACACTTAATCCATTAATTATATCAAAATTAATACAACATAAACTAAGAAATTACAACAATCAAAACAATATCATCAGTTCCAAACATCATAGACCTAACGTCGTTGTCATTTCTAATTCGTAGCCACTCACGTCGAATATTTCCATCTTCGATCGAGAAGTAAGAAACAAGTCTTTCAATACTTCTAATTTGTTCACCATCTGCAATGTCTCCTTCTAACCATCGATTCAAATTCCTTCGTAGTTGCTCTAAGCTTTGGATATTCCAAAACAGCATCCTTATCGGCGGCTTCGTTCTTGAAAAAATCACATGACCGTATCTTCTGAGATACATGACTAAATCTGCTAAAATTTTAAGATACAACAACAACTTTGTTGTGAATGAATGTGTAAGAGTGCCATCTACTTATATAGGAGGTGTATCAAATAAAATAATATTTCATCAAAAATTAATATATAATATATTATAAAAAAATTAAATTAATTAAACGGAGGACTCCAAGGGGTATGGCGCCCCCCTTTATATTTAAAGGGTGGCTCCAAATGGAATGGCGCCCCCCTTTAAATATAAAGGGTGACTCCAAAAGCATTGGCGCCCCCCTACAATTTTACATAGGGGAGCCAAACCTGATGGCGCCCCCCTACAAATACACCTTTTTTTTTTTTTGAAACATGGGTACATTGGAAAATTGGAAGAAAACTTGGGTATTTTGAAAAATGTTACACTGAAACATGGTTATATGGGTAAAAATTCCGATAAAATATCTTGTTTAAATGACAAAATATAAAATTAAAAAATAACAACCGTAAAAAGAATAAAAACAGTTAGGAGGAATATAGTGTTACTGTCGAAGTAATTTTACCTTAATCAAGGAAACCATAGCTGGTAAAATGAATATCATCACCATCAACGCTTCATTTATCAGTTTACACAACAACACCCGTAGATATAGAAACGAGTGGAAGAGGAAGATGAGTTTGTGCACGGTGATAAGAAATAGCCCGCCGTGAGAAAGCGACATGGCAGTGGTGGATCCCCGGAGTGGGAGGATCACCATGGTAATCAAATATTTTTGACTGAAATCCTCATGGTTTATGTAGGTGATGACTGGTGATGGATTGTTTTGTTGATGTGGCGTGTGTGGATTGGGTTTGATGGGTTTGACATGGATTCGGTAAGTGGACGGCTGAGATGGATTAAAATTGAGGGTTCGGATGTGTTTGGTTGTGAAGAGAAATTAAGAAGAGAGAAAAAAATGAGAAAGAGTGTGAGAAGAGAGAAATAGATGAGAAATAAAATAGATTTGAAGTATTGTTTGATATAAGAGAAAATGAAGAGAAATAAAGAAGAGAGAAATTTTGATTATTTGTAGATGTACAAATATACCCCTCAATTATATAAAAAAACATTCATCAAATTTAATTTGATTTTTAATTTATACTTAATTTTTTATAATTACATAATTACTTTTTTATTTAATTTTAATTAAACATAACAATTACTTCTTATTTTATACATTAATTTTAATTTATGTTAAATCAAATCAAATCTTCTACTCGCACTTGTATACCAGAATGAAAATGGTTTTATATAAAACTATAGTTTTATAGCTAAAAACAAAATCAAAACCGTGTTTCTTTTTTCATGTAAAACGATATATATAAAGTTGCACAACACATGTATATTTTATATTTAAAATATAGTCATCTTACCTAAGTAACAGGGGTATTGTAGACAAATTATAAAAAATAAGTTCATACTCAGCCTTTCTTCGCAACTTAGGAAAGAATTGAAAAAGTTGTGGACCCCACTGGTTTTGGATCTCTCTTCTCTCTTTTTTTGCTTGCCAAGCAGAAGAAGTGACTCACTTCTCTCTTACTTCTCTCTTCGTTTAATCTCTCTTCTCTAACTCTCTCATACCAAACACACCCTTAGTGTAGTAGGAATCTTGCCATGTTTTAGTGGTAGGAGTGTTAGTACAGCTGCAGACGAGTGTGATGTGTGAGACATGGTGATGGCCTGGGACGCGTGGACGGTTCTGATCATCCCTGAAGTAACTGTTGTCAATCATACGACTAGGGTGGCATCATTTGAAGGAGTAGGATAATTCTGTTGTAGACTAGATCCAACAATTGTTTAGGAAGTTTTAGTGCCCGTTTGTTTTAGTTTTTTTTAAATAAGATTTATAATGTAATAGTGTAAAAAAAAATTTTAATAAAAGTTTTAAATAAAATATGGTTTAAATAATTATTTTAGATATTTTATTATTTTATTGAAAAAATTTTAAATATCAAAATTTTAAAAAATCACTTAATTTTAAATTTAAAAACCATTTTTAGATACAAATTTTTTAAAAAACTGTGATTTTAATTATATTTTATTCTTTAATAATTTATGTTTATGTTATAATAAATTAAAATTAATTTTTTAATTTATAAAAAACAAATTTAGAAAAATTTATAATATTTTGAAAAATGTTTTTGTAAATCTATTATTAAAAATACAAAAAAAAAATATTTTTTTTAAATGTAAAACAAATGTACTTTTAATCTGTACTTTAAGAAAAAGTGTTCTTGATCCAATGAGACATTGTGTTTACTTAATTTTAAAGTTGTATCGAATGGTGGAGATTTTAGAAGGGAGTAGAAGCTCTGTTGGACTTAATTTTTTTTCTTTAGCATTGACAACAAAGCTTTTAGAAGAAATCAATGTAGTATTTATAAAGAGTTTTTTCTTCTTTTCTTTTTTTAAATAAATGAAATTTAATAGAATTGAATAGACCATTATAACACTAAGAGCATCTTTAGTGGGAGTATTTTAAGTGGATAAACTAAGATATTTTTTGCGAATCCAAAGTGATGGGTAGGATTTAAAAAATTTATAATTGATTTGAGTTGTTTTTACTTTAATGATAGTTGCTTATAAAAAACCAAAACTTGATCCTATATTTTAAATTTTTTAATTGTAATTATTTTGTATTGAAGTTATCATTAATTTAATTATTTTAAATAAAATACATAAAATATTCATCATTAGTCAATCAAGTTAGATAGTATACGTTCACTCTATAGTTGCCTAAAACTAAAAATTAGTCAATCAAATGTCACTCTATAGTTACCTGTATATATAAAAAATTTAACTATTAAAAACCTGCACTAAAAATACTCTAATATGACAACAGAAAAAATTCTCAATCAACACTAATATGACAACAAAGCTCTAACGTTGGACTTACTTTTTTTTCTTTAACATTGACAACAAAGCTTTTAGAAGAAATCAATTACTTTCATGTACTTATGAATAGTTTTTTTTAAAGCAAATGAAATTTAATAAATGAATGCAAGGGGTATTTAGTCCATTACAACACTAATATGACAACAACAAAAATTCTCAATCAACACAAAACTGATTTAAGCACTTAAGGGATTCATACAAAAAATTAAGTAAATTAAAATTCGAATAAGAAATTTCTCCTATACAGGACCATTTTCAAGAATAAAATTTGAGGTTCCAACAAATATCATTAATGTTGTAAATTCCATTGTTAAAAATTATATAATTCCTCATTGTCGCTACACGAAAAAAAAAAAACAACTAGCAAAGACACAGAGTCGCCATCGAATTTTATTTATCCCAACAAGAAAAGGAAAACATCAAGAAAACCTCAGAAGGAAAAGAACATGGTCTCGCAACCAAATTCGAGGTTCGGGAGTCGATTATGCAAAAGGAAGATATTAGCACCTCTCGCGTCTGTTGTACTCAACGGGGTCTAATCTTGTTCTAATCAAAGGATGTGTATGTCTAAAGCTTACTTGCTAAGGGAATATAGAAATGATTTGATTGGGGAATAACAAAAGGTTTTTATTATTGATTTCGTCCGAGTTTTGCAACACAGTGTCTACGTATCCCAGAAGGAATCAGAACTTCGTAGTTCTTTTTGAAAAAGTTTGCTTTGTTTAGCATTTTTTATAGACAATGTTAACGTTCGCATCCTAGCAGTTAGGTTTTGTCGCTCGCACGTGAGGAGACTTACGTTTTAGCCTGTATTGCGGTAGAACGGAAATAACATGTCCTTTTCTGAAAATGTTTAAGAGAAAATCCCGAAGGAAAAAGATTTGGATTTGTTAAAGTGTTTTGTTAAAGTTTGAAAAGAGTTTGAGACACGTATTGTACTAAAGTCTATGACAATAGGAGCAAGTATTTTGTACAAATGATCCAAACGTCTCACATACAAAATACTCTAAGAAGAGGTAAGGAAAACTCTCGTGGCGTATGATACGCATTGTATTTATTAAGTGTTTTTGTTTTTAATGCAAGAAAGATTTTTGTTTTAAGAAGATGCAAAGGGAAACAAAATCTAAGGGAACTGGTTCCTAAATGTTTCCATGCAAAAGGGTCCTAAGGTTGGGATTAAAGGGAAAATCTACCCTAATATGATCATGTAAGATGGACTTAGGGTTGAGGATGAAGAGTTCTAACCCTAATGTTATCATGCTTGGATAGGAATTCTAAAGTCTATCTCTAACTCAAATCAATCAGGTTAAACAACCTATTAAATTGAATTAGAGGACTCCTGAGGGAGCATGTGAAACAAAGCTAGCAACAACGCAAGCATGAATTTCCATCAATAAGTGTAACTATGAAGTACAAAGCATGTCAAAACATCATTAATGAAATGCATCAATCAATGAACCAATTAATCATCAAGAATAAGTATCATCATCAAAAAGCTTCATCAATAAAAGTCATCTGGCTCAAACAAATAAATCATCAAGACTCAAGTAATCATATGAGCATGTGAACATGTAAAGTATCAAGTAATCAAATAAGCATATGAGCATGTCATCATTAAGCAATTATTCAAACAAATTGGAAATGAAGTGTAAAAAGAATCCAAACATTATCAAAATGGTTAAAATAATTTCCAAGCAGAAAATAAACCAAATGTAAGTCAAGAGGATCAAATTTGAAGCATGCTAGAAAAAGGAAATAAAAAAAAAAAGCATTAAAAATAATGAAAATATGATCAAATTAAATCTGGGGTGAATAAAGCAATTTAGGGGGTCCTTAAAGCAATATGAGCCCAGACCTACAAAAATCTGTTAGAAAACAATAAAAATGGGGGTGCACCAAAGTAAATAGCCAAGACCTAAGAAATTTGGAACCCAATGCCCTCTGCTTTGAATCCTGCACACAAACAAAAGTTCATACTATGCACCTACGCACGCATGGCCACTGGATCAAGATCACATGGTGCACATCACATAAATCAAGATCAACTACGCACCATTAGATCAACATGACTCAATAGGTATTTAAAATCAAAGGATATGATTCTCATATTCACATGTATTCATTCCAATGTTTGAACACAAAGCTTAATCACAATCAGCACACAGATATGGCGCTAAACTGACACCTAACACATCATTACTTGCTAAATTCAAATTAATAAAAAAAACGGGGGAAAGCCATGGAAGAACACATGAGATCATTTTTTTCTT
The DNA here is from genome assembly GCA_022829125.1 of Lathyrus tuberosus. Lineage (NCBI taxonomy): Eukaryota > Viridiplantae > Streptophyta > Magnoliopsida > Fabales > Fabaceae > Lathyrus > Lathyrus tuberosus. Next base: position 11,422,049 of record JALAZF010000025.1, on the reverse strand, counting down.
CCTCATGACTTCCAAAATCATGAATCCTCAAAACTCAACAAAAATGCACAAATAAGCACTCATTCAACTCGTAACCAAACAAGGAATCAATCCATATCATTAAAGTTCATTAATATGTCCAGATTTTAAAGAATTTTAAGAAATGGCTCAAGAACCCTAATCATGAGAATCAAAATTAAATGATGATGTTGAAACATAAATGCACATAAGTTTAGGATTAATGATCAGCATGACATTGCGCTCAACTCAATATCAAGAAATGTTAGAAATGGTGAAGATTCTTACCTGCCCGAAAATGATCAACAACACCTGAAACTGAGCTTCGTTTTTCCTCTACAGTGCTCTGTTTGGCTTGATCTTTGTTGCGCTAGCTTCAGTAGATGTATTACTCTTGATCTGGGCGAAGAATTGGACTTGAATCTTCATAAATCTCCTCGACGAAATTGAGTTTCAAAGTAGTTTGAACACGGTTTGGGCAGAGTGACCTTGGCTACCTGAGCTTGAGAATTGCAATGGAGGATCATTCTGTTTATACAGTGATGATATAGAGTGAAGGAGAGAGTGAAATGGCTCAGATTTTGAGAGAATTTGAACACGTGACCTCACTTGCCATAACCAACTTTTCCAGCTCAGCATTTGATCCGTTAGAGCCTTTATCCGCGTGACTTTTAGTGGAGAATGATTGCAAAATCATTTGGAAATGATTAGGAATGATGAGATGGCTGAAATATAGAAGATTCTCTTATTTCGTCTTATCTGAACTTGCTTGTGCAGAGTGAGTTTTCACACGAATTGCAGTTTGCTCATGGACTCAATTCTCCATCATTTGGGTCATTTCTTGTTACTGCTCAAACTAGGCCATGATGTGGATAAAAAATAATTGGAACCATCTTGAATGGATATCTGGATTGGAAGAGATGTTGATTCAAACATGGTATGTTGGATGCTCATGTAACCCGAGTACACGGTTGTGTTCAAATTGACCAAAACAAGTTGAATCCAATTGGGATGGCTTGGTGAACCAAATCTGATGTGGTTTCAATGAAATATAGACAAGTAATTGGATATTCATGAATATAGTTTGGATAATAGGTGCCTGGTTTGATTTAGAATGGTTCAACTGTTCTTTGAAATGGATTTTAGACACTTACATTAGACATGGCATAACTTGGTGCACACTGGTTCAAATGCCTCAAACTTAGTACCATTGGAAAAATCTAATGACAAGGAACAATTTTCATGTTGGGACTGACTTGAAAAAATGCTTGTAGAATCAGATAACTTGGTGCAAAGTCAAGGCTTCAAAAATGACTTGACACTTAGAAAAATTCCAAGTATTTAGGCCATTTCACACAAATTGGACCTCCACTTTGGTTCCAAATTTCTACCACTTGGAAATTACTTTTGAACCCAAATATTCCACCATCATGTAGTATCAAATACAAACTTCAAATGCACCCCTTGTTTGCCAATTTTGGTGCACAAATTAATGAGATACAATCTTGTAAAGTTAACCAAATGAACATGTGCTTGGACACTTAGTAAAAAAATTCAACTTCACCAATTTTACAAATTCTTTCATTTCTCTTGATTTTCATAACTTCCCTTGATGAAAATTATCCAAATTCTTCAACCTCTTGAGATTTGACATAGTTGACCAAAAACCCTAAAAGTCAAACTTTGACTTTGAGCACTTTGTTGGTTTTTTGCAAATGAATAAATCCACTTCAAACACCATCTTGAATCAACTTGAATCAACTTTGAGAAGGCCAACAAGATGCACCAATAACCCTTGAATTATATCTCAACCAATAGAAACAAGTTTTGGTCACAAAGTCAACCTCAAGTTGACTTTTACCAAAACCCTAATCTTGAAAATTTGTGAAAGGAACTTGTGATCAATCTTGAACCAATGAGATGATGACACCCTAATCACTCGAGATGGAAGTAGAGCATAAGCTTGATATATGGAGAACCAACCAAACCCTTGCTCAAAGCAAACCTCAGTTGAAACCATGATGAAACCCTAGCTTGATGCTTCTTGAGAAACCTTGAGGAACATGACTTGATAAGTTAATGAGTCTTGATGTATGCCATAACCAAATGAAACACCTTTGAAGACAGGGAAAACCAAAATCACAAAAAGAGCTTTGATCCCATGCATTAGGAGCTCAATAAAATGCATGATTATGAATGTTATGACCTAGTGGATAATGCATATGAATGTGAAACACAAGCCAGCTAAGGTTAGAAACAAGAGGTCAAATTTTGGGGTGCAACAGCTGACCCTATTCAATCGACTTAAACCTGAAGGTATGAAGAGCAACGAATTTCAAACATTCAAGGTAGAAGGAGATTGAATACCAAAAGAACCACAAAATTTACACTCTGGGGATGAAAGAAAGATGTAGTAACTCTCTGTTTTCTAGTGAAAAGACTCGCGATGAGCGGGTATAGTAAAATAATTGTAACTGGTGATGTGGTAATGGTAATAATTAAAGGTGATATAGAAAAAAGGCGAGATCAACGGATCTACGACCCAAAGAAAATAGAGAAGTAACATCAACGAATTTATGACTCAATGGGGAATATGAAGTAAGATCAACAGATCTATAGCTCAAAAGCTGGGGAATAAGAAATAAGATCAATGGATTTACGTCCCAAGGGATGAAGAGAAGTAATATTAATGGATATACGACTCCAAGGAAAGGATCAACGGATCTATGGAAAAAAAGTAGGTATATTTATAGGAAAGGTGTATGCTCAACAAAGTTGTATTTGCTACTTGTAATTGTATTTGCTAGTTGTGTAATTGTATTTGCTACTTGTGTAATTTATAGGAAAGTTGTATGCTCAGCAAAGATACATAAATTTAGCTGAAGGGGAATTTAAAGTTGCTCTATGCATTATAGAGAGTAAAAGGAAAGTTTGTTGCTTATGGTGTCGATTATTCATGCTTGCAAGTGTAACAGGGCACGTTGGAGATTTGTTACAAATAAACCCAGGCAGTTCTAAAGAGCTTAATTTGGATGGGAATTTGTACAAAACACACTTTAAGAAATTGACTTCATCAAATTGGAAAAACCCCATTAACTGTTCTAGTGACAGAGGTCATATTAAATCTGTAAAATGTTCATGCTTTAAGGATGCTAAAAAACAAAAAACAAATGCTAAAAGAGGAAGGGAAACAGGATCGAGCATTTCACAAGCGACTGAAAGGGCAGAAGACAACAAGGTTTTGAACGAGATAGGGTGCACAATTTATTCAACTTGTTCAGCAAATTGCACTCTCTCCAAACTAGGATGTTGGCATTGTCTACCACAGAGAGTCGCAAACACCGGGTTACTTACTAATTTGATTAAGTTGAGATGGGAATTTGTTAGAAGGAAAATCTTAATTAAGTTACTCTCTGGATCAAGTATGAGTGTCATTTCATATGTTTTGTCTTTTACTTATCATACCTGATCCAGAGAGTAACTTAATTAAGATTTTCCTTCTAACAAATTCTCATCTCAACTTAATCAAATTAGTAAGTAATCCGGTGTTTGCGACTCTCTGTGGTAGACAATGTCAACATCCTAGTTTGGAGAGAGTGCAATTTGCTGAACAAGTTGAATAAATTGTGCACCCTATCTCGTTCAAAACCTTGTTGTCTTCTGCCCTTTCAGTCGCTTGTGAAATGCTCGATCCTGTTTCCCTTCCTCTTTTAGCATCCTTAAAGCATGAACATTTTACAGATTTAATATGACCTCTGTCACTAGAACAGTTCATGGGGTTTTTCCAATCTGATGAAGTCAATTTCTTAAAGTGTGTTTCGTACAAATTCCCATCCAAATTAAGCTCTTTAGAACTGCCTGGGTTTATTTGTAACAAATCTCCAACGTGCCCTGTTACACTTGCAAGCATGAATAATCGACACCCTAAGCAACAGACTTTCCTTTTACTCTCTATAATGCATAGAGCAACTTTAAATTCCCCTTCAGCTAAATTTATGTATCTTTGCTGAGCATACAACTTTCCTATAAATTATACAAGTAGCAAATACAATTACACAAGTAGCAAATACAATTACAAGTAGCAAATACAACTTTGCTGAACATACAACTTTCCTATAAATATACCTAATAGCGAAGAGAAAGCAACCATGAATAAGGGCGAGTCAATTGCATAAGATATTTTTTTTCCAAATTTGAGATAAGCTACGGCCTCTTCTCCATCTCCAACCATTTCATAGATGGTTCCTACCTACATGTATATATTAAATTGAAATATGGTGCAGCACATACATATTCAAAATACATTGTATTTTATGTACAAGAAAGATGAGCGATGAAAAATCAAATCTGTAGCATGCTTTCAAGATAACCTTGGAGAATTTTCCAAGGGCTTTATATAATTCTTATCGTAGTTTCTGGATGAAGAATGGGATGGCATGACATCCCCAGCTACAGAAATGATTATTTCCCACATATCGAAACTCTCTCCTTTAAATGTACTTTGGAAAAGTTTAGAATGTAATCTATGAGAATCTTTTGCAAATAAAAGAGCCTATTACATTAAAAAAAAAAAAACAGAAAGATGCCATGAGTTAGGAAATACAAGTCCAAAAAGATTTCCATCAAAACATACTACCTTTGTTCCACATCTAAAGATATAATATGACTTACTAATTAAATATATTAAATTAATTGGGTATGTAAAAGTAAGGGCCTCATATCCTTTTAGTTTTGAATTCAACTTTTGCCTCCCATAAATTTTATTTATTTTTATTTGTTTTCAAAGTTGATCTAAGCCTTTAAATGGGTTGAATTTTCCCTAAACATTCATTTAATACTATGGTAAAATAACCCTATAACAAAATATACAAGCAATGAATGAAAAGAACTAATTTGAAAACAAAATATAAATAAATATCCACAATTTTGAAATCTGCTTACTAAATAATTTTGCTCATAAAGAATTAAAATCTAGCAAAGTTAAAGTATTAAATTTAAGTCATTGTTGCTACTTACCTCCATTAACTTCCCATTTGCAATAAGTTTTTGGCACAAATCAAGATAAAGATATCCAGCCAGAAAAATAGAATGACTCTCCTAAGATAAAAAGACAACAAAGTTAAGGATTATTTAATAAACAAAAAGTGTGATGATTTTTGTTTTAAAATGACTTACCTTCTTTGAAGTCAGAGTACATGCAACTTTTTGAATATCATTATCTGAAATGTCAGTTTGAAAAAATTTGCCATGATCTTCATCATTTGTATGAGAGTTTTCAAATAGAAAATAGAAATTCTGTTGAAATCCTGACTGGTTGTCCTTCAGACAATTTATGGATGATACATTCTTGGAAGATTCACTGGCATTTGATAATTTCTGAATAAATGAGCAATCTAATGGAGAAACACAAATTGGATGACTCAGCCTTCTACTCTCCCACAGTAAACTAAGCTGTTTATCAAATGAAAAGTCCATATATGTATGCATTATAATCAGCTGCTGATATGCTTTTACGGAGCTATCCACCAAACCCTAACAAAAAGGCATTAAAACAAATATTTTTAGTGTAAGTGATAGATTTAAGATAGGTTAAACTTAAATAATAAGCTATACTGTTGTAACAGATCCTCCCTTGAAGAAAAAATTTGTCTCTATTAAAAAATATGAGGTTTATCGAATGTCTTCACTAGATAACATCTATGGTGTTCTCAATAAATGCAACAACCAAGAGGAACAGGTAGAAAGAAGTTTAAAGTCATTTTCATTGATAAATCTTTCGCATGATTTTTATGTATTAAATTTAAATGGCACTCTCTAAAAATTTGAAAGAGAAATAATTTTAGAAGTTATATATATTTAAATTTTAAATAATATATGTAGATATGTTATAACGTAACAGTTGAATTTATGGGATAGACCTATTTTTTTAATAGGTGTCAATATCATAGACATATGACAAGTTTTAAATAATAGCTTATGGTGACTTCTTTTTCACTTGTTATTTTATTTTACAATATGAATTAGGGTGGGCATCACATATATAATTGCCACATTTATTTCATATTTGCTGGACAATATAATATTCTTTAAGACTATCGTTTTATATATACGACAATATTGTTAAAAATAATATAAAAGTATAAAATTATTTCCTATTAATTTATAAGCAAATATTATTAGAATCAAAGGAGTACACGGGTACTCCAAGCCTTTCAAACAAAAGGCCTGAAGCTCAGCAGCTACCCACCTAGAATTCTCATCAAATCAAGTGCTCAAAAACCAAACAAAAAATTGCACAAAAGATCCAACAAAGTACCTGATAAAGATGGTATGCTATTGGGTCAACCAAATGGGCCTAAGGAATAGAAAGTTTATGTGAGGAAGAATAGAAAGGAATTCTGCTGATGTGGCAGAGGGGCCGTTTGAGGGATTTGTTTTAGTGAGGGGAGGAAAGAGAGAGGTTATGCAGAAGTTTGTTGTATTTCTCTGCTAGGCAGAGATTGCTTATTCTCTAAGATTGTATTTGGATGAAGTAATTGAGAATTTTTAAGGAATTTAAAATTCCAAACAATTTAAATGATTCAATTGAAATTCGTTCATTTTAAAAAAGTTTTGATTGGATTTTTCCCAAGAATTCTATATTGAAAGCGATGCTTCCGGTAATGGTCTGGGCACAATTTTGTTGCAACAGAGCCGTCCTCTTGCCTATTACAGCAAGGCTTTATGTGACAGAAATTTAACCAAGTCAGCTTATGAAAAGGAATTAATGGCAGTGGGGCTATCCATCCAATTTGTTTTGGTTTGGGACGAAGAAACAAGTCCAACAGTTCGTGCAAGAGTGTGATGTTTCCGGCAACGGTCTGGGCACAATTTTGTTGCAACAGGGCCGTCCTCTTGCCTATTACAGCAAGGCTTTATGTGACAGAAATTTAACCAAGCCAGCTTATGAATAGGAATTAATGGCAGTGGGGCTATCCATCCAGCCATGGCGTCCATATTTAATGGGGCAAAATTTTACTGTGTACTGATCAAAAGAGCCTTAAACAGTTGCTGCAACAAAGAATCACCACAATGGATCAGCAAAACTGAACGGCGAAGTTATTGGGATACCGGTTTGACATTGTATACAAGCCAGGTTTAGAGAATAAAGGAGACGATACTTTGTCTCGAATGCATGACAGTTTGGAGCTACAATCCTTAGTACACTATCCGACATGGTTGGGGACTGATGAAGTGCTAAAAGAGGTGCATGCTGCTGATGCTGCATAACAAAAGATTATTACAGCATTGGAGAGAGGTGAACAGACAAAACCAGATTTTGCTTATCGCAGAGGGGTTTTGTTCTATGAGGACCATTTAGTTTTACTTCCAATTCTGTGGATTCCTAAGTTGTTATTGGAGTTCCATTCCTCTCCTCAAGGCGGTCATTCTGGTTTTTATCGCACCTATTGACGGATTGCAGCCAATTTGTTTTGGTTTGGGACGAAGAAACAAGTCCAACAGTTCGTGCAAGAGTGTGATGTGTGTCAACGTCAAAAATATGTGGCTGCGACTCCGGGAGGCTTGTTACAACCACTGCCGGTTCCGTCTCAAGTTTGGGAGGATGTGTCGATGGATTTCATCACCGGATTACCGAAGGCTAAGGGTTACGAGGCTGTAATGGTTGTGGTGGACAGGTTATCTAAAGTATGTATCAGTACCCTACTGATACATGCCAACTTAATGAACCTGCCTTATACTGAAACAACACATAACACAATTACTATATCACTAACCTTGGATTACAAGACAACCCAAAATAAAAAGCTTCATTCAGCAATAGCAATTTTCCAGTTTAATTAAATATATCTAGCATTTAGTTGAAATAAAAAAAATTATGATTACCTCATATCAAATCAAAGTGTTGAGTGACTGAATAGTCCATATTATATGATAGGGGTCCACAATGTAAACGATGTCTGCTAACTGTCGAGTGGGGAGAACATGAAGCTCGGCCGAGTTATGCATTAAAGCACCTTGAACATATTCTAAGGGTTTCTTCACGTACAGAACAAGTGGAGAACGCCCACGATTTTCACTGAAAAAGACACGCAAAATACAAGTGGACGGTAAAAAAAAATTGGATTTAACAGTGAAAACAAAACTCCTAAGTCAGTTACGAAATTCCAATTCCAATAATGAAGCAAAATCAGAAGCAACCATAAGCAAGCAAAATCAGTAGCAATAATACAGATAATGAAGCAAAATCTGAACTTCCAAAACTTGGATTTAAAAACAAGATACACTTACTTGTTTGGACCGGTAACAGTGTCGTTTACAATGAAGTCTTGACCGCCAAGCCTCATTGCGATTGACGCGAATGAATTGCCGTAGTAACCTTTGATGGAATGGTCTTCGAGCACATTGATCTGTCGGTCAATCTCTTCAGCCCCAAAGTAAAGCTGGTAATAATGTGCGGCTTCTCTCGCACGCGGATGAGAAACCAGGAGCATGCTCCTTCCGACGACCTGTTGCGGTGGCGGAGGAGGCATAAGAGCATTCTTCATCGCGATGGATGGAGAGGGACACACAGAAAGAGGGAGAGAGGCTCTTCGTTGTGGAACTTTCTGGTGAGAATTGTTCTATTAAATGTGGAAAGGGAATCAACAGTGTAATAATTTAATTAAAAGTGCAAAATAATGTAGTGAATGTAGCTTAACGTGTTTAATTATTTAAAAGTGGGATGTTTATTAAGGATAATTTTCTGTGAAATCTTTAAGTCTCATTGTGAGCACATGTAACACTCTTGACAGTTGCATGACTCTTAAAAAATAGAGTATTTAGTGTGCTTAACTACCATAGATCAATAATTCTACCTTTATTCAATTAAATTAATATTAAACACCTGATTTTTTTGGTTATAATTCAAATATTTCAGACTTAAATAGGTCACACAAATAGAAATAAGTTTTGTCAGGCGAAACTATATTTATTATGTAATATTAGACTTTCTACAATTGCATAAAGGTGAACTACTTTTTTTTAAATTTCCTAACACTCTACTTTTTCATCTATCAAATCTCACTTGTAATCAACATGTTACTTGTAGTAGAACACCCTAAGTGCTCCTCTATACGGGAACATGAACTTGTTCTTTTCTTTTTTTCATCTTTTACATACTTTTTCTATCTAATGCCCCAATTTCTTCATGATTATAGCTTGCATAATTATTTAACTTTCCACTAAACTTATTTCAAACCAACCCCTTGATTATACTAAAGTTTAGATATCCTAGCCTACCACTTGTATATCTCACATAAGAGGATTAAGGTCATCATAGTCTACAATGTGTTTAAATTACATGGATCCTTCTGGGTTTAAAAACAATTTTTTCCAAAATAAAAAATTAACAGTTCACATCTACATTCTACTTGATCTTTAAAATTCTGCTACAATGAGAACTAAAATTTAAAACCTTGAGGAATATCTCTTATAGTATTTGATGGATATAAACTCTTCGTTGGTGATACTTTAGTGAATGTTGAAAGCGATTAAAATCCAATGAGTGAAAAACTTCTTTTATTCAGGATAATGTAGACTAAAAAATAGGAGATTGATTCTTTTGAACAATGAAATATTTTATTTTATGTTTATTGAAGAAAACTAGGAATTAGAAGAATATGTTTATTGCGGCATAAACAGTTGAGTGAAGAGATTCGTCTAGTCATGTTGTTTCAAGATAAAAGAATTGTTATGAATCCAACAAATGCTGAGACATCTTGGGACCAACTTCATCGCTTCCTAACTATTTGAAGTTTGTGGAATGATCTGACACTAAAGAGAATTTATCAAAGGATATTCTTAAGATCATAGCATGGTTGACGCAGTTCGCACAGAAAATTAAATTGTTTGCATGGACGAATAAATGAGAAGAGAGTTTCAAGTTTTGATGGAGAGGCTTAGAACCTGATTTGTTTTAGAGCCAAGAAAGCATAATGAGGTCTAAGGTGATGCACTTCATAAAGGATTGGGATGTTTTCCTATGCAACACAAGAGAGCTCTAGCTTAAGCTTTATGGAAGTTAAGGAGAAGGCTACTTGATAGATGTCAAGTACTTCTTTGATTATATTGTGATATTTTGTAGTTCTTTGGAACTAAGGCTTTGTATTTTGTAATTTTCATTCTTTCACTTTTATGTTTGACACTAAAAGCAAATGATGAAAGACTATTTGTGTGTCGTCGTGATAAAGCTTTATTGATTATCCAAAATTATCATGAAATACTCTGCGATGGTTGAATATGTTTCAAAATTTGAAGATTTCGGTTGATATTCTTCCTAATCGCCATATGTTTCGAAATACGATACAAACAATGGAAAATTAAACCAGTTAAAATGGGGCTTGAGAGAAGACTTACAACAAAATGTATCGCTCCAAGATTTAATAAGTTATGTTGCCTTGATACACATTCTAGTTTTGGAAGAATAACCTGTTCAGCATCTTACAGGACAGTAATACTGCAGTAGTGATGGAGAACTCAGGTTTAGCTAGGCAAGGTAGTATAGAAGTCAAGGTTTGGGGGTAAGCAGTAAGGTTGGAGGGGTGATTAAAACAGGTAATAATGTAGAAGAATGTACTGACTCAAGACAAAGCAGTTTGGTAAATTTTGGCAACAAATCCAAGGAACACGATAAGCAAGAAATAGTTACAAAAACAAACTTATAAGCAACAAATCCAAAAACAAACAAATTCTGCTACATTCTCAACAACAGGTTCCCAATATATGCATTTTTATGGAGCACAATAATTTACAAACTCTCAACAAACTGATTCGAGTGTAAAAGAATACAATACATGGATAACACAAATACAGAAAGAAGGGCTGAAGATCAAATGGCTGAATTTTCAAGACTAAATAATCCGCTAGATGAAGTCAAAGAAGCATACACAGACAGACAGGTATTTGCAGCAGAACAATCAAAGCGCTCTAATTGTAAAGGAGCACATGTTACATTTATCTCACATCACAGTTTTATGGAACCAAATTCACATCTAAGGAGCGGACTACAACTATCTCAAGCAATGCTAATGATCAACTTTATGAGAATACAAGTATCAAGAACCAACACATAGAACACATTCAAGAGGGCATGCAGCATAATATCAAGGCAGAAAATTTTGGGCAACAAGAATATGGAACAACAATTAAAGTGCAGGGGCTACAACCACAAATGGAGGAAAACGCAGATCAAATGATTCCAGACTTAATAGAACCAACGGTTGCAAATAGTCCGGAGCAGATCACAAGTTAACATTCAAACAGCTTGGTGGAGTATAGGAGACTGTATGAGGAATAGAGGACACAAATTGATATTAGATCAACAACTCTTGCTTACCATGGTTGTCAAAATCGGGATCCCACTAAAGACCGTTCGAGTATAGAAAAATCGTAAATCGTAGGATCGTAATCAGGATCGTAAGATCCCACATAATAGATAAAATTAAATAAATAAATAAATAAATAAATAAATAAATAGATAATTTTTCAACCCCCAAACATAAACTAAAAACATAATCATTTCAAACATGATTAAAAAACAAAAACCAAAGATGAATTGAAATATTAGAGGTGGTAATAGTTGAAAAAAGTAATTTAAATTTATAAAAGGGATAAAAAAAACGGAGGAATTGATTCATATTTAATGAATATTAAATGATTATAAATTTTCATATTTCCAATACGTGCTAAACAAAAAAGCAACTGTTCCCAAAACAACTTTCGACGCTGCTGCTAAACCTAATTTCAAAGAGAACCGAGTCAAAACTTGGCCAAACGGGTCGGTTTAAGTGATGTGAATCCGGGTCAAAGGTTCAAACAGGTCAGATTTTGGCCAAACCAGAACGAAATAGATCGCAGATTTCACGCGTTTACGATCTTCCTCGGCGCGCCAACCGCTCTCCCATATCCAGCGATCTTTGCACCGATCCGACTCGGTGGCCGGTTGAGGAAGCGCAAAATCGTACGATCTTAGGAGTTAACGCGCGCTCCTGACAACCGTGTTGCTTACACCTAGAAAACGGAAATTTGGTACCACCCTTGACAGTGAAGAGGACTTCAACTGGTGACTCAGGTATTCAACATTAAAATTTACAAATGAGACTACACAGACAAGCAATTCATAATTTGAAGATAGCTCCACTGGCAAATGTGGAAGGTATTCATGACGGCTAGGAACAACTTTGTAAAATAGGTGTGCACGACACAAGAATCACACGTCCAAATAATAATAATTTTATACATGTTAATTTAGCTTTAAAATTGATTTTGCAATCCCGGTTAACCAGCCATTCTGAACATCCAATTACAGGTCTCCATTACATGTCAAGCAAATTGATATTAAGGCTTAAATTCAATGTATCCAACAAGATAATCTGTTATTGAAATTGAAACAACTGTCTCCTCCTATTCAATTGAAAGATGACTAGGTGAACAAACAACAGTGGCGGAGCCAGATGGCCAGCAAATTAAACTATTATATAGATCAAATATTTTCTAGTTTAAGACATTGAAGCTTCACAGCATCTGCTTATAGTATCAATCAGCATCTGTTTATAATAAATAAGGTAGAATGTGAACAGATTTTGCATAATAAAGAAAAGAATGAAGGGATTACTGACGGGCATACAGATGCAAATAGGTCAATTCATAAGAAACTTCAATTGCGATTTCAAGATGCTGATTGAAATCTAAGATTTTTCCAAACAAACCTATCAGCAATATCAAAATGATAATCAGTATTACTTTTTACATTTGAATACAAACACTGGTAAAGAACATTACACAGCCTTACCATCCAAATGTTCTCGAAGAACAATCAAATGAAAATATCCTATTGTCTGAGAATAGAACAGAATACTTGGATTACAAACCTAACAACAACAAATAAGAGGAACGGATGAACAGGCGGTGCGTGCGGCGGAAGGACGAACGGAACTAGCAACGGCGTGCGGCGGACAGACGAACGGAACCAGCAACGGCGTGTGGTGGCGAGTGGTGACGCCGAGCGAGCAGAGCCACCGGAGAGAGAGAGGGAAAACGCTTAAACGCGGAAAATGAGAGCGTGAGTTAGGGTTTAGTGGTAAAATTGTAAACTTTTTAACTAACTAAAGTTATTTTAGTATTTTCACATATATGGAAAAAAAATTAATTTAATTATAATTATAATTTTTTTTTTAATTTTAATCCTCTTATTTTATTTATTATTTATTTTATTCCAAAAAAAAAAGTTAGATTTATTGTCCTTCATTTTAATTTTTTCAAAACTTTAGTCTCCCACTTCATTTTAGTCTCATTTTGTATGATGTGACAATTGAATCTATCATATAAGAAAATTAGGTGGTCTTAAAAACCTCTAATTATCCTTATTAGATAATAATCTGTCATTTGGCTACTTCAATTAACAAAATTTTGCCACTTGGCAACTTAATCACATTCATCCATTTAATTAGATTAAATTAAATTAAATTAATTATGAATAATGAATAATAAAATAATTAATAAGTTATTTCACGGGAGGAAAACCACCATCCCTTCATCCTTTTGTTCACGATCTCAGAAAACCCCCACCCCTTTGGCAACCTCCTCTCCCACGATTCCTTGTGCCCAGAATTTGATGTTGTCCAAGATGCTGATAGGCTTGATGCTATTGGTGCTATAGGTATTTGATAGAATCTGGTACGTTTGTCCTTACATCACACAAACATGCTTCCTTCATCTTCATTCTTCTTGATTTTCTATGTTTCAGTAATTTTTTCATTTTCCATTCTGATTGAGCATAGTTTTCTGCTTCATTATAGGGTTCCGGAAGGATTTACAGAGATCTACGATTCAAAGTTTTTCAATGGTAAATCTGTGGTGACGGCAATACATTTCCGATGGTGAGTGTGGTGGTGGTCGGATTCGAAATGATTTATGTGTGACTTTTTCACTTTAGGTTTTGGTATTAACTTATTCTACCTTAAATCCAAAGTTTAGGTTTTTTAAATGATTTTTTGTATAAGAAAATGATGTTAATGATCATATTTATGTATTATTTGATCTATTTTATTTGATCTGTTTAGGACTCGAACTTTGGGAAACCAACATTTACTTTTAGGCATTTGGCCTTCAATGGTGAAGGTGATGATTATTAATGAAATGATTACTGTGTTTTATCGGCTCGAGTTTGTGCAGAAAACAACCAATAGCCCCATTTAACTATCTATTCTATAAGCCAATATCCATAAATGTTTGATTTTGATCATATTTCCATCTATACGATAGTGTTTCAGTGATGATTAGGGGGTGTCATGTGTTACAGAGAGTTGGGCACTGCTTCGGCACTCATTGTTTTGCCATGATTTTTGCTTTCTCACCCTATCTTTTACCAATGATTTTTGCTTTTGTAGTTTCTAATTCCCTTTCTTGCAATTTTGTAAGTAGCTTTCATAATTTTCTGGTTTCAAATTATTAACTTGGATTTTTGTGATAAAGTATTTTGAGTAGAAATGTTCCTAAAGTTTTTTTTATAGTAAAATGTTCCTAAAGTTGATTGTTGTTGTTTTTGACAAAAAATATCCTCTAATTATATAGTGGATCTGTCTGAAGTCACCGGGAAAGAACAAATGGATGCACAACCGGTTAATAAAGGAAGAGGAAGAAAACAATAACTGATCTATCTTTCTGCCAAAATAGACCATGAATCTTAGGAATCCAGTAATGATTTTGATAGATTTTGTACCCATTTCAAAATTTCACAGCAATGCCTTGATCATATTTTCATTATTTGTTTTCTGAATCTACCTTTCAAAATCTTGGGCATGGTTTTGACTTCAACTAGACAAGAGTAACTTGGTGAGTCGTGAAACTTAAGCATCACAATCACCTTTGTTTTTTAATTATGTACTTTTGATGTTAAATGGCTTCCAATTTAGTGTACATGCTGGTTTCAAATTTAATTATGTACTTTTGCATGTTATTTTTCCATGAAGCTTCCTGTCTCTTATGAGTAAATGTTGTTGAAAGCGACTTGAAGTCACCTCTTTGTTTTCACTTTGGCCCCACCCCCTGACCATTTTCTCTCTTCTTTCCATATTTTCATTGCATTTATACTGAAGTCTTAAAAATATTTAGACTTTAATACTTTCGTTGTATATGTTCTAGTGCCTTTTGTTACTTGTATGGTATGTTTAGTAATTCATCTCAATCTTATAAGCAGAAGCTAATCAAAAGAGAATTGTTGAAGTTGGTGGTCTTATTTCCTTGCTGATGCTTCTTCGAAGATATATGGATATTATTAGTTAATTGTAGTTCTGACGCACTGCATTACAGGCCACTGCTGCCAGTCCTGTTGTTGGTTCCCAAGTTTGGGTGGAGGACTCAGATGTAGCTTAGATGGATGGCGAGGTCTTGGAGGTTAATGGGGAAGAAATAAAAGCCGCATTGGCTTAGCTCTCCTTACTTTAGGATTTGTTCTTTATTTCACCCACTGTACGAAATCTTACCTCAGTGTTAGTTCAAACTTACTAAGCAACCAAAAAATCTGATGACTCACACAAAACATGTTTTTGATAACATGCTTTTGATTAGCAGTTATAGTTGTGTGTCGAAAATAGAATTTGATAATATAAGGTCAATGAGACTTCAATTGCAGCCAATGCGACTTCAATTACAGTAGCAGTTTAGTTTATGAAAATGTTTGACAGAGGTTACTATGATTGAAAATTTTCTAATTAAGTGCTTATATTGAAATTTTGTTAATTTTAGGTAAGGTGGTCGACACTGATGAATACAGTGCTCGCGATGAATCTCCAGGTCAGAAGTTGATAAACATGATGTCTATTGGTTCCATGTGGTATAGTCTTCAAAATAATGATGTTAAACTAATTGTATGGCAGATTTTGTGATATATCTCGGAGATGTTGTTACAGCTAACAATATAATGATTGGAAATGCAAGTTTGTATTAGGATCAAGCAACTTGGCCGACAAGAAACAGGAGCATACCTTAGGCAAGTGTATTTGGAAACCATGATGATGCTTTATTTCAGTGGCCATTAGACTGGTTTTCTGCTCCTGGAATTCCTCCAATTCACTGTTCTCAAACCAATGCTTTATTCTCCGGTAATTTTTTTCCATACTTACGTTAGTTTGTGGTCTCTCAACATCTAATTGCGGCTGCAACTTCAATTGTGACCATAATGTAAAGGATATTTTGATTCACTTACGTTAGTTTGTGGTCTCTCAACATCTAATTGCGGCTGCAACTTCAATTGTGACCATAATGTAAAGGATATTTTGATTCCATTTTTTTAGTCCTTTTCTGATAGACTTCTTATAGAGTCGGTTCTGTTCCTGCTTCTGACATATCTAAGGAAACTTCTGGGGTTGTCCATGAGGGGTCAACGCCGGTAATTTTGCTTGGAAACTTATGCAACATCATGTTTTTTCAATAAATTGTCAAGATTTGTTTAGTATAATTTGTCTTTTTATATTTGTGTTTAAAGTTAACGTGCACTCATGCAAATTGTATTGTTATGAGAATACAAATGAAATGATTAGAAGTTTTTGGATTCAACTTGGCATGTTAATTGTTCATGATTTTGCAATGAATTGAACCTTTGATTTTGTAATGAATTTTACCTACTATTTAGTAATATTATGGATCAGTAATCATCTGGTACAAAGAAGAAAGGTCGTTTGAAGCGGTATCGAGATATGTATAAGGTACTTTCCTCACTGCTAAAATAAAGTTGTATATGTATAATGAATTAAAATCATTATTTTACATTCTATTTGATGTTGCAGCATTACATTGTATCAAAATCTATATTTTGAGGGTCTCTATCTTTATTCTTCTTCAATTGCAAGTGCCATAATCAATCTTATTCCGGGAGTTACATTTGTAATAGCAGCCTTTGTAAGGTAATTAATAACTAATTTAACTTATTTTTGTTAATCAATCAAAATTCAAACCAATAATATGTTTCTTTGAATATTTTACTGAATGGAGAAAGTGAATATTAGAAGTTTGAGAACTATAGCCAAAATTGTGAGGACAATAGTATGTATTAGTGGAGCTTTGTCTATCGTATGGTTGAAGGGTCCAAAACTATTAAGTGCAAAGATCATACATTCAAAATCAATCATGGTTGGAAGTGATGAGAATTGGTTACTACGATGTATTTTTTTTTTGGGAAGTAGTGTGCCTGGTCAGTTTGGCTCAATTTGCAGGTACTTAATTTCATTATAATCAAAGTTTTAAATAACGGTCACGTAGCAGCTTTCATGATTTCAGTCTGTAGCAGCTTTCAAACTATAGTTAGATTCTTCAATTATACTCCAAACTAATAGTGGTGAGATGATTTAATGTAACATGGTTGAAATTTTCTGACATTGTTATGATGTGGCCATACACATGATTACAGATTGCACCATAATTGTGGTGCGATGTCGTTGTAGAGACTACTGCAACAATAATATTTTGGCTGCAATAGCATATGTAATTGTAATTGCAATGGCATAAATCAGCTACAACAAATATGCTACTGCACTAGACGGCATCCTGATTTTTGGGCTTTGCAATAAATCAGCTGCAAGATAATCTTTCTTATTCAGTTGTCAAGTATGTGATCAATTTCATTCAAATAATATGCTTAACCTTATTTTGTATGATTACCATTTATATAAGATATGGAAATGATCTTTTTTTTCACTGTGTTGATTAAACTATCTTTTCACTGTTATTATATTTCGACCAGGAAGACAATGATGGCTTTAGTCTTGCCCTCCAAGTATAAAACATTTTCTCCTGATTGTACTAACATATTGTGTTTTTCTTTATCCTAAGAAATTATTTCTGATGTAATCTACAGTGTTTTGGAGTGCGACATATGATGATTGAAGGCATCTCTGGTACCAAATCTGAATTTGAATGAATCAAATTTCTACTTTTGTATTCTCCTAAGCTAGAGCATGTCATTTTGAAGCCTGACCCAAACATTAAACTAGAGTTGATGACTGAACTAATTCGATTCAGGAGAGCGTCGGTACATGTTGAAGTTATTTACGTTGCGCAAACGTCTTTGTAATATATTATGACTAAAGTTAAGCTTTCAAGGCTCCAACAAATTATGAGTGATTGATATTGCATTTTTTGTATATTGATGATAATACTTATATAAGAGTATCATTTTTTATCTTTCACCAAACACAAAACTAAAATCAATTAGAATGGAGAGCATGAACCAAGCACAAATGATGAAACATAGTAGAACATGCGCAGTTGTTGTTATTTTACACTTAACTTTTAAGTCATGCCATTCTACAACTACAAGAGCCAGAAGAAGTTAAGCCTAGAGAAGTTTGCTCTCATGGTTTAAAAGTTATCAAAATGTTTTTGCCAACAAGTATCATACTATAAAAAGACTGCATGCAGATATTAAACAAGTAAACAATTTAGGCTCACACTGGTGTGAAAAGTCATGATGAACATTTAGGTTATACTAATGGAATTTTGTTCAAAGCAAAAACAATACTATTGTTAAATTTAAAATCACTAACTTCAAAACTCACCTTTCAAAATGCATTCACTAAGATTTGGTACTTGAAGCTTATTAAGATTGAAAAACAAAAATATATGAAAATGCTCACAGAGAAAAATCCTTGATGATATATTAAACCGAATGAAATAAAAAAGGTAAGTTAGCCAGTTAAAGATGAGATTAATAACAACATTTTTTTAATCGAAATGCTTTATTATAGTAACAACATTTTATTCACTGTCGAAAATGGTCAAATCATGCAGAAATAAACAATTAATTTTTGTAGCTATGGACAGTGGAACTCACTCATGACTGGTATATTGTGCTGCAGAATGATGATCCCAGGAAGTGTAGTTTATGGCTGCAATTGGTAATTAGTAAATAAAAAATGTTTCCTTGGTTTAATTGTCTGATATGGCATAACACACTTTGCATGCACAAGTATTTTTTTATTTATAGGTGACTCTGATTCATCATAAATATGGAGATTCTTATTTCTTGTCTTTATTCTTTTTTTTTTATCATTGATAATCCAATATGATTAGAATAATGAGAAACATTGATTTACATTATTAAACTCACATAACAAATGATACATTAGTAGTGAGTTAATATGTTAACTTAGTAAAATAGAACTTTAAGTATTGTAATTTATATGAAGGATCTTAATTTTAGAGACTATTTTGAATTTCCAAGGTTTCTTTTCTAAGTATATGACTTTTGACCATCAGACACTAGGATTATGTTGATAAATTTCCATTTGAATTACTTGAATTATTGGTTACAAAAATTAAGATCAATGTAACTAAAACTCTTGCAGGTGTATCACAGATTTTGAGGTTTTGGTGGTGTAAGCTTGTCTGTGTTGTCACTTAAAGATTTGCATTGTAAAACTACAAACCTCCTTGATTCTGACAACCACAAAACCACGTCTAATATTTGAGTGTTGTGCCAATGTTTGGTGGCTCCCGAGGTGGACACTCTACATTCAAGATTCATAACTTCAGTTTTGTTAAATGGGTCTTATATTTTAATAAAAAGAGGCGGATGAAGCATCAAGATTTATATTAAGAGTACATAAATCTGATATTATGTCCTATATTTTAACAAAAAAAAAATAGACATAATGAGTATTATAAATAAAAAGAGGACATAAATGTCCCTTGATAGTTTTATATTTGTTCTAATAAAATTGATTTTCTCTCATATATTAATATGGAGTTTATATTTATTTTATTAAAAGAGTTTTGATGTGCATCATTAGATAAAATAAGTTTTATACAAATATTTTTGTTCAATTTTTTAATTTTTTATTATAAATATTCAATAAATTAATGTAATATAAAATTGAATTTTGATGGTTATTAAAATAATTAATATTTTCAAATATTTATGTAATATATATACATATTTTTCAAATATTTGTATAGATAATTATATTTATTTAAAATCTTAATAAAATTTGTTTTTTCCTGATATGAAAATTATATAAAACGGGGAAAATCAAGTTATTGATTAAAATATTGAGTGATAACGGGAACAATTTTACTATTAATTTAAATATTTTTATAAATTATGTCAAAACTATTAGAAATAATTTATATTTTAATTAATATTCACAAACTTGGTGACCAAGTTTGTTAGAGGGTATTTTAGTATTTTATTGTTGCTTTTGTAGCCCTAGTTTTTAGCTTATAAATAGGGTAGTGTAGATGTCATTCCAATCATTGTATTTTTATCATTTGTAGCCGTCATTCTCAATATAATATATTATCTTCTTTTCATCATTATTTTAACCTTGTACACCAACAATTGGTATCTAGAGCTCCGGTTCGGATCAACGGGAAAACACGGGAAACACGAGTGAAACGTGAGGATTTTCTATGTGATTGAATTTTGGTTCTTGATTTGTGTTGAATCTAGAACGAAATTCTGATCAGAATCATAATTTTTTGATTCTGTGGGTTGGGAAACACTGTGTGTGGTAATTTCTGAGTGTACTGTACAAGGTTGAAGATGATGAACGACAACGACGACATGAACACCAAGCTTCCAGTATTTGATGGCAAAAACTGGAATCGTTGGATGATTCAGATGCGAGTACTGTTCGGTGCTCAAGATGTTCTAGATCTTGTCACCGAAGGTTACGTTCCGGTAGCAGCAGATGCGACGGAGGAACAAAAGAACGCGCAGAAGGATACAAGGAAGAAAGATCAGAAAGCATTGTTCTACATCCATCAGTGTGTGGATGCGAATGTGTTTGAGAAGATTGCAGATTCAACGACGGCAAAGGCGGCGTGGGACACACTGGTCAGATGTTACGGTGGTGACGCATCAGTGAAGAAGGTGAAGCTTCAGTCTCTACGTAAGCAGTACGAGAATCTCAACATGAAGAACAATGAGAAAGTTTCTGAGTACATCTCCAGAGTGATTCTGATCACTAATGAGATGAAAGTGTGTGGAGAAACTCTTTCTGAACAAGTAATCATTGAGAAGGTATTGAGATCCCTTACTCCTCAATTTGATTACATTGTAGTAGCAATAGAACATTCTAAAGATCTAAGCACCATGAGAATTGAAGAGCTGCAAAGCAGTCTAGAGGCGCAAGAGTTGCGTCTGACTGAGAGAACTTCTAAAAGGGAAGTAGAGCAGCAGGCTCTGAAAGCAGTTTCTGATAAGAAGCATCAGAAGCAGTCTTGGTCAGAAGCCAGGAGAAGATCTGATGGTGGTCAGAAGTCAGAAACTTCAACTTCTGATAGGCAAAAGAATGCTCAGAAGGGAAAAGAGAAGTATGACAAGAAGAAGATCCAATGTTACTGTTGCAAGAAGTTTGGCCACTTTGCTAGAGATTGTTGGTCAAACAAGGAAAGGAAGTCAGAAGAAGCAAATATAGCCAGAAGTTCTGATGATGAATCTGTGCTACTGATGGCTTCTGAATCTGATGATACGAATTTGACAGACTGGTGGTATATGGACACTGGCTGCTCAAATCATCTTACTGGAAATAAGAAATGGCTGGTTAATTTTGATTCTAAAAAGAGGACAAAGATCAGATGTCCTGATGACAAATATCTTAACGCTGAAGGTATGGGAAATGTCAGAGTTGTTCTAAACAATGGGAAAACAACATTGATTCAGAAAGTGTGGTATGTACCTGGCCTAAAAAGCAATCTGATGAGTGTGGGACAATTAATTGAGAAAGGTTTTTCAGTTACCATGAAGGACAATCTTCTGAAGCTGTATTAGTGTAATCAGAAGTTGATTATAGAGTCAGAACAGGGAAGGAATAGAACATTCAAGGTGAATGTCAGAACTTCTGACTCTGAATGTCTTAGTGCAACAAGTGTTGTGAAAGAAAGTGAGCTGTGGCACAGAAGATTTGGTCATCTGAATTTCAGAAGCTTAGAACATCTGAATTCGAAGAAGCTGGTACATGGAATTCCTACAATTAAGAAGCCTGAGAAGTCATGCAAAGTGTGCATGGAAGGAAAGCAACCAAGATTGCCATTTGCGTCAGAAGTTGCTCCAAGAGCAAAACATGCCTTGGGAGTAGTACATTCTGATGTGTGTGGTCCATTTCCAGTAGCATCGATCGGAGGGAATAAATATTTCGTGTCATTTGTTAATGAATTCACGAGAATGACATGGGTATCCCTTATTAAGTTCAAACACGAGGTGTTTGCTGAATTCAAGAAGTTCCGAATGAAGGTTCAGAATCAGAGTGGTCAGACTCTGAAGATTCTCAGAACCGATGGTGGAGGTGAGTATAACTCCAAAGAGTTTCAGAAGTTCTGTGAGGAGAATGGAATTGAGCATGAGGTTACTGCTCCTTACACTCCTCAACATAATGGTCTTGCTGAAAGAAGAAATCGTACTTTGCTTGATATGGTGAGAAGCATGCTGAATGAGAAGAAGCTTCCTCAGAACTTCTGGGGAGAAGCTATTGCCACCGCAGCATATGTGCTCAACAGATGTCCAATGAAGAAGCTAAAGGAAATAGTTCCAATTCAGAAGTGGACGGGAGAAAAGCAAAGTGTTAGTCACTTGAAGGTTTTTGGTTCTGTGTGTTACAAACATGTTCCAGAAGCTAGAAGACAGAAGTTGGATGATAGAAGCAAAGTAATGATACTGGTGGGGTACCACAGTACAGGTGCGTACAAGCTTTATTGTCCAGAAACTAATAAAGTTGAGTTCAGCAAAGACGTTATTGTGAAGGAATTAGAAGTTTGGAATTGGGATAAGTCTCAATCTGATCTGAGGTGAGAACTTCTGAAGAAAGGTCAGAAATAAGAGTTTTTGAAACTGATGGTGATTCTGACTCTGAAGGAGACTCAGAAGATGAAGGTGATTCTGATGAACCAGATTCTGATGATGATCCAGATTCTGATGATGATCCAGATTCTGGTGGTGATTCAGATTTTGGGAATATGCCAGATTCTGAAGATGGTCAAGGTTCTGGAGGAAGTCAACCTTCTGGAGCAAAAGCTTTTTAAGGAGAAACTTCTTAGGACAGAACTTCTGAGGTTCAAGCATCCAAAGTAAGTTCTGAACGAGGTCAGAGGCCACAGAGAATCAGAAACATTCCGAGAAGATTCGAAGAGTTTGACATGCTGCAAGACACTAAAGTAGATTCTGAAGGAGAGATTATTCAGTGTGTCATGTTAGTAGACTCTGAACCTGTGAGTACATAAGAGGCTCTTAAGCAGAAGTTCTGGCTAAAGGCCATGAAAGAAGAACTTGAGGCCATAGAAAGAAACAAGACTTGGAAGCTGACAGAACTTCCAAAGAACAAGAAAGCCATCAGCGTCAGATGGGTTTTCAAGCAGAAGCTAAAGCCATGTGGATCAATTGGCAAATACAAAGCGAGGTTGGTAGCAAGAGGATTTCTGCAGAAACCTGGGCTGGATTATTCTGAAGTGTTTGCACTTGTAGCGAGACATGAAATAATCAGATTGGTGATTGCAATAGCTGCTAACAGGAATTGGCCTCTGATGCATTTAGATGTGAAATCTGCATTTCTGAACGGTCCATTAGAAGAAGAAGTTTATGTGTCACAACCTCCTGGATTTGTGAAAAAGAATCAGAAAGGGATGGTGTACAGATTAGATAAAGCTTAGTATGGATTGAAGCAAGCGCCCAGAGCTTGGAATCAGAAGATTGATTCATTTTTCAAGAAGCAGGGTTTTCAGAAATGTGAGATGGAATACGGTGTTTATGTTCAGCATATTTCTGAAGGCAATATGATTCTGGTGTGTTTGTACGTTGATGACATATTGCTGACCAGAAGTTCTGAACAAGAATTAGCTAAGTTCAAGAAGGTGCTGATGAATGAGTTTGAAATGACTGATCTTGGGAAAATGACATACTTTCTAGGGATAGAGTTCAGATATTCTGAGAAAGGTATCATTTTGCATCAGCTGAAGTATGAACGAGAACTTCTGAAGAGATTTAAGCTGCAGAATTGTAAGGCTGCTATCACACCTGCAGATACAAATCAGAAACTAGATTCTGATTCTGATGGTGAGGATGTGGATGCTACAACCTTCAAACAGTTGGCTGGTTCTCTAAGGTATTTGTGTAATACCAGACCTGATATTTGCTATGCAGTTGGAATGGTTACCAGATTCATGAGTAAACCCAAGTGGTCTCATTACCAAGCTGCTGTCAGGATTCTGAGGTATATCAAGGGAACTCTAAAGTATGGAGTGTTATTTCCTTCTGGAAGAAAGACTGAATCAGAACTTCTGAGTTATTCAGATTCTGATTAGTGTGGAGACAGAGTTGATAGAAGAAGTACTTCTGGATACTTGTTTAAGTTTCTAGGAGGTCCTATTTCTTGGAGTTCTAAGAAGCAACCTGTTGTTGCGTTGTCAACGCGTGAAGCTGAATATATTGCAGGTGCTGTTACTGCATGCCAAGCTGTGTGGATTCTGAACTTGCTGGAGGATCTGAAGATTAAAGTTGACAAACCTCTGAAGCTGATGACTGATAACAAGTCTGCAATCAATCTTGCCAGAAACCCAGTGTTGCATGGGAGAAGCAAGCATATTGAGACCAAGTATCACTATCTGAGAAGTCAAGTTCAGAATGGAGTGTTAGAAGTTCTGCACTGTAGCACCCAGAAGCAGTTGGCAGATGTTCTGACGAAGGCTATCAAGACGGATCAATTTCTTCGCTTAAGGGATGGAATTGGTGTTGTTAGTTTTGAGGAAATATAAATTAAGGGATGGTATTAGAAATAATTTATATTTTAATTAATATTCACAAACTTGGTGACCAAGTTTGTTAGAGGGTATTTTAGTATTTTATTGTTGCTTTTGTAGCCCTAGTTTTTAGCTTATAAATAGGGTAGTGTAGATGTCATTCTAATCATTGTATCTTTATCATTTGTAGCCGTCATTCTCAATATAATATATTCTCTTCTTTTCATCATTATTTTAACCTTGTACACCAACAAAAACAAAAATAATATTTATATACGGGAAAAAATACAATATTGATTAAAATATTTTTATATGTGGGAAAAATATTATTGTTATAAACGGGAACAACTTTAGTACTGATCTAAAAATTAAATAATAAAAATTTATCGACCATTTTTTTCAAATATGTGAAAAATATTAATGGATCTTATTAAAAAAGATTGAGTAATATTTAAAAATTGAAGGCAACCCTGCATGAGCAAGTAGGGTGAGACCTGTTTCAACGTTGAACAGAGTGGTGAGAGCTTGAAATTCACTCCACTATGTGTTTGCACTACTTTCACCGTAGTACTAAATTATACTTCAATAGCAGTGAAAAAGTGTTTGAAAGGGATGAGGACATCTGTTTTTAACTCGACAAGATAAACCCAAGTGTATTTAGTGCAAGCATCCACACAAGTAAAGTATGTCCTTATAACCTAAAGTAGAAACCAGAGGGACATGACCCCAAACATCAACAAACAATAAGTAAAATAGGGAATGATAAACTGAATTGGATAAAGTACTAGGAAGTCTATGGGTTTTTCCTAGGAAACAAAAACTACAAAGTTCAAAACCAGATTTGTAAGGAACATAAATATAACGAGGAAAATGAAATCATTCATAATATAGTAATTTATACGAGACATATATATTTTTATACATGGGAAAATTTTAAATACTTTAGACTAAAATTTACTTTTATATATGAAAAAATAGTGTATGGATGATCCAAATACTTTTATTAATGTTACTAATATTTATTTATACAATTAAATTAATATTTACAAATACTATGTTATTATTTGATATTTTTTAAAACTAAATTATTACAAAAATATTTTTATAAAAAATATTAACAGATGTCCGCGGGTATTAATTCTATTTATTTAAAATATAAATTATATTTACTAATTTTTATTAATCATATTTTTAACAAATTTTTAAATGTAGAAAAATGCGTGTCACCTATGGGTACCCGTGCGAAGGCACGGGTATCCCGCTAGTTAATTATTAATGATGTGGATCAGTGGAAGAGGTTAGATGGCTTGGTGAAATTCCACATCATTTATAATTTTTTTATTTTAATAATAATAATATAATATATTCTATTTATTAAAAAACAAAAAAAAAAAATTAAATTAAATCAGATTCTTTTTTGAAAGAATAAATTATTTAAATTATCATATATATATAATTTTTTAATTGAAATGGAGTAAATCATAATTCATATTTTTCAAATTATAAATTGTTTAAATTATTATATATTAATTTTTTAATGAAAATGAAGTAAATCAAATTTATATTAGAGGACAACTTTTCTACCCACCACAAAAAATTTGATAGAGTATATTTAATCAATCAATTAATAACATATCATTTTATTATATTTAATTATTTATTTAATAGTTTAAATTTTGTAAAATAATTGAACTTATTGAGCATCGGACTAACTTAACGTATACATATTCAATTAAAGTGGCCACACTTTCTACTGGTATGATTGAAAGAGTAATATTAAATAGGGATGGCAAACAAACTCGGACCCGCTCGGGCCCGCCTTCGCCACGCTTCCGGATAATGCATTTTACTTTAATTCTCTTATTTTACTTATTTTACTATTCATTTATTAATTATATTTTTAATTAAATTATTAATACCCTTATTAAAATTAAAATAATCAAATTAATCAAGTTAATATTTATTTACTAATTAAGTTTTTAATTAAATAATTAATTAAATTATTAAAATAATCAATTTTGTAATTAAATTGTTAATTTTTATTGTAATTAAAAAGAAATTAATTTTTTGCGGGTTGAGGCGGGGTGGGTGCAGGTGCACCCGTTCTCCACTGAGGGCGGGTCTGGGTGGTAAATTTTTACCCTCAATTGGGTTTGGGGACGGGAGCGGGTGTGTTACATAAAGGCGGATGCGGGTGCGGGTATAGTTAAACCCGTCCCCGCCCCGTCCCATTGCCATCCTTAATATTAAATACATGAATAATGATAAATAATAAATTCTTATGATACATGATAAATTAAAATGGCCGTAAAATATAATATTTTATTATATGTATGAAGAATTGATTGAATTAAAAGTTATAATTTAAAATTACTTTAAGTTTCTATTATATATAATAGTTTCTCTCACATGAGATGCATGATTTCAAAGTATTTAACGTAGGGATTTAAATGGATATTCATGGATACATACTATGATATTTGTATTCGTTCCGTTGGATAAATATGATATCTATATATGTCCCATATCCAAGCAGGTGTCGCTATGCGAAAAAATAATCGGCGAAGACACAAAGTCGTCATCGAACTTTATTTATCCCAACGGAGAAAGAAAAACATCGAGAAAACCTCAGAAGAGAAAGAACATGGTCTCACAACCAAATTCGGGATTAGGGAATCGATTATGTAAGAGGAAGGTATTAGCACCCCTCACGTCCGTTGTACTCAGCGGGATCCACTCTTATTGTTCTAATCAAAGGGTGTGTATATCTAAAGCTTACTTGCTAAGGGAATGTATGAATGAAAAGGGAAAACAAAAGGGGGCTTGCCAGAATCTGGCAATCTTATGCCTACGTATTCATTCGTGCAATGGGAAAGTCAAAGCAATCGTAGTTCGGAGGACTACGGTGAAAAAAGGGAAGGTTGCTCGCCAAGGATTAGGGCCCTTGTGCCTACATATTCTCAATAGGAATGAGAAATCAAAGTGTCTGTAGTTCGTGGAACTACGGGTTGTTTGGTTTGTATTTTTATGGACGATGCTAACGTTCACATTCTAGCATTTAGGTTTTGTCACTCGCACGTGAGGAGACTTATGCTCTAGCCTGTATTGCGGTAGAATCGAAATAACATGCCCTTTTTGGAAAATAAAGTTTTTGAAGAGAAAATCCTGAAGGACAAAATGATTTGCATTTGTTGAACTACTTTTGTTAAGATATGAATCAAATGATTTGAGATACGTATTATACTAAAGTCTATGACCATAAGAACGAATACTTCGTACAAATGAGTCAAGCGTCTCATGTATAAAATACTCTAAGAGGTAAGGAAAACTACCCCTCATCTTTTCGCATGTGCTTAAGGCTCGTGACATATCATATGTATCGTCTTTATTATGTGTTTTTGGATTTTTTTTATGCAAGAAAAGATTTGGATGCAAAAAGAAAGAAAATATATGGAACTGGATCCTAAATGTTATCATGCAAAGTGGTCATAAGGTTAAGATCAAAGGAAAAAAGTTAACCTAATGTGATCATGCAATATTAAAAACCTAAATCTATCATACTTCAATCTTAATAAAAAATTAAGTTGAACTAGGAGGTCCTAAGGGAACATGTGAACACACAAGCTAGCAAATGATCAAGACACAATTTAAGCATCAAGATGAATTATCAAGAGACGTCGAGCTTAAGACATGGAAACATCAAGCACAAAATAAAATTAAGTAAAAAGAAATATTATGAAAAAGGATGCATGGGTTCAATGAATAATGATGAGCACATGATAATGAGCAACGACACAATTAAGATAAGAATCGAGATCATAAGATTAAAAAAAAAAAATAACAAAAAGATCCAAGTCACAAGCTCACAAAGTTAGAAATCCAAGTCGATTAAAAAAACTAAATAGAAGTAAAAGGGTTCTAAAAATATTATTCTAAGTTAAACATCACAAGTTAATGAAAATAAACAAATTAAAAAATATTAAGTCATCAACTCTACCAATATTAATTCTAAAAGAAAATGTTAAGATAAGATTAATTCTAAAAGTTAGCACAATATCTAAACAATTAAATCTAAACAAACGTTAATAATTCTAACCAAAATATAATTAGAAAGATATTTCAAATAATCAAACTAATTAAAAAGATATTTAAAAAAAGAAGAAATCTAAAAACAAAATTGGGTCAGGGTTTAGATGTTAAACTGTATTGGGCCTAACCCAAAAGATGTTAAAAACCATAATTAACACAATAATAAATAAGTAAAAAAATGAGAAAATAAAATAATAATAAAAAAAACAGGCTTGACTTGTTAAAAATGGAACACGCGACATTGTTATTTAAAAACAAAAATAAACAAAATGAATCAATGAAATGAAAAAGAGATTACCTGGAATCAAATTCCAGATATCTCGTATCCCTCGCACTCTTTCATCTCTGTTCCCTGTTCTTCTTCTTCTTTCACACCACGATGAAAGCAAATCATGAAGGTGCGACTCGTGTCGTGGCTGAAGATGCTCCGGCGATTTCGAAGGCAAATGTTCCAGGTGCTCCGGTGATCCTGAATAGGCGATGGCGTAGCTTTTGAGATCGAAGGAAGTGTATCGCGATGGCTTGTTTGGTGATTATCGACGACGTCTAATTTGCAGTTGCTCAACTCTTTCCTGGTTTTCTGTTTCTTGATTTATGTTTTTGTTACAATTTTGTTGTGGTTGATGGAGGGGTGGTTATGATTGTAGAGAAAATAAGGTCGTGGATGAACAATCGAGTCATGGCGACATAGGGTAGTTAATGTAGGTAGTTGATGAGTGTTTGTTATCCTGAACCAAGATAAGGTGTTACGGTTTTGTTTGTGACTCAGTAGAGGAATATGGAATGGTACATTCTTTCCGAAGGTAGAATGCGACTAATTATGGTATTATGAGACAACAGATGAATTACGGAAAAGGCAACGTTAGACGTTAGCCAAATATTGGAATAAGAGTACAATTAAGGACATGACGTTGATAATTTGTGAAAATAAGGATTTTGGTCTGTGAAGTCAAGTTGGAATTGGAATACGTCAGAAATTTGAATGGAAGTAAAGTTAAGTGTGGATCTAAGACAAGGATACAAGTTGCAGTTATTATCGAGTAGAGGAAATTCGGGGGCGAATTTCAATTTAAGGGGGGGAGAATGTAATGCCCTGTATTATCTAAATGCTCAATTAGAAATCAGATGAGATCAGATGAGTATCTATGTGCTCTATCTCTGATAAATTGGAATAATAAAATTCTTTAAGTATTGTTAAGCGGGATCATTAGAGCATCTGGTGAGCTCTGGAGAGATAGATTATTTAATGAAAGAGACAGATCAATTTTATTAATTCAAGAAAGGATTTTAAGGTGACTCTAATAATTGATCAGTTGGTGTTAGACGATAAAATATCGATCGGAGATATTTTACCCTGTTGGATTATATTATATAATAAGTTTATATATATATATATATATATATATATATATTTGTAAGAAGAGAAAGAGAAGAAGTTAGTAAGAAGAAGAGAAAGAAGAGAAAAAGAGAAAAGAATAGGAAAGGAAGAGAAGAGAAGAAGGAAAGAGGAAAAAGCTTGGGAAGAAGCTTGGATCATCATCATTATTCATCGTCTTCTTCAAACTTCTCTTCGATTATCAGGTGGGTTCTAGATAGATACCTTAAGCTCTAGAAATTTCATGATTTGAGTTTAGGTTAGAGTTTGAGAGAAAATGAGTAAATTGGCTAAATCAATGTTTTTAACAGATAAAATGTGGAATAAATTGCATAGTATAATCGGGTTATGCATGAATTTAATCGGTAATACTTGTTGTTAAGTTCCAATGTGTTTTGGATGAATTTGGTGAAGTTTTGCACCATTAAAAACAGGTTTTTATATTTCTGGTTCAGTGGTAACCGGTTACTCATTTTGAGGTAACTGGTTACTTGAAGGAAAATTGGGATTTTTGCGTGAAAATGAACTAAGTAACCGGTTACTCATTCTGAGGTAACCGATTACCAAAATGTGCCTCTAACTCTCATTTTGCTTATGTTTTGAACAGTGCAGCTTGAGTAGTCGGTTACTCATTCTGAGGTAACCGGTTACCACTGTTATGATTTTGAAAAATGTTTAAAAATTCATATCTTTTGGATCGTAATTCCGATCGAGGCAAGGTAATAGTCGTTGGAAAACTATGAAAATATCCTACGGGATAAAAGGGAAAAATATTGATTTCGATACCCGATTAAATGAATCATAGGGAACCCAAGAATTGTGTTAACTTTATGATTGAGTGAAAATAATGTTATGTGATATGTTGTGATAAACGTTTACCTATATAAATTGTGTTATGCCATATCTATCTAATTGTTGATAAGTATGAGCGAGAGAAAACACATGATTAAAATATGAATTAGAAAAAGTGAGGAAACTTTACCTCAAAACAAAATGATATGATTCTAGGTTGTGACTAGAAATTGATAGAAACTCTAGGTGGCGATGCTCGTGCATTCGATGTAGAAAGGTGCATCCTTGACAAGTAATGGTCTAAAGTAGATAACTTATATGGTAATGCTCGTGCATTCGATGTAGAAAGGTGCATCCTTGACGAGTAATGGTCTAGGAGAGAGTGAAACACTAGTATGGAACATGTGTGTAAACCTTTGTGTTTATGAGAAAAGGCGAATGGGCCTTAAGGCGAATGTGGCCTTGTGATTGTCGAATACAATGATGTTTGTGTGTGAAATCACGTAATCGTAACTATTTCCCTAATACTTGTTATTCCATGAGTAACGAGCTCCTCTGGAATGTACACATGATTACTTGGCAAGTTTGATTCCCGCATTGGAGTACAAATGGAACCTACGGGTAGAGACTTGTGATGGGGTACGACCCATGTGAAGTGACGATTCATAAGGTGATAATATGTCCCTAGTTTCCGAATCCATTTCATATGTCAAGTAAATTACAAGGATCCATGACTCGGGTCGACTTCTAGATGTAGAAGCAGACGGGAAAAAGGGATGCCTTGGTATGGTTATCGATTAGTGATAATATTTTGAGTTAACAAACTCATGAACATGTTTCCATATAGTGTGAGATTGAGAACTCAAGGTCATTACCCTTCCCCTTGACTTGAGTTAGGATTTGGCTAGAACCCTGTAAAGCCGAGAGAATCCATAAGAAAGGGAACTCACTGAGATTAATATCTCACCCCATTATTGTTGCTATTTTTCAGGTGTTGTTTGCAGGTTTGATTTACAAGTGGAGTTGTGCTTGGATGTTTCAAGAGAAACTTAGCTTTAGTTTTCCGCTGTGTAACTGTTTGTATACAATTGAGGATATTGTATATTGATCTTAAATTTTATTGTTTTGGCTAGTTTCCATATCTTGTACCATAGATTGTATTGTGTTTTTAAGATGGTCAAGTATGTGAATTACGCCATTAGGCACTTATGATGGTGTCAACACCAAATAAAATACTTGTATAGTATTATTCTAGGTATATATTATATAGGGCATTATAGTTGGTATCAGAGCAGGTCGTGTCCTCGACCTAGCCTTGAAACATCATAAGTAAATCTATTCCTGCCTCTTAAGTGTATCTTGCCAACATGACTCTTAATATCATACTATGTAGTGTTGGGCCTGATCAACCTAATGTTATGTATGTGATAGGTAGAATCATGGTTGAGCGACCACGAGGACTCCGAAGTGTTGTCAGAACTTGTGTTGTGAGGGTAGGCTTGAGCCAAGAGTTAGTAGTGAGGAGTTTTGGTCAGCTCAGTGAAGTATTAGTAGAAGTTGTGATTTGGGTAGCATGGAATTGAAGAGTGGTGTGTTGTTCAAGCAATCCTTGGGAAGGATGGAGTCTGAAAGTTAAGAATCTCTATCGGACGATTGGTTAAGGTATTGAGGAGTATGTAAAATTGCTAGTAGAGCTGGACTGACCACTAGTATGAACGAGGATTTCAAGAAATCTCATTCCGTGAAAAAGGAAAGTTGTTTTGTGGAACGTGTGACGTAAGGTCCGGAAACGAGATAACTATTAGTGTTTCAGTTTCTAAGGTCGTTATGGTATCTTGAATGGACGAGAGTACCTTAAGGAATGTGTTCGGAACAATATCTTCCAACTGGTTAAAAGTTGAGAGTTAAGGAAGTTCGGCTTCTATGGGAACCTAAAGTAGTAGAGAAGTGTGAGAAGGGACACAAGGAGGTGTTTACATGCTTCAAGTGAAATAAGTATATGCCGGATGAAGAGTAGGAGATAAACTGTGTATCTTCAGTTATGAAGGGAGACCAAGTTCGAGATGATATATCAGGATTTCTGTATTCGGTGAGAAACCAATTTGGAATTTGGAATTTGTTAAATTTCCCAAGGAACAGTATAAGGTATTGTGTTGGAGAAAGAATAAACTTCATTTAATAACGAAAAGTGTAGTGATACGGACCGGAAGAAGTTTGTATTAAGAAACAGAATAAGTGCCTTGGACTCTAGGGAATCTTAGTAAGATGGTTTTATATTTGGACCTAAGAGGATTACCATGGAGCGCAAAGTAAACGCGATGTGGAAAACGGTATTAACGGTATGTTATGAGGAAGTGACAACGGAATATATTTTGGACGAGTATACAATGGAGTTTTTAAGGTGTTGATGAACCTGTAGTTAAGGAAGTGTAATCAAGGATGGTTTACCCACGTGGACCCTAGTAGTATGATGTGAAATGAGAAAGTTACACCTTGGTATTAAGAACAAGCGTAGTAGTAGCACCGTGGTCACAAGTGTACGTGATGGATTCTTATTCTTGAGACAAGTGTGATGAGACGTACTTTGTGGAACAATGAATATTATATTTTAAGAAGCAAGATTACAGTAAAACAACGAAAAGCAAATCAGGACTTATTACGGACTGAGTGTAAATCATGGAACGATTTATACCGGAAGGGTTTTGGATGTAGTCGATGAGAATTGTTAGTTGCGATTCCTTTATTTAGTGACTTGGTGTAAGTGTGGTGTGCAATGGATAGTGAAGGGTAAGAAATCCTGGTTAATGTGTACGAAGTGATGGAAAGGTTCTTCAAGAGGATGGATTGACCCGAATTATTTTCAAGTATAGAGAAACTTCTATATTTGTGAATAATCAAAATATTCGGAATCAACCTTTTGTTGGACTAAGAATGTTGTTGTTTAATTCTCAACAAGAATTTAAGTGAAAGAACAAGGTTGTATGCTCGACATGATATGTCCATTATTTATGTGGTACCATGTAATGGTTGCGTGTTGGGTTTTGCTTGTGGACGAATCAAGTTTGAGTGGTGGCTTAAACTTTAGAATGTCGTCATCATTTAGCTTCATGCTAGCATAGTTGTATGAGCAGAGAATGAACTGTCCCGCTAAAGTTTTATCGTGTGACCGTGTCGGAATTTGGAATTCTACCTTGTCACTTGGTTGGAGTGTGTCATCTACATGTTTTAACTTGGTTATGTATTACCTTGAGTGGATCATGATGGTGAGTGTTATACAAGATAAAAAGCCGCAAGTCGAGAATGATATCACGAGTCCGTACGAGCCTGATTGATGGTTTTGAGTTGGGATGACTTTTGAAATAAGAGAAATTGGTTTTTCAGCTTCTGCAGCAGTGTTAACCGATTAACACAATGAGGTTAACTGATTAACACGTGCAAAGAGGGTATTTTATGCTGAATTTTGAGGAGTTAACCGATTAACCTCAGACGGTTAATCGATTAACATGTGTGTAAATTGTGAAATCCTTTGTAAACCATCATCTGCGTTTTGTTACCTTATGTTGCTCTGATTGGAGAGTATTATGTGAATGGAAAACGGGATTGCAAGTAAATGAAAGACGGATTTATGTTTTGAAATCGGAACTTTTGGAAGGGTGTTACATAGTTGACCATTTGTTCAGACGACAAGGGAGTTGACTTTTGGGGAAGTAATCTTGTTAATTGTGTTGAGTGTGAGAAAGTATTAGGCGCATTGTTATCATCATTATTGAGAGCCTTAATGACGAAGTTAGAGAATTCTCACGAAATATTGGTCTTGCAGGGAATATTTTGGTATTTTAATTATGGTGTTAATAAGGTATGAACGGTCGGTTAGAGTTAGTAATTGTTAACTTTCGTGAGTTCATGGCATTGGATTTAGGCTCTGTTAGATGGGTACCAGTTGTGTGCAGTTGTGTTTTACCCAGAGAAGGAAATTTAAAAGTTAGCTTTCCAAGTACGAGTAAGGATTGGACGTTCCGAAGTTAAGCATGTAACTTGAAATCGTGTATGGAACATAACGAATGAGAAAAGTGGATTCAATTGAGAAACGTAGCATGGCCTTCGAAAGTGTGGGTGTATGTGAAGTGTTGTATGTGAATTGGTGAGTAGTATGGAAACTCACAATTGCGTTTTGGATGTTTTAAGTTTTCGATAAGTGGTGACCCGCTTATGATTGAAGTTTTGTGATAGTGTTACGTTGTTAGTGGTTGAGACCTCGTGCCAACAAGAAACCTTGAGGGAGTCGGAAAACCGCAAGGATAGTTGTTATGGAAGGTGGTAATTAGAAACGAAAGTTGTTAAACTACTTTGGATGAATTATTTCGAGTTTGGAATGGATTTGGAGTTATATATGTTACGGATGTAACAATGGAACTCCTGCACCTTTATCGTCTGGAGAGTGTTGGAGAAATGTTGTAATATTGTGTGTTGGAAAGGAAATTATTCTACCATAAGACGTCAGTAAGTTTCTTTTGTCGTTGGTTAGTAAGGACCCCAGTGGATAAGTGTGTTTCTCCGCTGACTATTAGCTACTTGGTAGTGCTTGAGAATCCGTGGTGTTCCACTGTTAGAATTTGGATTGCGCAGTAGAAGGTGACAGACGGAAGAGTTCAGTCAGAATATTAGGGATTTGAAATATTGTTGCTTATAAGTATGGAAATAAGAAGATCTTGTTCTAAGTGTGTTAACTTTTGGTATGACACGAAAGAAATGGAATATCGGATTTAATAAGTACCGTGTACAGCATCAGACCAGATGGAACTGGTAAAGAAGTCGTTTGACTAATTATGAAGTGGTTTTGGACGTTGAAGTATTTATGAAAATATAAATCGTCGATGATTGCACAAAGTTAAGGAATCACCGAATTACCTCATGAGGATTTGATGAGTGTTAGTTATCCTGAACCAAGATAAGGTGTTACAGTTTTGTTTGTGACTCAGTAGAGGAATATGGAATTGTACATTCTTTCCTAAGGTAGAATGCGACTAGTTATGTTATTATGAGACAACAGATGAATTACGGAAAAGGCAAAGTTAGACGTTAGCCAAATATTGGAATAAGAGTACAATTAAGGACGTGACATTGATAATTTATGAAAATAAGGATTTTGGTCTGTGAAGTCAAGTTGGAATTGGAATACGTCAGAAATTTGAATGGAAGTAAAGTTAAGTGTGGATCTAAGACAAGGATACAAGTTGCAGTTATTGTCGAGTAGAAGAAATTCGGGGGCGAATTTCAATTTAAGGGGGGGGGGGGGGGAGAGTGTAATACCCCGTATTATCTAAATGCTCAATTGGAAATCAGATGAGATCAGATGAGTATCTATGTGCTCTATCTCTGATCAATTGTAATAATGGAATTCTTTAAGTATTGTTAAGTGGGATCATTAGAGCATATAGTGAGCTCTGAAGAGATAGATTATTTAATGAAAGAGACAGATCAATTTTATTAATTCAAGAAAGGATTTTAAGGTGACTCTAATAATTGATTAATTAGTATTAGACGATAAAATATCGATCGGAGATATTTTACCCTGTTGGATTATATTATATAAGAAGTTTATATATATATATATATATATATATATATATATATATATTTGTAAGAAGAGAAAGAGAAGAAGTTAGTAAGAAGAAGAGAAAGAAGAGAAAAAGAGAAAAGAGGAAAGGAAGAGAAGAGAAGAGGGAAAGAGGAAAAAGCTTGGATTATCATCATTTTTCATCATCTTCTTCAAACTCCTCTTCGATTATCAGGTGGATTCTAGATAGATACCTTAAGCTCTAAAAATGTCATGATTTGAGTTTAGGTTAGAGTTTGAGAGAAAATGAGTAAATTGGCTAAATCAATGTTTTTAACGGATAAAATGTGGAATAAATTGCATATTATAATGGGGTTATGCATGAATTTAATCGGTAATACTTGTTGTTAAGTTCCAATGTGTTTTGGATGAATTTGGTGAAGTTTTGCACCATTAAAAACAGGTTTTTATGTTTCTGGTTCAGTGGTAACCGGTTACTCATTTTGAGGTAACCGGTTACTTGAAGGAAAATTGGGATTTTTGCGTGAAAATGAACTAAGTAACCGGTTACTCATTCTGAGGTAACCGGTTACCAAAATGTGCCTCTAACTCTCATTTTGCTTCTGTTTTGAACAGTGCAACTTGAGTAACCGGTTACTCATTCTGAGGTAACCGGTTACCACTGTTATGATTTTAAAAAATGTTTAAAAATTCATATCTTTTGGATCGTAATTCCGATCGAGGCATGGTAATAGTCGTTGGAAAGCTATGAAAATATCTTACGGGATAAAAAGGAAAAATATTGATTTCTATACCCGATTAAATGAATCATAGGGAACCCAAGAATTGTGTTAACTTTATGATTGAGTGAAAATAATGTTATGTGATATGTTGTGATAAATGTTTACCTATATAAATTGTGTTATGCCATATCTATCTAATTGTTGATAAGTTTGAGTGAGAGAAAACACATGTTTAAAATATGAATTGGGAAGAGTGAGGAAACTTTACCCCAAAACAAAATGATACGATTCTAGGTTGTGACTAGAAATTGATAGAAACTCTAGGTGGCGATGCTCGTGCATTCGATGTAGAAAGGTGCATCCTTGACGAGTAATGGTCTAGAGTAGATAACTTAGATGGCAATGCTCGTGCATTCGATGTAGAAAGGTGCATCCTTGACGAGTAATGGTCTAGGAGAGAATGAAACACTAGTATGGAACATGTGTGTAAACCTTTGTGTTTATGAGAAAAGGTGAATGTGGCCTTGTGATTGTCGAATACAATCACGTTTGTGTGTGAAATCACGTAATAATAACCGTTTCCCTAATACTTGTCATTCCATGAGTAACGAGCTCCTTTGGAATGTACACATGATTACTTGGCAGGTTTGATTCCCGCATTGGAGTACGAATGGAACCTACGGGTAGAGACTTATGA
The DNA here is from genome assembly GCA_022829125.1 of Lathyrus tuberosus. Classification (NCBI taxonomy): domain Eukaryota; kingdom Viridiplantae; phylum Streptophyta; class Magnoliopsida; order Fabales; family Fabaceae; genus Lathyrus; species Lathyrus tuberosus. The sequence continues at coordinate 11,384,037 of JALAZF010000025.1, read as the reverse complement.
TGGGGTACGACCCATGTTAAGTGACGATTCATAAGGTGATAATATGTTCCTAGATTCTGAATCCATTTCGTATGTCAAGTAAATTACAAGGATCCATGAATCGGGCCGACTTCTAGACGTAGAAGCGGACGGGAAAAAGGGATGCCTTGGTAAGGTTATCGATTAGTGATAATATTTTGAGTTAACAGACTCATGAACATGTTTCCATATAGTGTGAGATTGAGAACTCAAGGTCATTACCCTTCCCCTTGACTTGAGTTAGGATTTGGCTAGAACCCTGTAAAGCCGAGAGAATCCATAAGATAGGGAACTCGCTGAGATTAATATCTCACCCCATTATTGTTGCTATTTTTCAGGGGTTGTTTGCAGATTTGATTTACAAGTGGAGCTATGCTTGGATGTTTCAAGAGAAGCTTAGATTTAGTTTTCTGCTGTGTAATTATTTATATACAATTGAGGATATTATATATTGATCTTAGATTTTATTGTTTTGGCTAGTTTCCATATCTTGTACCATATATTGTATTATGTTTTTAAGATGGTCAAGTATGTGAATAACGCCATTAGGCACTTATGATGGTGTCAGTACCAAATAAAATGCTTGTATAGTATTATTCTAGGTATATATTATACAAGGCATTACAAAATGACTTGGAAAAATACAACGTTTGGTCAAATTTCGAAATAAAATTTTCCCCAGTTAAAAGGTTCAGACTGATCAAAATACGATCGAAAAGCAGTCGAAAAATTAAAACAAGCACGCCAGGTTAAACTACGTGAACATAGATTAATATAACTGATGTCTGAAATTAAGCTCGATTTTGAAACTTTTCGTCCACTGTTTTTTATGCACAGTTGACATTCAGTTTGCCCGTTTCATATGTAAATCCGACAAGCTTATTCTGACTGATAATTTGGGCAGTATGCATGATGAAAGACATGTTATACTATACAGATGATGCAAAGTGAAAATTAAGTCAGATGAATTCAAGTTTTAAAATGTCTGGTCAAAATTTGGGGTATGACAGTTGCCCCTATTTAATCTTCTTGGACCTGAAGGTATGAATAGTAACAACTTTTAGACATTTAAGGTAGAAGAGGATTAAACACTAGAATACCCCGAATTTTGACCGATTAGAAAAAGGAATAGATGTAGTGACATACTTGAGATGCAAATGGATGGTATGCTTGATATCCAAGGTATTCTGTAGTAGGAATAGAACAATTATAATGATATGATATAATGTGCTTGTTATGCAATGTTATAAATGCATGAAAGACTTTTGTTTTCTGGTGAAAAGGTTTAGGTATAGTTAAACAATGGTAACTAGTAATGGGGTAATTAAGTAATAATGAAAGGTAATATTTAAGAAAGGCGAGATCAACAGATCTACGACCTAAAGGATAAAGAGAGGTAAGATCGAAGGATCTACAACTCAAAGGGAAATACCAAGGTAGTGAGATCAATAGATCTAAGAACCAAAGGTTAGGAAACAGGAAATAGGATCAACGGATCTACGACCCAAAAGGCGAAGAGAAGTAAATTATCGGATTTACAACTCAAAAGAATAAGATCAACGGATCTACAAAAAAGGAAGTAAGATCAACGAGTCTACAACCTAAAAATCAACGGATTTACAACCTCGAAAAACTGTAAACAGAAAGATGACTTCACTGGGGAAACAAAGGGTAAACAAAAGGTGAGATCGACAGATCTACGACCCTAGGGATTTATTGAAATATCTGTTGGGAAATGGGCTCAGCATTCTCTATAGGGATATATTAATGTCACAATTGATAGTTGATTCGGGTTTTCGTGCAAGGTACCAAATCTGGCTTATGCTTTGTATGCATGTTTGAATTTTTCCATGGCCTAATGCTCCATATCGAATGGAAATCATACGCATTTTAGTAGATGCAATGTAATGAAGATTATGTATGCAAAATGTCAATGTAATCTCGGGCTGCTAGGGATATAAAGATATATGATCCAAGGGTCATGATTGTGCAAAGTATGGATGGGCTTTGTAAGTAGGCAAAGCAAGGTTGGGCTTTTGGTTTAGGGTGCCAAGTATGATTGGGCTTTGGTTAGGCACGAGACCAGTTTGGAGCTGATGGTGATTGGATTTTTAGGGATTTTATTCTTTATTGCTAACGTAAGTGAACTTTGAAGGTGAATCACCAGGCGAGAACTAGTTTTTAAGGGGTAGACTACCAGACGAGCACTGGTGGCGAAAGGTTAAGTTGTCAGATGAGAACTGACTCTTGTTTTTTATCAGGAGGGAACTGACTTTATGGTTTATTATCAGATGGGAACTGACTTTTAGATTGGGCTAAAGAATGGGTGACCATACAGGAACTGGTTTAAAAGGTATCTACCAGGTAGGAACTGGTATTTTGAGATGATTTTCTAGACGAGAACTAGATTTTGAAGTGATTTAGGTTACAAGGCTTTTTGAGGTCTGATTCATGTTGTGGGGTTATGCTCGATGAATGAGATGATATGCATGGCTTTATAAGTGAAGCGACACAACTAATGCATAAGGATGATTTATGCAATTATTGAAGGTTTTCATAAATGTCCATGTGTGGATAATGGAAGGAGTAGTCTTTTGTATCAAATTTTTTTGTTTGTTAGAAGGCAAAGGTTATTCGATAGGGTGATAACATGATTCCCGACACTCGTTTTAAACTCGACAGGCTGTTGACAAGGTTTGCTTGAGCGACTTGAAGGTATAGAGATGACTTGCCTCTTTGTAGCTAAACGTGTCCCAGTCTGGTGGGTCTTTAAAGAACTTTTCCTTGAAAGGAAGTTTGGAAATAGTTGTACCATAATTTTTCTTGGAGATAGATTGCCCCAAAATTCCAAGTTGTGAAAGGATTATTCCTTGATTAACTGACTCTTGGAGTGGTTGGATTTGATGTACTCTTGAGGCAACTTGCCTCAGAATGAGCACTGAAGCGACTTAACTTGTGCTAATTGAACACTGGAGGAACTTTTCCTTAATCAAAAGAACCTCTGGATGGCCTGCCCCTACTTGGTAAAGTTTTGAGATAATTCTCTCTGATCAACCGAATCTTGAATGATTTGCCCCATAATCAACTGATGCTTGAGGACTTGCTTTAGACTGACTGGTTCCATAATCATTGGATGTCAATGCCGCTGATCCATAGGACTACAAGTTATTCTTGATTCTGAACCACTTTGATGAATGGTCAAGCCCTTTTCGATTGCTCCTTGTTGGGATTTCTTTGATGTCAAGTAAAAAGTTGTTCATTCACAAATGGTAATTTTAATATGATACTCATGCAAATTTTGAAAAATCATTATGGAATAATGTGATGGTGTGTGACGGATAAACCATTAGTCCAAACTCAGTGCAGATTTAGCTATTGTGAAAGATATAGCAAGAAAAAAATTAGCAAATCTCTTAGGAGTTTATTTACGCATCCTTGTTGTAGTATGCTTTCAGAATAAACCCTGCCTCAATTAGGTCTTTTAAGGGTTGTAACGTGGTCTGGTTCACAGTTATAGAAATAAAAGGTATAAGGCTCAAAGTGTATTTTAACCCACCACTTCTCCGTGATGATCTTTGTTCCCATGTTCAGTTAAATTGATGCACACATTTATCTCTGAAGATAGTCCGACGGTGTAAGAGTGAAGATGAGGACTCACGATTTTTTTGAAATGGCATACACTTTAATTTGTTTTTGTGGATGTGGTAACCCTCTGATTCTTGATGTGGTGATCCTTGAATATTTTTCTTGCTTGAGGATTTGAGGACCTCTTTTGATTTCCTTTTGATCCCTAACTTTTAAATGGACTAATTTTGTTTTTTCGAGTCCATCGGGATTACCTTGATTTTGCCTAAGTCTCATTTTTGGGTGTTCGAATTAGCGGGTTTTTTTTCTCTTTATTTTGGAAAGGCTTATGACTGCCAAGTCATTGATCATTGATGAACAACCGACATAACCTTTGGATTTTGCAAGGTTCTTTCGACACTTCAGGATACGTGCGAAGAATGGAATATGGTTGATCCTTGGATGAGAGGTATAATCTTGTAATCAGATTAACTGAACATTACCCATTCCCCAGGTTAAGCGTAAGGGTTTGGAAATCCGAAAGGAAACTCCTACTTCTAGGATCGAAGTGGTTAACTATGGACTAAATCCTTATCTCTCTAGTGTTTGGGGGATTTGAAATAATGCATGTACGTCGTCAGCAGGATTTTATCTAAAAGCATACCAGTAGCAATTGTGAGTATATTGTTTTCATCATCCTCCCTCCAAGTTTTTGCTAAAACAACAGTTTGATAAAGAAAGTGAAGTGGAGAAGTATGTGCCCGTGCTTTGCAAAAAATGAGCGAATGCAACATGATTAATTCCAAAAAAGCATGATCACTTCATTAATATTACCATTCACAACAATAATGTTTAAAAACAAGTAGCAATTCAACAAGAAATAAAATACAAATGCGAAGGATAAAAGTTGATCCAATGATTTTCGATTCTGAGGATGTCCACTGACTTGACGAGATGACTCTTGAAGTCTTCAAACTCATTCGGGCAAGAAATTGACGTGCACAACCAAATTTCCTTCTGGAAAGGATTTGTGCCCTTTATCAATCAACTGTTGCACTTTGGCTTGGAAGGCTTTGGAACAGGCTTCAGAGACTTGGGAACCACTAGCGAGTTTTGGATCAGATATGGCAAGAGTTAACTGTATGACCTATGAACTGGATGAAGAGGAGCATTCCTTCTTTCCAAGTTATTGCGGGGCCTATGCTGGCTCTGATGTTGATTCTGATATCATGGGCCACGGGGCTCATTGATTTGAAAGATGAGCAATCCAAGGTTTCTGGTACGAAGCTTTAGGTATGGTTGGTTGCCCATAAGAATAGTATGGCACTGGAAGTGACGACTGCTGAGAAGATTAGGGACCATAAGGTTTTACCGATGCATCCTGAGAATACTTGACATCTGCCATGACGACATTAATTACATCATCTTCATCCTCTTGGGAGCTGCTGAGGGATTCAGTCTTGCAAGTTTGGTTGCTCAAGGCGTCTTGAATTTGTTCACTCTTGAGGCTGCTCCCGATGCGTTCTCCAACCTTCACCAAGTCAGAAAAGTCTGATGACACAATGCCTACCATTCTTTCAAAGTATAAGCTTTGCAGGGTATCCATGAACATGTCAACTAACTCTTTGTCTAAAAGTGGTGGTTGCACTCTAGATGCCAATTCTCTCCACCACTGTGCATACTCCTTAAAAGATTCACTACTCTTCTGAGATAGGCTTTGCAACTACATGAAACCGGGAGCCACGTCCAAATTGTATTGGTATTGCTTTAGGAAAGCGCTGGCTAAGTCCCTCCATGTCTGGATACGACTTCTTTCTAAATCCATGTACCAACTCAATGATCCCCTACTCAAGCTATTTAAAAAATAATGAATCACCAACTTATCATCATGGGTAAAGGAAGTCATTATTCGGCAGAACATCACTAGATAACGCTTTAGGCAACTGAGACCTGTGTACTTCTCGAATTTGGGTACCTTGAATTTCGGAGGGATTACTAAATCTGGCACTAGGCACATGTCATTGACATCAAGCCCAGACGTGTCATGTGCTTCTGTAGCTTGTAATTTCTCCTCAATGACACGAAACTTTTCCTTCATAGGATCAGACAGTGGCATGCTCTGGGATTGAGTAGGAATGTTTACTTGTGGAGGATCATCATCAGGCAGAAGATCGTACAAGGGGTTGGTCGTCACAGTAAATCCTGGTGGAGGCTCAACATTCTCTACCTCAACATGCTGAAGGTTGTTATTTGACATAGCTACCAACGGCTTCCAACTTGGTCTTTTCAGATGTCTACCTTGATCTTGCTTCAATCACTTCTTCGTCTTTCAACAACTATTACTTGTTCAGAACTGGTACTAGGAAATTAGCTGGGTGGTCATAGACAAAAGGCGGAATAAGATTTTGTGGGCATGATATGCAATGTTGATGGATGCAAATGTGATGGAATGGATGCAATGAGATGCCATGTTCAATTATTTCCAAAGAATCTATATACTTTGATTCAAGTTTTAAGCTAGATCCCTGGAAGGTTTAACGACAAGACTCAAAGACAATATCCCTGGAAATAAGAGGAAAAGTATGCTACAAATATGATATGATGCTATGAATGCAAGAACACGGGATCAAAGCCTCCCTATATACTGGATAACTCTTGTACTGATAATGGACTAGGTTCAAAAGTTCGCTTCTACGAGAAAATCGGGTAGGATGGAAGTCAAAGTTTCATGCAAAAAACCTCATTCCCTCTCACATGTGGGTTCTAATCTTGGACAAAATTTCCTAACAGGTCCTCAGCTTCTCTGGCTCTCAGGTCTAAAAGTAATAACGCCTTTACGATTGCTTGCAAGACATTACTACCCCTCAAGGAGGCCTCCACTGATTTCCAAACAAAAAGGTCTTCATAGTCGTAAGTTCTCTATGGAAACATTTTGTCTATTGCATAGGCATGCAAGACAAAGGTGTATCCAAGAAAATCTTGTATGAATATGGGTATCGTGCCAACTATACGTATTAAGCGCTACGCAAGCCAACACGACTATCCACTATAATCTTATGTGTATCCTGAATCTTAGGTAGTGGGCTTATCTCTTAGCAACAACCCATCCTAACAATACAACAATATCCAAGATAAAATGAATGGCAAAGATAAAATGAATGCAATGAATAAAGCAAATAAAGCATAAAAATAAACACCCAAATAAAAATAAAACAAACAAGAGCTATGACTGACTCGCATAGGGATAGTCCCCAGCAGAGTCGCCAGCTGTCGCTACGCGAAAAAAAAACCGGTGAAGACACAAATTCGCCATTGAACTTTATTTATCCCAATGGGGAAAGGAAAACATCTAGGAAACCTCAGAAGGGAGAGAACATGGTCTCGCAATCAAATTCGGGGTTCGGGAGTTGATTACGCAAGGTAAATGTGTTAGCACCTCTCGTGTCCATTGTACTCAACAGGATCCACTCTTGTTGTTCTAATTAAAGGGTGTGTATATCTAAAGCTTACTTGCTAAGGGAATGCATGAATGAAAAGGGAAAACAAAAGGGGGCTCGCCAGGATCTCGCAATCCTATGCCTGCGTATTCCCTCGTGCAATGGGAAAGTTAGAGTAATCGTAGTTCAGAGGACTACAGTGAAAAAAGGGAAGGTTGCTCGACAAGGTTTGGGGCCATTGTGCATATGTATTCTCAACAGGAATAAGAAGTCAGAGCGTTTGTAGTTTGTGGGACTACGGGTTGTTTGGTTTGTGTTTTTTTATGGACGATGCTAATGTTCACATTCTAGCAGTTAGGTTTTGCTGCTCGCACGTGAGGAGACTTATACTCTAGCCTGTATTGCGGTAGAATTGAAATAACACACCCTTTTTGGAAAAAAAGTTTTTGAAGAGAAAATCCCAAAGGACAAAATGATTTTCATTTTTTGAAGTGTTTTTGTTAAGATATGAATCAAATGATTTGAGATACGTATTATACTAAAGTTTATGACGATGAGAACGAATACTTCGTACAAATGAGCCAAGCGTTTCATTTACAAAATACTCTAAGAAGAGGTAAGGAAAACTCTGGCTCATCTTTTCTCATGTGCTTAAGGCTCGTGCATATCATACATATCGTCTTTATTAAGTGTTTTGGATTTTTTTGATGCAAGAAAAGATTTGGATGCAAAAAGAAAGAAAATCTAGGGAACTGGATCCTAAATGTTATCATGCAAAGTGGCCATAAGGTGAGATCAAAGGAAAAAGGTTAACATAATGTGATCATGCAATATTAAAACCCTAAATCTATCATACTTCAATCTTAATCAAAAATTAAGTTGAACTAGCAGGTTCTAAGAGAACATGTGAACACACAAGCCAACAAATGATAAAGACACAATTCAAGCATCAAGATGAATTATCAAGAGAAGTCGAGCTTAAGACATGGAAACATCAAGCAAAGAATAGAATTAAGTAAAAAGAAATATTATAACAAAGGATGCATGAGTTAGATGGATAATGATGGGCACATGATAATGAGCAACAACATAATTAAGCTAAGAATCGAGATCATAAGATCAAACAAAAATAACAAAAAGATCCAAGTCACAAGCTCACAAAGTTAGAAATTCAAGTCAATTAAAGAAACTAAATAGAAGTAAAAAGGTTCTAAAAATATTATTCTAAGCTAAACACCACAAGTTAATGAAAATAAACAAATTAAAAAAATATCAAGTCATCAACTCTACAAATATTAATTCTAAAAGAAAATGTTAAAACAAGATTAAATCTAAGAGTTAGCACAACATCTAAAGAATTAAATCTAAACAAACGTTAATAATTCTAACCAAAATATAATTAGAAAGATATTTCAAATAATCTAACTAATTAAAAAGATATTTTAAAAAAGAAGAAATCTAAAAACAAAATTGGGCCATGTCAAACTGTATTGGGCCTAACCCAAAAGATACTAAAAAACCTACAGCGCTCATAGTTGTGTGGTGGCACCGGCCATATCCGCTTTGTATGCAGTGTAACCTTACTAGATCTATTTCCATTGATCAAACATCCTGACTTTGATGCCTAGTAGGGTTCTCGTCAGTCATACTGACTTATTGTGTGTCTTCATCCAAATAGATCGGAAGCCACCAGTGGATCAACAAGTGTTGAAGTGTTCTTTGGACAAGTGCACATCCTTGGTCGTCCTTACGACACACTTTACAGTTCTGATAATCATGTGAAGCCAAAAAACTGAGGCTGACCTGCTTAGCGTGTAATTCTACCAGGCTGGTATTCATCAGGAGAATATCAAAGATTTGAATCATATTAACTTGATAATGACTTCTATCACAGTAGTCCTGAATCCATTCGAGATCCATCTGACGTTGGAGGGCCTCTTGTACAAAAGAGCATCCCTGATTGTTTATTGAGCAGATCAGACAGGAATTGTAATCATGTCGTGGCAGATCATGATGTTGGCTTTGCCTTGAGTACATTGCCACCAAGTTGACATTCATTTCCAGAATGGCATGGTTTTGAATGATGTTGGAATTTGTATATGTAAGTTCTGAGTTGGCAGCATTTTTTGCAAAACATGTTGCTCAGGAAAATGTTATGAAGAATGTCTTGACATAAGAGTAGAACATCACTGCAGGATGTGTTAATGTCAGAACAGATAATGATCTATAGCAAGTGGTACAAGATGTCAGATCAGAAGTCCTGACATGGTTGCTCAAACATCACTACAGATGCTGAACCTGATGTTGAAACATCTTCAACTGTCATGACAGTATTGCTGTCATGTGTTACAACAGATGCCATGAGATATGGGTCCAGTACAGCAGGTTGTGGAAATGTCAAGTGAGATGTCTTGACATGTTGTGCTGCACCTAACTAGTATGAGTGCATGGCTGTAATGGTGTGACATGTTGAAGGAGATGTCATGACATCTGAGTTGGGTATAGCAGGTGTTGTTAATGATGTCATGTGTCTGATGTCTTAACATTGAGTCATAACATTAGTGAATGTTAAGGTGTTGAAGAGTTAAAGTGCTGAAGAGTGATGTCACATGTGATGTCTTGACTTCACTATACCAGAACATTAAAACATTAGGTTGTGATGTTTTTAGGGCTGCGCGCATTAGTTTGATTTGAGGAGATCTGTTAGTTAGATTGGATGCGAATTTCTTTGTGAAGATATATTCTGGTGCAATCATATTTAGAGCAGATCTTGTTGCTATTTTCATACAAAAAGATATGGAGAATAATTAGTTAATTATTGAAGATTTGATTGAAGATTTAATTGAAGATCTATTTAGTAGCAGAATCTTTTGCAGATTTGTAGTAGAAGATTGGTTGTGATTTGAAGGCCCAAATCCAGTTGGGAAAAAGTTATAAATAGAATGCTTGTAATCTAGAATAGGTACGGGTCCAAGATGTAGATCATTAGGGCTTAGTCTAAGTGAACCACTCGGGTTGTGAGATGGTCACTGTGTGATTACTCAGAAACCTGTAGGTAATGAGTATTGTATTGTTCTTGGAGGAAGCTTTGAAGCAACTCCAATGTGTGTCATGAAAAGGTGACTTTTCTGTATTTGAAAAGTTGTTGGAAATTAAGCTGTTGATGCAGTGGCGGAGAAGTTGACTGCTAGACATCATTGCGATGATTGGGAGTGAGATGGAGTCTCTTATCTAGGGAGGACTTAGATAGAAGGGTCATTGGGTAGTGATTAAGTTAGTGGATTGTCAACTGGTTTGTTGAGTCTGTAATTTGATACTGCTAATAGTGGACTTTCTTCCTGGCTTGGTATGCCCCCAGATGTAGGTTGTTAGACCAAACTGGGTGAACAAATTCTGTGTGTTATTTACTAGTTTTTTTTATTACTATTATTGCCTTGTTCATACAGCAGAGTGTGTTGTTGTGACATCACACTTAACATCACACATCTGATACCAGAATTTCAATTGGTATCAGAGCAGGCATCCTGTTCTGTTTCTGGGTGAGGTCTTGGGAAGATACTTTCTGGTTGTAGGCAAGGAAGAAGGGTTCTACTGAAATTAAATTTGAACTTGGATAAGTTCATATAGTTGTTTGAATGGTCCCTTGAAGTGGAGGATGGACTATTCATGACAGGGTATGTATTGTACCTGTCTGTTGTTATCAGGCTTATAGGTTTGGTGGTAAGCTGCTGTGTGGTTTGACTTATTTTCAAACCTATGTTGACCTAGTGCACATGGAGTGTCGTGTTTGTGCAAGGGTTATTATGTTTTGCCTGAAGGTTGTAGGGGAGTTTTCTGGTGTGTGTTCCGCTGCATATATATATCTGATGGAAAATTCCTGGTGGTTTTGTGTTAAGGCTGCAACATTCTATTCTCCTCTGAAGGTGTATCACATGGTGTTGTGATACTTAAGGATAATATTGATTGACTTATTAAAGTGACCAAAGATACTTGAGGTTTGACCCAAGTCCACTCATAAAGGCATTTTCAATAAGTTTGTTGATGAGAGATCAGAAGGATGCAATTTATTTTTGCTCTCTTCTCTGAAAGACCATCCACAGGTCTAAATTGAAGGATCCCACGGTATTGCTCTTGAATGATCTTCTACCAGTTGTTGTGACATCAAACCAGAAGAGTATGCTGGTTCCTGTATGTGTGTATGATCTGGTTTTGAAGGGTGGTCAACTACTGTCCCGTGCAAGAGATGTGTGTGTGGTTTACTATGGGTGTTGTCTCCAAAGCCATAACAGTTGTTTAATGTGATATAGACTGATGTCGGAACTGATGTTGAAACATCATTTCAGTTCTTTGCTTTCTCAGCCAAAGAAAGTTAGTTGTGCTCATGGTGAAGTATCAGGTCAAGCCACTTAACTAATTTGAAGTCAGACCAGATCAAATGTCCTACCTTGTGTGATAGCTTGACAGTATTTGTCTGCTTTGATAAGGTTGTGCATTCAACTAATGACAAAATACATTGACGGGAGACTATGTATATGTCTGATGTAAAAGTGCAGGACTGTTGAAGTGTTGAGAATATACTTTTCTCTATGTGGCTATTTATTTCCCTTCGTGGTGTGTAGGTGTGTGAGAACTCTGAGAAGCAATCATGATGGTTAAAAGGATCTTGAGATTATAACAATAAGATTGTGTGTTCTATAATGTATTTAGAAGTGGTATTATTTGGTATATTTATGGAGTAGTCTTGGACTACTTATTTTTTAAAGATTCAGATGTGGTAGGTTTGAAGTCTTTGGAGTTTCTGAGCAGGATGTAGGTTGTCTACTCAAACTTGATTGTTGAATCAAGTCTATGAGAGCATGGAAATTTGTTTCTGCAAAGGGAGGAGGTTCTTCTAAGTGGCAGAAGGAAGAGCTGAATTCAACCGTTGGATATCATAATGTTTTGACATCTAGCTTAACATCAGAAGTCTCAGCTGGTGATGTGGCACATCAGCTTAAGATAGAGGTGATCTACAGTAATGGAAGTTATGGATGCTTCAAAAAGATCTATCTCATACAATTTGCGGGAGCTGTGGTTTGAGAAGATGTTACATGACTAAGAGGCTTGGTGAATCCAAGATATCTTGCTTTGGAGCAAGTAATTCATATGACTTGAAGATCTGGTTTCATAGGTGGATCAGGATATCTTGTGGGAGTTCTGAAGAAGATTGAGATCAATCAAAAGGTGGAATTTGGTTGGTTTCATTATGTGCATTCAAACAGGATGCTTGAAACTGACTGCTCTTGTGTAGAAGAGTATTTAGTTGAAAATGTAAGGAGGTTCTAATTCTCTGGGAGCTTTTGGCAGAAGTTCTAGGTTGAGGATGGAAGTATACCTTCTTTTGGTGGATGAGATTTTAGTCCTCTCTGGCTTTCTGAGGCTCTCTTTGTTCAAGTTGGTGACACAGTGTTCAGTTTGGATTACTATGCTGATAGTAAGCTTAGTAGTGGAGCATATATAGAACCATGGTGTGTCAAGAATGTCCTAACAGATGTTAGAACATTTTTTTGGGTTGGATATCCTTGGTAAAGGATGATTTTGTTCTAGTTCTGGAGTTTGGTGCATACATTATGCCTAAGGAGCGTCTACATAGTCATACGGGAGAATGATGAAGTAGAAGGTCTGCCTTGGATGGAGAATGTAGAGAAGACTGAAGTAGATTGAAAGTCTGAAGATGAAGAGTATAATAAGGAATGACTGCCTTTGGAGAAAGGGATAATGGTACCAAAATGCATGTGCTCAGCAAGTGTGCTCAAATGTTCATCTTCATCTAGAGCATTAGTTAACCATGATTGGGGGAGTACTTGTCTATGGATTTTGCTGCTAAGGTACAGATTGCATGCTGATCAAGATTGTGAAGATTGGTTAAATCTTATGAGGATATAATGTCAGATAACATGTTATGACATTAGGCTGTTGGATGACATGTTGGTGTGGACATGAGTGGTTCTAGTCATGTGGAGCTAATTATTTGAATCATATGCGCACATGCTTCTGAGGAGAAGTTTGAAGGACAATTTGGTTGTGTATGGGAGAATTTATTTTTCTCTGCAGATTTTGGAAGAGCTTTGTGAGGGTCCTTGTTGATGGGAGATGTCACACTTGTCTTGGTGTGTGTAAGAGGAGTTTGTTTAAAGTTCAGTGGAAGGCATTGTGTGTGTGCTTCAGAACTTGTGGATGATTGTGTGAAGCATTCCTGACTGGTTGAATGAAGACTATGTCTGGATTTTCCAAATATTATGATATACTGGTCAATGAGCACCATTTGTGAAATATAATGGGAGAACTTTTGTCTGTACTAGTGTGGTACTTGGATTGTTTGAGGATTAAACATTATGTGAATGCGTTTAGCAGGTGTGTTGAACAGAGGGTGCGCTCTTGAAGACATGAAGATGAGTCTTGTGTTTTCCATTCATTTAAGGTTTTCTTCTTGCAAAGAAGCACATGTTATCCTTGATAGGGGGAGAGTGTTACAATTTTGTGCAGCTGGAATTGTGGTGTTAAGGGGGAGCAGTGTTCTTATTGGTGTTCTAGCTGGTGCATGTCGTTTATTTGGTTTGCTCCTATTATGGCTAAAAGGGGGAGAATTGAGAAACATCAGGTGTCCCTTGGTTGAGGAGGAGCTGGATGGGTGTTCAAAGAAGAAGGTTTTAGCCAAAATATGCCAAAGGGGGAGATTGATAGTTCTGCAGCTTTTGGTGTTGGCATTAATTTTGGTAAAACTGATTGTGATTGATATATGCCTAAAAAGATGTTCTGACTTCTGTTTTCTGCTGCTCCATTTTCCTTTAATATGATGTGTATGATCAAATTATGTTTTGGCCAAAAATTTGCCAAAGGGGGAGATTGTAAGTTCTGAGTTGGCAGCATTTTTTGCGAAACATGTTGCTTAGGAAAATGTTATGAAGAATGTCTTGACATAAGAGTAGAACATCACTGCAGGATGTGTTAATGTCAGAACAGATGATGATCTATAACAAGTGGTACAAGATGTCAGATCAGAAGTCCTGACATGGTTGTTCAAACATCACTACAGATGCTGAACCTGATGTTGAAACATCTTCAACTGTCATGACAGTATTGCTGTCATGTGTTACAATAGATGCCATGATATCTGGGTCCAGTACAGCAGTTTGTGGAAATGTTAAGTGAGATGTCTTGACATGTTGTGCTGCACCTAACTAGTATGAGTGCATGGCTGTAATGGTGTGACATGTTGAAGGAGATGTCATGACATCTTAGTTGGGTATAGCAGGTGTTGTTAATGATGTCATGTGTCTGATGTCTTAACATTGAGTCATAACATTAGTGAATGTTAAGGTGTTGAAGAGTTAAAGTGCTGAAGAGTGATGTCACATGCGATGTCTTGACATCACTATACCAGAACATTAAAACATCAGGTTGTGATGTTTTTAGGGCTGCGCACATTAGCTTGATTTGAGGAGATCTGTTAGTTAGATTGGATGCAAATTTCTTTGTGAAGATATATTCTGGTGCAATCATATTTAGAGCAGATCTTGTTCCTATTTTCATGCAAAAAGATATGGAGAATAATTAGTTAATTATTGAAGATTTGATTGAAGATTTGATTGAAGATTTAATTGAAGATCTATTTAGTAGCAGAATCTTTTGCAGATTTGTAGCAGAAGATTGGTTGTGATTTGAAGGCCCAAATCCAGTTGGGAAAAAGTTATAAATAGAATGCTTGTAATCTAGAATAGGTACGGGTCCAAGATGTAGATCATTAGGGCTTAGTCTAAGTGAACCACTCGGGTTGTGAGATGGTCACTGTGTGATTACTCAGAAACCTGTAGGTAATGAGTATTGTATTGTTCTTGGAGGAAGCTTTGAAGCAACTCCAATGTGTGTCATGAAAAGGTGACTTTTTTGTGTTTGAAAAGTTGTTGGAAATCAAGCTGTTGATGCAGTGGCGGAGAAGTTAACTGCTAGACATCATTGCGATGATTGGGAGTGAGATGGAGTCTCTTATCTAGGGAGGACTTAGATAGAAGGGTCATTGGGTAGTGATTAAGTTAGTGGATTGTCAACTGGATTGTTGAGTCTGTAATTTGATACTGCTAATAGTGGACTTCCTTCCTGGCTTGGTATGCCCCCAGATGTAGGTTGTTAGACCGAACTGGGTGAACAAATTCTGTGTGTTGTTTACTGCTTTTTCTGATTACTATTATTGCCTTGTTCATACAGCAGAGTGTGTTGTTGTGACATCGCACTTAACATCACACATCTAATACCAGAATTTTAGTATAAGTCATGTTGACCTCACGGATTCGGTGATCTTGGATCCATCCGAGATTAACTATTCTTGTAGAGCTGATTGCACTACGAAACATCCTTGATTATTCTTTGAGCAGATATCACACTGGTGATCAACTACAAAACACTGCTTTGTCTACAATGCATTTTGACCAGATTGGTTCCTAATATGAGTACATCGTGAATTTGATAGATGTGGTTAGATCCTTCCTCTATCAAATTTACTGCAGTTTTCTCATGTTGGGGCAACGGGTTCGTCTAAATATTTGGATTTGTATCCTTGAAAGATAAGACCCCATTTCTGACAAGCTTTTGTACATCAGATTTGAAGCTGAGACAATTTTATATGTTATGCCCCGGTCCTCCTTGATGGTAAGAGCAAGTTTGATCCACTTTGAACCAAAAGGGCAGATTTTCCAGTATTGTAAGAGAAGACCTAGTTTGGACGTGCCCCTTGACCAGTAGTAGTGGAAACAGTTCTGCGTACAACATCGGTATAGGGTCAAACCCTGGTGGTCGTGTTGTACGATTGTTATTATTGTACTGAGGACGAGCCTGCTGAAGAGGCTGTTGTGTCCTTTGCTGATACTGTTGTTGATTCGGCTGGCTCTGAGTAACCTGAGGTTGATACGTTGAAGCAAGTGCAGGGTTGATAGCAGGAGTTACTGCTGCTACTGGTTGGTACCTTCGCCTTTGCTTTCCGAGAGAAATATTACCAATATCTTGCTCTTTTTTCTTAGGGAAAGCACTATCGTATCTTTTGGTACTGCTTGATGGTCCTGTATCTTTGGCCAGACATCCTTCTCAGATTGGTTCTTCAACGCGTACTCCCATGTTTACCATTTCGGTGAAGTCGCTGGGTGCGCTGGCGACCATTCGTTCGTAATAGAATAAGCTCAAGGTTTTTAAAAAGTTCTTGGTCATCTCTTTTTCCTCAAGAGGGGGACAAATCTGGGCAGCAATTTCACGCCATCACTGAGCATATTCCTTAAAGGTTTCTTTGTCCTTCTGCGACATTGCTCTGAGTTGATCTCTATCTGGTGCCATGTCCAGGTTATACTTATACTGTTGAACGAAGGCAGCGCCAAGATCTCTGAAAGTGACGATCTTGGTGCGGTTTAAACCCATGTACCATTTGAGTGCGACACCAGTTTAACTATCCTGGAAGTAATGGATCAGTAGTTGCTGATTCTCTAACTGAGTTGACATTTTTCGAGCGTACATCACCAAATGACTTTGAGGGCAAGAGTTGCCCTTATATTTTTCAAAGTCAGGCACCTTGAATTTGTGCGGGATTTTCACATTGGGGACTGTAACACCCCATTTCTACCCATCGAATAATATAAAATCAGAGTTACAAAATTTCAACATACACATGGGATGCTACACATACAACTCATAACAACGGCTTATAATCACATATAACCTAAATACGTAACACATCATTTTAGTCTTTGAAACAAAACAACTTTTATAATAAAGCAGCGCATTCACAAACTTCAACTTAAAGGACATAACAACTTTATCCAACTTAAAACAACTTCAAAACAACAAGTCTTTAAAGAAAACAACTTAAAAATTCAGCAAGCATACTAAAACCAACAATAAAAGAAACACACGTTCATCCCCCCGAGTGTTACGTATCAGAGCGACGACACCGACTCGAACTAATGAAGGTAGACAGCCTTCAATCCGGATTACCTGCAGGATGGCGTATAAATCATCACCATACACAGAAGGGGTGAGATATCAAACAATATAATCAGATATATGATAAATAATATATTAATTCAGATTATATAAAAATCACCACTTCACAACATTATTATCAACATCAAACAACAACACAACAACAATTATGCAACATGAAATGCGACTTAAACTATGCACATGCGTGTGGTACCATTGGAGCAAAACTCCCAACTTAAAAATTTGCCAATTAATAGAGGCATCAACAAGGCATAAGCCTTCAACTTAAATTTGCCAATCCAGGCCAACTTACCGAGCATAGGCTCCAACTTGATATGTTATGTATGCAACAACAATATGAACACAACATCAACTACAACAACAATTACAACCATACTTCAACTTTGGCATTAAGCCTACAATTTATGTCTTGCCACTGATTAGAGGCAATGCAACAAAATTCATTTCTGCAACTTTATAACCAAACACAACAATGCCACTGTAATCTACACCATACTCCGTATCATTCAACAAAATTATGTTACAAACGTTTACTCGAATTTACCCGGACAATGCTATTAAACCGTTTAATTATTCTTCTGTTAAAGTTAGTAATATATCTACTCTGCTTTAATAACATTACAACTATTCTGGTACTGTTATTTAACATGTTCTGCTATATTACTATGTATACTGCTAGATTATTCTCCTTCTAGTTCATCACTGTTACAGCTGCTGGAACTACTTGCTATTTCATGCTTTACTGTCATTTTTTTTGTTCACTGAAGCTAACAAGGGCTACATGCTAATTCACTAATTCAGTTTCCAATTAATTTGCTGTTACTAAACGTATTAATTTTCTGCTAACCATAATAATTTTCTGCTAAGCATATTAATTTTCTGCGACATATATTAATTTCCTGCTAAATATATTTCTTACAAGTGGCTTCCACACACACACACACATGGCACAGGTGGCTTGCGCCACCAATTCCTTCAAGCAAAGGTGGCTTGCGCCACCATTTACTCTCCTCCAAGGTGGCTTGCGCCACCATTTCTCTTTATTTAGAGGTGGCTCGCGCCACCCTCCCAGCACACACAGGGGGTGGCTTGCGCCATCCCCTTTATATATATATATATATATATATATATTTATTTAAATTCAACTTGATCAAATACTTCCGAATACAGACACCACAACTCATAGCATCATTAATTCTTTTTCTCTTTACAGAAACTACAATTTCTTAGAATAACAATCAGATACAAACACAACCGGTAATTCGGAATATTTTTTGATACAATTCACACACATGATGACAGTTTTATACAATCCAAATCCCACATACTATCCATCAATTACCCTATTATAGAGTCAGAACCCCACCCTTACCTTGGATTGAAGGTTGCTCTAAAACTCCGATTGGATTTCCGTTCTTGCAGCTTCTATGTATTCTCTCTCAAACCCTTGTTCCTCTTTCTCTGCAACTTCCACTTACTGCCACTTCTAATTCTCATTATTTCTAAAACCTAATATAATAACTCTATTAACTTTCATTGGGGCCAACTTCCTACACCCCCCACTATTACTACTTTTAACTATTAAAGCCCAATTAATATAATTTAGTATTACTTCTAATATTATATCTACTACTTAATCGGCCTAATTAATCAAATAACAACAAAACAACTTAATTTATCTTAATTAAATTACTCCAACTAAAGCCCACACAACTTAAATCAATTAAATTAATTCGACTACACCGACGTAGCAACTTAACACAACATTTCGACAACCAACACAAATCACATAAATAATACGAAGATATTTAATTAAATAATTAATTAAATAACCGGGCGTTACAACTCTCCCCCACTTAGAATATTTTCCTCCTCGAAAATTTACCTTGTTCAAACAACTCGGGATACGATTCCCACATCTTGCTTTCCAACTCCCACGTCATACTTTCTCCGACAACTCCTAACAGGCTACTTTTACCAACGCAATCTCCTTGCCTCTTAGAGTCTTCGTTTCCTGATCCACGATCTGTAAAGGCATCGTTTCCATAGTAAGATTATCCCGCACTTGCACATAATCCACATGGATTACATGAGATGGATCTGGAACATACTTCCGGAGTTGTGACACATGAAACACATCATGTAAATTCGACAGATTAGGCGGTAAAGCCACTCTATAAGCAACATTTCCAACTCTGTCCGAAATCTGATACAGACCAATAAAACGAGGAGTGAGCTTCTTAGACTTCAATGCACGCCCAACACCTGTCACAAGTGTAACTCTCAAAAACACGTGGTCACCTGCTTGAAATTCTAAATCTTTCCTCCGCTTGTCATGGTAACTCTTCTGCCTACTTTGGGAATATTTCATCTTTTCTCGGATTAACTTCACCTTCTCAGTAGTCTCTCGAACAATTTCAGGTCCAAGCACTACACTTTCTCCAGATTCATGCCAACATAAAGGAGTCATACACCTCTAACCATATAAATCTTCAAAAGGTGTCATTCCAATACTGGAATGGTAACTGTTATTATAAGTGAACTCGATCACTGGAAGATAAGTATCCCACGAACCTCCCTGCTCAAGAACACATGCTCTCAACAAATCCTCCAACGACTGAATAGTCCTCTCAGTTTGACCATCTGTCTGAGGGTGATACGCCGAACTCAACCTCAACTTAGAACCCAACGCCTCTTGCAAACTCTTCCAAAAATCAGAAGTAAACCTCAGATCCCTATCAGACACAATACACAGAGGAACACCATGCAGCTTTACAATTACGCTAGTATAAATCTCTGCCAACTTCGATACTGGAACACTGATGTTAATAGGAATAAAATGAGCCGACTTCGTAAGCCTATCAACAATCACCCAAATCGAATCGTGTCCTCTTGAAGTATTAGGTAATCCCCTCACAAAGTCCATTGAAATGCTATCTCACTTCCATTCTGGAACTTCTAACGGTTGCATCAACCCTGCAGGCTTCTGATGTTCAACTTTCGACTTCTGGCAAGTTAAACATGCGTACACAAAACGAGCTACATCACGCTTCATTCCAGGCCACCAAAACAATTTCTTCAAGTCCTGATACATCTTTGTAGCTCCCGGATGAGTACTCAATTTACTTCTATGACTTTCCTTAAGAATCGCTTTCTTCATCTCCGCATCATCAGGAATACAAAAACAACTGCATCAAGTTCTAAATCATGCGTAGGATAGTTCTTTTCATGAGTTCTCAACTGCCTCGACGCATAAGCAACTACCTTATAATTCTGCATAAGCACACCTCCTAAACCCATCTTAGAAGCATCACAATACACTACAAAAGGTTCTCCTGGATTAGGTAATGTCAAAACCGGAGCCGACGCCAATCTCTTCTTCAATTCCGTAAAGCTTTCTTCACATTGAATGTCCCACACAAAAGCTTTACCTTTACAAGTCAACTTAGTTAACGGAAGTGCTAACTTAGAAAATCCTTCGATAAACCTTCGGTAATAACCGGTTAGTCCCAAAAAGCTTCTAATCTCGGAAGCCGACTTTGGAGTTTCCCATTGCAACACAGCATCTACTTTAGACGGATCCACAATAATTCCACTACCTGAAATGACATGACCAAGAAAACTAACCTCCTTTAACCAAAATTCACATTTAGACAGCTTTGCATATAACTTCTTCTCTTTCAAAACTTGCAATACTAGTCTTAAGTGTTCTGCATGCTCTATTTCTGATTTAGAGTAAATCAATATACCATCAATGAACACCACCACAAACTGATCCAAATAAGTGTGAAAGATACGGTTCATGTACTCCATGAATACTCCCGGCGCATTAGTAACACCGAAAGGCATCACCGAATACTCATAATGTCCATAACGCGTTCTGAAGGCCGTCTTCTGAATATCTTCATCTTTCACTTTAATCTGATGATATCCCGACCTCAAATCAATCTTTCTAAACACACGAGCACCTACTAATTGATCCATCAAGTCATCTATTCTCATAAGCGAATACTTGTTCTTAATCGTCACTTTATTTAATTGTCTATAATCAACACAGAGCCTCATACTTCCATCTTTCTTCTTTACTAACAACACTGGAGCTCCCCTCAGCGATACACTTGGCCTCACAAACTTCTTTTCAAGTAAATCCTCCAATTGTTTCTTTAATTTTGACAATTCAGATGCAGACATCCTGTATGGTGCCATAGAAACAGGTCTGGTACCAGGTACAAGGTCAATTACAAATTCCACTTCTCTTTCTGGAGGCACATCAGGAATTTCATCAGGGAAAACTTCAGGAAATTCACGCACCACTTGCAACTCCTCAATTACAGCTCGGCTCTCAACAGATAACAACGCCATCACTGAGAATATCTGAGCTCCTTCTTGTATCAACTGCTGTAATTACCTAAAAGACAACAAACCAGCTTCTTCCTCTTCAGGAGTAGAAAATCTCACTGACTTGTTATAACAATTGATATGAACATAGTTATATTCTAACCAGTTCATTCCCAAGATTACATCCATCCCAGATAACGAATAACACACCAAATCAACAGTAAAGTCTCTGTCGAAGATCGTCAAAGGACACTTTAAACACACAAGAGAAGTAGTCACCAATCCCTTAGCTGGAATCTCGACTACCATCTCTCCAATCATAGAAGACAACACAAGACCCAATCTTTCAACACATTTAGCAGCAATAAAACAATGAGTAGCACCAGTATCAATCATAGTGATTAAAGGAGTATTATTAATGAAAACATGTACCTCTGATGAGTCTGTCCTCAGTAGTTGTCTGAGTCCCAGCCAAAGCGAACACTTTCCCACCGGTTTGCGCCTTCTTTGGTTTCTGACACTGACTACCAATGTGTCCTTCTTCACCACAGTTGAAACAAATCATCTCTTTATGCTTGTACTCAGATATGGCATGCCCAGTCTTACCGCAACGGAAACACCTCTTCACCTCAGTAGTACACACATTACTCTTATGACTAGGTTTCCCACATTTGAAACAAACTATGCCAGCAGGAGCATCTCCCCCACTAGTCCTCTTGCCATCAACCACTTTCTGTTTACCTTTTCTAGCAAGAGCATCATAAGGTTTGCCACGATTCTGTTGGTGCTTGCTCTTCCTCTCATTAATGATCTTATAATGAGCATTGTTATCCTCTTCATAAATTCTGCAACTATCAATCAAATCAAAGAAGACACGAATCTTTTGATATCCAATTGCCTTCTTGATCTCTGGACGCAACCCACTCTCAAACTTGATGCATTTTGAAAACTCAGCAGTATCCCCGTTATAGTGCGAATAAAACTTAGCCAACTCAACAAACTTTGCAGCATATTCAGTAACCGACATACTTCCTTGCTTTGGCTCAAGAAACTCGATTTCCTTCTTACCACGACATCCTCTGGATAATACTTCCTCAGGAACTCCCTTCGGAACACAGCTCAAGTGATACCTTCACCTGCAGCTTCCAACCTCTGACGAGTCTCTTGCCACTAGTCATCAGCATCGACTGCTAGCATGTGAGTCCCATATCGAACCTTCTGCGCTGGAGAGCAGTCCATCACACGGAAGATTCTCTCCATCTCTTTCAATCAATCCATCGCTCTATCAGGATCATACTTGCCCTTAAAGGTAGGCGGATTCTCCCTCTGAAAAGTTCCCAAACTGCGAGATCCAGCATTCTTGTCAGCGTTCGGATGATTCTGCAAAGCCTGAGCCATTGCTTCTAATGCAGCAGCAATTGGAGCATCGTTCCTTCCATCCATCTCAACTTATCACTACAACATAAACAAAGGTTAGAACTGGTTAACAATACTCGATTATCAAACAAACTACGACTCGACAACTTGGCCGGACGGACCGACCTGCTCTGATACCACTAATGTAACACCCAATTTCTACCCATCGAATAATATAAAATCAGAGTTACAAAATTTCAACATACACATGGGATGCTACACATACAACTCATAACAACGACTTATAATCACATATAACCTAAAAACGTAACACATCATTTTAGTCTTTGAAACAAAACAACTTTTATAATTAAGCAGCGGATTCATAAACTTCAACTTAAAGGACATAACAACTTTATCCAACTTAAAACAACTTCAAAATAACAAGTCTTTAAAGAAAACAACTTAAAAATTCAGCAAGCATACTAAAACCAACAATAAAAGAAACACGCGTTCATCACCCCGAGTGTTACGTATCAGAGCGACGACACCGACTCGAACTAATGAAGGTAGACATCCTTCACTTCGGATTACCTGTAGGATGGCGTATAAACCATCACCATACACAGAAGGGGTGAGATATCAAACAATATAATCGGATATATGATAAATAATATTAATTCAGATTATATAAAAATCACCGCTTCACAACATTATTATCAACATCAAACAACAACACAACAACAATTACGTAACATGAAATGCGATTTAAACTATGCACATGCATGTGGTACCATTGGAGCAAAACTCCCAACTTAAAAATATGCCAATTAATAGAGGCATCAACAAGGCATAAGACTTCAACTTAAATTTGCCAATCCAGGCCAACTTACCGAGCATAGGCTCCAACTTGATATGTTATGTATGCAACAACAATATGAACACAACATCAACTACAACAACAATTACAACCATACTTCAACTTTGGCATTATGCCTACAATTTTTGTCTTGCCACTAATTAGAGGAAATGCAAAAAAATTCATTTCTGCAACTTTATAACCAAACACAACAATGCCACTGCAATCTACACCATACTCCGTATCATTCAACAAAATTATGTTACAAACGTTTACTCGAATTTACCCGGACAATGCTATTAAACCGTTTAATTATTCTTCTGTTAAAGTTAGTAATATATCTACTCTGCTTTAATAACATTACAACTATTCTGGTACTGTTATTTTACCTGTTCTGCTATATTACTATGTATACTGCTAGATTATTCTCCTACTAGTTCATCACTGTTACAGCTGCTGGAACTACTTGCTATTTCATGATTTATTGTCATTTTTTTTGTTCACTGAAGCTAACAAGGGCTACATGCTAATTCACTAATTCAGTTTCCAATTAATTTGCTGTTACTAAACATATTAATTTTCTGCTAACCATAATAATTTTCTGCTAAGCATATTAATTTTCTGCTACATATATTAATTTCCTGCTAAATATATTTCTTACAAGTGGCTTCCACACACACACACATGGCACAGGTGGCTTGCGCCACCAATTCCTTCAAGCAAAGGTGGCTTGCGCCACCATTTACTCTCCTCCAAGGTGGCTTGCGCCACCATTTCTCTTTATTTAGAGGTGGCTTGCGCCACCCTCCCAGCACACACAGGGGGTGGCTTGCGCCATCCCCCCTTATATATATATATATATATATATATATATATATTCAACTTTATCAAATACTTCCGAATACAGACACCACAACTCATAGCATCATTAATTCTTTTTCTCTTTACAGAAACTACAATTTCTCAGAATAACAATCGGATACAAAAACAACCGGTAATTCGGAATATTTTTCGACATAATTCACACACATGATGACAGTTTTATACAATCCAAATCCCACATACTATCCATCAATTACCCTATTATAGAGTTAGAACCCCACCTTTACCTTGGATTGAAGGTTGCTCTAAAACTCCGATTGGATTTTTGCTCTTGCAGCTTCTACGTATTCTCTCTCAAACCCTTGTTCCTCTTTCTCTGCAACTTCCACTTACTGCCACTTCTAATTCTCATTATTTCTAAAACCTAATATAATAACTCTATTAACTTTCATTTGGGCCAACTTCCTACACCCCCCACTATTACTACTTTTAACTATTAAAGCCCAATTAATATAATTTAGTATTAGTTCTAATATTATATCTACTGCTTAATCGGCTTAAATAATCAAATAACAACAATACAACTTAATTTATCTTAATTAAATTACTCCAACTAAAGCCCACATAACTTAAATCAATTAAATTAATTCGACTAAACCGACGTAGCAACTTAACACAACATTTCAACAACCAACACAAATCACACAAATAATACGAAGATATTTAATTAAATAATTAATTAAATAACCGGGCGTTACAACTCTCCCCCACTTAGAATATTTTCGTCCTCGAAAATTTACCTTGTTCAAACAACTCGGGATAGGATTCCCGCATCTTGCTTTCCAACTCCCACGTCATACTTTCTCCGGCAGCTCCTAACCAGACTACTTTTACCAACACAATCTCCTTGCCTCTTAGAGTCTTCATTTCCCGATCCGCGATCCGTACAGGCATCGTTTCCATAGTAAGATTATCCCGCACTTGCACATCATCCATATGGATTACATGAGATGGATCTGGAACATACTTCCGGAGTTGTGACACATGAAACACATCATGTAAATTCGACAGATTTGGCGGTAAAGCCACTCTATAAGCAACATTTCCAACTCTGTCTAAAATCTGATACGGACCAATAAAATGAGGAGTGAGCTTCTTAGACTTCAATGCATGCCCAACACCTGTCACAGGTGTAACTGTCAAAAACACATGGTCACCTGCTTGAAATTCTAAATCTTTCCTCCGCTTGTCATGGTAACTCTTCTGCCTACTTTGGGAAGATTTCATCTTTTCTTGGATTAACTTCACCTTCTCAGTAGTCTCTCGAACAATTTCAGGTCCAAGCACTACACTTTCTCCAGATTCATGCCAACCTAAAGGAGTCATACACCTCCAACCATATAAAGCTTCAAAAGGTACCATTCCAATACTGGAATTGTAACTGTTATTATAAGTGAACTCGATCAATGGAAGATAAGTATCCCACGAACCTCCCCTCTCAAGAACACATGCTCTCAACAAATCCTCCAACGACTGAATAATCCTCTCAGTTTGACCATCCGTCTGAGGGTGATACGTCGAACTCAACCTCAACTTAGAACCCAACGCCTCTTGCAAACTCTTCCAAAAATCAGAAGTAAACCTCAGATCCCTATCAGACACAATACACAGAAGAACACCATGCAACTTTACAATTACGCTAGTATAAATCTCCGCCAACTTCGATACTGGAAAACTGATGTTAATAGGAATAAAATGAGCCGACTTCGTAAGCCTATCAACAATCACCCACATCGAATCGTGTCCTCTTGAAGTATTAGGTAATCCCGTCACAAAGTCCATTGAAATGCTATCCCACTTCCATTCTGGAACTTCTAACGGTTGCATCAACCCTGCAGGCTTCTGATGTTCAACTTTCGACTTCTGACAAGTTAAGCATGCGTACACAAAATAAGCTACATCACGCTTCATTCCAGGCCACCAAAACAATTTCTTCAAGTCCTGATACATCTTTGTAGCTCCCTGATGAATACTCAATTTACTTCTATGACTTTCCTCAAGAATCGCTTTCTTCATCTCCGCATCATCAGGAATACAAATTTGATTACGGAATCTCAACACACCATGCACATCTAACTTGAAATCATCATTCTCAGACTGATCGATCCCAACCATCGAATCTACCAGTTTCACATTTAACTTTTGAACTCCCTTGATACTGTCCAAAAAATCATTGTTAATCTTCAGCATTCCCAACATCACACTCTGTGGTGTCACTTCGCAAACTAAGCTCATATCTCTGAACTGCTCGATCAATTCTAATTCTTTAACCATCATCGCCGACATATGCAAAGTTTTCTGACTTAGGGCATCAGCCACAACATTAGCTTTACCTGGATGATAGTTCAAACCGAAATCATAATCTTTTAATAATTCCAACCATCTTCGTTGTCTCATATTCAATTCCTTCTGATCAAATAAATACTTTAAACTCTTATGGTCACTAAACACTTCAAATCTAGAACCATAAAGATAATGCCTCCAAATCTTCAGCACAAAAAGCAACTGCAGCAAGTTCTAAATCATGCGTAGGATAGTTCTTTTCATGAGTTCTCAACTGCCTCGACGCATAAGCAACTACCTTATCATTCTGCATAAGCACACCTCCTCAACCCATCTTAGAAGCATCACAATACACCACAAAAGGTTCTCCTGGATTAGGTAATTTCAAAACCGGAGCCGACGTCAATCTCTTCTTCAATTCCGTAAAGCTTTCTTCACATTGAATGTCCCACACAAAAGCTTTACCTTTACAAGTCAACTTAGTCAACGGAAGTGCTAACTTATAAAATCCTTCGATAAACCTTCGGTAATAACCGGCTAGTCCCAAAAAGCTTCTAATTTCGGTAGCCGACTTTGGAGTTTCCCATTGCAACACAGCATCTACTTTAGATGGATCCACAGCAATGCCACTACCTGAAATGACATGACCAAGAAAACTAACCTCCTTTAACCAAAATTCACATTTAGACAACTTTGCATATAACTTCTTCTCTTTCAAAACTTGCAATAATAGTCTTAAGTGTTCTGCATGCTCTATTTCCGATTTAGAGTAAATCAATATACCATCAATGAACACCACCACAAACTGATCCAAATAAGTGTGAAAGATACGGTTCATGTACTCCATGAATACTCCCGGCGCATTAGTAACACCGAAAGGCATCACCGAATACTCATAATGTCCATAACGCGTTCTGAAGGTCGTCTTCTGAATATCTTCATCTTTCACTTTAATCTGATGATATCCCGACCTCAAATCAATCTTGCTAAACACACGAGCACCTACTAATTGATCCATCAAGTCATCTATTCTCAGAAGCGGATACTTGTTCTTAATCGTCACTTTATTTAATTGTCTATAATCAACACAGAGCCTCATACTTCCATCTTTCTTCTTTACTAACAACACTGGAGCTCCCCACGGCGATACACTTGGCCTCACAAACTTCTTTTCAAGCAAATCCTCCAATTGTTTCTTTA
Source organism: Lathyrus tuberosus (assembly GCA_022829125.1). Taxonomy (NCBI): domain Eukaryota; kingdom Viridiplantae; phylum Streptophyta; class Magnoliopsida; order Fabales; family Fabaceae; genus Lathyrus; species Lathyrus tuberosus. The sequence continues at coordinate 11,356,077 of JALAZF010000025.1, read as the reverse complement.
ATTCTGACAATTCAGATGCAGACATCCTGTATGGTGCCATAGAAACAGGTCTGGTACCAAGTACAAGGTCAATTGTAAATTCCACTTCTCTTTCTGGAGGCACATCAGGAATTTCATCAGGGAAAACTTTAGGAAATTCACGCACCACTTGCAACTCCTCAATTACAGCTCGGCTCTCAACAGATAACGACGCCATCACTGAGAACATCTGAGCTCCTTCTTGCATCAACTGCTGTAACTGCCTAAAAGACAATAAACCAGCCTCTTTCTCTTCAGGAGTAGAAAATCTCACTGACTTGTTATAACAATTGATATGAACATATTTATATTCTAACCAGTTCATTCCCAAGATTACATCCATCCCAGATAACGACAAACACACCAAATCAACAGTAAAGTCTCTGTCGAAGATCGTCAAAGGACACTTTAAACACACAAGAGAAGTAGTCACCGATCCCTTAGCCGGAATCTCGACTACCATCTCTCTAATTATAGAAGACAACACAAGACCCAATCTTTCAACACATTCAGCAGCAATAAAACAATGAGTAGCACCAGTATCAATCATAGTGATTAAAGGAGTACTATTAAAAAAACATGTACCTCTGATGAGTCTGTCCTCAGTAGTTGTCTGAGTCTCAGCCAAAGCGAACACTTTCCCACCGGTTTGCGCCTTCTTTGGTTTCTGACAGTGACTACCAATGTGTCCTTCTTCACCACAGTTGAAACAAATCATCTATTTATGCTTGCACTCAGATATGGCATGCCCAATCTTACCACAACGGAAACACCTCTTCACCTCAGCAGTACACACATTACTCTTATGACCAGGTTTCCCACATTTGAAACAAACTATGCCAGCAAGAACATCTCCCCCACTAGTCCTCTTGCCATCAGCCACTTTCTGTTTACCTTTTCCAGCTGGAGCATCATAAGGTTTGCCACGATTCTGTTGGTGCTTGCTCTTCCTCTCATTAATGATCTTATAATGAGCATTGTTATCCTCTTCATAAATTCTACAACTATCAATCAAATCAAAGAAGACACGAATCTTTTGATATCCAATTGCCTTCTTGATCTCTGGGCGCAACCCATTCTCAAACTTGATGCATTTTGAAAACTCAGCAGTATCCCCGTTATAGTGCGGATAAAACTTAGCTAACTCAACAAACTTTGTAGCATATTCAGTAGCCGAATACTTCCTTGTTTCAGCTCAAGAAACTCGATTTCCTTCGTACCACGAACATCCTCTGGATAATACTTCCTCAGGAACTCCCTTCAGAACACAGCCCAAGTGATACCTTCACCTGTAGCTTCCAACCTCTGACGAGTCTCTAGCCACCAGTCATCAGCCTCGACTGCTAGCATGTGAGTCCCATATCGAACCTTCTATGCTGGAGTGCAGTCCATCACACGGAAGATTCTCTCCATCTCTTTCAACCAATCTAACGCTCCATCAGGATCATAGTTGCCCTTGAAGGTAGGCGGATTCTCCCTCTGAAAAGTTTCCAAACTGCGAGATCCAGTATTCTCGTCAGCGTTCGGCTGATTCTGCAAAGCCTGAGCCATTGCTTCCAACGCAGCAGCAATTGCAGCATCGTTCCTTCCAACCATCTCAACTTATCACTACAACATAAATAAAGGTTAGAACTAGTTAACAATACTCGATTGTCAAACAAACTATGACTCGACAACTTGGCCGGACGGACCGACCTGCTCTGATACCACTAATGTAACACCCAATTTCTACCCATCGAATAATATAAAATCAGTTACAAAATTTCAACATACACATGGGATGCTACACATACAACTCATAACAACGACTTATAATCACATATAACCTAAATACGTAACACATCATTTTAGTCTTTGAAACAAAACAACTTTTATAATTAAGCAGCGGATTCAAAAACTTCAACTTAAAGGACATAACAACTTTATCCAACTTAAAACAACTTCAAAACAACAAGTCTTTAAAGAAAACAACTTAAAAATTCAGCAAGCATACTAAAACCAACAATAAAAGAAACACGCGTTCATCCCCCCGAGTGTTACGTATCAGAGCGACGACACCGACTCGAACTAATGAAGGTAGACAGCCTTCACTCCGCATTACATGCAGGATGGCGTATAAACCATCACCATACACAGAAGGGGTGAGATATCAAACAATATAATCGGATATATGATAAATAATATATTAATTCAGATTATATAAAAATCACCGCTTCACAACATTATTATCAACATTAAACAACAACACAACAACAATTATGCAACATGAAATGCGACTTAAACTATGCACATGCGTGTGGTACCATTGGAGCAAAACTCCCAACTTAAAAATCTGCCAATTAATAGAGGCATCAACAAGGCATAAGCCTTCAACTTAAATTTGCCAATCCAGGCCAACTTACCGAGCATAGGCTCCAACTTGATATGTTATGTATGCAACAACAATATAAACACAACATCAACTACAACAACAATTACAACCATACTTCAACTTTGGCATTAAGCCTACAATTTATGTCTTGCCACTAATTAGAGGCAATGCAACAAAATTCATTTCTGCAACTTTATAACCAAACACAACAATGCCACTACAATCTACACCATACTCCGTATCATTCAACAAAATTATGTTACAAACGTTTACTCGAATTTACCCGGAGAGTGCTATTAAACCATTTAATTATTCTTCTGTTAAAGTTAGTAATATATCTACTCTGCTTTAATAACATTACAACTATTCTAGTACTGTTATTTTACATGTTCTGCTATATTACTATGTATACTGCTAGATTATTCTCCTACTAGTTCATCACTGTTATAACTGCTGGAACTACTTGCTATTTAATGCTTTACTGTCATTTTTTTTGGTTCACTGAAGCTAACAAGGGCTACATGTTAATTCACTAATTCAGTTTCCAATTAATTTGCTGTTACTAAACATATTAATTTTCTACTAACCATAATAATTTTCTGCTAAGCATATTAATTTTCTGCTACATATATTAATTTCCTGCTAAATATATTTCTTACAAGTGGCTTCCACACACACACACACGGCACAGGTGGCTTGCGCCACCAATTCCTTCAAGCAAAGGTGGCTTGTGCCACCATTTAGTCTCCTCCAAGGTGGCTTGCGCCACCATTTCTCTTTATTTAGAGGTGGCTTGCGCCACCCTCCCAGCACACACAGGGGGTGGCTTGCGCCATCCCCCTTATATTTTTTATTTTTTTAAATTCAACTTGATCAAATACTTCCGAATACAGACACCATAACTCATAGAATCATTAATTCTTTTTCTCTTTACAGAAACTACAATTTCTCAGAATAACAATCGGATACAAAAACAACCGGTAATTCGGAATATTTTTCGACACAATTCACACACATGATGACAGTTTTATACATTCCAAATCCCACATACTATCCATCAATTACCCTATTATAGAGTCAGAACCCCACCCTTACCTTGGATTGAAGGTTGCTCTAAAACTCCGATTGGATTTCCACTCTTGCAGCTTCTACGTATTCTCTCTCAAACCCTTGTTCATCTTTCTCTGGAACTTCCACTTACTGCCACTTCTAATTCTCATTATTTCTAAAACCTAATATAATAACTCTATTAACTTTCATTTGGGCCAACTTCCTACACCCCCCACTATTACTACTTTTAACTATTAAAGCCCAATTAATATAATTTAATATTAGTTCTAATATTATATCTACTACTTAATCGACTTAATTAATCAAATAACAACAATACAACTTAATTTATCTTAATTAAATTACTCCAACTAAAGCCCACACAACTTAAATCAATTAAATTAATTCGACTAAACCGACGTAGCAACTTAACACAACATTTCGACAACCAACACAAATCACACAAATAATACGAAGATATTTAATTAAATAATTAATTAAATAACCGGGCATTACAGGGACCAAACAAAGGTTTGCGGCGTCCTTTCCGAATAAATCATGACCGCGAATGGCATGCAGTTCCTTATGCATCTCTAGGAATTGCTCCTGGAACTCATTCATCCTGTCATACATCTCTACGTTTCCACCAGAGATTACTTATGGAATTTGTCCTTCCGGGACAATGTGTTCCTGTCATGACTCTTGCATCTTCGCTTTCCCGAAGTTTGTAACCATCAGGCCCAGCGGTTCCTGCTGTAGTTTATGGGTCTTCCGTGACCGGCGGAATGTATCCTTCAGGGATAAAGTTGATAGGCATGCCCCAGGGATGATCTTTGGGCATGTTGTACCGAGGATCATACGTCTCCACTATGGGCGTAAATGTGATCTCCGAGATCACAGTCCTCTGTTGTTGTCTCTGAGCTGCTGCCAGAGATTGCATGTCACAATGAAGTTTCCTCAGATCTTTTTTTAGAGCGTTGATTTCTTCTCTCAGTTCTCTGTTCTCTTCCTCGAGATCATCCATTTTCTTTTGTCGATTGGTCTGAGTATTATACGAATGAGATAGTTTGACTCTAGAATCGTGACACAGACGTGAGATTCGAAGGTAAGAAGAATGCATTATGTGAGAATGATGAATGATATGCAATGATATATATATATATATATATATATATATATATATATATATATTTATTTTTATTTTTTTGTTTTTAATCAAAAAGAAACTTCAACAATTGTATTGCAAATATCATACAGTGGGAAGACCCTGTTTTATTGAATTTTGAAAGATTGCATAAAGGGAAATACAATATTTTACAAAGTGCTGTAAAAGGAAAAGTCTAACCTTATGGATACTGAGTCCTTTCTGAAGAGAGCTCAGGTGCTAGTTCTGGTATTTTCCTTTTCTTTGACCGGGGCTCTTGAGCCGTTGTCGGGTTGTCAGTCTTTTGCCAAGTGAAAGGAGTGGGCCAGTTCCTTTGATCTTCTATAGCATGATGTTCTAGAATCTCGATCAGAGCATCCTTTTCTTTTAACAGTTCCTAAATTTTGGTACACTCCACATTGAGGATGCGGTATTTGTTTTTCCATGATTTCTTTTCCCGTTGAACTTTGTTGAGAGCGACCTGGAGTTTTTCCGTATCAGACATAAAGTAAAGGACAAATTCCTTTAACGGAAGAACTTCTTGACAAGGGTAAGACATCCTCAGCTTGAGGGCTCTAGTTTGTACCCAGTGGAGATAAGGTTCCATAGAGACACAATCTGGTTTTCCTAGAGACTCTCTTCCTTTCCTGTGAACATGTTTCCAGACATGCACTATTTCCGCTTTTAGTGCCCTATCATTTTCTCCCACCTTAAAGAAAAGACCTTCCAGATGAACATTACGCGGGACATGTCTCATCAGGTATCCGAGTTGACGACGAACTAAAACTGGATGATAGTTGATTCCTCCTTTAGTTCCTATGAGGGGTACATTAGGGAAGTTTCCACAATGGTCGATGATTCTTATCCCGTCCTAGATCTGATTGTACCAGTCTATGTCAGAATTAGTAAGAGACATGATTCTCTGTTACCAACGCAAAGTACTCTTATGATCCCAAAAAGCAGCAGACTTGGGTAAATGGGAAGTGAACCATTTGTAAAGCAAGGGTACACAACATGTGATCATTCCTCCGCAGTATAAATTCCTTAAGTGTACAAAATGATAAGCATCTGTGAGCAGGGTTGGTACGGGGTTTCCAATCATAAATATCTTAATGGCATTGGTATCGACGAAGTTATCTATGTTGGGAAAAAGGAATAACCCATATGTGAGTAGCACAAAGATATCTTCAAAAGCAATAATGTTTCCTACGCTGGCAAATTATAGGGCTTTCTCTACCAAAAACTTGGGCAGTAAACCTTGGATTTCATCCTTAGTGGTCATGTGAGTCCTGACTTGTGACTCGTCCAAATAGATTGCTCTTGCAATGGTTTGATCCTTTGGAATTTCTTCCAGTCCATAAAAGGGAGCTTGGTCAGTGATGGGTAAATCAGTCAGGTGAGAGTACTCCTCCAGTGTTGGTGCTAGTTGATAATCCGGGAACGTGAAACAGTGATAAACCGGATCATAAAACTAGATTATCATAGACAGGATTCCTCCAACTACATGGACTTTTAACAGAGACAGTAGTCCTCCGTATTTAGCTCTGAAAGCATCAGGGTTGGTGATCATCCTTGCCAGCCCTTTTAAATCCTCTAGTTTCGGAGTCTTGAAGGTGTACTTGTGTGTCTTCCTTCTACCGAAATCCATAACGCAATCCTTTTCTGATATTTGCAATCATTGTTTTAGTTTAATTTGAAAAAAGAGAGAAGAGAAAATAAAACTCTTCTTTGTTTAAAAGTGTTTTAAATGAATGTATGAATGCAGCACACAAAAATATTGAAAAAACATGGGTTTAAGTGTTCAATGTCACGAGCATGGAGTCATGGCTCTACCCATCCCCAAAGGTTGTATTCTGGTGAATTTTTGAACCTGTAGAACGGGTTAAAAGTTCCCAAAATCATTGACCCCCTAGGGATAACAACAACAAGCTGGTTCACCCGAGCGAGCTGTAGCATCCTAGGGTAATCTCAATTGAGTGTAGTATTGTGTGTCAACTATTTTCGATAGCTAGCGCACTACCAAATGGCCACACGGTTAATGTCTACTAAATCCCCAGTTTCATAGATACCACAATCGGACAATCTGCTTTCACAACCGAAGTCGTTAGACATTGAATCCACAAAGGGGCTCTCCACTGATTTGATGGTCTACCGGGACAACTTATTCAGGATTCACTCCCTGTAAGACCGCCCGTCTATGCCATCACATATCTTAGGTATCACTCATACTTTCCACATGCGACATCACTCGCATTCCCATTGACAGAAAAATAAACACGGATATCAAGTAGGAAAAGTGATATATATATATATATATATATATATATATATATTCATTCCTAAAACTAACATCATAGACCTCTTAGGAACTATAGCCCTAGTCCTATACAGACAAAATGTTTCCCCAGAAGAGTCGCCATTTTACTGTAGTGTAATAAAAAGAAGAGAGTCTGTCATCTACTATTTGAGCAAGAAATTTACCGATTGTGAAACTCGGTACACTATGCTTGAGAAAACTTGTTGTGCTATGGCTTGGGCAGCCAAACGTCTTCGCCAATATATGATTTGTCACACTACTTGGTTAATCTCCGAAATGGATCCGATCAAGTACGTCTTTGAAAAACCTACTCTCATGGGAAGGATCGCCCGTTGGCAGATGTTGTTATCAGAATATGACATAGAATACCATGCTCAAAAAAGTCGTCAAAGGAAGTATTTTAGCCGATTATTTGGCTCATCAACCGATTGGCGATCAGGAATCAGTCGGATTTGACTTCCCAGACGAAGATGTCATGTACTTGAAAATGAAAGATTGCGATGAACCGCTACCCAATGAAGGGCCAGAACCAGGTTCCCAATGGGGACTAATCTTTGACGGAGCTGTCAATATCTACGAAAATGGAATTGGGGCAAACATCATAACACCTCAGGGTACCCACATTCCTTTCACCGCCCGAATGACTTTCAAATGCACAAACAACAAGGCCGAATACGAAGCATGTATCATGGGTCTCGAAGAAGCAATTGACTTAAGGATTAAGAACTTAGATGTGTATAGAGACTCAACCCTGGTTATCAATCAGATCAAAGGAGATTGGAACACATACTAATCAGGATTAATTCCTTACAAAGACTACGCGAGAAGGTTGTTACCATTCTTCAACAGAGTCGAGTATCACCATATCCCTGTAGCGTGCGATTTTTGTCGGTGACGCGACCACCTTATCGCAAATTGGGTCTTCTCCTCACAATAAGGAGGAGTGGGGTGCTACTTTCTGATTTCTTATTTATCCCGTGAAGCTGGAAGGGAAAGGAGAGCTATCTAAAACTAACCTTGCACGCGAATGTTTAACTGAACAAACCCTTAAAGAGATTGGGGGGTCCGGGGTCAGGTTATACAATGGGGAGTTGTCAATTACCCATCCTATATGTGGTTATCCATAGGATGCTAGTTTTAGGTTCAGCTTTGTACTTGTTGGTGTTTATCTGTTGATGGGTTGGGAAAGTTTGGGAATGTTGAGAGAGAGAGAGAGAGAGAGAGAGTTTTTGGTTGGTATGAAGGTAATGAACCTAAGATTTTTGATTGGTATGCTCGCTAAGATTTCGTAATCTTATGCCTACGTATTCCCGTTTAACGAAACAGGGAAATCAGAGCAATCGTAGTTCCTCCTATTCTATGGGAGGAAAAGATGATGTTTTGGTGTCTTGTTCAAAGCCCAAGATTGAAGCTAAAGGAGTATTTGTGTCATGTTCAAAGCCCAAGATTGAAGCTAACAGGTTTGACTGGGAGAGAATTTGTCATCTCTAAAGGGAGACATCTCATCTGTTTATCACAACTGTTGGGTGACTGTTTATAAAGCAGGATTACTTTAACTGGGATATGAGAATCCAACAATGCCATAATTTCCTTTATATGGGATTTGTCCTGAAGGAGAAAACTTTAACTCAATATAGTGCAATGCCATTTTTTCCTTAGGAATCTTTCATGCTAAGAGAGGGACAGTGGCGTGGATGTAAATAATCCAGAGGCTTGCCACTTACAGCAATTTAATGAAAATGAGGATTTTTACCAGGATAAGTGATGGACGACAACTTGGATTTTTGAATTAACAAGTGTGCCACTTACAACAGTTATCTGGGATTAGGGTTTGTTTTGAGTGTCTGTTTTGATATGTATTAACACGGAGAAATGTCTTCCTATAGAGAGATTTTGATTTCCTCTGAAGGGATGTTGATTTTTGTGTGCCTTAATCAAAGCCCAAGGTTGAAGCTAAGAGATTGATTGGCTCCACTAGGGAAGTCTTTATACAAAGCCTAAGAGGAGGCTGGAAAAGACTGACTCAACAAAAGAGTGTTTATATATGTCTTATACAAAGCCCAAGATTAAGGCTAAAAGAGACTGACTCTTTTGGGGATATCATTATACAAAGCCTAAGAGGAGGCTAAAAGTTTGACTTTTCTGGGGAAATATTTTTTCTGTCTTGTACAAAGCCCAAGATTGAGGTTAAAAGGGATTTTGACTCCGCTGGGGAGGGTTTGTACGTGTCTTGTACAAAGCCCAAGATTGAGGCTGAAAATAAGACTGACTATGTGGGAAAGAAATCTTTATTTGTCTTGTACAAAGCCCAAGATTGAGGCTTAAAATGAGACTTTACTGACTCGGCTGAGGATATTTTAGGTGTCTTGTACAAAGCCCAAGATTGAGGCTGAAAAAAGTTTGACTCTGTTGGAGAGTATTATCTGTCTTGTACAAAGCCCAAGATTGAGGCTAGAAAGAGGATTGACTCTGCTTAGGGAAATTTATATGGTGTCTTGTACAAAGCCCAAGATTGAGGCTGAAATGGAGTGACTCAACAAGAGAGTGTTTTTGTTTTGTACCATTGACTCAACAAGAGAGTGTGGAAAGGTTATTGACTCAACAAGAGAGTCTGAAAAGGTTAGCTCAGCTGGGGAAAATCATTGTACAAAGCCCAAGAGGAGGCTAGCTATGCTGAGGAAAGGAAGGATCATTATACAAAGCCTAAGAGGAGGCTAGCTTCTGTTGAGGATTATTGAGATCCAGAGGCAGGTCCAAATGGGGAATCAACTCTTGCTGAGGGTTACATAAGAGTTGAGATATCAGATGCCTTGAGGTTCTGATTTGGGATAGTATTATACTGATGATAAGCTGACCCTGGATGGGGATTTTTAGGATAAAAGACTGGGTTTTAGAACCCATGGGTTTTAACTCTACTGGAGATTGATAAAAAATGAGCAGGATTTCTCCTATGTTTGTAAGGAACTTGAGAATGACTTTAAGATCCAAGAGGAAATTAGATTGTCCAAGTCTACTGGTATGGAAGAGTTTATCTTTGTATGATGCCCAAGAGGAGGCTGGTGTTTTAAGGGATGAGAATCAACCCTAAAATGGTTTGAGGTTTTGACTCTGGAAAGACTGGTTTAACAAAGGATGAAAAAGTTCTGTCTTATACCTTTAAGAGGTCTTCAGGGTCCTTGTACTAAGCCCAAGAGAAGGCATGAGAACTTCTAAGAAGCCGAATGGTCCTTGTACAAAGCCCAAGAGGAGACGGGGATGCTTTTAGGAAGCCTGTGTGTCCTAAGCCTAAGAAGAGTTCAAGAAAGGTTTCACCGAGGATTAATCCTTTAGTGAACAGTTCCAGGGTTTGAAGAAATTCAAGAGAGGTTTCACCGAGAATTAATCCTCTCCGGGGAAATGAACTTCTTTGACAATTTCTAATAGTGACAATCTGAGAAAAGTTTCACTGGGAATAATGCCTTTCTCTTTGTTCCATATTATTTAAGCCCAAGAGAAGGCAAGATTGTATTTAGAAATTCTATGGGGATCTAGTTTTGACTGTATTAAAGAGTGACCAACTGGCTTTACCTAGTTCTAGACCTAGTTGTCGGGGAAAACTCTAAGCAGATATACAAGTATATATACAGTTGATATATGACAAGTATTTAAAAGGATATGAAAGAAGGACTTACAGGTAGGGATGGCAATGGGTACCCGTGGGGACGGGTACTAGTCCCCCGCTACCCGCCCCGTTTAGTAAATATGATACCCGTATCCGCCCCATATCCGTGTGGGTATCTGACAGACGGGTACCCGTGGATTTTGAGATACCCGCGGGTATTAACGAATATTATTTTTAATTGTAATTTACTAATTTTTCTTTTGTTAAATAGAAATTTTAGCTTTTTTGTAATTAGAAGATTATGTGTAAATAGAAAATCTATCTATAATTTTTCATGAAAGTCATGATTCAACCAACTTGAAACAAATATATATTGAAATATATATTGAAATTATGCTTTGAGAATGTGAGAAAAATGATCACATAATGCATATTAATTTATAGAAACATCAAACATATAACATTATATTCCACATGTGATTTAGTACAAATACCATAAATTGCACATAAATTACACATGTGATTTAGTAGAATCTATTCTATAATATGTGATTAATTTTTCCAAAAGATAAGTAATTAATATATATTAATTTTAAAGGATATTTAATTAATTTTATTAATTATAAACGGGTAGAGATACCCGCGGGTACGGGTACCATTAAATCCGTATCCGTGCCCATAATGAAACGGGTAATTAAATATCCGTTTATATTACCCCTGGATACCCGTTAAGCCATCTTACCCGTACCCGTGACAGATTTTATCCGCGGGTACCCGCGGGTACGTTTTTTTTTGCCATCCCTACTTACAGGTGAGCAAGCTTCCAGCAATACAGTTATATATATATATATATGAAAGCGAGTAAATGAAAGCTGATAAAACTTACAAGCGAGCAAACTTCCATTGTAACAGTTGTATGGTTAGTTGTTCAAGAAATTAAAGAAAGTTTTAACAACTATGGATTTAAACCTAAATCAAAAGGGAAGTTGTTTTTGAAAAGATTGTTGGGGCTTATACTCAAGGAGAGGCCCAGATGAAAAACAGTAATCATACCGTTGATCTGAAGATTATATCGGGACTTATACAATGACCGAGGGCCAAATTATTGTATTTACAAAGAGGGTTGGGTCTTACAACTCAAGCAGAGGCCTAAAGTTTATTTTTGTACAAGAGATGGGGCTTACAACTCTAGTAGAGGCCCAAAAGTGCTTAAAAAGAAAATAAATGGGGCTTACAACTCAGGGAGAAGCCCAAAAAGGTTTATTTTGAAAAGCGACGATCGCGCCGAGATTTTGAAAACCACAGAGGGACTTATACAATGTCTGAGTCCCAAAATTTGTCTATATTTACAAGGGATGGGTCTTACACTCTATTAGAGGCCCAAAGTGTTTTGAAAAGATTTGTTAGGGTGGTGGTGATCAAAACCCTAATTTTTTATTTTAAAATGTATTTTAATTGAATAAAAATTCAATTAAAATAATCAAACATGTGAAAAAAGGTTGTGATCTTGGATTAATGTTTGAAAAATCATGTTTCATTCATAGAATGATTTGAAAATTATTTGAATTTGCAAAATCAAGAGAAAGAAATATTTTTAATGTTAAAAAAAAAATAAAACATAATTCTTTACAAAAATACCAAATATGTGAAATAAATTATATTTTTGTGAAATTTTCATGGAATAAAATATTTTAATATTTTTTTGAATTTTCAAAAAAAGAACCAATAAAAAATAATTAAAATTGAGAGAGAAATTAATTTTGGAATGAATTAACAAGATAGTGAAAAAAATGTCAAGGAAACAAGTGGTAAAAAATTAGAAATGGCCCCCCAAGATTTGAACTCACGCCCTTGGGGGTGGAGGTGTAAATTTTTGCCATCTGAGCCATGTGTGTGGGCTGAAGGATGATGACAAGTGTGTTTAATATGTGATAAATCCTTTTGAAAATGTTTAAAAAAATAAAACAAAAAGGTCTGGGGCGAGGTGGATTCGAACCCCAGACCTCTCGCTCGCTCATACACACACATACTAGTGTTTCCACTAGGGCGCAATTCCAATTTAGTTATAATATGGCAACTGAATAATATATAGAAAGGTTGGTTTTGAAAACCTGAAGAATGACGCCATGGTCATCTTCTTCCTTGAGCCAAATACGCGAAGCCTCCTATCTCACTCGTTTCTCAACCATTTCACATTATCCAAATATGAAAATCGTGCGTTTTCAGACAAAGAATACAATGGCAATATTCAATTTTATTGAAATTAAGTGAATCAAAACATAATATGACAAAACCTGATGAACCCTAAAATTTACATGAACTTAATGAAATCCTATACACGAACTGTAAACAACAATTGATTGAGGGTAAATGATCTACAAACATTCAGAAACACAATGGTATTTTGAAAATATGTTTATGATGCATGATTCATTGAGTTTGACAGCTTGAGGCTTACCTTTGCAAGTGAGAATCTAATTCTGGTTTGGAGGTGTTACAGATGAGTTCCAATGATTTGGACAACTTCCTCGTACCTTAATGGATGTGTTTGAATGCTTAGGTTGATTTGGAAACCTCTGGATTGGCCAACTTGATCAAACCTGCAGCTACTTTGTAACTTTGAGCAATTGAGGTGTGAATTAATGATTCTGATGTTATAGATTAAATGTAATGGTTTAGATCACTCCTATATGTTGTATATGAGGCGTGTGAACCATTGGTTTGAGTTGCATTGGTCTCCAACTCAAAACCCGATAATGCTTTCTCAAGAAAATGAAGTTTTTGTGCTTAAGAAGGAAATGAGAGAAAGCAATGTTGTAAGCTGCTTTGGTGTAATCTGAATGAGGCAATGTAACCTCTATTTATAGGTGATCAAGTTTTATCTTAGAGAAATAGTGAATGGTTGCAAGATCAGATCACATTCAATGGCTTTGGCTTGGTGGCATTTCTTCTCATGCAAGGCAAACTAGCTTCTCCAAAGAGCAGGGCTATGCTTTGACCAAATCCACATTCCTCGGATGTTTTAATTGTTGTTTAAGTATGGATCTGGATTGAGGAGAGTGGCTTTGTTAAAAGTTCACTATTGCACATAAATGCATCCTTTGAATTCAAGGCATATATGCCAAAACTTATCAATTCAAAATGAGAAACTCTTGGCATCTCAGCCTAATTTTGCAGGTTGGATCAGATATATCATGATCATATTAAATGAATGTGGCATAGTGATCATTTTTCTTGACTCAAAATCGTGTAGAGCAAGAAAACATGCAAACTGATTTTTCCAAATCAGTTGCAGCAACATGACTTTGAGCTGCCATATCTCTTGGTTTCCATGGAGTTTTTCCATGCTGATGGACTCTTTGGATTGCTAGCAACATGCATAATAACTTTGATGTTTACACCTTTAATTGATTCATCTTGCAACTGTATGAGAAAGTGCCTCAAGTTTTGATGTTTCACTTGAAATCTGCCTTGGGCAGAATTTTTCTAAGTGTTGGAAAAAGTGTCATTTTCATGTTTTTGTGATTTTGATCAATTCATAACTCAAAATCCATGGAGAATTGGAGTCTGAGGTAGTTGAAGCTTTTGTAGAGTGTAGCAATACCTACAAATCCAGCTTTGGATCATCCAAAATGGTTGCTTGGATCTCAAGTTATGATCCTTGGAAGTTGGTACCAAAACTACTTTTATTCCATAACTTAGAAAATTTTTGGTTCTCAAGGTTGCCCCTTTTGTAAGAAACCTCACTTTTCTTGATTTTTCTTGATGGATGATGATAAATATCATACATTAACATTGTTTTTAACTTAGGGGAACCATATTTGTGAAAAATCCCAAAGAGTCAAACTTGATTTTGTGCACAGTTGACTTTTTATCGGATGAAATCCAAATTGTGCGATCCTTTGTGAAATCAAGTCCTTGACCTAAATCAAACCTAATGGATGGATTCCGTAGGTGTTATAGGGTGTATTGAATCATGTCCAAAGGTTTGGGAGTATGCCTTGGTCAAAAGTCAAAGGTACAGTTGACTTTTCTCCTCAAAACCCTAATTGTGGTCCAAATGAATTTGAAACTTGTGAATCAAGCTTCTTGGATCAATCCATTGTTGCAAATGAATCAATTTAGTGTATTGGAGGCCCTTAAATCATGTCTTGAGGTCTTGGCTCATGCTTTGTCCCAAAAGTCAACTTAGGGGTGAATTAGGTCAAGAAACCCTAATTCTTGATTTTTGATAAATGCATCCCCTGAGGCTAAATTGACTTGATGATTGGGTACATGAGGTCCCTTGGAGTATCTTGGGTTATGCTTTGAAGTATTGGCTCATGCCCTTATGAAAATTTTCATTTAGAGGCCTGAGTCGACCAAAACCCTAATTTGGTGACACTGGCGATCTTGAGGCTTGATCTACTTGGAATGTTGCAACTTTGTGCTTAATTCTTGATGTGGGAGTCCTCTTGATCCCTTATGGGTGTTTAAGAGGTTAGAAAAGTTGAAGATCATGGCATTTCTTGATTGATCCTTTGTCTAAGTGCTCTGAGAGGGCTTAAAACCCTAATTCTTGATTGTGGTGAATGCCCAACCATCTTTGAGGAGATTGATGAGGCATGAAGGTACATCCATATTGTGATGATGACTTGCACAATGATGAGAAATCTTGGTGGTCAAAATTTGGGGTATGACAGATGCCCTTATTTAATCTTCTTGGACTCGAAGGTGTGAATGGCGAAGGTATTCGGGCATTCGGGGTGCAAGAGGATTAAATATCGGAATACCCAAAATTTTGATGGTGGTTATGAATGACAGTTTGCTCATCCATCTTCTTTTGCTAAGCACTGATACTTAAAAAAGGGTAAAACTTCCCCTCAATCCTGGTCTTCAGCCAAGGAACTGGTCTTAGTTTTTGAAATAAACTTCCACTCGATCCTGGTCTTTAGCCATGGAACTGGTCTAAGTTTCTGATATAAACTCCCCCTCGATCCTGGTCTTTAGCCATGGAACTGGTCTCAGTTTCTGATATAAACTTCCCCTCGATCCGGGTCTTCAGCCATGGAACTGGTCTTAGTTTCTTTTTTCAATAAACCTCCCTTCGATCCTAGTCTTCAGCCAAGGAACTAGTCTCAGTTTTTTTTCGTCAAATTCCTTCCTTGACAAGGGACGCTATGTGTAGCGGTTTTTATCAAACTTCTCGCCGAATTTTCCTGGGGAGGTGCCATTTGATGGGAAAAAGTTTTGATGTCAGACTTGCTGGGGAAACCCATTCATCTGAGCTGTAGAGGTGTTCAAACTTCTCCGTTGGAGACGCCATTTGTTGACTCTACTGGGGAAAACGAGTCTCTTGAGAGGTTGTTTCCTGCTTGGGGATATTACATCATACTTTTCTTCGAGATCTTCTTGGAGAAATGCTATGTGATGTAATCCAATTTTGAGGTGCTGATGACTTCATGAACATTGACTTTCTGGAGAGAAAAAACAATGTGTCGCTGTGAGTCTTTAGTTGCGAGGCTTTCTCTGGGGATTTTCTTTAATCCGAGAAAGCGAAGATGTCATCTTCAATGGTGAAGAGTGACGTTCCAAGTGTCGGTCGAATGTCTTCTTGCCTTTCAGAGGTTCAAGTTATCAAAGTGGTCGAAGACCGGCTCCAATCCATAAATAAACTGGGGGAGAGACTGCTCAGACGCGATACTTCCTAACGAGTAAAGGAATGATGACTCGATTGAGAGGACTTTTATCACTTGGGGATAAGATTTACCAGAGTGATAGTGATGCAATATGAATATGAGTATGAATCAATAATGCATGATGTATGTATGTTTATGTTGACAAAAATGACGCGACATACAGGCTATTGGATGAACATGACTGGATACTCGGCCACAGTGGGGGATGAAAAGTATCAATGTTCCAAGATAGCAATCCTGCCTTGCTTAAGAGAGACGGTCCCTGCGGGGAGAACAAATTATTCAATCGGTCTTAAAGGTACGAACTCTGCCGGGGATGTCAGATGAAACATAGTTTCTGACACAGTTGATCCTTCAATCAGGCGTACTATTTTAGAAGGAGTACCTTGATTTTGCACTTTGAGGTTCAACCACCTTCGGAGAAGCGATCGGTGTTCTTCCAATGTTCAACAGTCAAAAGAATTGCCATCTTTACTTTTAAAAGTAGAAAAATTTTGACGGTTAAATTCATTTTTGTTTTATTTCAAGAATCATTGATCATGTTAAAAAACGTCATTCTGTAAAGCTAAAACAAATAAGAATTACAAACAAAAGCACTAGGGCTCAAATTTTATTGATAGGATGGAAATCAGCCAAGCGTGATCCCATAGAGTATTTAAAAAGTTTAGAAAATGGTAATTTAAGGGAAAAGGGCTAAAGTGAAACATAACGACCGTTATCCTTATACCATCTTTGAATTCTGGACATCCTGAGCTTCTGTCGAAGATGACCTTGACTGGAAGTTTTTTGACGAACAGTGTTACCGCTGGGGATTTAACCTCGTTGGACGTAGTTACTTGCCATTAATCCCTAATTTTTGCTTGGATTGTTCTTTGAGATTTCCAATCCACCGGGATTTTTTTTTTGCTTGTGTCTCTACTTTTTTCCTGGACCGCCCTTTCAGGTTTTCAATCCACCGAGACGTTTTTTTTGTTTAGGCAAAGTATTTCTTGACTACGTCAACATTCGTGGGGTAGGCAAATTCCTCTTCATCCATGGTTGCGATTCTCAAGGCTCCGCCTGAGAAGGCTTTCTTGACCACATAAGGGCCGTCATAATTTGGAGTCCATTTGCCCCGGGAATCAGTGAGAAATGATTGTATCTTCTTGATTACGAGGTCTCCTCTTCTGAAGACACGAGGTCGGACCTTTTTGTCGAATGTTTTCTTCATTCTTTGTTGATATAACTGACCATGGCATAGAGCCGTTATTCATTTTTCTTCGATCAGATTCAGTTCATCGTGTCGACTTTGACACCATTCAGCCTCTGTTAGCTTAGCTTCCATCAATACCCGGATTGATAGGATCTTTACTTCTATGGGAAGCATTGCCTCCATGCCATATACTAGAGAGAAAGGGGTTGCCTCTGTTGAAGTGCGGACAGACGTGCGATAATCGTGAAGAGCAAAGGGTAGCATCTCGTGCCAGTCTTTATAGGTTACAACCATCTTTTGAATAATCTTCTTGATGTTCTTGTTAGCCGCTTCTACCGCGCCGTTCATCTTGGGTCGGAAGGGTGATGAGTTATGGTGTTCAATCTTGAACTCAACGCATAATTCTTTCATCATCTTGTTGTTCAAGTTAGATCCATTATCAGTAATGATCTGGCTTGGGACACCATAACAACAGATGAGATTGTTCTTGATAAATTGGACCACTACTTGTCGGTTTACATTGGCGTATGACACTGCTTCGACCCACTTGGTGAAGTAGTCAATGGCTACCAGGATGAACCGTTGTTCGTTCGAAGCCTTGGGTTCGATCATGCCAATCATGTCGATTCCCCATATGGAAAAAGGCCATGGGGAAGAGAGAAATTTGAGATGCGTTGGCGGTACATGGATTTTGTCTAAGTATATCTGACACTTGTGGCATCTCCTCATGTACTTATAGCAATCGGATTCCATGGTCAACCAATAATATCCTATCCTCAAAATTTTTCTCGCCATTGTGTGTCCATTGGCATGAGTGCCAAAGGAGCCTTCGTGAATTTCTTTCATCAGCATGTTTGCTTCTGGTCTGTCTACGCATTGGAGCAAGACCATGTCAAAATTTCTCTTATAGAGTGTATCACCGCTCAGAAAGAAGCTGCTAGCCAGTCTCCTGAGAGTCTTTTTGTCTTTTCTGGATGCCCCAGGTGGGTACTCTTGTTTCTGAAGAAAGCATTTGATATCGTGATACCAAGATTTGTCGTCGATGACTGCTTCAATTGTGAAGATGTAAGCGGGCCTTTCAAGGCGCATTATGTTAATCTTAGGTACGTCGTTCCATTGACCTACACTAATCATGGAAGAGGGAGTGGCTAGTGCATCAGCCATGTGATTCTCTTCCCGAGGGATGTGATGAAACTTGATTATGTTGAAGAAGGGTAACAACCTTCTCGCGTAGTCTTTGTAAGGAATCAGTCCTGATTGGTATGTGTTCCAATCTCCTTTGATCTGATTGATAGCTAGGGCTGAGTCTCCATACACATCCAAGTTCTTAATCCTTAAGTCAATTGCTTCTTCGAGACCCCTGATACAAGCTTCGTATTCGGCCTCATTGTCTGTACATTTGAATGTCAGTCGGGTGGTGAAAGGAATGTGGGTACCCTGAGGTGTTATGATGATTTCCCCAATTCCATTTCCATAATTGTTGACAGCTCCATCAAAGATTAGTCCCCATTGGGAACCTGGTTCTGGCCCTTCACTGGGTAGCGGTTCTTCGCAATCTTTCATTTTAAAATACATAACATCTTCATCTGGGAAGTCAAAACCGACTGATTCCTGATCGTCAATCGGTTGATGAGCCAAATGATCGGCTAAAATACTTCCTTTGACGTCTTTCTGAGCGTGGTACTCGATGTCGTATTCTGATAACAACATCTGCCAACAGGAAATTCTTCCCGTGAGAGCAGCTTTTCAAAGACGTACTTGATTGGATCCATTTCGGAGATTAACCAAGTAGTGTGACAAATCATGTACTGGTGAAGACGTTTGGCTGCCCAAGCCAGAGCACAACAAGTTTTCTCAAGCATAGTGTACCGAGTTTCACAGTCGGTAATTTTTTTGCTTAGGTAATAGATGGCAAACTCTTTTCTTTTGGTTTCGTCTTGTTGGCCCAGTACACAACCCATGGAGTCTTCCAAGACTGTTAAATAGATGATCAGAAGTCTTCCCTCCACTGGAGGTGACAGGATAGGTGGATTCAATAGATACTCTTTGATACTATCGAAGGCAGTTTGGCAGTCTTCTGTCCATACGCAATCCTGATTCTTTTTGAGTAATTTGAAGATTGGCGCGCATGTCGCGATCATGAGGAATATAAATCTGGAAATGTAATTCAAACACCTCAGGAATCCTCTGACTTATTTTTCAATCTTTGGAGAAGGCATTTCTTGAATGGCATTGACCTTGTCAGGATCAACCTCAATTCCTTTCTGGCTGACGATGAACCCTAACAGTTTTCCTGAGCGGACAACGAACGTTCACTTGTTTTGATTCAAGCGGAGTTTATATTTTCTCATATGCTCGAATAGTTTTGACAAGTGGGTCACATGCTCTTCTTCTATTTTAGATTTGACAATCATATCATCGACATACACTTCGATTTCTTTGTGCATCATGTCATGAAACAGAGTTGTCATGGCCCTTTGATAGGTTGCCCCGGCGTTCTTTAAGCCGAACAAAATTACCTTGTAACAAAAGGTTCCCCATGGGGTGATGAATGAAGTTTTCTCCATGTCTTCCGGTGCCATTTTGATCTGATTATAGCCCGAGAATCCATCCATGAAGGAGAAGACTTTGAACTTTGTTGTACTGTCTACCAGCATGTCTATGTGCGGTAGAGGAAAGTCATCCTTTCGACTGGCTTTGTTCAGATCCTTGTAATCTACACACATTCTGAATTTTCTGTCCTTTTTCGAAACTGGTACTATGTTGGCTAACCATTGAGGATATTCTGATGTGGCGAGGAAACCCGCGTCAATCTGTTTATGTACTTCCTCTTTGATTTTGATAGCCATATCAGGATAATTCCGTCTCAGTCTTTTTTTACTGGCGGACATTCTGATCTTAACGGTAGATGATGTTCCACGATGTTGGTATCCAACCCTAGCATGTCCGGATAGGACCAAGCGAATACATCAGGAAACTCTTTGAGAAGCTCTATCAAGCTTTTTTTAACAGTTGTACTGAGTAGTGCCCCAATCTTGACTTCTTTTCTCTCTTCTTCTGAACCCAGGTTGACTGTTTCCAACGGCTTTTTGTAAGGTTCAATGGACCTTTCCTCTTGTCTGAGAATCGGGAGATCTCTTATGTAATTTCTTTGTCTTCTTCTTCTTCGGCTTTAAATACCGGGAATTCAAAGTTGGGAGAAGGCATTGGATCGTATGTTTCAACGGGGTTTAAAATAAGTAATCTGCATGACGTGATGATTGTTTTTAGAAGAGATAGAGAGAATGCAAAAGTGCATGCAATGTATTTTCTGAAAAAATGCTTGTTTTTATTTTGAGTTGTTTTTAGGATTACCATTTTCTGAAAAAGCGAAAAGTGAAAACAACAATAAATGCGGAAATTACATAATGACGTTTATTTATTTATGATTTAGTCGATTCTTGAAACTACAACCCTATAAAACAAAACTCTGTCGCTTTGGACGAAGCGAATAGGGACATTTACAGAAAGTGAGCCCTATAAAAACATTTGTTTCACCTGGGCAGGGTGAAAGGTTAAAACAAAGATGGCAATTACTTAGACTTATGAATGACTTTCGGGACATTGATAGCAACCCATTGGCGGCGAACTCCTTGGTGAATCACAAAGTCTGGTACCTTCCTTCTTGACTTGTCCTCATAAATGACGCCGATTTCTGGCGGAGCAGGATTATTGGAGTCTTCCTCCTAGGCAGGATTGTCGTAGACGAACTCTTCTGTTGTATTTTGCACAATATTTTCACTCTCAGGAGAATCTCCCCATCCAGTTGGCTGGATGTCTTCGAGCCTGATACGAGAGCTTTTAGTGGCGGTGTACTTTACCAGGAAGTCGTACTTGCCACTCGGTTGTCCTAAGGTTGCCCATACTTCGGTGGGACTGGAGGAGTCATCCTTCTCGATGACGTTGACCTCTGGAAAAGCATAGTTGATGAACTCTTGTCCTGCAATCTTTGAAGATTCATCATTGTGTTGGATATCTTATGAATGCCCTGAGTAATGATCCCATGATTTGGTAGGGACGCAGGTATTCTTTTCAATGATGCTCAGCTGATATGCATCGTTTGACTGACTCTTTTGGCCTAAGTCTTCTGGGTATGGCTTCCAGATAGGCAAGTCATCTAGGGGATCATAATAGTTATAGTCAAAGTTGTCTTTCATCAGAGTGTCCTCCTCCAATGAGTTTGGCGGAGCACGACATCCTTCCGGATCACAATCTCCGTATATCATCTTGACATCTGATCTCGGTATATACCTCAGACTTTGCGTGGGATAGAAAAATGGCGTATGTGTTTCTTCCAGAGACATATAACTGTCCTCGTTGAGATAGAACTTCCACTCTTCATCCGTATCAGAGGAGTCACCCTCATTGATGGCATGTACTTCTTGAGATACTGGGTGAAGGAAGCCTCCACTGTGGAAGAAGTCCTGAATGGGATGAAAACTTTCATCGTTAGTAGCAGTCTGCGTACAGGTTGAAGAAAAACCAAGACCTTTCTTTGTCTTGATATCCGTAGGAATGACAAGCTGTCCCCATCCTTTTGCATTGTTCTTCTCGATTGCTTTGAGAGCATCTTTGTAGGAGGAAATCGACGTCCCTCTTTCTGATTGATTCTCATTGCTCACCGATAGTGCTTGAAACTGGGTTCCAACAACCTCCTCGGGTTCTACACAGGAGAATAATGATAAGTTACTCACTATTAATGCCTTCTCTCCACAGACTGTGACTAGCTTGTCATTTTTTACGAACTTTAGCTTCTGATGAAGTGTCGAAGTGACTGCCCCAGCTTCGTGTATCCAAGGTCTTCCTAATAAACAGCTGTATGCTGCCCGGATGTCCATGACCTAGAAAGTGACTTGGAAAGTGTGAGGACCGATAGTTATGGGAAGGTCGACTTCACTGATAACTATTTTTTGGATCCATCAAATGCTTTGACGATGACCTCACTGCCTCTCATCGGAGATCCTTAAAATGATAGTCACATCAGAGTAGATTTTGGCATAACATTCAGAGCTGCTATGGTATCGACTAGTACGCTGGCTAAAGCATCGTCCTGGAAATTGACTGTAATGTTAGCGCCATGTTGTGATTTTTGCCTTCTTCCGGCAGTTCTTCATCACTGAACCCTAAGTTGTTGCAAAAAGTGATGTTGGAGATGATGCTGTTAAATTGTCTTATCGTCACATCTTGTTCCACAAAGGCTTGCTCTAGGACTTTCTGTAGAGCTTCCCTGTGAGCTTCGGAACTGAGCAAGAGAGATAGCACATAGATTCTCGAAGGAGTTTGCAACAGTTGGTCTACAATGTTATACTCGCTCTTCTGGATGAGCTTTAGCATCTCATCGTTGTTCTTTGAAAGGTCGGGATTACTAGATTGACCGACTGGTTGATTTAGAACTTCTGTTTGAGGCTCATTTTCTCTGGTGGGTTCTCCAACTCCTCTGTTGAAGATCCGGCCGCTCCGTGTTACTCGACTGATGTCTGTAATGTTTATGACAAAGGGTAGCGAAGTTTCCTTTCCATTCTCGATTGTTGTTGCACCGTACTTATAAGGAATAGCCTTATCTGATTCGTACGGTATTGGTCCCTGCAGATAGATAACTATAGGAGCCTTTTGATTTTTCCTACCATCGTAGCCGGCCTCAATTGGTTCGAGATTGAGAATCTTTCTACTATCAAGAGGAACTATTGATTCATGGAGTAGAGGGATTATGGCGCATACGTCTTTGGCCATTTCCTGTTTAGGGATTAAGACAACGTCTTTGCTTTGATCATGAAGATAGTCTTGCATTACGTTGACCGAACCAGAACTTGAACATGGTCGAATCTCTTTTCAGTCCACCTGATTTTGAAGAGCTGACCGTATAAGATATCATTCTTGGTTGTTCTCCGAGCAAACTCTACAGCGCTCATAATTGTGTGATGGCACCCGACCACGTCCGCTTTGTATGTAGTGCAACCTTACTAGATCTATTTCCATTGATCGAACATCCTGACTTTGATGCCTAGTAGGGTTCCCATCAGTCATACTGACTTGCTGTGTGTCTTTATCCAGATAGATCGGAAGCCACTAGTGGTTCAACAAGTGTTGAAGTGTTCTTTGGACAAGTGCACATCCTTGGTCGTCCTTACGACACACTTTACAGTTCTGATAATCATGTGAAGCCAGAAAACCGAGCCTAACTTGCTTAGCATGTAATTCTACCAGGATGGTATTCATCAGGTGAATATCAAATATTTGAATCATATTAACTTGATAATGACTTCTATAATGGTAGTCCTGAATCCATCCGAGATCCATCTGACACTGGAGGGCCTCTTGTACAAAAGAGCATCCCTGATTGTTTATTGAGCATATCGGACATGAATTGTAATCATGTCGTGGCAGATCATGATGTTGGCTTTGCCTTAAGTGCATTGCCACCAAGTTGACATTCATTGCTAGAATGTCGTGGTTTTGAATGATGTTGGAATTTGTATAAGTCATGTTGACCTCACGGATTCGGTGATCTTGGATCCATCCGAGATCCATCTGTTCTTGTAGAGCTGATTGCACTACGGAACATTCTTGATTATTCTTTGAGCAGATATCACACTGGTGATAATTGTGAGACGATACATGACCGTACCTGCTTTGTCTGCAATGCATTTTGACCAGATTAGTTTCTAATATGAGTACATCATGAATTTAATAGCTGTGGTTAGATCCTTCCTCTATTAAATTTACTGCAGTTTTCTCATGTTGAGGCAACGGGTTCATCTGAACATTTGGATTTGTATCCTTGAAAGATAAGACCCCATTCTGGACAAGCTTTTGTACATCAGATTTGAAGCTGAGACAGTTTTCTATGATATGCCCCGGTCCTCCTTGATGGTAAGGGCAAGTTTGATCCGCTTTGAACCAAAAAGGAAGATTTTCTGGTATTGTAAGAGGAGACCTGGTTTGGACGTGCCCCTTGACCAGTAGTAGTGGAAAACGTTCTGCGTACAACATCGATATAAGGTCAAACCCTGGTGGTCGTGTTGTACGATTGTTATTGTTGTACTGAGGACGAGCCTGTTGAAGAGGTTGTTGTGTCCTTTGCTGATACTATTATTGGTTCGGTTGGCTCTGAGCAACCTAAGGTTGATACGTTGAAGCAGGCACAGGGTTGATAGCCGGAGTTACTGCTGCTACTGGTTGGTACCTTCACATTTGCTTTCCAAGAGAGATATTACCAATATCTTGCTCCTTTTTCTTAGGGAAAGAACTACCGTATCTTTTGGTACTGCTTGATGGTCCTGTATCTTTGACCAGACGTCCTTCTTGGACTGCTTCTTCAAGGTGTACTCCCATGTTTACCATTTCGGTGAAGTCGCTGGGCGCGCTGGCGACCATTCGGTCATAATAGAATAAGGTCAAGGTTTTCAAAAATATCTTGGTTATCTCTTTTTCCTCAAGAGGGGGACAAAATCTGGGCGGCAATTTCACGCCATCGCTAAGTATATTCCTTAAAGTTTTCTTTGTCCTTCTGCGACATTGCTCTGAGTTGATCTCTATCTGGTCCCATGTCCAGGTTATACTTATACTGGTGAACGAAGGCAGCGCCAAGATCTCTGAAAATGACAATCTTGGTGCGGTTTAAACCCATGTATCATTTGAGTGCGGTACCGGTTAAACTATCCTGGAAGTAATGGATCAGTAGCTGTTGATTCTCTGTCTGAGTTGACATTTTTTGAGCGTACATCACCAAATGACTTTGAGGGCAAGAGTTGCCCTTATAATTTTCAAAGTCAGGCACCTTGAATTTGTGCGGGATTTTCCCATTGGGGACCAAACAAAGGTCTGTGGCGTCCTTTCCGAATAAATCCTGACTGCGAATGGCATGCAGTTCCTTCTACACCTCTAAGAATTGCTCCTAGAACTCATTCATCCTGTCGTACATCTCTGTGTTTCCTCCAGAGATTACTTGTGGAATCTGTCCTTCCGGGACAGTGTGTACCACTGGTTGTGGTATAGTCATTACGGTGGTGACTTTTGGTGCTTCCTTATCCCGAAGTTTGTAACCTTCAAGAGTTGCTGTCATGACTCTTGCATCTTTGCTTTCCCGAAGTTTGTAACCTTCAGGCCCAGCGGTTCCTGCTGCAGTTTTCGGGTCTTCCGTGACCGACAGAATGTATCCTTCAGGGATAAAGTTGATAGGCATGCCCCAGGGACGATCTTTGGGCATGTTGTACTGAGGATCATACGTCTCCACTATGGGCGTAGATGTGATCTCCGAGATCACAGTCCTCTATTATTGTCTCTGAGCTGCTGCTAGAGATTGCATGCCACTGTGAAGTTTCCTCAGATCTTCTTTCAGAGTGTCATTTTCTTCTCTCAGCTCTCTGTTCTCTTCCTCGAGATCTTCCATTTTCTTTTGTCGATTGGCCCGAGTATTATACGAATGAGACAGTTTGACTATAGAATCGTGACACAGACATGAGATTCGAAGGTAAGAAGAATGCATTATGTGAGAATGATGAATGATATGCAATGATATATTTATTTATTTTTTTGTTTTTAATAAATAAAAAACTTCAATAATTGGATTGCAAATATCATATAGTGGGAAGACCCCGTTTTATTGAATCTTGAAAGATTGCAGAAAGGGAAATACAATATTTTACAAAGTGCTGTAAAAGGAAAAGTCTAAGCTTATGGACCCTGAGTCCTTTCTGAAGAGAGCTCAGGTGCTGGTTCTGGTATTTTCCTTTTCTTTGACCGGGGCTCTTGAGCCGTTGTCAGGATGTCAGTCCTTTTCCAAGTGAAAGGAGTGAGCAAGTTCCTTTGATCTTCTATAGCATGTTGTTCTAGAATCTCGATCAGAGCATCCTTTTCTTTTAAAAGTTCTTGAATTTTGGTACACTCCACATTGAGGATCCGATATTTGTTTTTCCAAGATTTATTTTCCCTTTGAAGTTTGTTGAGAGTGACCTGGTGTTTTTCCGTATCAGACATAAAATAAAGGACAAATTCCTTTAACGGAAGAACTTCTTGACGAGGGTAAGGGATCCTCAGCTTGAGGGCTATAGTTTGTACCCAGTGGATATAAGGTTCCACAGAGACATAATTTGGTTTTCCTATAGACTCTCTTCCTTTCCTGTGAACATGTTTCCAGGCATGCACTATTTCAGTTTTTAGTGCCCTGTCATTTTCTCTAACCTTGAAGAAAAGACCTTCCAAATGAACATTACGCGGGACATGTCTCATTGGGTATCCGAGTTGACGACGAACTAAAATTGGATGATATCTGATTCCTTCTTTAGTTCCTATGAGGGGTACATTAGGGAAGTTTCCACAATGGTCGATGATTCTTATCCCATCATAGATCCGATTGTACCAGTCTATGTCAGAGTTGGTAAGAGACATGATTCTCTGTGACCAACGCAGAGTACTCTTATGATCCCAAAAAGCAGCAGACTTGGGTAAATGGGAAGTGAACCATTTGTAAAGCAAGGGCACACAGCATGTGATCATTCCTCCGTTGTACAAATTCCTTAAGTGTACAGAATGATAATCATCTGCGAGCAGGGTTGGTACCAGGTTTCCAATCAGAAATATCCTAATGGCATTGGTATTGACGAAGTTATCTATGTTGGTTAAAAGGAATAACCCATACGTGAGTAGCACAAAGATATCTTCGAAAGCAGTAATGTTTCCTACGCTGGCAAAGTATAGGGCTTTCTCTACCAAAAACTTGGCCAATAAACCTTGGATTCCATCCTTAGTGGCCATGTGAGTCCTGACTTCTGACTCGTCCAAATAGATTGCTCTTGCAATGGTTTGATCCTTTGGAATTTCTTCCAATCCAGAAAATGGAGCTTGGTCAGTGATGGGTAAATCAGTCAGGTGAGAGTACTCCTCCAGTGTTGGTGCTAGTTGATAATCTGGGAACATGAAACAATGATAAACCGGATCATAAAATCGGATTAGCGTAGAAATGATTCCTTCAACTACATGGACTCTTAACAGAGACAATAGTCCTCCGTACTTAGCTCTGAAAGCATCAGGCTTGGTGATCATCCTTGCCAGCCCTTTTAAATCCTCTAGTTTCGGAGTCTTGAAGGTGTACTTGTGCGTCTTCCTTCTACCGAAATCCATAACGCAATCCTTTTCTGATAGTTGCAATCATTGTTTTAGTTTAATTTGAAAAAAGAGAGAAGAGAAAATAATTTTTTTCTTTGTTTAAAAGTTTTTTAAATGAATGCATGAATGCATCACACAAAAACATTGAAAAAACATGGGTTCAAGGGTTCAATGTCATGAGCATGGAGTCAGGGCTCTACCCATCCCCAAAGGTTGTATTCTGGTAAATTTTTGTACCTGTAGAATGGGTTAAAAGTTCCCAAAATCATTGACCCCCTAGGGATAACAACAGCAAGCTGGTTCACTCGAGCGAGCTGTAGCATCCTAGGGTAATCTCAATTGAGTGTAGTATTGCGTGTTAAATATTTCCGATAGCTACCACACTACCAAATGGCCACACGGTTAATGTCTAATAAATCCTCAGTTTCTTGGATACCACAATCGGACAATCTTATTTCACAATCGAAGTCGTTAGACATTGAATCTGCAAAGGGTATCTCCACTGATTTGATGGTCTACCGGGACAGCTTATTCGGGATTCACTCCCTATAAGACCGCCTGTCTATGTCATCACCTATCTTAGGTATCACTCATACTTTCCACATGCGACATCACTCGCATTCCCATTAACAGAAAAATAAACACGGATATCAAGTAGGAAAAGCGATATATATATATATATATATATATATATATATATATATATATATATATATATATATATATATATATATATATTCATTCCTAAGATTAACATCCTAGACCTCTTAGGAACTATAGCCCTAGTCCTATACAGACAAAATGTTTCCTTAGCAGAGTCACCATTTTACTGTAGCGTAACAAAAAGAAGAGAGTCTGCCATCTACTATTTGAGCAAGAAATTTACCGATTGTGAAACTCGGTACACTATGCTCGAGAAAACTTGATGTGCTCTGGCTTGGGCAGCTAAATGTCTTTGCCAATATATGATTTGTCACACTACTTGGTTAACCTCCAAAATGGATCCGATCAAGCACGTCTTTGAAAAACCTGCTCTCACGGTAAGGATCGCCCGTTGGCAGATGTTGTTATCAGAATATGACATAGAATACTATGCTAAAAAAAGCCGTCAAAGGAAGCATTTTAGCCGATCATTTGGCTCATCAACCGATTGACGATCAGTAATCAGTCAGATTTAACTTCCCAGACGAAGATGTCATGTACTTAAAAATGAAAGACTGCGATGAATCGCTACCCAATGAAGGGCCAGAACCAGGTTCCCAATGGGGACTAATCTTTGACGGAGCTGTCAACATCTACGGAAACGGAATTTGGGCAATCATCGTAACACCTCAGGGTACCCACATTCCTTTCACCGCCCGACTGACTTTCAAATGCACAAACAACGAGGCCGAATACGAAGCATGTATCATGGGTCTCGAAGAAGCAATTGACTTAAGGATTAAGAACTTGGATATGTATGGAGACTCAGCCCTGGTTATCAATCAGATCAAAGGAGATTGGAACACATACCAATCAGAACTGATTCCTTACAAAGACTATGCGAGAAGGTTGTTACCATTCTTCAACAGAGTCGAGTATCACCATATCCCTGTAGCGTGCGATTTTTGTCGGTGACACGACCACCTTATTGCAAATTGGGTCTTCTCCTCACACTGAGGGGGAGTGGGGTGCTACTTTTTGATTTCTTATTTATCCCGTGAAGCTGGAAGGGAAAGGGAAGCTATCTAAAACTAACCTTGCAGGCGAATGTTTAACTGAACAAACGCTTAAAGAGATTGGGGGGGGGGGTCCGGGGCCAGGTTATACAATGGGGAGTTGTCAATTGCCCATCCTATATGTGGTTATCCATAGGTTATTAGTTTTAGGTTCTGCTTTGTACTTGATGGTGTTTATCTGTTGATGGGTTGGGAAAGTTTGGGAATGTTGAGAGAGAGAGAGAGAGAGAGAGTTTTTGGTTGGTATGAAGGTACTGGCCCTAAAGTGTTTCATTAGTATGAAGGTAATGGACCTAAGATTTTTAATTGGTATGCTCGCTAAGATTTCACAATCTTATGCCTACGTATTCCCGTTTAACGAAACGGGGAAATCAGAGCAATCGTAGTTCCGCCTATTTTATGGAGGAAAAGATGAAGTTTTGGTGCCTTTTTCAAAGCCCAAGATTAAAGTTAAAGGAGTATTTGTGTCTTGTTCAAAGCCCAAGATTGAAGCTAAAAGGTTTGAATGGGAGAGAATTTGTCATCTCTAAAGGGAGACATCTCGTCTGTTTATCACAACTGTTGGGTGACTGTTTATAAAGCAGGATTACTTTAACTGGGATATAAGAATCCAACAATGCCATAATTTCCTTTATAGGGGATTTGTCCTGAAGGAGAAAACTTTAACTCAATGTAGAGCAGTCCCATTTTTTCCTTAGGAATCTTTCATGCTAAGAGAGGGACAGTGGCGTGGATGTAAATAATCCAGAGGCTTTCCACTTACAGCAATTAGATGAAAAAGAGGATTTTTACCAGGATAAGTGATGGACGATAACATAGATTTTTGAATCAACAAGTGTGCCACTTACAACAGTTATCTGGGATTAGGGTTTGTTTTGAGTGTCTGTTTTGATATGTGATAACACGGAGAAATGTCTTCCTACAGAGAGGAGGCGGGGATGATTTTAGGAAGCCTGTGGGTCCCAAGCCTAAGAAGAGTTCAAGAAAGGTTTCATCGAGGATTAATCCTTTAGTGAACAGTTCCATGGTTTGAAGAAATTCAAGAGAGGTTTCACCGAGAATTAATCCTCTCTGGGGAAATGAACTTCTTTGACAATTTCTAATAGTGACAGTCTGAGAAAAGTTTCACCGGGAATAATGCCTTTCTCTTTGTTCCATATTGTTTAAGCCCAAGAGAAGGCAAGACTGTATCTGGAAATCCTATGGGGATCTAGTTTTGACTGTATTAAAGAGTGACCATCTGGCTTTACCTAGTTCTAGACCTAGTTGCTGGGGAAAACTCTAAGCAGATATACAAGTATATATACAGTTGATATATGACAAGTATTTAAAAGGATATGAAAGAAGGACTTACAGGTAAGCAAGCTTCCAGCAATACAGTTATATATATGAAAGCGAGTAAATGAAAGCTGATAAAACTTACAGGCGAGCAAGCTTCCATTGTAACAATTGTATGGTTAGTTGTTCAAGAAATTAAAGAAAGTTTTGACAACAACTATGGATTTGAACCTAAATCAAAAGGGAAGTTGTTTTTGAAAAGATTGTTGGGGCTTTACTCAAGGAGAGGCCCAGATGAAAAATGGTAATCGTACCGTTGATCTGAAGATTGTATCAGGACTTATACAATGATCGAGGCCTAAATTATTGTATTTACAAAGAGGGTTGGGTCTTACAACTCAAGGAGAGGCCCAAAGTTTATTTTTGCACAAGAGATGGGGCTTACAACTCAAGGAGAGGCCCAAAAGTGTTTAAAAAGAAAAGAAATAGGACTTACAACTCAGGGAGAGGCCCAAAAAGGTTTATTTTGAAAAGCGACGATCGCGCTGAGATTTTGAAAACCACAGAGGGACTTATACAATGACTGAGGCCCAAAATTTGTTTATATTTACAAGGGATAGGTCTTACACTCTATTAGAGGCCCAAAGTGTTTTGAAAAGATAGTGAAAAAATGTCAAGGAAATAAGTGGTAACAAATTAGAAATGGCCTCCCAAGGTTTGAACTCACGCCCTTGGGGGTGGAGAGTGTAAAATTTTGCCATCTGAGCCATGTGCGTGGGCTGAAGGATGATGGCATGTGTGTTTAATATGTGATAAATCCTTTTGAAAATGTTTAAAAAAATAAAACCAAAAGGTCTGGGGCGAGGGGGATTCGAACCCCAGACCTCTCGCTCGCTCATACACACACATACTAGTGTTTCCACTAGGGCGCAATGCCAATTTAGTTATAATATGGCAATTGAATAATATATAGAAAGGTTGGTTTTGAAAACCTGAAGAATGGGGTCATGGCCATCTTCTTCCTTGAGCCAAATACGTGAAGCCTCTTATCTCACTCGTTTCTCAACCATTTCACATGATCCAAATATGAAAATCATGCGTTTTCAGACAAGGATTACAATGGAAATATTCAATTTTATTTAAATTAGGTGAATCAAAACACAATATGACAAAACCTGATGAACCCTAAAATTTGCATGAACTTAATGAAATCCTATACACGAACTGTAAACAACAATTGATTGAGGGTAAATGATCTACAAACATTCAGAAACACAATGGTATTTTGAAAATATGTTTATGATGCATGATTTATTGAGTTTGACAGTTTGAGGCTTACCTATGCAAGTGAGAATCGAATTCTAGTTTGGAGTTGTTACAGATGAGTTGCAATGATTTGGACAACTTCCTTGTACCTCAATAGATGTGTTTGAATGCTCAGGTTGATTTGAAAACCTCTGGATTAGCCAACTTGATCCAACCTGCAGCTACTTTGTAACTTTGAGCAATTGAGGTGTGAATTTATTATTCTGATGTTACAGATTGAATGTAATGGTTTAGACCACTCCTATATGTTGTATATGAGGTGTGTGAACCATTGGTTGAGTTGCATTGGTCTCCAACTCAAAACCCGATAGTGCTTTCTCAAGAAAATGGAGTTTTTGTGCTTAAGAAGGAAATGAGATAAAGCAATGTTGTAAGTTGCTTTGGTGTAATCTGAATGAGGCAATGTGACCTCTATTTATACGTGATCAAGTTTTGTCTTGGAGAAATAGTGAATGGCTGCAAGATCAGATCACATTCAATGGCTTTGGCTTAGTGGCATTTCTTCTCATGCAAGGCAAACTAGCTTCTCCAAAGAGCAGGGCTATGCTTTGACCAAATCCACATTCCTCAGATGTTTTAATTATTGTTTAAGCATGGATCTTGACTGAGGAGAGTGGCTTTGTTGAAAGTTCACTATTGCACATAAATGCATCCTTTGAATTCAAGGCATATATGCCAAAACTTATCAATTCAAAATGAGAAACTCTTGACATCTCAGCCTAATTTTGCAGGTTAGATCAGATATATCATGATCATATTGAATGAATGTGGCATAGTGATCATTGTTTCTTGACTCAAAATCGTGTAGAGCAAGAAAACATGCAAACTGATTTTTCCAAACCAGTTGCAGCAACATGACTTTGAGCTGCCATATCTCTTGGCTTCCATGGAGTTTTTCCATGCTGATGGGCTCTTTGGATTGCTAGCAACATGCATAATAACTTTGATGTTTACACCTTGAATTGATTCATCTTGACACTGTGTGAGAAAGTGCCCCAAGTTTTGGTGTTTCACTTGAAATCTGCCTTGAGCAAAAATTTTCTAAATGTTGGAAAAAGTGTCATTTTCATGTTTTTGTGATTTTGATCAATCTATAACTCAAAATCCATGGAGAATTGGAGTCTGAGGTAGTTGAAACTTTTGTAGAGTGTAGTAAGACCTACAAATCCAACTTTGGATCACCCAAAATGGTTGCTTGGATCTCAAGTTATGATCCTTGGAAGTTGGTACCAAAACTACTTTTATTCCATAACTTAGAAATTTTTGGTTTCTCAAGGTTGCCCCTTTTGCAAGAAACCTCACTTTTCTTGATTTTTCTTGATGGATGATGATCAATATCATACATTAACATTGTTTTTGACTTAGGGGAACCATATTTGTGAAAAATCCCAAAAAGTCAAACTAGATTTTATGCACAGTTGACTTTTTATCGGATGAAATCCAAACTGTGCGATCCTTTGTGAAATCAAGTCCTTGACCTAAATCAAACCTAATGGATGTATTCCATAGGTGTTATAGGGTGTATTGAATCATGTACCAAGGTTTGGGAGCATGCCTTGGTCAAAAGTCAAAGGTACAGTTGCCTTTTTTTCTCAAAACCCTAATTGTGGTCCAGATGAATTTTAAACTTGTGAATCAAGCTTCTTGGATCAATCCGTTGTTGCAAATGGATCAATGTAGCGTATTGGAGGCCATCAAATCATGTCTTGAGGTCTTGGCTCATGCTTTGTCCCAAAAGTCAACTTAGGGGTGAATTAGGTCAGGAAACCCTAATTCCTGATTTTTGGTAAATGCATCCCCTGAGGCTAAATTGACTTGATGATTGGGTCCATGAGGTCCCTTGGAGTATCTTGGGTTATGCTTTGAAGTATTGGCTCATGCCCAAAGGCAAATTTTCATCTGGAGGCCTCAGTCGACCAAAACCCTAATTTGGTGACACTGGCGATCTTGAGGCTTGATCCACTTGGAAATGTTGCAACTTTGTGCTTGATTATTGATGTAGGAGTCCTCTTGATCCCTTATGGGTGTTTAAGAGGTTAGACAAGTTGAAGATCATCTCATTTCTTGATTGATCCTTTGTCTAAGTGCTTTGAGAGGGCTTAAAACCCTAATTCTTGATTGTGGTGAATGCTCAACCATCTTTGAGGAGATTGATGAGGCATGAAGGTACATCCATATTGTGATGATGACTTGCATAATGATGGGAAATCTTGGTGGTCAAAATTTGGGGTATGACAATCCCTCGTGAAGAGAATAACATGGCTGATGCACTAGACACTATCTCTTCCATGATTAGTGTAGGTCAATGGAATGACATACCTAAGATCGACATAATGCGCCTTGAGAGGCCCTCATACATCTTCACGATTGAAGTAGTCATAGACGACAAACCTTGGTATCAAGATATCAAATGCATCCTTCAGAAACAAGAGTACCCACTTAGGGCATCAAGAAAAGACAGGAAAACCCTCAGAAGATTGGCAGACAACTTCTTCTTGAGCGGTGAAACACTCTATAAGAGAAACTTTGACATGGTCTTGCTCCGATGCGTAGACAGACCAGAAGAAAACATGCTGATGAAAGAAATTCACGAAGGATCCTTTGGCACTCATGCCAACGGACACACAATGGCGAGAAAAATTATGAGAGCAGGGTACTACTGGTTAACCATGGAATCCGATTGCTACAAGTACATGAGGAGATGTCACAAGTGTCAGATATACGAAGACAAAATCCATGTACCGCCAACGCATCTCAAAGTTCTCTCTTCCCCATGGCCTTTTTCTATATGGGGAATCGACATGATTGGCATGATCGAACCCCAGGCTTCGAACGGACATCGGTTCATCCTAGTAGCCATTGACTACTTCACCAAGTGGGTCGAAGCAGCGTCATACACCAACGTAACCCGACAAGTCGTGGTCCAATTTATCAAGAACAATATCATCTGCCGTTATGGTGTTCCAAGCCAGATCATTACTGATAATGGATCTAACTTGAACAACAAGATGATGAGAGAGTTGTGTACTGAGTTCATGATCGAACACCATAACTCGTCTCCCTACCGACCTAAGATGAATGGAGCGGTAGAAGCGGCTAACAAGAACATCAAGAAAATTGTTCAAAAGATGGTTGTAACCTACAAAAATTGGCATGAAATGCTACCCTTTGCTCTTCACAGTTATTGCATATCTATCCACACTTCAATAGGGGCAACCCCTTTCTCTCTAGTATATGGCATAAAGGCAATGCTCCCCATAGAAGTAGAGATCCCATCAATCCGGGTATTGATGGAAGCTAAGCTAACAGAAGCTGAATGGTGTCAAAGCCGACACGACGAACTGAACCTAATCGACGAAAAGCGAATAACGGCGCTATGCCATGGGCAGTTGTATCAGCAGAGAATGAAGAGAGCGTTTGACAAAAAGGTCCGACCCTGTGTCTTCAGAAAAGGAGACCTTGTGCTCAAGAAGATACAATCATTCTTCACTGATTCCCGGGGCAAATGGACTCCGAATTATGACGGCCTCTATGTGGTCAAGAAAGCCTTCTCAGGCGGCGCTTTGAGACTCGCAACCATGGATGGAGAGGAGTTTACCTACCCAATGAATGTCGACGTATTCAAGAAATACTTCGCCTAAAAAAAACGTCTTGGTGGATTGAAAACCCGAAAGGGCGGTCCAGGCAAAAGTTAGAGACATAAACAAAAATCATCCCGATGGATTAGAAATCTCAAAGTACAATCCAGGAAAAAATTATGGATTCATGGAAAGTAAATACATCTGACAAGGTTAAATCCCCAGTGGTAATACCATCCGTCAAAAAACTCCAGTCAAGTTCATCTTCGATAGAAGCTCAGGATGTCCAGAATTCAAAGATGGTAGAAGGATAACAGACGTTATGTTTCAATGTAGCCCTTTTCCCTTAAATTACCATTTTCTAAACTTTGTAAATACTCTATGGGATCACACGCTTGGCTGATTTCCATCATATCAATAAGGTTTGAGCCCTAGTGCTTTTGTTTGCAATTCTTATTTGTTTTAGCTTTACAAAATGACATTTTTAACATGATCAACGATTCTTGAAATAAAAAATAAATAAATTTACTTGTCAAAATTTTTCTACTTTTAAAATAAAGATGTCAATTCTTTTGACTGTTGAACATCAAAAGAACATCGATCGCTTCTCCGAAGGTGGTTGAACCTTAAAGTGCAGAATCAAAGTACTCCTTCTAAACCAGTACGCCTGAATGAAGGATCAACTGTGTTAGAGACCATGTTTCATCTGACATCCCTGGCAGAGTTCGTACCTCTTAAGACCGATTGAACAATTCTTTCTCCCCCACCAGGATCGTCTCTCCTAAGCAAGGTAGGATTACTATCTTGGAACATTGATACTTTTCATCCCCCACCCTGGTCGAGTATCCAGTCGTGTTCATCTATTAGTCTATATGCCGCGTCAGTTTTGTCAGCATAAACATATATACATCATGCATTATTGATTCAAACTCATGTTCATATTGCATCACTATCACTCTGGTCAGTCTTATCCCCCAGTGATAAAGTCCTCTTATCAATCGAGTTGTCAGTTCTTTCCTTGTCAGGAAATGTTTTGTCTGAACAATCTCTCTCCCCCCAGTTTATTTCTGGATTGGAGACGCTCCTCGACCACTTTGATAAATTGAACCTCTGAAAGGCAAGAAAGCATTTGACAAACGTCACTCTTCACCATTGAAGATGATATCTTCGCTTTCCCGGATTAAGAAAAATCCCCAGAGAAAGCCTCGCAACTAAAGACTCTCAGCAACACATTGGTTTTTCTCCCGAGAAAATCAATGTTAATGAAGTCATCAACACCTCAAAATTGGATTACATCACATGGAATTTCTCCAAGAAGATCTCGAAGAAAAGTATGATGTAATATCCCTAAGTGAAAAGCGGTATCTCAAGAGACTCGTTTTTCCTCAGTAGAGTCAACAAATGGCGTCTCTAACAAAGAAGTTTGCACACCTCTACAGCTCATACAAATGGGTTTCCCCAGCAATTCTGACATCAAAACTTTTTCCCTTCAAATGGCATCTCCCCAAGAAAATTCAGCGAGAAGTTTGATAAAGGCCGCTACAAATAGTATCCCTTGTCAAGGAAGAAACTCGACAAGAAGAAACTGAGACCAGTTCCGTGGCTGAAAACTAGGGTCGAGGGGAAGTTTATTTCAGAAACTGAGACCAGTTCCTTGGCTGAAGACCAGGATCGAGGGAAAGTTTATTTCAGAAACTGAGACCAGTTCCATGACTAAAGACTAGGATCGAGGGGAAGTTTTTACCCTTTTCTAAGTATCATTGCTTAGCAAAAGAAGATGGATGAGGAAACTTCTATTCATAACCACCGCCAAAATTTTGGGTATTTCGATATTTAATCCTCTTGCACCCTGAATGTCCGAATATCTTCGCCATTCACACCTTTGCTTCCAAGAAGATTAAATAGGGGCATCTGTCATACCCCAAATTTTGACCACCAAGATTTCCCATCATGGTGCAAATTATCATCACAATATGGATGAACCATCACGCCTCAATCTCCTCAAAGATGGTTGAACATTCACTATAATCAAGACTTAGGGTTTCAAGCCCTCTTAAAGCACTTAGACAAAGGATCAATCAAGAAATGACATAATATTCAACTTGTCTAAACCTATTAAACACCCATAAGGGATCAAAAGGGCTCCTACATCAAGAATCAAGCACAAGGTTGCAACAATCCAAGTGGATCAAGCCTTAAGATCGCCAGTGTCACCAAATTAGGGTTTTGGTCGACCAAGGCCTCCAGATGGAAATTTTCATCTGGGCATAAGCCAATGCTTCAAAGCACAACCCAAGATACTCCAAGGGACCTCATGAACCCAATCATCAAGTCAATTTAGCCTCAGGGGATGCATTCATAAAAAATCAGGAATTAGGGTTTCTTGACCTAATTCACCCCTAAGTTGACTTTTAGGGAAAAGCATGAGCCAAGACCTCAAGACATGATTTGAGGGCCTCAAGTACACCACATTTATCCATTTGGAACAATGGATTGATCAAAGAAGCTTGATTCACAAGTTTCAATTTCATCTGGACCACAATTAGGGTTTTGAAGAAAAAAGTCAACTATACCTTTGACTTTTGACCAGGACATGCTCCCAAACCTTGGGACATGATTCAATACACCCTATAACACCCATGAAATCCATCAATTAGGTTTGATTTAGGTCAAGGACTTGATTTCACAAAGGATCGCTCAGTTTGGATTTCATCCGATAAAAAGTCAACTGTGCACAAAATCAAGTTTGACTTTTTGGATTTTTTCATAAATATGGTTCCCCTAAGTCAAAAATAATGTTAATGTATGATATTGATCATCACTCATTAATAAAAATTAAGAAAAGTGAGGTTTCTTGCAAAAAGGGAAACCATGAGAAACCAAAAATTTTCTAAGTTATGGAACAAAAATGGTTTTGGTACCAACTTCCAAGGACCATAACTTCTGATCCAAGCAACCATTTTGAGTGATCCAAAGCCTGATTTGTAGATCTTCCTACACTCTACAAAAGCTTCAACTACCTCAAACTCCAATTCCTCATGGATTTTGAGTTATGGACTGATCAAAATGACAAAAATGAAGAAAATGACACTTTTCCAACACTTAGTGAAAATCTGCCTAAGTTCCCAGCCTTGGGCATCAATGTTCATGAGGATTTTTCAGTTGGATTCAAATAGTTTAAAAAAAAAACTATGATCACACATGTATTGTATCATATGAGGACTTTCTAAAAAGCATAAGAGCCTCCCATTACTCAACCTGAGCAAGAAGATATGATTCCCTCAAAATCACCATTTCCAACTGTCTTGTACACGGCAGATTTTGGCATTTTGCTCGATTTAGCAAAATTGGACAACTCCAAGCCTTGTCATCCATTTGGACACATCAGAGGATAAAATCAAAGGGGAATGATCTGATCCTCAAGCCTCCCAAGTCCAAGAATCTACACATAGCCATAACAAACCTAAAAAGGCTAAAAGTGCAAAAGACTCTAATTTATTTCCAAGCATTTAATGGATGCATCAAGGTGGCATGGACTAACATATTCCTAACTGAATGAGTAAAGATTCAGATCTGAATCAAAGAACCATAGGCATGTGCCCTAACCTCAAATCAATGGCTAGAGGAGACTAAAGATTCCCTTGGATCAACATTGGCCAAAGGCCTGTACCAGCTGCCATTCACTATTGCTTGCAAAACAAACTTGTTGCACTATAAATAGAGCTCATTTATGCTCAGTTTGAGTACACCAAAGCACTACAACTGATGCTTTCCTCAAAATCTCTCTCTTTAGGCCAAAATGCCTTCTTTTTCAAGTCATCTCTGAGTTTTTGAGTTAGAGAGCAATTCCACCACAGCTCATGATCCAAACACATCTAATATGTCATATCTAAGCTGTTCAAACACTCACCTGTGACCTGAAACACCAAAATCAGAAAGTCAACCTCCAAAACCTCAAAATTTGACTTTTCTGCATTTTTCAAGCCATGTCTTGATTCAGTCACTTCTAAAACCAAACCAGGCCTCAAACACACTCCAAATATCATCCTCAAATTGTCCCAATTGGTTTCCCTCATCTGGAACACCATTTGAGAGAGTTACTATCTTCGTCACTTTTGCCCATTTTGCAAGAAAAGGCCTATACTTGTTCCTGAGGATTCCAGCTAGTTCTGATCATCCTAAAAGCTTCTAAGGGATCAATTAAGAGTGTTCAAAGCATTGAATTACTTCTGGCACAAGGAACTTGGTAGATAGCACAAGAAGCTCCAAGAGGTAAGTGCCTCACAACTTGAACTCTCTAAATCATGCATTGCTTTGAGGTCCATTGATCATGGACCTCTCATACATATCACATGTGTTGTGTTTGAACCAATTTATCATGCTATTATTGCTTGTACCAAGAGATAGCATAGAACATGCAAAATTTGGCCTATTTTGAAATCACTACCGGATTTTAAAATGGAAACATTTTCTGAAAATTCCAAGGGAACCATTGGGTTCCTTATGAAATTCTAAGTTAGATGCACCTAAATTTTGTCCCAATCCATGGAGAAATGAGAAAGTTAGAGCCTTCACGCAAATTGCCAAAACCGGGCCTTGCCTTGGGCAAGAGCAAGGCCATGCCGCCTTGGCCATGCCTAGAACTTGGCACCCCATATATGTTCATGGGGTGATTTTAATACACGGATGTATCACCACCCCAGTGGTAGCGCGCATGTGTGTTTAGCCAAGAGGTCGTGGGTTCAA
Source organism: Lathyrus tuberosus (assembly GCA_022829125.1). NCBI lineage: Eukaryota > Viridiplantae > Streptophyta > Magnoliopsida > Fabales > Fabaceae > Lathyrus > Lathyrus tuberosus. The sequence continues at coordinate 11,315,917 of JALAZF010000025.1, read as the reverse complement.
CACCCACCCAGACCATTTTGCTATTTTTTTGCTATTTTGCCATATTTTACTATTTTTTTAATGGTTTTTGTTAATTAATTCCAAAATTAATTTCTCTCTCAATTTTAATCATTTTTATTGGTTCTTTTTTTGAAAATTCCAAAAAATGTTAAAATATTTTATTGCATAAAAATTCCACAAAAATATTATTTATTTCATATATTTAGTATTTTTGCAAAGAATTATGTTTTATTTGTTTTTAAACATTTAAAAATATTTCTTTCTCTTGATTTTGCAAATTCAAATAATTTTCAAATTATTCTATGAATGAAACATGATTTTTCAAATATTAATCCAAGATCACAACTTGTTTTTTCACACATGTTTGATAATTTTGATCATTTTAATTGATTTTTTTCAATTAAAATACTTTTCTAAAATCAAATTAGGGTTTTAATTATTTTCACCCTCACAAATCTTTTTCAAAACACTTTGGGCCTCTAATAGAGTGTAAGACCCAACCCCCTTTGTACATAAATAATTTTGGGTCTCAGCCATTGTATAAGTCGCAGTACAGTTTTCAAAACGATGGTGCAATCACTGTCTTTCCATGGGCCTCTCCTTGAGTTGTAAGCCTCATCCCTTGTACAAAAAATAAACTTTTGGGCCTCTAATAGAGTGTAAGACCCATTCCTTGTACATGAAAACCTTTTTTGGCCTCAGTAAATCCTCCTACCTCCTCTTTTACATACATTATATATTGCATTTGTATATATATGCCTGTATATTATATGCGTAGTGTTTTCCCCGACAATTGAGTCTAGAACTAGATAAAGTCAGTGGTCACTCTTTCAACAGTCAAAACTAGTTCCTCATAAGAATTCCAGATACAGTCTTGCCTTCTCTTGGGCTTATACAATATGGAACAAAGAGAAAGGCATTATTCCCGGTGAAACTTTTCTCAGACTGTCACCGTTAGAAAATTGTCAAAGAAATTCACTTCCCCCAGAGAGGATTAATTCCCGGTGAAAGCCCTCTTGAATTTCTTCAAACCCTAGAACTGTTCACTAAAGAAAAGATTATTCCTGGTGAAACTTTTCTTGAAATCTTCTTAAGTTTGGACCCACGGGCTTTCTAAAAGCATCCCTGCCTCCTCTTGGGCTTTGCATATGGACCCTCCAACTTCTTAGAAGTTCTCATGCCTTCTCTTAGGCTTGATACAAGGACCCTGAAGGCCTCTTAAAGGTATAAGACAAAACTTAGTCATCCTTTGTTATAGCAGTCTTTCCAAAGAGTCAAGACCTCAAACCATTTTAGGGTTGATTCTCATCCCTTAAAACACCAGCCTCCTCTTGGGCATCATACAAAGATAAACCTTCCATACCAGTAGACTTGGACAGTCTAATCTTGGATCTCAAAGACATTCTCAAGTTCCCTACGAACACAGGAAAAAACCCTGGTCATTTAATCAATCCCCAGTAGAGTTAAAACCCGTGGAACTCAGTCTTTAATCCTAAATTTCCCCAACTATGGGCAGCTTATCATCAGAACCTCAAGGTATCTGATACCTTAACTATTCTAGAACCCTAATAAAGAGTTGATTCCCCATTTTGGACATGCCTCTGGATCTCAATAATCCTCAGCAGAAGCCAGCCTCCTCTTAGGCTTTGTATAATGACTTTCCTTAGTAGAGTTAGCCTCAAGAGCACTCTCTTGTTGAGACCATCACTTTTCCAGCACTCTCTTGTTGAGTTAAGCCTTTTCTAGCCTCCTCTTAGGCTTTGTATAAAGATTTTCCCCACTCTCTTGTTGAGTCACCCCTTTCAGCCTCAATCTTGGGCTTTGTACAAAATAAACAAAGTACTCTCTTGTTGAGTCAATCTTATTTCTTAAAGCACTCTCTTGTTGAGTCAATCACCTTTTAAGGCACTCTCTTGTTGAGTCAATCATCTTTTCAGCCTCCTCTTAGGCTTTGTATAATGATCCTTATTTTCCTCAACAAAAGTCAGCCTCAATCTTGGGCTTTGTATAAGACAGATAAAAACACTCTCTTGTTGAGTCAATATTCATTCAGCCTCAATCTTGGGCTTTGTATAAGATAACCATAAATGTCTTCAGCTGAATCAGTAAAAAATCCTTTAGCCTCAATCTTGGGCTTTGTACAAGACACATATAAATCTCCCTAAGCAGAATCAATCTTCTTTTCAGCCTCCTCTTAGGCTTTGTATAATGATTTTCTCCAGTAAAGTCCGCCTCAATCTTGGGCTTTGTACAAGACAATTCATACTCTACAGCAGAGTCAATCTTCTTTTAGCCATAATCTTAGGCTTTGTAGAAGACAGATAAAACCTCTCACCAGTAGAGTCAGTTTCCCCTTTTAGCCTCAATCTTGGGCTTTGTACAAGACAGACAAAATATTCCCCCGAAAAAGTCAACTTTCAGCCTCCTCTTAGGCTTTGTATAATGATATCCTCAAAAGAGTCAGTCTCATTTTAGCCTCAATCTTGGGCTTTGTACAAGACAGATAAACACTCTCTTGTTGAGTCAGTCTTTTCTAGCCTCCTCTTAGGCTTTGTATAAAGGACTTCCCTAGTGGAGTCAATCAATCTCTTAGCTTCAACCTTGGGCTTTGATCAAGGCACACAAAAATCAACATCCCTTCAGAGGAAGTCAAAAACTCTCTGTAGGAAGACATTTCTCTGTTTATCACTCTTCAAAATATAAATTCAAAACAAATTCTAATCCCAGATAATTGCTATAAGTGGCACACTTGTTGATTCAAATATCCAAGTTGTCGTCCATCTCTTATCCTGGCAAACTTCCTCTTTCATCTAATTGCTGTAAGTGGCAAGCCTTTGGATTATTTACATCCAAGCCGCTGTCCCTCTCTTAGCATGAAAGACTCCTAAGGAAAAATGACATTGCTCTACACTGAGTTAAAGTTTTCTCCTTCAGGATAACATCCCTCATAAAGGAAAATTATGGCATTGTTGGATTCCCAATTAAAGTAACCCTCCTTTATAATCAGTCACCCAACAGTTGTGATAAATAGATCAGAGGTCTCCCTTTAGAGATGACAAATTCTCTCTCAGTCAAACCTTTAGCTTCAATCTTGGGCTTTGAACAAGACACAAATACTCATTTAGCTTCAATCTTGGGCTTTGAACAAGACACCAAAACATCATCTTTTCCTCCCATAGAATAGGAGGAACTACGATTGCTCTGACTATTTTCTTTAATGGGAATACGTAGGCATAAGATTGCGAAATCTTAGCGAGCACACCAATCCAAAACTTAAGGTCCAGTACCTTCCCTCATCAAAAACCTCGGAAAACCCGAAATCAACAAAAACTCTCTAAAAAAAAACCTCCCAAAGGAGAAACTTTCCCAACCCACAACAGACAAACACCAGTAAGTAGAAAGTAGTAAGGATAATTGCTAACAACCTGTGGATAACCACATATAGAATGGGTAATTGACAACTCCCCATTGTATAACCTGACCTCGGACTCCCCGAATCTCTTTAAGCATTTGTTCAGTTAAACATTTGCGTGCAAGGTTAGTTTTAGATAGCTTCCCCTTCCTTTCCAGCTTCACAGGATAAATAAGAAATCAGAAAGTAGCACCCCATTCTTACCATTGCGGTGAGGAGAAACCCATGGCGATAAGGTGGTCGCGTCACCGACAAAAATCGCACGCTACATTGTGTGACGTCATCAGAATCCATTATCAACACTCTAGAAGAAAACATATGTGTATGTACAAAGTAAAGTCAAGATTCATGAATGTTTCTAAGACATCGGTTATAATGAACGTTAGTTTTGGACATTCTAATTAAGACTTTATGAGAAAGGTCTACAAGACTTTCTAATGAAGATGCGCTTCTAATGGTACAAGTTCTGAAGATTCTGAAGATGTGGTTCAAGGGAACAAGCTTTGAAGATTCTGAAGACACATTTTGCAAAGATCAAGTTCTGAAGAGTTTCTGAAGACAAGATTCTGATTAGATAAAGTACAGAAGACTCTTAAGATAAAGAATGTGCTTAATGAAATCAGAAGACTCTGAATATAAGGTTTTGAAGGAACAAGTTCTGAAGACTCTGAAGATTATATTTCCAAAAGAACGAGTGCTGAAGATTCTCAAGATAGATTCTGCTGAACAAAGATATTGGAATTCTGAAGACTGAGTTTCTGAAGACTACACAAAGAATGATTCTTCTACAACACGCTTCATCAAATCAATATCTGAAGCCTCTGTAGATGCTAGAAGACTGAAGATTATAATGGTTTCAAGCTGAATATAATAGTATTAAAACTATGTATCCTCAACCTCGAGAAGGTGGCGCAGGAGCAACTTTTTATACAGTGATGTTAACCATTCCTTCATGTGAACGTCGGGATATTGTTGTTGGAATATGTTTCCAAGAATACCCCTCAACGGATCTATTCTCTTCTGATCTATAAATTGAAGACTTGAAGCTTGAAGATATGTTGCTCATGGCTAGAAGCTCATAGATTACTGCTGAAGCAACCATTGATCACAAGAGAGAAAGATAAAAGAATGTTGATTATTGTTCATACAAAATATTATCATTCAACACAGCAAACAAATCAACATGTAGCAAGCAAAGATGAAGCTACTACTACAAGTGTGCACAAACGATGAATATGCCAACACCATATGAAATCACTCAAGTGAGACATTATAAGTAAAGCATAGTAGCTTAGTTGAACTTTATGGTTGAATTGGAAAAAGAATTATATGCTCAAGAAAGGAGTACAAGATGCTGCAAGCTGAAGCTTAAACAAAGAATGCTCAATGAAGAAGAAGTTGAAGCAGAATGATGAAGAAGGCATAACGATGCAATATGCTAAAGCCATGTGAAACTCATCAAGTGAAACATCAATAAGTGAAGCATAGTAACTTAATTGATCTTGATAGTTAAGATGATAGAAGCATTATCTACTCAGAAAGGAGTATAGAAGCTTAAAGATATTGATAAGAAGCCGCAATGCTCATAAGAAAGCTTTTAAGCAAATACAGAACTAGAGAGCTTTATAATCTCTTAGAGATTTATTTTTAGATAGTTTTTGTATTAGAAAGTAAGGAGTTGTTGCTCACAAATTGCTATGTACTTCAATTATGTAATTAGCTTGCAAGAAGCATATATAGTGCACAAAGAAAATCCTTGAAAAAGGTAATGTTCCTTGAGCGGTCAAATGGTGACCAGAATGCTCGAGAGGGCCAAGTCGTGGTGTAGCGGCTTGGAGGATGTTTCCTTGAGAGTCGGATGAATGCCAGGATTTTCAATAAGGTAAAGAAGGGTTTCCATTGTAGTTGTAATCATGTTGATAATTAGTGGATTAAGTCCTTGGGATAAAGCAAAATCACCTTGAGGGTGGACTGGAGTAACTTCGTTAACAGTGAACCAGGATAAAATAATTGTGTTTATTTATTTTATTTACTTGTTAACGTAATTGATTTAAATTCCTCAAATGGGGACGAAATATGAAACCCAATTCAAACCCCCCTTTATTATGTTTCTCAACCATCAATTGGTATCAGAGCTCCGGTTCTATTATTGATGTTTATCAAACACTTAACCGTGTCGAATAAATATCCGGACGAGCTTTGAGAAACACTCTGGTTATACTCCACCATCTACAGTTTCAGTCTCATACAATGATGAAAAGATTGAGTACTGAAACGACAAACCAGAAAGGTTCATTCTAGATTATGTCACTGATTCTTATAACTAGTTGCTATTGACAATACAACCCTCTCTTATGATGCTTGCAAGAAAATTGAAAGCAAATTTGAAGAATCAGCTGGTAAAAGGATAATAGACTCATCAGATAATTTGAAGAATCTGATGAATTCTATTCTTGGAATACGTTAGTTAAGAACTATGTATCTTCTCAAGGTGATATCTAGACAAGGCTTAAGAAGGATCATTAAGAATCATCAGAAAGCAAGAAATCTTGTTTGCTGAAAGTTATTCTTTCTGAGTATGGGATGTTTTCAACAATCAGATTCAATCTACCGTTGACTTTCTCAGGATTGCTCATTAGGAACTCTTTCATGTGAAGAAGAGAAAATGCTTGAGTCATGATATTGAGGCATGAAAACTTCAAGGTGTAGTATGCTGAAGATGTTAGAAATCTTGTCATTAAGATTTTAAATCATGACTACAGAATTTAAGATTCTGAATGATGATTCTTCGTTAGGATTCTTGAAGAAGATGATCAGAAGCTTGCTATTTGAATAGAAGCTAATGATAACTGATCAAGCCTGGAAATTATCTTTGGGGCTTATTATCAGGATTCTAACTATGTGAACAAAATGAAGACGTCTACTCCGATTCTGAAAGCTTTGTAGATTTCTGAAGTGATCAGAAAGGAAGATTATCAAGCTGTCAGAAGTTTGGAAGAACAAAACATGCATGATCAATTTCTTGAATTATTGACATATGTGTTCATATGGAAAATTGGCGTGACATAAGACAAGCAAGTTGTTAGCTTGAGAAAGGTATCTCAGTTGAACAAACTTAAGTTTCTCAGAACTTTATTCTCAGAAGCTTCAGATACATGAATGTATCCTTCTGTACTTACCACTTTCTAGTAAAAATAGGATTATCATTCAAACCTTCAAAGGAAAGAGATTTTGGTTTGATGATATCTGCATATGGTGAAGATCATCATCTATTGAATGATTAAATTCTGATGATGCGAGAAGATTCCAACAAGTCTCTTTAGCACATAAATGCTCAAATTTATGTTTAAGCTGAGAAACTTTTGGTCTTCTGGAAATAAGCCTTCTTGAAGAAGTTGCTTTATGATCTCTGTTGAAGATAGAAGATGGAAGATTCTAAGATGAAGATTAGAAAAAGAACTTAGTTCCTCTTTGTTAGGTCTTTGATTGGCTGCATTTTCGATAAAACAAGTTTACAGCAAGATGTCCTGACATGGTTGCTCAGACATCAGTACATATATTGTTATAACACTTGGCAAGATGTCGAGCAAGATGTTGAAGCATCTTCATTAACTGTCATGACAGATGTTATGACATCTTAGTCTGGTAAAGCAGGTGCTGCTGTTATGTGATTTTCAGACAGATGTCGAAGACAATGTCATGACATCTTTGTCTGGTGCAGCAGGCACTACAATTTTATATCTCTTGACAGATTTGATTTTGTTTGATGAGAATCTTTTAGATATACCTCACCATTATGCGCAGGTCAACGAGATTTATTAAGAGCAAGTCCATATTTAATTGGATTTCATAAAAAGGTTCTTTAAGAGTTTTTAGGAAACTATAAAAGATTTGTTCCTATTTTTATGTGAAGATCTTGCAACTGATTTAAAACGTGAAGATTGGACCTGATTGAAGAGTTCAAGCCCATACTGCAAGAGTCTATAAATAAGGACTTGCTAGACCTAAAAGAAAGAGCACACAGAACAGCAAGCCGTCGGTGTAACATAAGGGTTTAGGGTTTTGAGAGTCTCTTGTGTAGTTTATAAGTCACCCATGTATCTTTTGATACTATGTGGTCGACATAGGTTGTTGTAAATTATTCACTCTTAAGCTTTTAAGCATTGAGTATTTGTTATCACGTGGTGATTGTAAAGGGAATTAAGAGGGGTCTCATATCTAGGAGAGTCTTAGATAGAAGTTGCACGGGTAATGATTAAGTGAGAAGTTGTAAAAGGAAGATTTTAGCTTTGAATTAATACTATTATAGTGGATTTTATTCCTGGCTTGGTAGCCCCTAGACGCAAGTGTTGTAGTACACCGAACTGGGTTAACAATTATTGTGTGTTTGTTTACTTTCTGCAATCTATATTGTTCTCCTTATTGACATTGTGTAAAACAAAGAACAATGTCGTGACATGTGTTAGGACATCTGCTATCTGTTATGCCAGAATTTCAATTGGTATCAGAGCAGACATTCTGTCTGTTTCTGGATGAGATATAGGGAAGATACTTTCTGGTATGATGGACGAGGAGATCAAGAAGAGGAAGATGTTACTATTGATGATATCTAAATTGGATAATTTGTGGCTAAAAAGGGGGAGAGGCAAAGTATTTGTGGTTGCTTGTTGTATGCAACTACTTAGGGGAGCATGATAGTGTGTCAGGCTTGTGCTGCTTGTTGATGCTTCTGCTCTTCCGCTGCATGTGCTTTGATGTGTGGGGGTTTTCCCTTGACAGGGAGGACTAATTATGTATGACAGCGGGAGTAATGTAACCTGTCAGATTGTATAAGCTTCTGAGTTGGATGTGTTCTGCTACTGACTTGCTTGCTTTTGGTTGATTGCCCTTAATGCATAGTTGCTTAGTTTGTCATATTATGGCTAAAAAGTGGGAGAAGTAAGTAGTAGTAATGTTCCTTGGTTGTTTCTTTGAGGAGAAGTTGGATGTGTTATTCAAAGGTTATTTTATCCAGAATTTGTCAAAGGGGGAGATTGTTAGGTCTTTGATTGCCTGCATTTTAGCTAAAACAAGTTTACAGCAAGATGTTGGGTAAGATATCCTGACATGGTTGCTCAGACATCAGTACATATGTGGTTATAACACTTGGCAAGATGTCGAGCAAGCTGTTGAAGCATCTTCATCAACTATCATGATAGATGTCATGACATCTTGGTCTGGTACAGCAGGTGCTGCTGTTATGTGATATTCAGACAGATGTCAAAGACAATGTCATTACATCTTTGTCTGGTGTAGCAAGCGCTGTTGTTTTATATCTCTTGACAGATTTGATTTGATTTGATGAGAATCTTTTAGATATACCTCATCATTATGCGTAGATGAAAGAGATTTATTAGGAGTAAGTCCAGATTTAATTGGATTTCATAAAAAGGATCTTTGAGAGTTTTTAGGAAACTATAAAAGATTTGTTCCTATTTTTATGTGAAGATCTTGTAGCTGATTTAAAACATGAAGATTGGACCTGATTGAAGAGTCCAAACCCATACTGCAAGAGTCTATAAATAAGGATTGAGTATTTGTTATAAATTGTTCACTCTTAAGCTTTTAAGCATTGAGTATTTGTTATGACGTGGTGATTGTAAAGGGAATTGATAGGGGTCTCATATCTAGGAGAGTATTAGATAGAAGTTGCACGGGTAGTGATTAAGTGAGAAGTTGTAAACGGGGGAGTTTAGCTTTGAATCAATACTATTATAGTGGATTTCATTCCTGGCTTGGTATCCCCCAGACGTAGGTGTTGTAGTACACCGAACTGGGTTAACAATTGTTATGTGTTCATTTACTTTCTGCAATCTGTATTATTCTCCTTATTGACATTGTGTAAAGCAGAGAACAATGTCGTGACATGTGTCAGGACATCTGCTATCTGCTATGCCAGAATTTCACTTTTCAACGATCAAAGGTGAAACCAACGTCAGAAGAGATGTTCTCACCCTTCAGAATGGAAGCCATGAAGATAAACACGTCTCTGCACAATGTTAAATATTCCTATGAATATTGAAGCAGAAAGAAGACAATGGAAGAAGAAATGATTCTATTGATCCAGCTAGATTTGAAGTCAACGAGTCAACAACCACAGAAGTTGAACGCTTGGTGATTCTGAAGAAGTCTCAACATCATAAGTTAGATTCTACGGAAGCAATGAGTAATGTATTTCTAACATTTACTATTTAATTTTTAAATAGTCTAGAAATTTATTCTTATATTCTAGAGAAATACGTTTCAAGAGACAATATCAGAAGGAATTCAATTTCTAAAAATCTCTAAGATAAAATCCTTGCTTGGATAATATCTTTTTCAAAAACTTCTTTACTGAAATTAGACCTGTTTTCATTTCACATGTGAACGAAGTTCATTCTTTTATTTAATGAAATAAGCTTCTCAAAATTTGTATTTCTCGAGAATAAAAAATATATTTCTTGAAAAATGATGCGTAGGATTCGTATGAAAATCTTTTGACCGTTGGAAATTAGGGTGTGATTCATTTATTAACCATAATGATATAAAGTGTTGGTACGTCAACAAATCTTTTTCTTATATGTACCATACCTCGTATCTGATAGGACACCTCGATTAATGAGAATATCTTGGATAAAGGAAATGAAATCATTCACTTTATCTCTTGTCAGAATTTCTGTGTCCGTTCCTTTTTGAGTGTCTTCTCTATTTCTTTTTGAACTTGGTATTTGCTTTAGTATTCCATTTCCATCTTTTATTAGGCGTGTTATCCTATCCTTTCAATTTATCACACCTGCTTTGAAAAACAGTTTCCATTTTCAGCTATATCATTAATCGTCGCTTAACTAGTCCTTCTATAATTGATGATGGCTATAAAAGCTCTCGTCTCCTCCATTCTTAGTCACTACTTCCTTGCATACTTCATATCTCTTCCTTGTTCTGTTTCACCTTCCTCCAATCAACCATGTCTATCAAAACCTTCTGTGGCAATGAAGAGATTCTTGAAGTCATTGTTGAAAAACGACCTCATTTTATGAATCTTAAGGGAACAAATCTTGACACTATTCTCGGTGGTTAAAAACAAAAATGGGGCAAATACGTTGAACTCCTAAATGGACCCGTTTATTCAAATCTTGTGAAAGAATTTTGGAAGTATGCCCTAATTAGTGTTGATGGCAAATTCATTTGCTCTCGTATTCATGGTGTTGGGTTTATCATCTCTCCTAAATCCATTGCTGATGCTATTGGCTGTGATCAATCCGGTATCACTGTGGATGAGTTTCACTTTACCTATTTCTTCATTGAAAATCTTGCTAACATCCATGACACTTCTCCCATATATGAACCCACAAAACCTGAAAATATTCTTTCCACCGCTAGAGTGTGGTTCAATCTTCTTCTTGCCAACTTCCTGTTAGACGAAGGCAATTGATCTAGAAGGGGGGTTGAATAGATCACTTCTTTTTAAATCCGAGTCGGCGCTAAAATTTGTTTTTAAAATTATTTTATGGAAGCGGCTGAGGATAATTCGTCTACACGAACCGAGTTATTGAGAGGATCGGATATACGTAAGCCAAATGGAATGAAAGGCTTCGAAGAGAAAAATTAGAATCGCAACTTAACAATTAATCAATTTTCCAAAAGCACTTAATAAGGTGCAATCTCCAATGAGCAGTCAAAAATTAAACCAAACTTGATAATATATCAAACACCTTGTATACGTTCAATCTATCGAGCACAGTCCATAAAACTCCAAGCTAATCCTTCTATGATAGTTGATGCATAATTTTCACTAAGCACAATCCCAAAATGATTGTGCAGAGATTTTCAAATTAATTTTCTGCACTAAACTATACCAGAACTTTTCGATCAATTGACAATTACAAACGTAAACAGTTCAAAATATAAATGAGATAAGGAAAAGGAAATGACACCAGGTTTGTTTAGGCAGTTTCCCTTTCGTACTGGCTTCGGGTACGTCTGCCCCCAATTCTGAAAACTAGAATTGAGAATCTATAACTTGTTTGCAAATGTTTTTACAAGAGAAAACTTAGCTATCCCACACTCAAGAAACTTCGTTAATACAGATACTTTGTCTTCTCTTCCCTTGATTCAAGTCGAATCAAGTGCCTCGAACTTGTTGGAAGAACCTTTGTTACCGTTACTAGATTGCAAGAATACACTGGTCTTCAATCACCTTCACTCAGATGATTCTATTCCACACACAGTTCAATCCTCAAACCTTGTTGCACAATCCTCCGGTTAACGCTACTAGATCGACAAAACCCTCCCCTCTTCGATCACCTTCGCTCGGCTAAATTCAATGCACACAAGATCTGATCCAAAAACCCCCAAATCTAATTGATTTTGGAGGACAAAACCCTAGAGGTTTTATTCAAGAACAAACCCACTGAAACACTCACCCCAAACCAAGATACAACTCTATGCTTTGGGCGTTATCACTTCATGATGCAGAAAATCAACAAAAATAATTATGTGTATTTGTTGAAAAAGGTGCAAGATGAAGATGAAAGTGATGAGAGAAAAAGTTTCAATGTATTTCTTTCACTTGTTCTTGTTTTTATTGTATAAAAAATGAGGAACCAGCTATATATATGATGCAAAGACCAATAAAAAATAATAACAACATTTTGAACAAAGAGAAAAAATAGAAAAAGTGATCACTTACAGCGAGCGGTCGACCACTCTTTGAAGAGGGTCAGCCTGCGCTGACCAGTGGAGCAATCTGTGCATGTTAGAAGACCATGCGTCGACCGCTACAGGGACCATGTGTCGACGCATGGCTGGGAAAAATGTACAATCTGAAATTCCAGAAACGTGCGTCGACTGCAGGGTAGGCGTGCGCTTACCCGAGCGAGACACACACATTGCCAACACATTGTGAGTCGACCGGTCCTTAGCTTAGGTCGACTCAAGCTTCAAAAACACCCAAAAATTGATTTTTTGACACAGTTTTATCTATATAGGCACAGTTTATGCATTCCTAATACTAATATCATGATCACCCGTATTTAATGGATATGCAAGACTCCACCATGTATTTAGACTCATGATTATGCAATGCAAAATTGGAATGCCGACACCAATGAGATGACACCGTCCAAATTACAAACTACTAGCCCTCACATACATTTTGACATCATTAAAATAAAGCTCAAATGAAAGGCACCTTGCCCTCACATACTCCCCCTTTTTGATGATGGCAAAATCTTCAGCTTGTTTTGTAATTTGAATCTCATCCTCCCCCTAACTGTGTGAATTCCTCTAAGATTCAATCTTTTGCTGCTTGTAAATGTCCTTCTCCCCCTTTGACAACATCAAAAAGAGAACAAGACGATGGTCAAAGAAACATATCATATACTTCTGGATACACTCAACATCTTGCAAACAAGATACATTAACAAACATTCACATAGAATGATGATAATGCGAAAAATTAGATGGATAAATAAGGCACAAGAGATGCATACACATAGACTCAACATACATTCCATAATAGCTCAAATGTCAACATAATCCAAAAGCAAACCAAGTACATAATCAAAATGTAAGCAAATAACAAGTCATACAAGCCAAAAACTAGATATAACATGCATCAAACTATGATCCTATCTCTCAGGGTCTCCTCCCCCTAAAGTGGTGACCTCGTCCTCTGAAATAGGGATCTTGAGGTAGAGGAAGAGGCTATTATTCCAACCACACATTCAGTTCCAATACTGCCCTGTTGAGTGTGTTGATACCATTTGTCACACAACGTGTCTGACCTCCGACAACAATATCCAAATTGTCAAAACGAGTCATGACCGCAATAACAAACCTGTTGAAGGTTTGATTTTGTGCCTCCAGCTGGTTTGAGAGAGCTGTATACCTCTCTTCTTGTGTGGTCATGAACGTTTCTTGCTGCAGCTGCATTGATCGTAACATGTCGAGGATTTCCTCGTTGCTCTGCTGTGGTGGCTGTGTAGGTGTAGGAATCGAATATTCGGGCTGGTGCCATTCATATTCTTCATGTTGTTGCCAACCATGATTTGGAGGAACATAGGATGAACACTACAAGAAAAAAGGAGATTTACGACGCATAAGTTATGACAGTTCCCACATAACTGTCCTTATTCCTGGACTGCGACAGTTGTCGCGACAGTTAGGGCCAACTGTCGCAAGTTTTCTAAACATATTGAATAACATAATTGCGACGGTTATCAAAGAACCATCCTAAAAACGTATTTTGTGACGGTTATAGACCGTCGTTACAATTTTAATTATTGAGATACATATTCTATCATTGTCATTATATATATAACAATGGTTTCAGATATTTTTATACTTGTTGCAATGGTCTAGTGGGACATGCGAATTACTTTTAAGCACTATTCTCCGGTACAAATCTAGCTTATGTAATTTTTTAAAAAATATAACATAAAAAATATATTTTTAGATGCATGTTGACTTGAACTCGAGACTTGTGTTTGCCAAAAGAATAGCCTTTCCTCTAGGCTAATAGAGAACTCTACCATACAATCAAACATTTAATATATATACTATTTGTCATAGTCTGAAAAATTTCTCAAAATTTTCACAAAGTTATTAATCTAGCACTTTGCCTTTTCCATTTCTTATTTATTTTAGAATACCCGCGCTGCTTCTTTTCCCCCAAAATGAAAACCCTTCTTTTTCAAACTTTAAGCCCAAAATAAACCCTAATATGCAAAGCCATAATCCTTCTCTATCAAACACGTTTCTTCTAGTTATCTCAAACCCCAAAACATCATAATATGCCGCACTTATCTGTGCAAGTATTGGATTTTTGAAACTCTGATGGGTTTATTTTTTATTGTTGTATTAGGGAGCATAGTACTTTGGGAGAAATTTGGTGTTCAATCTCTGCGAAACAAGTTGAACCTCCTTTGGACATGAGCCTAAGAAGAATGACCCTTTGTAAGGTATCTTACCTTTCACTATACTATAAAGATTGTTATTTTAATTTTATTTAGATTTCTATAAGTTTACTGTGCAAGGAGCAAATTCAAACTATAAGTTTTGTGTTGTGCAGAGCGACACAAACTCTACTCCCTCTTGTGATTAATCAAGGCTCATTTATACTAGGTGTGATTTTTCCCCAAACCTTCGTCCTTGTTTCAGATTTTGCTTGCAATGAAATCGAATCAGGTAATGTTCGTGCTTTTGAGTGATTTCAGATACAATCTTGTGGATGCTGAGATAAACTTATTCTTTCTTAGTCTTTTTGTGTGATTTTATTATGTGTTTTGTTTTCCATTTTTATATGATATGGGTTTTGTTGATTAGTGAGATTATCTTGTCTTTTGTTTTTTATTGAGTGAATTTTTTTCATTTTAATTTTTTCTATATAAGAATGTTAGACTGATTCTACTATTTTAAAGATGATCACGACAATGATGTGTCGAAATCGAGTAGATCGATTCGACAGAGAAGGATTTTGCGGAGACCAACTAAGGTGCCGAGGACTCTGCTTGAATCGATTGTGACATTGTTTGAGACTTTGTGGTTTACGTATGCAGAGACACTTAGAAAATGGCTGATTTGTGATTTAGCTTTTGGGATCAATTACTTCACGCGGAAACAGGTTCAATTTATGAAATTTGGGGTTGTAGAAAGTTGATTTTTTTATGAGTTAGTGATTATGGTTTTCTTGAGTTGTAGGGTAATTTAGCACTTGCTAGTGTGTATGCTGGAAGTGATTGTGTGCAACTGAAAGAAGATGAGATTATTGTGGAATTATATAAGTTATTGAGGCTATTAACATTGGGTATGCTTTTTTTGAAGAGGCCATTTCATGTGTTTTTAGATTCAGCTGGATTTACAGTGGAAGATGTTCTCATTCAGAAGCCTAAAGTTGGGGTATGGTTTAATCTGTAGATTTGAAATCTATGTCTATATGCTTGTTTTGGTTTTATGAATTTGTTTTGATTTCATAGGTTTTCATGTAAATTCTTAAAAATTCTCATGTGATTTCATAGGTTTTCAGATGTCTCCCTCGTTTTCTGTTTGATACATTTTCCTAACTATTAACTTTGAATTGGGTGTTCCTCAAGCTTAGGTCCCGTAAGCAGCATATAGCTCACATGCTCAACCATAATTTGGCTACAATGTTATTATAGGTCTTTTTTGATTGAGAGAATTGGGGCAGTATCCTACAAGCTCAAAATGTTTGTGACTTCCTGTATTCACCCAGTGTTTCATATATCTCAATTAAAGAAGGCAGTTGGTGATTAATGGAGGGAGAACTTTTAACCAATGGCTTGTGAAATGGAAAATGGAGTCTTTTGATGATACAACATGGGAAGTTGACTCTATGCTTCAAAGTCAATTTATGGTGGAAGGAAGTGATAAGACCTGGAGGCCCAATAATAATGTTGACTAAAAGAAAGATCAAGAGTTGTATTGGACACTGGGGCACAACCCAATTTGTAGAAGGTGTAGGAAGAATGAATGAGGCATTTATTTACATGGCATGATGGGCGCCGCTTTTGTGGGAGAATTTATTTGGATCGAGTGATTAAATGATTGGGATGGTAGGCTACTGCTCACTCATTCATGTAATTGACTATGAAATGTATTTTCAATTAGGCAGGGGAATATTTCTCTCGAAAGGATCCTTGGCTCTAGTTGTTTCTTGCTTTCCTATAATAGCTATTGCTCAATTTTCCTTCTGTAATCAAAACTAACAGTGATCAACAGCTAAACGAAATCTCAGAGTGGCTAAAACTCTAAGTTTGACATCACCAAGGTAGATTATCTTACAAGGGTTTGATTATATAACTGATAAAGGCACAAATACCATGTTCAATAAGCTTGGCTCAAGTTTGATTAACCCTCAATTTCTCATCAAAAGAATTGGTAAGGCTCATTGGTTCTTGTGGTTCACGTGGTTTTTATGGAACAATTGGTAAGGCTCAATATTGAAGTTTGTTTTTGAGGAAATTCATGTTCCCTCATGATATTTTTCCTCTGCCCAGATGTCCATCTTGATTGAGAAGTGAGAATAGCAAAATTTTTAGGAACGTCTGATTCAATTCTATACTCTTCCCGCTTTCTCTAAAAAAAGGAGATATAATTGTGGTGTAAGTATACATAACTGTAAGTATCTACTATGCATTTTTTTTTCAATATTTTAGTTGCATTTTTTATAACCATACACCACATATATAGAACTATTTGGACGATTTATGTTATTTCCTTTGCTTCTTTATTAGAATGGTGCAAAGAATGAACTGAATTCTTCACTTACTTTATATAACTCTGGTATCTCAAGCAGGTTCAAGTTTCTGTATATAATTTGATATATTTTAACAGGGATGAGGGAGTCCACTTGGGAATACAGAATGGCCTTTATCTTTCTAGAAGCACTGTGGTGTACTTCAAGCATAATGACATGGATTCTTTAAAAGGAACTTTAGAGAACATTACTTCTAAATATAAGTACACAGAATTTGAGGCGTTATATTGTTGTTGAAGCTCTCTACCAGGTAGGTCTTTCTATCATGCATCTTTTTATTAGCTTTTCACTTCTATATTGTGTTCCCACTACAAGAAAATTGCAGTTTTACGACACTTAGGTTGCGACAGTTTATTGAAAACCGTCCTTATATATATTACGACGGTTTTTTGAAATTGCCCTTAAAATTTGAAAAAAAAAATACATATTATGACGGTTCTATTCCAAACCGCCGTAATTCTATTTTTGCGACAGTTGTTAACCGTCATTGCCCTTCAATATTTGGCTGTTGTACCCCAAATTTTTCCCTTAGATCCATTGATCGTAGGCATAACATATTAGGTCAATCATTCGTGCATAACTAACCATTTTATCTAGGCTTTGTTGTTTGTTTCATTTGTGAAGACAGGAGCTGCTGCGGAAGGCGCAGGGTCTTGAAGGCTGTGTGTGTATGCTTATGGAGTATCTCTGGCCCTCGCAAATCTGTGTTGAATTCCTATGAAGATATGCCTTCAGGCCGTCCTTGATTGCATCCTAAGCCATCAGCCATATTTGGGCCATTGGATTTAAGGATATTTCAAGATAGCCCAAGTCACTTAAGATGATTTTAAGGGTCTCAAAGCATGCTTATCATTTCCAATCATTGGAAGAGAGAACCAAAGCTTAGTTTGCTACGCAAGAGATTAAATTCAAAATCAACAAACTCAAGAATCGAGGTTTACAAGAAATCATGAGAATTTGTACGCTACAAATGATAACATGCTGAAATTTCACAAAGTATTTAATTCCAGGATTTCAAATTGGACTTTTAACTTCAAGTTCCCATTGGCATCCATTGAATATTTTTTAAACCAAATATCATTTTCAAGACGGAGTTCAAATAAAGGCCAATTAGTTCAGGACCAAGTTTTAAGTTGAATTCCTAAGTCTTTTTTAAGGCCATTACAAGATTTGATATTTGGTTGGTTTATAATTTCAAGTGCACAACCTCAAGTTCAATTACAAAACTTCTTTGTTAGTCTAAAACATATTTTGACACAAGATTCACAAGTTTGAACTTGTTATGGTTCAAAATCGATTTCCAATACAAGACCATATATATGTGAGATCCTTTACATTTCAAAATCCATCCAAGACTTAGCTTCAAATTCATGTGTTTATAAAAGGATTTCCATTTAGAAGCATGGCGTGTTTCAATGTGCAAGACAATAACCAAATCATGATTTCCAGATTATGAGTGTTATTTTATTTTGGTTGTCAACCATATCTAGACTTGCTTCAAAAACATGAACTCCATTAGGCCATGTCTACTTTGGCGCATTTTTACGCAAGGCTATGACAGTAATAAGTATGAAACCAACAAGATTCATTTCCCAATTAGCAAAGCAAGGGAATCAACGGTTCATGCTACATTTCCTTTCAAATTTTATTCTTACAAGTGTGTACAGAATGTAAATACTTTTTCAAAAAAGAACACAGCTGAAATGAATCATAAGAGGACCCTAAGACTTTCTATTGCAACATCACTTTCTAATATTGGTCACTGGTTTGGAAAAGATACTGATTGACGGCGAGACTTTTGCGGCTTATAAATTGAAGCTCAGCTTTTGACCCTACATGATATTAACAGCTCCAGCTTACAAGACAACATCTCATACAGTGGGACCTACCACCTGATATTGCAAGTGCTTACTGGGATTAACTCCAAAATAGGCAACTACCTTGATGGCTCAGCATCCACCGCCACTGATTTGCTTTGAGAAAATCCAAGGCATCACATGAAAGTCAAAGAGAAGATCAAAAGTTATAAGCATTAATTTCTGGGAAATATGTCTCAAACATAATCAAACATAAAAGGAAAACTCAACAAATATTATCCAAACATGTCAAAACAAGGAATTATGGCCTATGTCTGTTTCCAAAACCATTTCCAAATGGACTCAATTCGTTCCCAAAACAAGATCAGACAGGCTTCAGATAACTTTCAAAAACTTTCTAAAACCAAAACAACTTGTCTAGACAATTTCAAAAACATTTCCTAATATTAACAAACATGCTTCAGACACTCAATCAATTGTCATTCAACAAGGTTGTTTTCCTAAGGCCTATATAAACAAATAAGCAAACGCACAAGTGAGAGGACCAGAAACCTCAATCCCACACAGTACATAAACCAAATTCACAATTTCACAACCAAAAAATTCACAAGATCCCACACGTCCTAGAGAACGAAGCCAATACTCACACTAAAAGAAAAAAGAACCACAACATCATACGCACCAACGAAATTGTCAAAGTTCCACTACCAAACCCACAAAAGAAACCTCGGAGATTCAAAATCATCATCAAATTTCACCACCAAACAAACTCAAACTACAGAAACTTAGAAACATATTATTCATCACTGCCTCTCAGAAATCACAACAGACCAAAGGCGAAATAACACAGATCACAAGAGCTCGCAAAAGGTAGAAAGAGAAGAGAGACATCCCTGATTGGAGATTCACGGAGCCGTCGCAACCGTCGCCGGCCGTTCCTCTGCTTTATCCTTCTTGTTTTGCTTTAATCTTATGCATTTTGTACTTGTAATCATCGATCATAGTGAAAATTGGGGTATTGGGTTGTGTGGGATTAGGGTTATTTACATGTTTGATCGAGAGAGATTGAGAGATGAGCGACGACGGCGCAATTTGGGGTTTCTCAAACCCTAGTTTCATTTTGAGAGAAGAGAGAAAGGCGAGAGAGATAAGAGCGAATGATTTCGTGTGAGTTTCCCTCCGTTTCTTTATTTCTCACCCCTTTTTTTGCTTTTTTATTTTTAAAATCAAATTTAATTTTGTTTAAGCATAATTTATATATTAACATACCTTTTAATATATAACTAATGTAATGGAAAACATTTTTATTTTAATAATAAAATCTTTATTAAAAACCTTTTTTAAAACATAAAATTTAAGAACTTCTCTAATTTAAAATAATTTTTTTTAATAAAAAACTATAGCTATAATAATTAAACCTTTTCTTTTGATAATTAAAATCTTTTTTAATAAGAAATCCTTAACTTTTTTCAAAATAAAAATAATCTTTAGCACAATATTTCTAAAATAAATAAACCTTTTATCAATAAACCTTAAATCAACTTTTTTTTTTCTAATAAACTGTATTAACAACTCTTTTCTTAATGCAAACCGTTCCCTGTTAGAATCTATCGCGTTTGTGTGACTTTTCTTTAGTACTCTGTTTGTGATTAATATTATGCCTTGTTTATGCTACTTGATTGTTTGCCTTTGTATGCTTATCTTGATGTTTATGTTATTGTTTTAAAACCTTTCAAAATTATAAAAAACTCTCGATCCAACGTCGATCCCATTTTCTACCCATGTAAGTCGATTGCCTTTAGGCATCGCATTCAACCTTTGGTCACTATACACAATACTAGTCCACTTTGCTAGTTCGCACAAATAACTCTTAAGATTATTCATCCCCTTAATTCCAAAGGAAAGGTTATTAATATTGACTCAACGTCATAGGAATAACTGTTAGAACCCTTGGCCTTAGGATTCGGAGTCACCGTACTCCACGTCTCGCCGTAGACAATTTAGTACCCTAGCCTTAGGATCGGAGTCGCCGTACTCCACGTAAATGTTTCGCTGCAAATATTTACAATCCTACCTCGCTATAACCAACTACAACTTTAGAGTCGCCGTACTCTATGTAATGTCTTGCCATAGACATTACCTCCCCTTGGAACCTTGACCCCGTCAAGAAGTTCCTCCTTTCAGAACTACGGATACTCTGATTCCATTCCCCTTGGGATACGTAGGCACATGGTGTGATACCTTGTCGAGTATACTTAGATACTAACCCCTAGGGTTTCAACCTTTAGCATAACATCCTTAGTAAGCGAGTAATAGATAACATAAGATACTAACAAGAGGTTCCTGTAGAGTACTACAACCGTTTAGGATGCTAATACCTTCCCTAGGCGTAACCAACCCCCGAACCTTAGATCTCTAGGTTTTTTCGCTTTTGAACCTTTCCTTTGGATAAATCAAAGACGGCGGTGAACATTTAAGAACTGCGATGCAAGTTAATATAATAGCTTGTTATCCTATTCTCACCGCAACAGAACTGGCGACTTCACTGGGGAAAGTCGAGGGTTTCCCCTATCTTGCTTTTCTTTTATGTTATCTTCTTTTATTTACTTGCGATATCTGCTCTTATTATCTGTTGTGTTGGTTTTTCTGGGTTACTATTTTTGTGTGGTGAGATAAGTCTTACACCCGGACTTGAGCGTAAATTATGATAGAACAATGATAATTCAAGGAGACTTTGAGGGAGTCGATTCCCGAAGAAGTTGAATTGAGACATCACAACTCAGTTTAGGCCCTCTCGAATTTGATATTGTTCAACGAGTCCATTCATGAAGACAATATTATTTCGAACTAAAGGCCATCGAGACTGAGGACCGTTGTTACCTTTAACCCAACTTGGCCTATTAGGATGTAGTGCGGGGACTATGAGGGAGTCTATTCCTGAATTAGTTGTTACGCGATACTACACTCAGACGAGATTCTCTTGAGAATATTATTGACTACCAAGTGATTTGGAAAATTTATAATATCCGAAAGATGGATTGTAGACTCTGGGAACTTTGTAGAACCCGTTCGGCAGGTACATTTGAAACCATAGTGCACACCTATTGGGATGGTTAGACCTTGACTCCATGCTGTGACCTTTCAAACCTAGGGCCCTTTGCCCGTTTGTTTTGCTTGTGTGTGCTTCGTGCTTTGTGTGTTTGCATCCACACATTCATTAGCATCATATCATAAAGATTCATGGAACTTAGCTTTATTTGTAAACATCGTAGGGATACCATAGACCCCGAAAAAGAAAGAAAACGTTGAATTACACTTACAAGAGTCATAACCTGGACGATCTAAGGGGACTGGAGACCTTGCTGACAAATAAAGAAAGGTTTGAGACCAGATATGGGAAGTTATTATCTCCATTCTACTACTATTTTCCTGATTATCAATTGGTACCTATCCTTGAAGAATTTCCTCGGCCGATGGAGTTACTAATTTAAGACAAGCATCCATTTTTCAACTTCTGTTAATATTCAAGCTAAGATGACTACAAAAGGAGAATTTCTGGAAAAAAAAACTACTTATTGCAAGAAACGGAAAGCTCGAGACGTCTTATCAGTCAACACTTCGTCGACAAGCTTATTCTAGAAGAAGCTCAGTTGGAAGAAAGTCAAGGACTCAAAGAAGACCATTGGAAAAGTCTCATTAGATCCATCATTATTTGCTTTTATTTAGCTTTACGTTATGACTGTTGTATGGCGTACATACGCGTTTTAATTTTGTATTAAATCAATTTTTAGTATTCCGGTACTAATGATTCTAACTTCTTTTTCATGATTAATAAGCGAGCTTGTTGATATTCCTCAATGATTATAAATAGCTGGGTTTCCATGAATCTTGTCGCATAACATTCACATTTTCATTTCTCTCTATCAAGGAACTCGAAATTTGTTTTGCAAGCATCGTACGATGGATTACGGAAAGAAGGGAGTTTTGCCGTACACCTTCAATGTTTCAGATGTTGAACAACTAAGGGAACTAGGAGGTCAGATCGAAGATCCCGAGGCGTTCGCCCCAAAATATGGAAAGATCCTCCCGCTGTTGCAGGTCCGAGTAGCTGATGGTTTGCTGGAAACGCTGGTTCAACTGTACGACCTAATCTACCATTGCTTCATCTTCCAAGATTTTCAGCTGATGCCTACATTGGAAGAGTACTCCGCTCTATTAGGTATCCCGGTCATAGATTCACCTCTATTCTCCGGCGGAGAAGGAAGACCCAGCCAGGAAGACATCGCAAGAGCGATGTGCATAAAGTTGTTAGAGATCCGAACTCACATGACGTTCAGAGGAGGAATTGATGGTTTTCCTTCCCAATTCTTGTTCGAAAAAGCTCGACATTTTGCTAGTGTAGGGAACACTTGAGCGTTTGAGCACATCTTTGCGCTGCTAGCCTACGGCTTGTTTTTATTTCCCAATATTGAAGATTTTGTTGACGTCTATGCCATAAATATTTTCATGCTCAAAAATCCAGTTCCTACATTGTTAGCCGATGACTACCACTATATCCATTCAAAGGCTCTGAAGGGAGAAGGTCGGATTACCTGTTGCACTGCTATCCTTTACAGGCGGTTTATTTTGCACCTACCGAGGTCTACCGATTTCTGGGATGTGAAAGATGGTTCAGAATGGCTTGTAAAGCTCATGGCTCTTACTTATTCAGATGTTGTTTGGCATGACCCAATGTATGGAGGAATCCCCATGATTCATAGTTGTGGAGATTTTCCCAATGTACCTCTTCTTAGTACAAAGGGATGTACCAGTTACAACCCCGTGCTTGCCCAGCTATCAACTTTTTGTTTATCAACCGGCTTAGGTGCATCAGTTAGCCCAAACTCCGTAGAATCATCAACGAGTGCCCAACTCTCCTAATTATCAACAACAGAGGGCTCCGGTACCTCGTCCAAATGCTCATAATAGAAGACCACATAAACTTCCAGTTCCTCCTATTCCGATGACTTATACTGAGTTCTACCCCTCCCTGGTGCAACGAGGTTTGATTACTACCAGAGCTTTGGATCCGCCTCCCGATCCACTTCCACCTAATTATGATCCCAATGCTCATTGCCTGTTTCATGAAGGGGCACCGGGCCATGATCTAGAAAACTGTTATGCTCTTAAGAGTATTGTAAGGGGGTTAATGGACCAGAAGATTCTGTCTTTTGGTGACTCTCAATCAAATGTTAAGAAAGCTCATATTGATATTACTTCTACTACTCAAGCAACTTTGAATTATCAACCACAATCTCATCAGAGAATACATCAGAATCATGCTCAGATACACAGTTAATAGTGGTCTAATCAAAGACGTCCTCAGCATCAGCAATCATACCACCGTAAGCCGCGTCAACATGCTAGACAAAGACTAAAGAAGCAGAGGTACTTCACTCCGCCACCAATGCCATACAGTCAGTTCTTGCCAGATTTAATCAAAAGTGGTTTGATAGTGCCAAAGGAGCTGAAGCCAGTACCTTTTTCATATCCACCAGGCTTTAACGCTAACGCCCGATGTGACTACCATGCTGGGGCACCAGGGCATTTAACTGAGGACTGTGGGGTGCTCCCGAGTAAGGTTCAGACCCTACTAGACTCCAAGATGGTCTCCTTCACACCTCAAGGCATTCAGATTCACAGTCCCCCACCCAATTACGCAGGTTCATCAATCCCGACCGTGGAAGAGATGACCAAGAATGGATGTGAAGATGTTTCTCAGACTGATCTCGATAATCAACAGTGAAGACTCAAGAGATTTCTTTTCAAGTCGGTGCAATAAAGAGAATTCTTTCCCGAGAGTATTAAGTTGTTTATTTTGCTTGCACTTGTTTTCTTTCTTTGATTATTAAAGCGTGTTTACATGTAAGAACTTGTTATTTTGAACGTTTAATGCAATAGTAATGTTTGCTTCAAAGAAATCCATCGCTTCGCTCATTTTAAATCTGTTTACTATTTTATAATGCCAATACTGATGGATGGAGGATGATGAATTAAAACGCAATCGCTCCTGTCGTATGCTTTTGAACGAAAACCCTGCTAATGATATAAGGCATTGTTTCAATACAGGAAATAACCTCTCGTTAACCTTTTGGAGCCTTGAAATCAAGACCTCATTTTAACCTGGGGCAGGGTAACTCTCAATCAAAGCGACCGAGCTTCCAAACTATCAAAATAGGAGTGGGTACAAAAAAATTTTGACCCTCAAACTTTCAAAATAACCTCACAAAAAGGGGATGGGCATAAACAAACTTTGAACCTTTTTACTTTTTTGCTTCTTAAACCCGAATCACTATTAAAACTCTCAAAAGACCTTATTGAAGCAGAGTTAATTTCAAAAGCATACTCGAGGAGATAGTGTTTCCTGACTCCTATGAGCCATGCACAAAGTTCGCATTGGCTTTATAAAAAGGAAAACTAATGTCATATCCTAACCAGTGATTCGGTCACAAGTTTGCGATATGCTTTTTCAGTAAAACTTCGAAACAAACATGACGTTGCACTAGCAGTTTTGGAGTTTACACTTTCTGCATGTAAATATTGCTTAATATCATAGAAACTTGATTGCAAACAACTACGAGAAGTTCAATTGCTGATTGGAACTTTGTTTGAAGATGGTTACTTCATTGTTAAAGATAACCAATCTTGGGCATGTTACTTGAAGACCCAGTTAAGCAGGGGCAAGATGTTTTCTTCAGTTTGTAACCTTCACAAACTGACTTACCCAAGGGACAGATTTTGAAGATTCAGTATGCAGAATACCGACAATCTGAGCCAGTTACGTCGAGATTCTACAAATCTCTCAAGAGTGGGAAGACACTGGATTATTTTTGAATGCCAGATATTCTGTAAAATCCTTTTGAGATGACTCCTTTTCAGAATCATGCGATCCAGGACAATTGAGAATTAAAGATCTCCTTCAACAAGATTACTTGAAAATGGCGACTACCATGCAAGTCAGAACTTCACTGACTTCATAGCATTTCTTCACCTAATTTCCCGAAGTGTTTATGCCTCAAATGGTATGATAATTCTCCAGCAAGTTTCTACTACAGGAAGTCCGGACGATTCCTCAGTGAATCATTATTTCAAGCAATTCTGACAAGATTTATACAAGAAATCAGCAGTTGGTTGACCTAAGGATCCCCAGTGAATCTCATTGGTCTCAACCTTCCTTGATGAAACGAGTGTTTATTTCACTCCACAGTGTTTTCTCAGATTTCAATCTTCCTCAGCAGTGGATGTTTATTTCGTCCCCACCGAAGTCTACTCTGATGTCTACAACTACAATCCTGGTACAAGTTTCCACAGCGAAGCGGCAGATATTTATTTTATTCCCATGAAGCTCGTCTACGGCATCTACTACAACATTCTCACTTCAGATTACCTCAGTTATAGCGGATATTTATCTTATCCCCATCAAAGTCTCTTTGAACACGAGTTTGATCCGTCCCCAGTGGATTTCACTCATCCAGAGAATCAGATTCATCTTGACGATCCCTAAGTGAAGTCATGATATTATATCCCCAAGTGGATTATTATTTCCCCAGAGAAGTTGGAAATTGTGAAGTATGGTTGGCTTTACCTTTGGATTTTTTTACAAACTTGACAGATGTATCTCTCGTGTAGAGGATGGACGGGCTTCCTCATCGTTTTGTTTTTTCCTCCTGTTTTCTTTTTCTATTTTGTCGGCATGAGCATAAGCGTGACATGACATCATATGCATCACATCCGTGCGTGTCTGCTGTCTGTTTGTCTTTTGTCGCTTTATCTTTTCTTTGGTTGTGTTTATCGCCTAGTTTTGGGTTTGTTCGATCTCTCCAAGTAGGTCGTCAGCCTTAGGCAGAAAGTGCTAATCTTTTCTAAAATGTTTCCCCACAGAGTTCAACCCTCATAGATGATGGCTATTTCAGTTATCTTTTTCCGTGCTGGGATAAGATAAAATCGCCATTCGAGTTCATTTCTCAATGGCGGGTCTTGTTTGACCGTTTCTTTCTAGTTTGATCCTAGATTGAATTTTGCTCCCTGGGGATATCACCTTTACTTTTTGGTTTCCGATCCTGGTTTGAGGGTGCATTGCTGTTGCACTAATGTCTTACAAGAAGTTTGCTTTACCACTACTCATTTATCTAACTTGCAATCTCTCCAGAGGCCCCCTATTTATTTATTTCAGTTATCTACAGCTTTCCGGAGTCTACCTATTAATTTTACTACCTGCGGTCTTTCCAGAGACCATTTGTCTTTTATTTTAGTCATTTACATCTCTCCGGAGTCTACCCTATTAATTTTACTACCTGCGGTCTTTCCGGAGACGATTTGTCTTTTATTTTAGTCATTTACAGCCTCTCCGGAGTCCACCATTTATTTCAGGTGATCTACAGTCTCTCCGGAGACCACTTATCCTTTATTTATGTGCTTGTCTTTACAGTCTCTCCGAAGACCATCTACTTTCGTTTCAATTATCCACAGTCTTTCCGGAGACAATCTATTATTTTTAGCTACCCACAGTCTTTTCGGAGACCCTTTTCTTTTATCTTACTATCTACAGTCTTTCCGGAGACCATTTATCGCTTATTCATCTACAGTCTCTCCGAAGACCCCTTATCATTTACTTCAGCAGCTTACAATCTCTCCGGAGAACTTATCATTTTTGTTTACAGTCTCTTATCAGAGCGTTTTCCCCATGAAGCCCAATTGTGTTGGCATACAGAGGAGTTTAATAACCATGTATATTTTCTGATGGTTCCTGAAGATCCCGTTGGATATCTTCATTTTAAGGAATTTCCAGAATTTTGTTCCCTGATGGTTCCTGAAGATCCCGTCTGACCTCTTCATTTTAAGGAATTTCCAGGCGTTGGATGTTTTTTTCTTATTGAAAACTCCAGTATTTTTGTTTGTACGATCTTACCACCGTGTGGATCCTGCCTTATCTTCTTGTATCTTAAATATCAACTAGTCATGCTTGAACCTGCTGGGTCGTTACCTTGAAGTCCCTAGTGTTGTTTTCTTTTCCCCAGTGTGTCTGGTCGTCCCCAGTGAGTTGTTGCTCATTGTGTTGACTCTTTTCCTTGTCTGTATCGTTTCGTCTGCTTTCTTGCATATATCATCCCATCATATTCATCATGCTAGAGGTCATGGCATGTCAGCATTTATAGGATAGTTTTGTCCATAGTATTGCATGTCATTGCATCTAAGGGCAAAATTTTCGGTTATCTGTATTTAAATATCTTTCACCATGACCTAATGAAGATGTTCATCATTCATGTCATTCGGTGAAGATATTTAAATAGGGGCAACTGTTGTACCCCAAAATTTTCCCTTAGATCCACTGATCATCGGCATAACATATTAGGTCAATCATTCGTGCATAACTAACCGTTTTATCTAGGCTTTGTTATTTGTTTCATTTGTGAAGACAGGTGTTGTTGCGGAAGGCGCAGGGTCTTGAAGGTTGTGTGTGTATGCTTATGGAGTATCTCCGGCCCTTACAAATCTGTGTTGAATTCCTATGAAGATATGCCTTCAGGCCGTCCTTGATTGCATCCTAAGCCATCAGTCATATATGGGCCATTGGATTTAAGGATATTTCAAGATAGCCCAAGTCACTTAAGATGATTTTACGGGTTTCAAAGCATGCCTATCATTTCTAATCATTGGAAGAGAGAACCAAACCTTAGTTTGCTACACAAGAGATTAAATTCAAAATCAACAAACTCAAGAATCGAGGTTTACAAGAAATCATGATAACATGCTGAAATTTCACAAAGTATTTAATTCCAGGATTTCAAATTGGACTTTTAACTTCAAGTTCCCATTGGCATCCATTGAATATTTTTTAAACCAAATATCATTTTCAAGACGGAGTTCAAATAAAGGCCAATTAGTTTAGGACCAAGTTTTAAGTTGAATTCCTAAGTCTTTTTTAAGGCCATTACAAGATTTGAGATTTGGTTGGTTTATAATTTCAGGTGCACAACCTCAAGTTCAATTACAAAGCTTCTTTGTTAGTCTAAAACATATTTTGACACAAGATTCACAAGTTTGAACTTGTTATGGTTCAAAATCAATTTCCAATACAAGACCGTATATATGTGAGATCCTTTACATTTCAAAATCCATCCAAGACTTAGCTTCAAATTCATGTGTTTATAAAAGGATTTCCATTTAGAAGCATGGCGTGTTTCAATGTGCAAGACAATAACCAAATCATGATTTCCAGATTATGAGTGTTATTTTATTTTGGTTGTCAACCATATCTAGACTTGCTTCAAAAACATGAACTCCATTAGGCCATCTCTACTTTGGCGCATTTTTACGCAAGGCTATGACAGTGATAAGTATGAAACCAACAAGATTCATTTGCCAATTAGCAAAGCAAGGGAATCAGCGGTTCATGCTACATTTCCTTTCAAATTTTATTCTTACAAGTGTGTACAGAATGTAAATACTTTTTCAAAAAAGAACACAACTGAAATGAATCATAAGAGGACCCTAAGACTTTCTATTACAACATCACTTTCTAATATTGGTCACTGGTTTGGAAAAGATACTGATTGACGGCGAGACTTTTGCGGCTTATAAATTGAAGCTCAGCTTTTGACCCTACATGATATTAACAGCTCCAGCTTACAAGACAACATCTCATACAGTGGGACCTACCACCTGATATTGCAAGTGCTTACTAGGATTAACTCCAAAATAAGCAACTACCTTGATGGCTCAGCATCCACCACCAGTGATTTGCTTTGAGAAAATCCAAGGCATCACATGAAAGTCAAAGAGAAGATCAAAAGTTATAAGCATTAATTTCTGGGAAATACGTCTCAAACATAATCAAACATAAAAGGAAAACTCAACAAATATTATCCAAACATGTCAAAATAAGGAATTATGGCCTATGTCTGTTTCCAAAACCATTTCCAAATGGACTCAATTCGTTCCCAAAACAAGATCAGACAGGCTTCAGATAATTTTCAAAAACTTTCTAAAACCAAAACAACTTGTCTAGACAATTTCAAAAACCTTTCCTAATATTAACAAACATGCTTCAGACACTCAATCAATTGCCATTCAACAAGGTTGTTTTCCTAAGGCCTATATAAACAAATAAGCAAACGCACAAGTGAGAGGACCAGAAACCTCAATCCCACACAGTACATCAACCAAATTCACAATTTCACAACCAAAAAATTCACAAGATCCCACACGTCCCAGAGAACGAAGCCAATACTCACACTAAAAGAAAAAAGAACCACAACATCATACGCACCAACGAAATTGTCAAAGTTCCACTACCAAACCCACAAAAGAAACCTCGGAGATTCAAAATCATCATCAAATTTCACCACCAAACAAACTCAAACTACAGAGACTTAGAAACATATTGTTCATCATTGCCTCTCAGAAATCACAACAGACCAAAGGCGAAATAACACAGATCACAAGAGCTCGCAAAAGGTAAAAAGAGAAGAGAGACATCCCTGATTGGAGATTCACGGAGCCGCCGCAACCGTCGCCGGCCATTCCTCTGCTTTTTCCTTCTCGTTTTGCTTCAATCTTATGCATCTTGTACTTGTAATCATCGATCATAGTGAAAATTGGGGTATTGGGTTGTGTGGGATTAGGATTATTTACATGTTTGATCGAGAGAGATTGAGAGATGAGCGACGAAGGTGCAATTTGGGGTTTCTCAAACCCTAGTTTCATTTTGAGAGAAGAGAGAAAGGCGAGAGAGAGAAGAGCGAATGATTTCGTGTGAGTTTCCCTCCTTTCTTTATTTCTCACCCCTTTTTTTGATTTTTTATTTTTAAAATCAAATTTAATTTTGTATAAGCATAATTTATATATTAACATACCTTTTAATATATAACTAATGTAATGAAAAACTTTTTTCTTTTATTAATAAAATCCTTATTAAAAACCTTTTTTAAAACATAAAATTTAAGATCTTTTCTAATTTAAAATATATTTTTTTTTAATAAAAAACTATAGCTATAATAATTAAACCTTTTCTTTTGATAATTAAAATCTTTTTTAATAAGAAATCCTTAACTTTTTTCAAAATAAAAATAATCTTTAGCACAATATTTATAAAATAAATAAACCTTTTATCAATAAACCTTAAATCAACTTTTTTTCTAATAAACTATATTAACAACTCTTTTCTTAATGCAAACCGTTCTCCGTTAGAATCTATCGCATTTGTGTGACTTTTCTTTAGTACTCTGTTTGTGATTAATATTATGTCTTGTTTATGCTACTTGATTGTTTGCCTTTGTATGCTTATCTTGATGTTTATGTTATTGTTTTAAAACCTTTCAAAATTTAAAAAAAACTCTCGATCCAACGTCGAGCCCATTTTCTACCCATGTAAGGCGATTGCCTTTAGGCATCGCATTCAATCTTTGGTCACTATACACAATACTAGCCCATTTTGCTAGTGCGCACAAATAACTCTTAAGATTAGTCGTCCCCTTAATTCCAAAGGAAAGGTTATTAATATTGACTCAACGTCATAGGACTAACTGTTAGAACCCTTGGCCTTAGGATTCGGAGTCACCGTACTCCACGTCTCACCGTAGACAATTTAGTACCCTAACCTTAGGATCGGACTCGCCGTACTCCACGTAACTGTTTCTCCGCAAATATTTACAATCCTACCCCGCTATAACCAACTACAACTTTAGAGTCGCCGTACTCTATGTAATGTCTTGCCATAGACATTACCTCCCCTTGGAACCTTGACCCCGTCAAGAAGTTCCTCCTTTCAGAACTACAGATACTCTGATTCCGTTCTCCTTGGGATACGTAGGCACAAGGTGGGATACCTTATCGAGTATACTTAGATACTAACCCCTAGGGTTTCAACCTTTAGCATAGCACCCTTAGCAAGCGAGTAATAGATAACATAAGATACTAACAAGAGGTTCCTGTAGAGTACTACAGATGTTTAGGATGCTAATACCTTCCCTAGGCGTAACCAACCCCCGAACCTTAGATCTCTCGATTTTTTCGCTTTTGAACCTTTCCTTTGAATAAATCAAAGACGATGGTGAACATTTAAGAACTGCGATGCAAGTTAATATAATAGCTTGTTATCCTATTCTCACCTCAACATTAGCCAAGCGCTTAAAACTGCTCATTGGGCTGCGACGGTTGAGCCCAACCGGCTTCATTTCTGGCCCAATTGCAAATCTGTGACGGAGAATAAACCGCCTCCCTTAGAAAAATTAAAGTATCGCGCCCAACTATACAAGAAAAGTAGAAAACGCTGCTGCGACTGTTCATCTTCCCTTCTTCACAACTAGAAAGTCACCGCTGCTGCTGCTGCTGTCGGAACGCCACTGCAACCAATCTTAACAGGTCAGTTCTTTTGATTCTCTTGTGTGTGTTTCTCTTGATTCAAAGTAACGGAATCACAAAAAACTTATTTCCTGTTATTCTTCTTCTTCTTCTGTTAACACATTTGCAAACACATTTCAAACCTTATTTTCAATCGGTGAAACACAAAAAGGAGAAAACGTATTCAAATGTTTAGAGAAGTTAGATGCAGATATTGATTATTCATCTTGTGTGTGACTTTTATTATTCATCTGGTAACATTTTAAATTAGATTAATTATCTATTAATTTATCTGGATTTAGCTGTAAATTTGATAGAAAAAAGTTATAGATTGAATTTCCTAGATTTTAAAGCTGAACAATAGAGGAAAAGAGCTTTGTAGAGTGGTGGTGATTGGAGAGAAATTGAGTGCAGAGAATAATGAAGTTGCAGAAAATGATTGTTGAAGATGATTGAAGGTGATTTTGAGTTTATATAGAGGGATTGATCCTAACTGTTTCGGGAACTTTTTCGGTCACTGGTTGTTCGAGTTAGGGCACTGTCATGGTTAAATTAATTCAATGAAGAAATTTGCTATTGAAGTTAACAGTGTTAAGTTTCTGTTAGTAGCATTTTACCTTGTTTGAAAGTTTGTTGTTAGAGGTTAGAAACTGTTATGAGTTAGTTGGGATAGTTAGTGAGTTTGACCAAATGAATTAGTTAAGGGAAGTTAGGATTCAAATTGGAATTAACAGTTGGTGGTCAATACAGACTCGCATTGAGAAGGGAATTGCAACATTTGTGAAACATGTATATTTTTTTTATAAAAACAATTACAATAATACTCATCTGACTAGTACAATGAGTAAGCTCCTTGCACATTTTCTGTGTTCAACCATTGATTACTAATTCCACATATTCAACATTTATTCCAAAAGAAGTTTGAAACTGTCAGATTTTCTCACTAGACTAGCACAACTAAGATATAGAGCTTAGAAAAAGAGACAACAAATTATAGTAATTTCCTTCCAAAAGAAGTTTAAACTTAAGCAGTATTCTTCCTCATGGTTCACATTTTCTCAAAGTAGAGAGGATAAAGATCTTACTTGCACAAAATCATATTGGCCAGAACCAACAACAAAGTAGTTACGTTAGCTTGATTATTGATTAATAGAAATTGGTTAGTGTAGGTTAGTTGAATTGAATTAGGAAAAGTAACTAGTTAAGTGGACAGTTATTGAACTAGCTTAGTTATAACTAAATGATGTTAAATGTTGAGAGAAAAGATTAGGCTTGTGTTAACAATCAAAGATGAATTAATAATGAATTAGGTTAGTAAGCTTGTGGCTGTTGCATTAGAATCATGTTTAGTTGGTGATATGAGTTCTTGAATGGACTTGAGGAAAATGAGATTTTAAAACAGTTAGTAGACATTGCGTTGAATTGCTTTGAATTTGAAATTAGTTAAATCACGTTTGAAAAATTTTAGTGATGTTAGGATGGTTAGGAAGATGACACAAAGATACTACATAATATAGGCCATAAATCCGGTATTGGTTGGAGTATCGTCTGAACATAATTTGTTCGTGCTGCAGCGAGGGTGTGGTTGGCTGTGGTTTTTAATTCATGGGCTGCAGCTAGTTTTCGCTCGCTAGAATGGCCCCATTTTGTTAGTTTGAAATATTGGTAGGTTTTTTGTTGACTGCAGCCTACTGAATTTGGTAATGAAGCTCTGCTTTGTTTTGTTTATACTTTGTTGCAATCGTTGGTATGTGGGAGTTGGTTTTCTTTCTTTGCAAGGACTGGAAGTTCAGGTCTTGGCATTGGGATTTTTTCAGTGCAATTGGGCCGACCTCTAGTCAAAAGTGAGCTGCAAGCAAAGGCTATCGTATCTTTTCTTTCTCTGTTACCGGCGCTTCGTGTCTTTGGTGGATCCAGTTGCTGTCATTACAGCTTATTTTGGCTCATTTCTGTGCGTGTTTCGGTTGATTGGATGTAGCGGGTTTGGTGGTTTTATGATGGTTCAGTATTAGTGGATTTGACTCATTAGATTTTATTTGTATCCTGCTATGTTAATGTGTCCTGCTGTGCAAATTCAGTATTAAGTGTTTTCATTCGTTTTTTGTTTGGCGTCCTGCTGAGTCTTTAGCTGCTCTTAGTGTTGGTGTTAGCAAGGCTTTGTTATATTCTTTGGTTCTGTTTCTCCCCGTAACAATATGCACTTCTTGTGCTTTTCGTTTGCTTTTTTAATATAATTCTTGTTGGCCTTTACAAAAAAAAAAACTTATTTAAGTGAGAAATTTTAAATTAATTCAAAGTAGGCCTTTTAGTATCAATCACATTAGCTAAAATTGTAAATACTGTTTAGATTAGCTTTTGAATTATATAAGTGTGTCTGGTAGTATCAATCACATTAGCTAAAATTGATTAACTTTTGGAGTCGGTCGCTCCACTCTGCTATCCGAGAATGACTACTCTCGTGTACCCTTTGTAACTTTTGGTGCAGCCAGTGTCCACACAGGAGAGCCTTCACTCTGCAGCAAATCATGAGAAAATGAGAAACTTCCTCATTAACAACAACTTAGAATCTTCATGTATTGATAGTTTCTGTAAAAAACTTTATGATATGCTTTAGTATTTTCAGTTACAATAATAATGAATCTTACTGTTTCAGTTTTCTTATAAATTAAGAATGATCTATCAGATCTAGTAGAGAGTAAACGATATTTCAATTTCAATTCAACATTTATTTTTAAGGCATTTGGGGGGTATTATGCTTCATAGAGATGTAGTATATGAAAATTTTGCTAGACTAACAACGAGGTATTGAAACTATTTGAGCCAAAAGATCAAATTTTTTATGGAACACTATGCATCAAATTGCTAAAACAGTTTACAATAAGTTAGTATTTTGTATAGGTGTGTCCCTGATTCATTCCATTCAATATCAAATCAACCCATGAATTCAGCACATAGCAATGTTTCCTTGGTTTGCTATGGGATGGGACACTTAACCCCATATCTTCACTTCTCTAACAAACTAGCCAAAAGAGGACACACAATCTCTTTCTTCATCCTTAAAAACACACTCAACAAACACTAAAAGAAAAATGTATTTTAGTTTGAAAAAAGTAGCGTCTATCCCGACCCAGACGCTATAGCATTAGTTTTACGTTACAGAAAAATATTGAATGTCTTCTTGCTCGCTATTGTTATCCTTAATATAATTATTTTTATTCTCTAAGAGATAAGAGAAATGTAATTATTTATCTATTTGACTCTTTATTGTCTACAACCAAAACACGATGCCTAACACTATCTTTTTTAATGTGTATTTGTCCTTAAGGTTGAAATTAATATACATTAGTAGAAATAACCTCAGCACTCAATAAAAAGATATGAGAATGAACGGTCTTCTTGTCTCAAGAGAGGTAAACCATATATAGAGTCTACCATTGACCAAAATAGAGAAGAAAAATTTGTTCACTAAATTCATAATAGTCTTAATGAAGGTTGTAGGGAAAAACATAGAAGTTAAATTATTTTCATTGTTGCAAAACAACATTCTCTATGAAAATTAAAACTTGAGACTTTTTCATTTGACAAAGTTGCATAAATATCCACTACGCCAAAAATGATTTTAGGCAGCGCACCTTAGACAGCACTTTTTTCCAAAAGCGCTGCTATAAGTTAAATAAAAAATAAAACACGAAAAGTATGTACGAAATTGTGTAAAAGCGCTGCTAAAAGGCCCACCTTAGACAGCGCTATTCAAAAGCGCTACTAAAAGGCCTACATTAGACAGCGCTTTACAAAAGCGCTGCTAAAAAGCACTCATTAGATAGCGCTTCACAAAAGCGCTGTCTAAAGTCGTTTAAAATTAAAATTAAAAAACATATTCTATTCATTCTTTCTATTCTCAGAACTGTTTCTCTTCTCTCGCGAAAAACCCTAAACCCAGAAAAAAATCTATGTCCTCCGTCCTCTCACGCACCTCCGTCCTCTCACGCATCTCTGTCCTCTCCGGCGAGGCTTCTGGGTTCCACAATCAGACGAAGCTTTTTCACGGTATACTCCAATATCTTTGTATTATTATTCTTTCTGTAAAAAAAAAACAAATTATTTGTAGGGCAAAATGCTTTGGGTTATCTATATAAGTTGGACGTAATTAAACGTAAAAAGATTGATTAATGATCAATATATACTAAATAATATAAATAAATATTATACCTTTTCCAAGATTTTCGTTTTGGATGTTGTGAAAGTGTATTCGGTATAACCCCAAAACTAGTTTTAGGTGCTTGAATTGGTAGTTGGTTGCGCTCTCTCTGGAGTTCGTGGAGAACCGATGGATGATTGTATGCAAGATCAAAATGTCCAGTTGTAATTTCAATGTAGGGAGCAGGTTTGGGGAAAACCATTTGATTGTTGTGGTTTGGTTTAATTTGTTGTTGTTCGACAAATATTGGAAAATCTAAAATGTTAGGATATTTGCTGGTTCCATTAATATTAGTGTTAATGTTAGTTATGGTAGGAGAAGCAAATGTCGAGTTGGGGATAGTGGCAGTGAGGGTGGAAGTCATGAAAGTGGTGGTAGTAGTGACAGGGGTAACGACAACAGAGATAGATGAAAGCTTCCATTTAGGAACATGTGTTTGATTAATGAGAAGAGTCTTTTATTAATTGTATCATTCTTTTCCGCATTAATATCGGTATGTCTGGTAAGCAATTTTTAAGCCCTATGCAATTTCCGTACATTTCTGTGTTTATATAACTATATTGATCAACAACATAACAACATCACAACATATCTATATTAATTAACATATTTAATACTAATTAACAACGAACTGCCAATAGATAATAGAATTGTGAGAATATTGTGATATTGCATTATTTTGTAAATGAAATGTAACTATTACAATCTCTTATTACAGGTTAGATGGCTAGTAACGAGGATCACCCACATGATGATTCTATTCATGATGGAGATGAGACCGGTAATGCAGTGGAAAGGGAAATTAGACGAGGAATTACAATTATGAAGCGACTCATTCGTTGTAGAGATCGAGGCATAAAACACGATGTGCATTGGAGTCAAGATAACCAACTAATTGAGCCTAACGGTTCAACGTTGACAAGTTATCTTGGTTCAATTACAAGGAGAGAAGTTCCAATTACTTGTGATGATTGGAGAAACAAATTGTTGAAAGACGCTAAAGACAAAATATGGATTGAGATACAGGTACCATATGTGATGTTATTTGTTTTTAATGTCGATTATGTATTTAAATTACTTATACTA
Source organism: Lathyrus tuberosus (assembly GCA_022829125.1). Lineage (NCBI taxonomy): Eukaryota > Viridiplantae > Streptophyta > Magnoliopsida > Fabales > Fabaceae > Lathyrus > Lathyrus tuberosus. Next base: position 11,278,730 of record JALAZF010000025.1, on the reverse strand, counting down.
ACGCACTCTGTGTATGATTTTCGTAGAGGTCTTTCAACATTGATGATACCAGAAAAGATTATATACTCGGATTGGCCGGAAAAATACATAGAGGGTTTAGATCTTTTTTATCAAACAAGTATCTTAAGGATGCAGATAAAAAATTTATTGATGCAGAGCTTCCACAGAAATATGCAGATTTGATTACACCTCATGAATGGGAAACTTTTAAATCCAAACGAAAAACCCCAGAATTTGAGAGTGTAAGTGACATAAATCGACAACGAGCATCAAGTCCCGCGTATCCATACAAAAAAGGGCGTATGGGATATGCACGCTTACAACAATCTATAGTAAGTATCTATAAATTGCAATGATATACTTGTTCATCATGAGTTATTTTTTATCATGTTATTTGGCTTAATGTGTAGTTAACAAAGGAGAAAAGTACTGAAACATCTCTTCCGGACCATGTTTTGTGGAAGGAAGCCCGCGTGGGTAAGGATGGAGTTGTTAAAGATGATGTTCAACAAATTTTTGAGAAATGTGTAAGTATAACATTATTGCTTGAATTAAATCAAACGTTTATTAACATATAATTAAGTCAAATTTTCGATATTCATATGAATTTCAGGAGCAGCTATCTCAGTCTATATCTCCAGATGAAGACAATGATTGCAGGAGACTACTTAGTCGAGCATTAGATGTTCGTGAGTATTCTGGTCGTGTGAGGGGTAAGGGATATGGGATCACTCCAACATCCTTGAAAGAACCAAAGAAAAAAATGGCCAGCAATAAAGAACTGCAGGCAAAGTTGGAAGCATTAGAATCTGAAGTTTGTGAATTGAAAAAGGAAAAAGAAAGAGATAAAAAAGAAAGAGATCAAGCTTCAGCTTTTAAAGATACTAGTGAGAAAGATAGTATCAATTGTAATTTTCAACCGAATATTCCCGAGGTAATTATATATATTATTATGAAAATAAATTAGCTTAATTTATTTAATTAACATATATACACATTAACAATATCATATTTATTATTGGTTTTAGGGCATTTCCCGTTGTCAACTCTATTTATCGTCACCGACTTATAGGATGGTTGGCAAGGGAAAAGTGCATAACACTTTGGGAGAAATGCTTCACCATAAACCGCTCCCCACTGGATTTTTGAAAGTATCGATTGATATTGTTTTAGAGGGGGATGCCTTATTACCACTACCTGACTATGTTTCGGATGCAACATTGTTGGGAGATGCAATAGGATCGTTTGTTGCATGGCCGTCAAGCCTCATTTGCCTAGATGATAAGGTAAGCTTAAAACCATTATGAACCTTTGGGTATTCAAATTTTTTACGGGCATTTTACGTACATTTTTTTACATGGTAATGTTAGACTCCAACAAAATCCAAATCAAATGATAAGGGGATTATGCGGGAAACCGAGTCGGTTGCATCGAGAAAAGAGGTACAACACAATTATATGATATTTATGCATGGAAAATGTTAATTCGTGATCTTATACTTCACCTAACTAATTATATGATATTTAGATTTAGGCTAAAGAGATTGAACAAGTCAGTAGGGGTAAGATGCCTGAAATTAGCAACATTCCCACACAAACAAATGTTTATAAGGTATATTGTCTTTCTTTCATTGATGAGAATTTTGAGTATATATAAGTTTGAGTTTTGATGAATATGTCGTCATTAGTATATTAAATTGTGTTGCAATGTTGTTGTTGTTTGTTATAAAAGGTTGGAATCATAAATTGTGTTGGTGCTGCCAAATATTGATTGATATCTTGTCCATAGAAGGTTGGAATCATATACTGATTTTCATAGGCACTTGGCAATATTCAATAACTCATGATCATTTGTTGACATTTTTGGCAATGCTTGCAGCTTGAATATCAGATTTGGTAATGCTTGCAGCTTGAATATCAGATAAGAACAATGCCTTCTTTGTTTTCTTCTATATTTTGTCTAATGTTGTTGTTGTTTTGTTTCAGGTTATATGTGCAGATGTAGAAGATAGAGCTAACAAGTTCATTGTTGTTGTTTTTTAGCTTGAATATCAGATTTTTTGTAGCTAACAAGATATATGAATTGTTTTTGTTTTTTAGCTTGAATATCACCAATTTTTTGTATATATAAATTATTGGATTAAAGATGTATATATAAATAGACAAATTTGGTGCATATTTATTGTATTGAAGCTCTAATTTATGAAAATTTGGTGCAAATTCTAAATGCATATTCTGGTGCAAAATGTGGTGAAAACCTGGTGCAAAATATGGTGATAATCTGGTAAATATTTATTGTATATATCAGACAACGCTTTTTTTAAGTTTTATATATAAAAAATTTCGTGGACATTAGACAGCGCTTCAAAGAAAAAAGCGCCGTCTGAAGTGGGGATTAGACAGCGCTTTAAATAAAAAGCGCTGCTTAAAGTTGAGAATAGACAGGGCTTCTAAAGGAAAGCGCCGTCTAAAGCAATGCCTAAAGATAACCAAAAGCGCTGTCTAAAGTCAAAGTGCTGCCTAAAGGGGTTCTTTAGACAGTGCTTTTACAGACAAAGCGCTGGCTAAAGTGACAAACAAATTGCGCTTTCAAAGTAAAAGCGCTGGCTAAAGCAGACATTTAGCAGCACTTTCTCATTAACTAAAGCGTTGTCTTTACTTATAGCAGCGGTCGAATAGGCAGCGCTTTTAAGCGTTGTCTAAGCCCAAAAAAAGCGCTGTCTAATCCCTTCTTTGGCATAGTGATCATTAAAGCTTGAATTTCCACTTTTTAATTATGTTATGAGTTAAAGAATGAAATGGTTAGTATAAAATTTATTCATGAGGATTAAGTTAAACTTAAAATTAATTGTAAAAAAAATAAAATTGTTCAGAAAATTGCATGTGTTTAATACTAATTCTTCCACCTATATTTGTTGTCCAGAAAATTGCAAGAAGTGGTCTTCATATCCTACTTGGAGGTGTTTGTGGTTTAACGGTGCTGATTTTTTTCCGCTTTGTAAGTACTTCATCTACCTTCCTTTTGGCTTATTTGTTATACTTTTTTAAAGATATTTGGTTCAAATTGTTTTTGTTTGGCTGGATTAAAACTTGACCATGCATTTTTTGAAGAAATGGATAAGTCACAGATTATTTAATACTCTATATTATTTAAATGCTCAATTGGATATCATACGAGATCAGAAGAGCTTTTGTGTACTCTATCTTTGATTAATTGGATTAATGGAACCCTCTAAGTACTTTAAGTATTGACAATTGAGATCAATAGAGCAACTGGAGAACTCTGAAGAGATCAATTATTTTATTAAAGAGATGGATTAATATTTATTAGTTCAAGAGAGTATTCTAAGGTAACTCTAACAATTGATCAATTGGGTTGAGATGATAAAATATCAATTGGAGATATTTTACCCTATTAGATTATATTATATAATAAGGTTATATATATATATATATATATAAGAAAAGAAAAGAAAGAAAAAGATAGAAAAGAAGAAGAGGAAAGGAAAGGAAAGAAGGGAAAGGAAGAGAAGAAGAGAGAAAGAACTTAGATGAAGAAGAGAAGTTCATGGATAATCTTCATCTTCTTCAAACTCCTCTTCGATTATCAGGTGGGTTCTAGATAGACACCTTAAGTTCTAGAAATTATTGATATTGAACTTAGGTTAGATTTGAGAGAAAATGATTAAATGCATAAATAAATGGAATCTAACGGATGAAATTTGATATAAATTGCATGGTGTAGTTATAATATGCATGTGATCAATTGATGATACTTGTTTTAATGTTTGGAAATGATCTGGTGTGGAAAGGGTGAGTTTTGGAGTAGTTTGGAACCCTTAAAACACAGAAAATGAATTCTGTTTCTGATGCATTTCGCCAGGCGAATTTTGAAGCGCCGGGCGAATCAGGTTTCATCGCTGCTTCGCCGGGCAAAGTACTGGCGAAGAGGAATTCGCCAGGCAAAATACTTAATCGTCGGGCAAAAATGAAGAGACAGAACATGTTTTGGCTACTGGAACTTTTGGGTTTTCTAAAATGAGGTTTCGCCGCTGCTTCGCTGGGCAAAGTACTTGCAAAGAGGGATTCGCCAGGCGAAATCCTTAACCGCCAGGCGAATTTGGCAGTTTTTCAATAATTTATTTTCTTTGAAATTCCATAACTTTTGATCCGTAACTCGAATCGAGACGTTCTTGGTACCGTTGGAAAGCTATGACGATCCTCTACCCATTAAAAAGTGGAAATTAGGGGTATGATGTGGGATTAATTATTTAGTGGAAAAGGAAGGAAAATAATGTTATGTGATATGTTTAGAAATTGATAGCTTTTGGATTGTAAATCTGATCGAGGCATAATTATAGCCGATGTAAAGCTGTGAAAATATCCTACGGGATAAAAGTGAAAAGTATTGATTTCGATACTCGATTAAATGAATCGGAGGGAATCCAAAAGTGATGTTTTATGCGATGAATCATTATATGTGATTTTATCATACAATTGTAATATGCTTTTGTATAACTTGTGATGAAATTATTATATGTAATTCAAATGTGCAATTGTAATATGCTTTGCCTAATATCGTTGCTAAACATTATCAAGAGAATATGCATGCTTAAAATATGAATTAGGTAGAGTGAGGAAGCTTTACCCCAAAACAAATGGCATAGTTTAAGATAGTAACTGCTAGGAAATTGATGTATGACAAAATGACAACGCTCGTGCAAGAGAGGCCGAGGCGTGTGTCCATTACGGAATGATATAGAAAGAATAAGACACTAGTATGGAACACGTGTAATTGTTATGTTTTATTGATAAGGCATGAGAGGCCTAAAGGCTAATGTGGCCTAGAATTATTAAATACAATTATGGTTGTATGTGAAATCACGTAATCGTAACCATTGCCCTTGAGAGGCATTCATGAGTCTCAAGCTCCTCTGAAATGCAGGCACAATTACTTGGCATGTTTGATTCCCAATGTTATAGTACAAATGGAACCTATGGGTAGAGACTTGTGACGGTGTACGGGCCGTGTGAAGTGACGAATTAAGGTGATAATATGTCCCTTAATTCTGAATCCATTTCGTATGCCAAGTAACTACAAGGATCCATGACTCGGGTCGACTTCTAGACGTAGAAGCAGACGGGAAAAGGGGATGCCTTGGTACAGGTTACCGATTAGTGATAAACTTTTGAGTTAACGGACTAAATAATGTGTTTTCATATAGTGTGAGATTGTGAACTCAAGGTCATTTTCCCTTCCCCTTGACTTGAGTTAGGATTTGGCTAGAACCCTGTAAAGCCGAGAGAATCCATAAGATAGGGAACTCACTAAGATTTGATGTATCTCACCCCACTCTTGTTGATTATTTTCAGGAGGTATTTGCAGGTTTGATTTACAAGTGGAGCTATGCTTGGATGTTTCAAGAGAAGCTTAGTTGAGCTTCTGTGTATTAGTATTTTTTTTGTACAATGAGGAATATTGTATATTGCTCTTAGATTTTATTATTTTGGCTAGTTTCCATGTCTTGTGCCATATGTTGTATTTTTGTATTAGAAATGGTCAAGTATGTGAATTATGCCAATAGACACTTATGATGGTGTTAGTACCAAATAAAACACTTGTATGGTATTATTCTAGATAAATATTATACATGGCGCTACAGATTACAAAGCCACAATCATCGATCGCGTATCAACAAGGGATAAAAGAATTTATTGATTTTGCATTTAAAGGTTCAAAAGAAAATGACGTAGTAATATGCCCTTGTAAATGCTGCGGTTTTAGAAAATCAAAGAGTAGGAGTGAAATGTTCGACCACTTAATATGGTCACCATTTCCGAAGGGATACACCATGTGGATTCATCATGGAGAGTCTTTAGACATACCAAGTACTATCTCCCATAGTACTACTCCAAATATGGTTGAAGATGCTATCATTGTCGAAGATCGTATTCAGAACATGATCGACGATGCATTTGGAGTTGATAGGAATCATGCTAATGAAATACCATCTGCATCAAATTTGGAGATTGACCAAGAAGATTATGTGATTCCAAATGCAACTCAGGAAAGAAACGAAGCCAAAGAGTACTATGAATTGGCTAGAGAAGGAGAACAACCTTTATATGAAGGGTGTAGATAATATTCAAGACTATCTTTTTTGGTAAGGTTGTACAATATCAAGTGTTTATGTGGATTGAGTGAGAAGGCAATGACAATGATTCTAGAGTTAATAAAAGATGCATTTGAATATGCAAACATTCCAAGTTCATTTTATGAAGCCAAGAAATCAATCACAAAACTTGGTTTAAATTATGTAAAGATACCCGCATGTCCAAACGGTTGTATGCTTTATTGGGGTGAAGATGAAGAGAGGGAGTCTTGCAAAACTTGCAACACTTCAAAGTGGAAAATAGATGAAGAGGTCCGTGTTAACAAGAAAATGAAGAAAATTCCTGCCAAGATTCTTCGTTATTTTCCATTAAAACCTCGATTACAGAGATTATTTTTGTCATCAAAGACGGCTGAGGATATGAGGTGGCATACAACAGATACTAAAAATGATGGAATGTTGTGGCATCCTAGAGATTCAGAAGCTTGGAAGAAATTTGACTCAACACATACTTGGTTTTCATCAGATTCGTAAAATGTGCGTCTTGCATTGGCTAGTGATGATTTTAATCCTTTTGGTGTGATGAGTGCAAACAATAGTATTTGGCCATTGGTTCTCATTCCATATAACACTCCTCCATGGGTTTGCATGAAGCAGACATTGTTTATAATGTCAATGATAATTCCTGGTAAAGAAGCACCAGGAAATAATATTGATGTTTACTTACAATCATTAGTCAAAGAGCTGAAGGAGTTATGGACAAACGGTGTGGATACATATGATTCTTTCAAGAAAGAAATGTTCAAATTGCATGCAAATTTGATGTGGACGATTAGTGACTTTCCAGGTCTGGGTGCACTTTCTGAGTGGAACACATACGCAAGACTTGCTTGTCCATCGTGTAACTTTCAAACTACACTTATCCGTCTTCAAGCCAGTCATAAATGGTGTTTTATGGGTCATCGTCGTTTCCTTGATCGTAGACACAAGTTTAGATTGAACAGGATCCGCTTTAATGGTGAACAAGAAATGCGGAGTCCACCGAGAACATTATCTGGACATGACATTTTTGAACAGGTTAAAGATATTGAAGTCATCTTTGGTAAAAATCCAGTGAAAGAAAAATCGATAAAAAGAACACGTGAGGGACAACCTATAGAAGGTGATAATACACAGTGTGATCCTACACAAGGTCATCCTCAACAATGGAAAAAGAAAATCATATTTTTTGAAATGTTATTTCCTCCCTCGTTCTTCACTATTATGGTTCACTTGGTTGTTCACCTTGTTGAAGAAGTCAAACTTGGAGATCCTGCTCATTATCGGTGGATGTATCCTATAGAAAGGTAAACTATGTGATTTTGTTGTAATGATACTAACTTAGAAAGTAGAATTTTTTTAAACCGATACTATTGTGGTTTAATAATAGGTACTTGGGAAAACTTAAATCGCATGTACGTAATAAGGCAAAACCAGAAGGGTCTATTGCGGAAGGATACCGTTTCGAAGAGATTCTTACATTTTGTTCAAGATATCTAGACAACATTGAGACTAGATGGAATCAACCTGGACGTGTAGATGATAACCCTATTGATGATATCCGAACAAGTTCACGTGTAGCAGAATTATTTCCTAGAGCTGGAAAACCTGTGGGTGGATCTTCATATTACACCCTAACACCAATTGAAAAGTTGCAAGCTCATAGACACGTTTTAACGAATTGTCCAATAGTTGATGACTATCTAAAGTAAGTAGTTTTACATCTAATATCGAATAACCAAATAGGAAATTCCGAAGTATTACTCAGAAATAAATGAGGCGCGGTCAAAGAAATGTTGCTGAGATAGACAAGAAGGTTCATAGAGAGTTTGCTCATTAGTTCCGCAGTCGTGTGAGTTTTCGTACAAAAATATATGTTTGTATCGAATTTGTTTTTTATAATAACAATACTAAGTGGATGTTGTATCGTGTATAGATTTGCAACAATCTTGACAGCATTGATGAACCAGATAAAGATGTTCTAATTAGTCTTGCTCATGGCCCTTTTGATAAAGTTAAAAGGTTTATCGCGTTCAATGTCAATGAGTTCAAGTTTCGAACATTGGAACGAGACAATCATTTAAAAACTCAAAACAACGGAGCTTTTGGCATGTTTGGGACACGAAGTTATTCAAGCAATAGTGATACCCAAATGAGATTTGGAGGGGTCCCTTACTATGGAAGATTGATAGACATTATTGTGCTTTCCTATGATGGCTTCACAATGCCCATGTTTAAATGTGAATGGGCTAATACCACAAACCCAAGAGGCATTAAGATAGATAAGTTGAGTTTTACCTCTATAAAATTTGCAAGACTACTACATAATGGGGAACATGAAGATAATGAGCCATATATTCAAGCGTCAGAAGCTCATATGGTTTTTTATGTGGATGATGAGAGTGAACAATGATGGAGCATACCTGTTCATTTGAAGCCAAGAGACTTGTATGACATGGGTGGAAATGATGAAATTATGACACCCATTGAGCCATATCCATCACAAAATTTGGAAGAAATTTTTTCTAATGATGATCCTGGAACTTCAGCGGAAAATGATGACAATAATTATGCCGCGGCCGGCTAAAAATTTTCGAGTCGCCATCATATTTTTTAGAGGAAAATAAATGATAAACCTAAAAATCCTTAATCCCAAGGGCAGAGATTCCTAAGGTTCGGGAGTCGGTTAAGTGAGGGGAAGGTGTTAGGCACCCTTCACTTCCATTGTACTCAATGGGACCCTCCTTAGATTTTAGGGTATGCTTGTTTGTTGTCTTTCTACTTATTTATTTACAAAAAGAATCCTAAGTTTTTTATTATTGTACTCGCTAGGGTTTACAACCCTATTCCTACGTACCTTCAATTTTGAAGGATCAGAGTAACCGTAGTTCACCTCCCCTATTCCTACCCCCTAACCCTATTCCTAATCCTAATCCCAAACCCAATCCACTATTTAGACTCTTGGATAAAGAGTTCTATCCCTTAAATCTATTATTTATACTCCTAGATAAGGAGTTCTATCCCTTGATCTATTATTAATACTCCTAGACAAGAAGTTTTATCCCTTATCCATTATTTATACTCTTGGACGGAGAGTTCTATCCCTTATCCATTGTTTATACTCTCGGACGGAGAGTTCTATCCCTTATCCATTGTTTATACTCTCGAATGGAGAGTTCTATCCCTTATCCATTGTTTATACTCTCGGATGGAGAGTTCTATCCCTTGGCCTTTATTTTTGGAACCTAAGAGTTTTATCCCCATATCTCATCCCTTATTTAGGCTCTCGGACCAAGAGCTTTATCCCTTGCTTTTATATCCCAAAAAAAAATCCCTTTTTATCCTTGTATTAAAAACCAAAATGTCATTTTGTGCTAAAGAACATAACAAAAATAATCCCAAGTCATTCCAGAATAACCCCTAAATTTATAATGATCCATGAATAATAATATTTTAACCCCAAAGTTAAATTGAATCTAATTTAACTTGTTTTTATTCCAAACCCAAATTTCTATATAAAAGAATTTACAAATCCTATTTTTTGCAAGAATAAACCACACATTCTAAATACATGTAAGTATAGATTTAAAACCCAAATCCAAAATTAACCCAAAAAAACCCTAAATAAAATCCCTAAACAAAATTAGATTCCTAAATTAAAAAGAAAAACCCAATTACCTAATTAAATTAAAGTTATTAATTTAATTAGTTAAAACCCTAAACCCTAACTAAAATTATCCTAATCAAATAATTAAATTAAGTTATTAATTTAATTATATATAAAACCCTAAATTAAAAGAAATATTGACTTAATTACTCAATTAAATTAAGTAATTAATCTAGTTTATAAAAACCCTAATAAAACCTAATTAAACAATTAAATTAAATAATTAATTTAGTTGTTTAAATTAACCCTAAAACCCTATTTCTTATAAACCCTAAATGTAATTAACCTAATTCCATAATTAAATTAAGTAATTAATTTAACTATTAAAACCCTAAAACCCTCTTTCCTATATCCTAATTAAAATTTAAACTAAATTACTAATTAAATTATGTTAATGATTTTATTAAATAATTAAACCAGGGGGAGTGCAATTTATACCTGTAAATGTTTGGGCCAACAACTGAGGGTGTGAAAAGCATTAGGGCGCAAGGCCCAATAGCCACAAGCCCAGGTCTGAAGAGAAAGTCCACAGTGGAGAGAGTCTGACTTTGACCTCTCTCCTGGACGTTGGATGAAGATCGTATGGATCTCCTTAAAGCGAACATCGTCCGTTGATCCCAAAGTATGACAAAGGAATGGTCACGATTGAGAGTCAAAGCGGACTCACGATAGAAACGCATGTACCGGATCTTCTGGTTAACTGGAAAGTCAACCGATCGGTAGGATCCTAAGGGTGCCACTTGGCTGGAATCAAAGGGTGCGTCTGGGAGATATTTATTCCCTTTTTCCTTCAGACCCTCTCATTTCTTTGCTCCCCTTCTCTCTCTAACTTGCTCTCTCTCTCTCTCTAAGCCTCCAACTCTCTCTCGCCTCTCTCTAAACTCCCTTGCTCCGGTGAGCCTCTGGCCACCGTATACCGCCCTACAAACCACCACCAAACCCAGATTTCGGTTGAGTCTCAACCTGAAAACTCAACCTTCAAGAACCCTAACCCCCCATTAGAACCCTAACCCTAAACCTTCATCAAAAACCCAGAATTCAAACAAACCCCAAGAACCCTAACCTATACAGATGAACCCTAACCCTATCCTAAAGAACCCTAACCCTAATCAAGAATCCTAACCCTAAACTGAAACCCAGAAAATCCAAAAACAACAACCACAATCCAACAATCAACCACGAAACCAAAGCTAAGTGACTCACCTCCTTGCCGTGACCTTGTTATGTTACTTCCACTTGTTTTATTTCCTGATTTTTCACTAATCCCTTCTCTATGTTGTTTGCAGGTTTAAAGGAGATTTGGGAGATCCCCGACGGCCGGATTAATTCGTCTGCTCCCCCCCTTTCAGAGTTTTTTCTTAGCTTTTATAGGTACTAGCAATTAGGTTAGAACTAATTAGATTAGGTTTTTGTTTTATGAAATATTTGATGTAATTTCTTATTCGACTTGATTTTGTTGTATCATTAGAATTAGGTTTGATCAGATTGTAAATTTTAGTTTTTTATTGTAATTGATTGTAATTGATTTTAACATCCTAATGAAAATGATACGACTTGATACGATCTGATTTGGTTTCTCTGATTTTGCGCAAGTTAGGGTTTGAGAAGGGGAAGAGGATGACCCTTTTGGGTCAACCTTTTGACCAGAAATAAAAAATAAATAATTATAAAATAAATAAAAAAAGAAATAACAATAACAAATAACAAGTAAATATTAATAACGTAAAAAACCCTAATATGACCACCATCTAAAAAGATAAAATAATAATAAGAATAGTAATATAAATAATAATTATAAACTATATTAATAAATAAAATCCAATCCTAATCACTCCTAAACCTTAATTAATAATTTATAACCAAAAATAATTATCCCTAATTAATAACTAATAATATATATTTAAAATCTAAATCTTAATTAAAATAAAGCCCTAATTAAAAATAATAATAGAAAGCCCAGCAAATATGATTTAATAGAATAAAAGGATACTAATAAAATATCTACTAATTAACACTAAAATAAAACCTAATTGTTTTCTAATTAATCTAAAAAACCCAAATTCTAAAATAACAACCTAATTAACTTTACAATAATAAAAATCTAAAAATAATAAATTCTAAGATGAAATCCCCCAATAATATCTTATAATCAATGATTTTTTTAAAAGAAAATTTTATTTTAAAATAAATGAGCAAAATAAAATTAAACTTGAAAAAGAAAAAATAAAAATTAAATCCTGACTAAATAAAAACCCTTATATAAACCCAAGCCCCAAAAATGGGCCAAAAAGTACTAATACAACCCCAAAGCTCATTGACGTTCAAATGACACCCCCTAGCAAAAGAATCCAAAAAAGGTGAGAAAAACCCTAGTCAAAATTTAGGGTGCTACAGCTGCCCCTATTTAATCGTCTTCGAATCAGAAGGAGGAGGTCGACGAGCCTTCCTCCTTTTGAGGAGGAGACGATTAAATACAAGAAGAACCCTAATTTTGACCGCAGAACCCGATAGGTGCTAAGTTGATATCCTAAAATCCTTGGTAATAAACCCTTGGCGAAATACCCCATTGAACCCCTTGAAAAACCTTTTTTTAGTGGGACCCCTTGATAACTCCTTTTGATGAACCCCTTAGAACATAAATAAAAAACCCTAACAGAATCCCCCTGATAAAATCCCTTGGGGAAACCCCTTTTGATAAAACCCAATGATGAAATATAGCGTCACCCCTGAATAGAATCCTTTGATGATAAACCCAATAAACCCTTTTGATAAACTCTCTGATGGAACCCCTTGAAATTTAAATAAAAATCCCTTGACAAAATCCCCTGATAAAATCCCTTGATGATTATGAACCCTATGCATGTATGCATGTTTAAAAGTATGTGTGCTCTTATGCATGATGCATTATTTTGGGCTAACGCCTCTTTTATGATATGCAATGTATGTCTTTGTCTGAAATAATACTTTCCATAACGTCCTGACTCCCTGACCCTTGAAACCTTGATAATTTGTAGTAAGCCATGATACCCTTGATTCCTGTTTCACATGCCGTTAAAGAACCCCCCATGTTGGTTAGATTGTAACGCATATTCCTGTCAGTGTATAGACCCTATATCCTGCTTTGGAATAATGTAATCCCTTTGATGATTCCAAAAACCGAAGTAAAATCCATTTTCCCTTTTCAAAGCTTTTATTTATACCCGATATTTCCATGCATTATTTCACAATTAATAGACACCTTGTAATCAAGCAGAATGATTTAGGAGGCAAAGAAATATATTTGAAAGTAATTTTTGAGAATTGGCCCGAAAATGGGCAATGATAAGTAAGGAAGGTAATTCTCATAAGGAGATATTACCGTAAATCCAGAAAAATGTAAAATGGCAATAAGAAAACAAATTCATTTATGTCCCTATTAAATATGACACCAACTAACATCCCTAAGTCTCCAAGATCACGTTACTTCGCTTCTGACGATGACGGCTGGAATGATCGCTCCCTTCTGAATTCCTGTTACGGGGTGACTTGAGTGTTTTCAGTCATATGCCTTTTGGATATCCCTAACTTTTGCCTGGACCGCTCTTTTTAGAGTCTTAGTCCACTAGAATGATATACCATTTTTTTTACTAAGCCGCCCTTTAGGGTTTTCGACTTGTCGGGTATCATTTTTATCCAAGTCCCTAATTTTTGCCTGGATTGCTCTTTCGAGTTTTCAATCCACCGGAACGCCCTAATTTTTGCCTAAGTCTCCCTTTAGGGTTTTCGACTTAGCGGGCTTTTATCCTCTTTTTTCTAGGTATAGTATTTTTGACCGAATCGGAGTTCACCGGTCGCGGTGAATCCGCTCCATCCACGGTTGTTAATATTAGTGCTCCGCCAGAGGAGGCACTCTTCACGACATATGGCCCTTCATAGGGTGGGGTCCATTTGACGTGGTGGTCTTTATGGATGGGTAATATTTTCGTTAACCCCAAGTCTCCCCCTTCGCGTAGGCGAGAACGAACTTCTTTGTCAAACACTCTCTTAATTCCCTGTGGGTATAACTGCCCACAGCCACACGTTTCCCTTATACGAGGTTTAGCTGATCGAGTCTAGTTTACACCCATTCTGCCTTATCCAGATTAGCTTCCTTTATGATCCTAAATTCCAATTCCTAGCCCCTGCAAATATATACGTTTCCCTCGAGATCCAGGTCCAGGTCCTTCATAGGAATCCGAAGTTGCACAATCCTTTATAACTATGACATCTTTGTCCAGGAAGTCCAACTGCATGAGTTTGATAGTCGTCAACTGGTTTATGAACGAGATGATTTGCTAGTGTACTTCCTTTAATAGCCTTTGGGGTGACGTATTGGATGTCACATTCAGTTAATAACATATGCCACCTAACTATTCTTCCTGATACGTCATATTTCCCTAGTTCACAAACCATTGAATTCTCAAGTATTGTTAAGTACATTATGAGCGGTCTCCTTGGGACTGGTAGCACCAATATAGGGGGCTTTCATTTTTTCCTTTATTCCTTTTTGACTGACCATGGACCCTAATATATTCCCAGATCTGATTCCATAAGTACACCTTGTAGGATTTAGTCGTAACTTGAATTTCCTTAATTGATCCAACAACTCTTGTGAGTTAGTTAGGTGATCTTCTCTTTTTTGTGACTTGGTAATCATATCATCCACATGGACCTCTATCTCCTTATGCACCATATTACCACAGTCCTTTGATAAGTTACTCCTACATTTCTTAACCCCACAGGCGTTACCTTGTGACAAAAAGTCAAATTGTTTCTTGACCTCTTCCCTGATCTGGAGGGTCGTGCCTGGTCTAGTCCTCCTCAGTCTTTTGCTTGATTGGCGTGCGTCCTAGTTTGAGTAGTAATTCGTGCTCGACGATGTTCGTATCACGTCCAGGCATATCTGTGTACCCTTGCAATAGCTCGATCAACCTTTCCTTTATATCCTTATTCGGAGAAGCACCGACTTTGACCTCTTCTTATTTTCCTCAGTTCCCAAATTGATCACATCCACTGGTTCCTGATGAGGTTGTATTTCCTTGTCCTCTTGCCTCAACAGTTTGGCTAACTCTTCGGGAAGCTCACACTCATCTTCATCACCCTCTTTCGCTTGGTTAATCGATAATCCGAAGTCACTCGAGATTATAGCGGTTTCATTTTTAATAGGTTCATTTTTAAATTTGCATGGGGACGAAGATTTTTTATTATTATCCTTTTTTAGAATGAAGTGCTAGAAATGAAAATATTGAAAGAAGGTATATTGCCATTTAGAATAAAACAGAAAATGAAAGAAAAAAGATCTTGATTGAAAAAAAAATGCAATTTTATTGATAGAAATAATCCAATGAAATAAAACGTGGCCCTACAAAGCTTTATCCACTTGCCTTGGGCATAGCAAGGGACTTATTATTATTTTAAGAAAAAGTAAATTACTTTGAAACAGAAATCATCTCAGAAATCCCGATGGTTCTCCAATTGTCGAAATTAGGCATTCTTTTCTTCCTCTTCCATTAAGGCCACATGATCCCAAATTCCGAATCCCACACCATGGAAATCGCCTTCTAACCCTTCATTAGTTGGTTTGTAACCCAGCCTAAACAAATCCTTCTCCTCAGGTGACTCCCATTGTTTGCCTCAGTTTGTTATGTCTCCCTTATTAATAAGGAATTCATCCCCCATCTCTTCCATGGCGTTGACTGCTGCCCCAATGTGCCCCAGCAATGCATTATCTCCCAAATTTAGACCTTCAGGGTCTACAATACTGACATCAATTTTCTTTGAGTTGTTCTCGGGATACCCCTTATTGTTATGTTGGTCGGAGGATGACTGCCCAATCTTTCCTGTCTTTAAACCATTCTCAATCCTCTCTCCAATGATAACTAAGTCAGTGAATCCCGTTGAGACTGCCCCAATCATCCCTTCATAGTATAGTCCTTGCAGAGTTCCCATGAATGTATCTACTAGCTCGCTTTCCCGTAATGGAGGTTGTACACGAGAGGCTAGCTCCCTCCATCTCTGGGCATACCCCTTAAAAGATTCGTTCCCTTTTTGAGACATGTTTTGTAATTGTATGTGATCAGGGGCCATGTCTACATTATATTGGTATTGCCTTATAAAGGCACTTGCCAGATCCTCCCAGTTCTTGATGTGAGTCCTTTCTAGTTGCATGTACCAATCCAAGGATGCCCCACTAAGGCTGTCTTGGAAAACATGCATCATCAGCTTTTCATTTTTAGCATGAGCCCCCATCTTTCGGGAAAACATCCGGATGTGATTTTTGGGACAACTAACTCCTTTATACATCTCGAAGTTAGGTGCCTTAAACTTGGGAGGCACAACCACGTCGGGCACCAGACACATTTCCAAGGCATCCACTCCAAAAAAATTGAATCCCTCCACGACCTTCAACCTTTCCTCAAGTACTTTGTACTTATCGCCAATCCCTCTCCTTTCTATAACAGCGGTTCCTTTATTTTGAGGGCCACTTGCCTTGGATTTTCACCCTCGTATTGGATGTTCCAATCTGCGCAATTCTCACGTGGAATAGTTATGTGAGTAGTACGAGGTGCCCCATTGGAAATGGGTGGAGAGACGGTGCCCTCGAGAGGTTGGTCAACAGTTTTGTGCTTAGCAGTTTCAGCTTCCTCACGGTCCAGATCATGGACAAACCCTAGTGGAGGGTTATTGTCTTCAACATGGGGGATAGGAGTAGGAACCTTCCTTTGACGACTTGACTCGGTTCCTCTGGCTATCAAATGTTGGATGGCAAGTGTCAGTTGATCGATCTGGCTTTTCATACCTTCCACCTTCTCCTTAACAATATCCATCTCTCCACTTAGAGTAACCATATCCTTCTCCATCTGATTCATAGCTTCCCTTTGGTACGCTCGAGTGTAAGGTCGGGAAGTCAGATTGTTATGCTCAATGACCCTGAGACGAAGTTTTTTTAAAAAATGATTCTTTTGTTCCTTTTTCCTTATGTTGAATGCATGTTGGTGATGAATGTATGAATATGTATGATGTATGCTAAATAATTTTAAAATTTTATTTGGGGGGATTTAAAAATCCATTGTAGTTATAGATGAATATATCCAAAGGATGAAACCCATACACATAGAATATCAAATCCAAATCCATTAGCCAATCCCCAAATCCAAAATGCCTTCCAAACTTATAACAATAATTCCTCGGGAATAACCCAAAACAATAATCCCAAAATGGAAGCTCCTGAACTTAAGAAGACGTAAACTAAATAGATGCCCCCAATGCCTTCTTAAAACTCCTCCAAGTACCCTTGCATTTCCCTATCCTCCTTGTGGTGAGATAATAGATCCTCAACAGGCACAACTAAGTCTTTAGGCTTGACCCTTTTTCCTTTTATGTTTTTTTTAATGTTTTTTTTTTGGTTTTTTTTTGTTGCTTTTTCTTTTTCTTTTTTTTTTCCCCATGCCCCTTGTAAGTTTTTTCTTCTCCTTGTAAATCCAAGTATAGCGTAAGAGCTAGTTGAAAATCCTTGAAGGGGAAGTCACATAGAGGAGGATTGTGCAAGAGTAGTTATGGCCTCTACCTTTCTAGGAGTCCCTAAGAGATCGAGGATCCTTCCATACTTGTATATAACCATCCTTTGAGCAGATTAAGTCTTGAAGGTCTTTGAGGCTTTGTAAACCAGCACTTAGCATTCTGATGCGTAGGGTAACCCTTTTATTTGAATCAATCTTTCCCATATTCCTACAACACATCTTGAAATTCCCCACAAAAATGCATATATGCAAAAAAAAAGTTTTTAAATGCATGATGACATGGGCACTTTGTTCTTTGGTTAAATGTTTTTTTGGGTTAGCGTAAGGTGAAAATGCAAGCATGACCCTAACTAGGTAGGCTCCCTATAATAGGTTTAGATCAAAAGCTTGTCTACCCAATCCCCTCACATGTAGGACATAAACGTTTGGACAGCATAACGACCCTATACTGTACAGACTATACCCTTGTTTTACCATGAGAAGGAGCAAGCCTTCCTATGGTAATCCTTCGGGATAAGTCTAATCTGGGTAGGACCCTAGTAACAGCCCTTGAGGGTTGAATAGGTAGGGTCTCCATGAGTTGGTAAGGGGTAGGCTAAAAGTTCTCAGAGTCTCGTACCACATCCAAATCATCCTCTACGTTAGGGGATAGCCCTTTCATGAGGACACCTTTGGAGGGATCTATTATGAGTGTGACATCAATGAATTGTTGGGGATGTCGCATCCCCCCCAAAAACATTTCCGTTCCACGTCCTAATCTAGGGTTGTACTCCAAGCTTGGGCTTTAGCTTCACACATCATTTTCCCCAATCCAATGCATGATAAAAAAAATATTATAGACAAATATAATAAATAAAAATAAATTAAAACATAAATTAAATCATAATAAAAAAATAAAAATTAAAAACAATAAACACCCAAAACAAACAAGGACCCTAAAACCTAAGTGTCATACCCCAAATTTTGACCACTAAGATTCCCATCATTTTGGAAATTATCATCACAATATGGATGTACTATCTTGCCTCATCAGTCTCCCCAAAGATGGGTGAGCATTCACTGTAATCAAAATTAGGGTTTCAAGCCCTCTCAGAGTTCTTGGACAAAGGATCAATCAAGGAATGACATGATCTTCAACTTTTCTAACCTCTCAAACATCCACAAAGGATCAAGAGGACTCCCACTTCAAGGATTAAGCACAAGGCTGCTCCCTTCTAAGTGGATCAAGCCTCAAGATCGCCAGTGTCACCAAATTAGGGTTTTGGTCGACTAGGGCCTCCAGATGGAAATTTTCCTCTGGGCATGAGCCAATGCTTCCAAGCATAACCTATGATGCTCCAAGGGACATCCTAAACCCAATCATCAAGTCAATTTAGCCTCGGGGGATGCAATCATTAAAAATCAGGAATTAGGGTTTCTTGACCTAATTCACCCCTAAGTTGACTTTTGGGACAATTCATGAGCCAAGACCTTAAGAGAAGATTTGAGGGTCTCTAATGCACTACATTGATCCATTTGCAACAATGGATTGATCCAAAAAGCTTGAGCAACAAGTCTCAATTTCATTAGAGCCACAATTAGGGTTTCGCGAGAAAAGTCAACTGTAGCTTTGACTTTTGACCAGGACATGCTCCCAAACCCTAGGACATTGATCAATATACCCTATAACACCCATGGAACATGTCCATCAAGTTTGATTTAGGTCAAGGACATGATTTCCTAAAGGATTGCACAGTTTGGAATTCATCTGATAAAAAGTCAACTGTGCACAAAAGTCAACTTTGACATTTTGAGATTTTTCATAAAAATGGTTTTTTAACCCTAAAATGATGTTAATATATGATTGGAATCATCATTAATCAAGAAAAATCAAGAAAAGTGGGATAACTTGTAAAAGGGGTAACCATAAAATCTTAGAAAATTTTCTAAGTTATGAAATAAAGTGGCTAGGGTACCAACTTTGGAGGATCATAACTCCTAAACCACAAAGCCATTTTTCCCCATCCAAAGCTTGATTGATAGAACTCATTACCCTCTACAAAAGCTTAAAACTAACCTCCCTCCAAATTCCCCATGGATTTTGAGTTATGGAATGATCAAAATCACAAAAAGTGAAAATGTCACTTTTTTCCAACACTTAGTGAAATTTTCACTAAGTCAGAATCTGCCTTCACTTATTCCCAAATGTAGGGGGATTTTTCACTTGGATCCAAAAGGTATCAAAACCAAATATGATCAAACAGTTGTTGTATCATATGAGGGCTTTCCAAAGTGACCAAGAACATCACCAAATTCCACTTGAGCCATGAGATATGACAAGGGCAATATGCCTTGCTGAAAACTGCCAAGGCTAAGCAGAATTTCGCACTTTTGCTCGATTTGGCAAGATCAGCTAATTCCAAGCCTTGTCATCATCTTGGACATATCTGAGGATCAAATCTAAAGGGGATAAACACTGAGTCAAGCCTCCAAAGTCCTTGAAACCAAAAGTAGCATGCTAAACCTAAAAATCCCTAAAAGAGGGACAAGACTCAAATTTTGGATTGGAGCATTTAATGGATGCACCAAGGTGGCATGGACTGAGCTTCCTTCAACTGAATTCAGTCAAGGATGATCCAACAACTAGGGAACCAAAGGCCTGTGCTCTAACCTCTAGTCAATGGCTAGAGGAGACCTGAGATTCCATTGGACAACATTGGCCAAACCTATGCTGCAGTTGCCATTCACTATTGATCCCAAAACAAACTTGCTCTACTATAAATAGAGCTCATTTTTTATCAGTTTGAGTACACCAAAGCCATCAAACAGATGCTTTCCTCAAAATCTCTTTTTTCACTCCAATTTTGCCTTCTAAGGCAAGTCACTATCGGGTTTTGAGTTTGAGAGCTTTTCCAATCAAACCAATCACTCACACACCTCATAAACATCATATAGAAGTGATCCAAACACTTAAACAACATCTGGAACACTGATTTCACAAAATCACCAGCCAGTTGCTCAAGTTCTTGACAGATTTGCAGTTGGGGTACCATCTCAAGTTCCAGATCATTTCTATCCATTCCAAGCATCCAGACACACTCCATGGCACCTAGGGAAGCTATCCAGATCATTGGAATCTAGCTGTAACACCTCTAACATAAAACACGATCACCAGCTGCAAGAGGTAAGCATGAGCTCTTCTAACTCTATGATCCATGCAATTTTTGCTGCACAATAATTTGGCCATATGTTCACAATCATGCATGGAATGTTTTCCCTCAATCAATTGCATTGTTTGAATCGTGTGTAGAATTTCTGAACCTTCATGCAGAAATTAGGGTTCTTGAGGTTTCTCTTTGATTTCTTATTCCATGTTAAAAATAAATGAAATTAAAGACCATAGACATGATCGTGAGGTTAAAACGAGTAGATTGATATGTAGATTGCATGATATAATCAAGTATTCAATGAGATTGGATAGAAAACGCAAATCTGCAGAAACAGAGGGTAGCGCGTGTTCTTGCCATGTTCTTTGCGCCCTTTTTCAAATATTTGAATATTTGAATTTTGTGATTTTATTTAATTGATTCAAAAATTAATTTCTCTCTGAGTTTTAATGATTTTGAGTTTATTCTTTTTTTAATAATTCACAAAAATGTTAAAATATTTTATTTTACCAAAAAATCCCAAAAATATTATTTATTTCATATAATTGATATTTTTACAAAGAATTAATATTTTAATTGTTTTTGACATTTGAAATATTTTTTCCTTCTTGATTTTGCAAATTTTTATGATTTCTAATCATTTTGTAGGTCAAAACATGATTTTGAAACATTAATCCAAGATCATAATTTGTTTTCCACATATTAAACCCTTTTGATCATTTTAATTGAATTTTATTCAATTAAAATATATTTTGGGGAACAAATTAGGGTTTTTGATTAATTCAACCCTCACAAATCATTTTCAAACACTCATGGGCCTCTATTAGAGTATAAGACCCAACCCTTTGTAAATACAAACAATTTTTGGGGCTCACTTATTGTATAAGTCCCGTTGTATTTCAAAAATTCGGCACGATCACCGCCCATTTAAAACAATCATCTGGACCTCTCCTCGAGCTATAAGACCCATTCAAAAACTTTTTGGGCCTCTAATAGAGTGTAAGATCCAATCCCCTTTTAACCAAAACAATTTTGGGCCTCAGACATTGTATAAGTCCCTCTGCGTTAAAAGAAAACCTCGGCACGATCGCCAGTTAAAAAATCAACCCTGGGCCTACCCTCGTGTTATAAGCCCCATTTCTTTTCTTTAAACACTTGGGCCTCTTGAGAGAGTGTAAGACCCATCCTTTTGTACAGAAAACCTTTCTTGGGCCTCAGTCACTTGTATAAGTCCCTGTACAAATTCAAAACCACAGTGAAATCACTGATAAAACCTTGGGCCTCCCCTTGAGCTGTAAGCCCCAACATCTTTTCAAAGCACTTTCTCCTTTGATTTTGTATATAATATTGTTATCAAAGCTCTCTTTGTTAAACAACTAACCAAACAGCATGGAAGCTCTACAACCGAGTAAGTGTTTATATGCTTTCATTTACCGCTTTCATATACATATAACTGTATTGTGGGGCTGTTTCACTGTAAGTCTTCTTTCATAAACTCATATCAACTGTGTAATAATAGTATAGATATTTAGAGTTTACCTGGCAACTACGTCTAACACTAAGCCATGTTGATCACTCTTAAATAGACTAAACTAGATCCCCATAGGATTGCCAGATACAGTCTTCCCTCCTCTTGGGGTTAAACAATATGGAGATGTGAAAGGCAGA
The DNA here is from genome assembly GCA_022829125.1 of Lathyrus tuberosus. Taxonomy (NCBI): domain Eukaryota; kingdom Viridiplantae; phylum Streptophyta; class Magnoliopsida; order Fabales; family Fabaceae; genus Lathyrus; species Lathyrus tuberosus. Next base: position 11,256,560 of record JALAZF010000025.1, on the reverse strand, counting down.
TTCTTTTTGAACCCTTTCTCAGACTGTGACCTTTAGAAGTTGTCAAAGAAACTCTACTCCCCAAAGATGATCTTTTCTCCGTGAATGGCATCTCTTGAGTTTCTTCCAAATTCTCGAACTTTCCTGGCTTGATCCGTTCTCGGTGAATGGCATGTCTTGAACTTCTCGGGGTTTGGGGGCCCACAGGCTTCCTAAAAGCATCCCCGCCTCCTCTTGGGCATTGTACAAGGACCCGTCGGCTTCTTAGAAGTATTCACAGCCTCCTCTTAGGCTTCATATAAGGATTCTTCCTTCGGGAAGAGAGCCTCCTCTTGGGCTTCGTACAAATTGTCCCACGGCTTCTTAAAAGTTTCCAGCCTCCTCTTGGGCTTCGTACAAATTGTCCCGACGACCTCCTAGAGGTATAGGAACAGAAAGTAGTCATCTTAATAGAACAGTCTTTCAAAGAGTCTAGATTCTACTACTGTTTCTCTAAGCATAGTACAAAAGATAAAACTCTAGACGTGGACAGTCTAATTTCCTTGAGTCTTAAAGGAATTCTCAAGCCCCTTTCAAAAATAGGGAAAACCAGTAGACTCGGACAATACCCTCAGAATTTCCCATTTCCTTAAAGAACAGGTGTAATACCCCAAAATTTGCTCTCCCTCTTTGTCATCATAGCATGGCATTATCATTTATCATATCATATCCACCTCATTAACATTGCATTGCATTTAACATAGAAAAATGAAGCATGGCATCCTTCTTACCATCAGGGCATGTGATCAGGTGGAAGATGGACAATCAAGAGATCATTCAAAGCACAAAAAGGTCAATCAAGTTGCCTCAAGGCAAGCCAAGAGTCTCTCATGTCTCATACTATCTCAATTGATCTTCCAAAACCTCAAGGAAGTGAGATTCAATGGGAGATTGAAGCATTACATCCTACACTATGCAAGAAGTCCAAAAATTGAAGGAAAACCCTCAAAAGAGATAGCTCATTGATTCAAAATCATTCTCAAGTGGCATTTCTCATCATCCTTTAAGAGGATACACAACATACTCTGAGGATTTGGATTTGGAAGATGTGCAATTTCCTCCTAACCAGAGAGGGTCAAAATTAGGGTTTCTAATAAAATCAGGATATCTCTGATTTTTTGGACAAAACTTGATGTCATGGTATTCCATATGTCCTTAAGTGTATGTATGTGGAAAATTGCACCTCAATTGGTTTTGGAGGTGGTTCAATTGGAAGAAAGATAAAAAATCAGGAAATTTGGGGCCAAGTCAAATAATCAGGGGAAAAAGTCAACTCTTGACTTTTTGAGGCCAAATTCATGAAATTCATGTTGCATATGTCCAATGTACAAAATTTGGTCAAGAAACTCCAAAGGAATCATGAAAAATCAAGAGGTGGAAAGTTGCCATTTTTGGATGAAGTAGGGTTACTAAAAATAGCAAGTTTTGGCCATTTTGCATCAGAGTTTGAACCAAGGCCATTCAAAATTGAAGCATCAAGGGAAAATTCCACTCTGCCACAATGAAAGGTCTTGCTTTAAGCTTCAAATCCATGGGTAGAACATTTCCATTGGATAAATAATGAGGGAGATATGATAGATCAAAGTTGGGGGAAAGTAGGCCAAAACTAGGCCATGACCAAGAATTTTCAGGTCATGCACGCAGTCATTTCAACAAGCATGTGGTGGGCCAGAAGTCAACCCTAATTTCTCCAAGAAGAAAGCTCCAAATGAGAAAATTTTCAACATCAAAGTTGTTCCTTGTAGTGCACTCTTCAATGTTCATGTTGGACAAAATTTGATTTGATCATGTTATAAGGGAGAAATATTGGTTCCAAGTTAGGGTGATCTTGCTGAAAATCCATGCCATGCACACCATGCCCGCCAACCTCATCTGCACGCCCATACACCAATTGGTTTCCTTCTGTTTCAAGCTATTTTTCATCATCTTGTACACCTCCATTTGACTTGTTTTCAACACCAATATTGCTCCCCAATGTACCCTCTTCCAAATGAACCCATAAACTCACCAACTCATTCATGGAGTAGAGAGAAAAACACTTGCAAAGCACCCTATGTTGGCACTGATACATTAATGGTTCTGCTGCACAATTTGGTTCACACACACACCAAACACTTCCTCACATCAGATTTCCACATTAAACCAAACACACATGACATAAACCTCATACACTAGCACGTGCCTGGCATGAAAATGGAAAGAGCAAACTTGTTGAACAAGTTTCTGATAACAGCCGTGCCATTCATTCCACTTTCTTCTTCACCATAGCTTACCATAGGGAATCACCACCATATCATTACTCTCCCTAACTAACTTGACTCAGTTAGTTAGGGATGACTCACTCAAACCACCATGACTCAGTTAATTCACTCAGCTTAACCCTGGTTAGCTCCCCCTATAAAACAGATTTCACCCTATTCTTTCTTAGCTAGCTTCAGTTTTCTCATTTTCACTCCCAAGAACATTCTCCTTCTCTCCACATTCTCTGAAATTTTCTCTCTCTCTCTGCACACGAATCTCATCATCCTCTATCACATTTCATCTTCATCATCATCAATGTGCTATCTCTGATGAAGAACTAGGGAGAAGAAGTTGAATGCATCAATTGTAGTGTGGTTCAGTTGAAGTTTTCATTGTGATTTTCTTCAATATTTCAAAGTCTCAACTGCATTTATTTTGCACGAATCAAGCTCAAGACCTCAAGCTTTCCTCTGGTTTTCTCAAACTCTACAAGAACTGCAAGATCAGGTTCCAAAGCTCACAAAACTCGTCTCTCACATTTACTTGTTTATTTTCTTGTTTTCAATTGGTATGAGCTCAATAGGAGCATTTTGAATCCGGCTAGTCGATATGCACCTTAGGTGCTTAGATCTGACAACCTAGGGCACAATTTGATCCCCTCTGTTCTTGCTATACTTGCGTGATATGATGCATTTATGATTGGATTCGTGATGTACGTGAGCTCAGCTTTCTTTGGATATACATTTTGTGAAATTCTGGGAAATATGATGTTGCAGACGGTGGTGAGCGACCGGAGAAGGTGACCGGAGGTCCCTCTCCGGCCGGTGATCATTATTCTAGGGTTTTTGTTGCAGTTTTAATCATAGCCGTTGATTTGTGTTAATCGTGTGGTGAAAATGGTGCCAACACATTAAAATAAGCATGCCTTGCACGTGTTTTATATTTTGATCAGAGTGACATGTGTGTTGTGTAGTGCATGGTATGAATTGTGGTCCTTCACGTGTGTGCGTTGATCATGATTACTTTGACTTACTTGTTGACTTGACCTCATCTGATGGCTGTTAGTGATTTGACTTTGTTGACTGAAGGTGCATTGTAGTTATTGTGTTATGCGCGTATATGGACCTAAGTCAGATTATTATTCACACCCCCTTTTACAAGCCCAAAACAGTTTGAACTGATATTTTGCTATGTTCACACCCCCTGTTATTTTTTCTATTTCATTTTATTTTCATTTTTTTCCTACACATTTCGTATTTGATTTTTAAAAATACCAAACTCCATCATAAAATTCCACAAAAATTCATGAACCTCAATGAAACATTTAGGAAATTTTCTATGATTTTATTTTCTGATTTTATGACCATTTTGCCCCTGTTCCATTATTTCTTTTGAATTTCCATTTGTATGCATACTTAATGTGACATATGATTTTGTGCATTTTTGTTCTTGATCATAAAAAATGATTTTGATGCCTTTCTTTTTGCATAGTGGTCACAATATGTTGAGGTATGTTTGAGATTTATGAGATGATTTTTAAGTCTTTTTTGGATGACTTTTGATGTGTTGCTTTGAGCATGAATGCATGAAACTTCCATGAGACTTTGACCTAATTGTTGAGTGACTTTGGTTCTGATTCATTGCTTGTGGACTTGATATGTTAATGGCATGTGTTTAAGGTGTTTGATTGGTGAAAGTCATAATTTTTGAAGCATGTTTGCTATTTGTTTGAAGCATGAAGTTTAACTTGTTCATTTTGTGAATGCATGCCTCATGTTTGGTTTGCTTGATCATGAAGGCACTTGTGCCATGAGTTGTGGTTTTGTTTGAGGATGTATAGCATGTTAATTGACTTCTGATTGTGACATTTGGGTTTCATATTTGCATGTTTGATGTTTATCTTGCACCTTAAGTCACTTGTTTCACAAGTATGAACCACATTCACATCACTTCCCCTTTTCTTCTTTGCTTCTTGTTGGATTGAGATTTTGTTTGCATGATTTAGTATGCTCATTTAGGATAACATTAGGTTGTGTAAATATGAGTTACATTCTGACTTGGAAGCATGTATAGCATTTAATCTCATTTTACTTTGTTTGTCAACTTGTTTGAATTTGATTTGTTCATTATATTTTCTTACTTTACTTGTAAGTGATTGTGCTAACCATGTAGGGGCTTCGGTAAGTTTCAATTGAGTGTGGATAAGGAATCCACATTCAACTTCTATCCTTTCTCTTTTACAATTCCATTTTGTGTTTTGTTAAGCACTTATGTGCTTTCTTTTAATAACTCATTACTTTCCCTTTTGAATTACAATTCATCTTCTACTTTGGAAGTGAATTGTTTAATTCTTTCTTTCTTTAGACTTTAGGTTGAAACCTCACAAACCTTTAGGATCACTCCCTTTAATCTTCAATTAGGATTGAGTCTTAGTCCATATAGGTTTTACCTTTTCTCCTCTCTTGAGTCTCTTTTCTCATCTCAAAGAAAATTCAAAACATATAATAAAGGTAGGCACTTATTGCATTTAGGCCTTTCATATAAAGAAAAGATTATAAGGGGTCTTCTCTTGTAATCTTAGAATGTGTAGCATATAGCCCATCTTGGGTCAATGTGTTAAACATTTGATCTTGTATGAGGGACTTAAATGCAATACTTGTTGAAGGTGCAAATAATAAAAAACACTTCTTCATTTCTTAATTAACAAAAACACTTAATAAACACAAGTATGCTAGTGTGTTTGAACCTTGACAATTGGAGCTAAGTGTGGGGGTCTTCTTCACGCTTAGTGTGCTTTCTTACCCATTCCATCTTGGAATGTGAGAATGCACACATTCCAGTGACTAAGATCCAGATACACTGTCATATGCAAACAAATCCAAAACACTTTCTTCTAAAAGACAAAAACAAACAATAACGTCTTTCCTTCGGGAATTCTTTTCTCACCTCATTCACTCTCAACGTACGAACGTGCTCCTACTCGTTCTTTTGCAAGATGGTAACGCACTCGGACCAGCGAGCCTGCAACACCTGAGCTAGAACGTAAGCCGTTCTCTAAAAAACACAATCCATCCCTAGTGAGGGGAACTACGTCGCTCTGATTCTCATGCTCCCGATGAGATACGTAGGCAGTGGGGTAGGGCCCATGCGAGCACTTCTTTTATTTTCCCTACATTTGTTTCTCTTTCCTTTCCTTTTCTAGTTCTTCTTCCAGTATTCTTTTCTATCACCCTTTGATCGAAACAAGCAAGCGTGGATCCCATCGGGTACGATGGACGCGAGGGGGTGCTAATACCTTCCTCTCGCGTAACTGACTCCCGAACCCAATTCTCTTGGTCGCAAGACCATGCTCTATCCTTTCCTTCAGGTTTATGCGGTGTTTCCTTTCCCTCTCATGGGATAAATACACATTGCTGGCGACTCTGTTTTGGTGCCACTTTCGCGTTTGTACTAGGATGAAAATCCCGGGAGCGACAGCTGGCGACTCTGCTGGGGACGAACCCAGAGTCTCTGGTTTCCTTAGCGAGTCAATCCTAGCGCTTGTTTGTTTTTCTTTCGTTGGGTGTTTACTGTTGTGCTGTATTTACTGTTTTATTGTATGGTTATTTACTGCTTTACTGTACATTACTGTATTTACCGCATTTTAGCATTTTCATTTCACATGATATATTATGCTATACTGGACTGTGTTGTTTTCTGTTTGGCGGGATGGGTGTTCTGAGAGATAAGCCCACTACCAAGGCTTGAGTACATACATAGGTATTAGAGTGGATAGTCATGACGCTTGCGTGGTGGTGACCACGTATTGTTGTTCATGAGACCCACAACCAGACGAGGTTCTATCAGGAGCTTTCTGCTACTGCATGTTATGCAGGCCAGTGGTTATTCTCTTGAGGAACTGTCGACTCTGGTGACCATTCCCGAGGACTCAGTTGCGGCACTCCTCCCGAGTTGTGACAGTGGCAGACCACATTCCGTGGCAAACCCATTGCACATTCTCGATCCGAGGACCCAATGCTGGGAACTTGCTATAGGACATCCCTTTTTGAAAGAGAATCAGTGGAGGCACTCCTCGATTGGCGATAGTACTGTACCCTGAGGGATGAATGTACTATTGCTTCTCGACCTCAGTGCCAGAAGCTGAGGACCTTTTTGTTTTGGAGAATCAGTTGAGGCCTCCTCGATTGATGATGATGCCAAACCAGAAATGGTGAACGTATCATCATTTCTCGACCTGAGAGCCCGGGATATTGAACATCCTAGTACCCACATGTGAGAAGGGCGGGTTGTTTACAGGTTTGCAGGTAACCATGACCTCCTACATACCCGGTTTTCTATCATCATTGCACAAAAAGGAAGTTTCATCCTATTGTATTCAGATGGTTCTTATCTATGGTTCCATATTAGTCTCAGAGCTACACTGACACCGTTCACAGTTCAGCACAGACACCTGATTACCTGATCACATTGCCCTTTGCATTGCATTATCATATCCTAACATACATGTTTATTCATTTCCAGGTGCATATATTACCCTTGATTCCAGTCATCAGGTCCCTGCAAAGATGAACACTAAAGAGAGGAAGAATATCATCAGCTATAAGTTCCTTACGCCTACTTTAGGCCCTATTGTTATGCTGAAGGGAATGGCGAGCCCTGCAGTACGAGAAGCTTTTGAAGAGAAATATGGGTGGATTTTATCTATGGTTCGTAATGTCAGTGATTATGAAGCCAGAGGTCTCCATACGTTAGTGCAGTTCTATGATCCGCCTCTGAGGTGTTTTGTATTTCCAGACTATGTGTTGGTTCCTACCTTGGAGGAGTATTCCAACATGTTGGGGATTGCTATCAAGGAGGAGCCCCCTTTCTTTGGATCGGTGGGGGATCTTGACTTTGGAAAGGTGGCTGGTGCTCTTTATTTGAGCAAATCAGAGTTAAGTGACAATGTCTCCAACAAAGGAAAGATTCGTGGTTACAAGCTGGAATATCTGATTAAGAAGGCCCAGGAAGCAGCTAAAGGCGAGAATTGGCTTGTTTTTAATGCTTTGCTAGCCCTTTGTATATACGGCATAGTGTTGTTTCCCAACGAGCCGGACTTCATTGATACGGACGCTATACGAATATTCCTGATGAAGAACCCGGTGCCAACGCTACTGGGAGATCTTCACTACTCATTGTACAACCGAAATGAAAAGAAAAGAGGAGGGATAATTCGTTGTTGTGCACCCTTGTTCTATAAGTGGTTTGCGGGCCGTTTACCACAATCAGGGGCTTTTGTGGATTCCAAAGATTCTCTAGAGTGGAAACAGCGTTTAATGGGATTGGTGGCCAAGGACATCGTATGGGTAGATCATGGGCTGATTGGCAAGAATATTATCCACAGCTGTGGTAAGTTCCCTAACGTTCCACTGATAGGAAGACTGGGTGGGATTAACTACAATCCTTCTTTGGCCATTCGACAATTTGGGTATGCCCTGACAGGTCCGCCTATTAAGAGAGATGTGGAGGAGTCCCTCTATTTTCATACATCAGATGGTTGGGAAGCAGCACAGAAAGCTTCTGAAAGCTGGAGTAGCGTACTGAAAAAGGGGAAAGTTACTCTAGGAAAGCCTAACAACCGGGTTTATCCAGCATATGAAGAGTGGGTGAAGAAAAGAGTTGAAGATTTTCTCTTGCCTTTTGGTAAGGCACCCCTTTTGTATCCGGAGAATGAGAAAGCAAGAAGCCCTGCTACTGTGGAAGAAGTTGACAAGTTGCAAGCCTTGGTGAAAAAGCTCCAAGGAGAGAATTCCGAGTTGAGTAGCCGTCTTCAGAATGCTCTACATGCCAACAAAGAGCTGGAGCGGAAAGCCCAAGATGCTGAACAAATCCTAACTGCAAAAGAAAAAGACTTTGCTGGAAGAGCCCAACATTTCCGGAAGATTAGTAAAGGTGCTGATGATGCTACTCAAGCCCACAAGCAAACCAAACAGGCGTTAGCACAGATCAAAGAAAAGTTAACAAAGTTTCAGCACGCTTGGGACGAAGTTAGGATAGAGAATGCTGAATTACAGGAACAGTTGCAGATTAAGGACGAAGAGCTTGAAAAGGCGCATGAGCAGAGGAGAAAGTATCGGGAAAGCCTCGGTAAGAGTCAAGAACAGCTAGAAGAAGCTAGAGGTGAGCTGAGGAACACCAAGAAAGAGCTTGAAGAAGTCATGATAGAAAGGGAGATACTCAAGACGCAAGCCGGCATAAAGAGACACAAAGGAGTGTGTGATGACGAAGCTCTGATGCTGCATATGGGTTCTTTAACTGAAGCTCTTGAGAAAAGGGATGTCTTGATCAAAGAGATGATTGAAAAGCCGAATCACCAGCGTACCCGTATACTTTTTGAAGAGATCAAATACTCAAGTGATAAGCTGAAGGGTGTGGAATTGTCAGACTGATGTTCTTTTCCTTATATTTTGTTGTTAATGGTTACCATCAGGCTTGTTGATGGATCCATTTTTCCTTGTATTGCATTTGCGGATGAGCCTTTCTTAAATGTACTGGAACACTTTGTTGAATGAGTATGAGCAGTTTTATTCAGAATTATTCCTTATCAGATAGCTGCACACAAGCACATGACCATGACACGTCTCTTTATATCACAATTTCTGGTCTTCAGATTTCTGTGGTTGGATTGGAATCAGGGTATAAAGCACCTAGGAAATGACAAACATAGCATTGCATGGCATTGCATATCATTTGGCATTTTGTTACTTGCTTTTCAGGTACTCGTTGCGGGGTCTCTAACCTTTATTTGGTTTCAGGCAGTATAGCGGAGAGTCATATTCACCGATATTCGACGCGAAGGAATCAAGTAAGAATCATGGATCAAGTGCAAAGTGATTTGGCGGAAATGAGGGCGCGTATGGACCAGTTCATGACCCTCATGACTGGCATGGCGCAAAATCAGGAGAGACTGAGGCTTCTGGTAGAGCGTCCCGACAATGGGCCCGAAGGTGATCATCATGACAATTCACAGGGACACGGCATCCCCCCTCCCGGTGGCAACCCTCCTCCTGGTGGTAACAATCGGGGTAATGGAAATGGTAGGCATGCTGGTGTTACTCTTGAAGATACTCTGGAAGACCAATTTACTCTACTAGATGCTGATGTGGGTAATCAAGGGGATCGAAGGTATGATGAGTTAGCAGAGAAGATCAGGGCCATAGAATGCAAGAACTCTATGGGTATTGATGTTACCAGCTTGGGGCTGGTCTCAGGAGTCAGAATTCCCCCTAAATTCAAACCTCCCACTTTTGATAAGTATCACGGCAATGCGTGTCCCCAAACGCATCTTCAAGCTTACTTTGGGAAGATTTCAGCCCATACGGATGACGAGAAGCTATGGATGCACTATTTTCAGGACAGTCTGGCTGGGGCGTCCTTGACCTGGTACATGAAGTTGAATAGAGCTGCTGTGAAGAATTGGAAAGATCTGGCAGAAGCGTTCCTGAAGCAATACCAGTATAATATTGACATGGCACCCAACCGCACCCAATTGCAGGGATTGTCCCAGAATGCCAAGGAGAGTTTCAAAGAATATGCACAGAGGTGGAGGGAAATGGCTGCCCAGGTCCAACCTCCCTTGTCAGACAGAGAAATGGCAGATATGTTCATGGGCACCTTGCAAGGGGCCTATCTTGACAGATTAGCTGCTTGTCCGTCAACTGGATTTGCTGATATTGTGATTGCGGGAGAAAGAATAGAAAGTCTGCTAAAGCTTGGAAAGATCCAGGATGTGAGTGGGGCTGGCTCTTCGGGGACGAAGAAACCGTTTGCTAGTAACCAGAAAAGAAGAGAAGGTGATACGAATGCTGTGTTTAGAGGACGAGGCAGAGGGCGGTCTCGAGCTTATTATCAGGTAGATGCTATAACAATCCCCACACCGTCTGTTCAGAAACAACAACCCCAACAACAAGTTCAACAGCAACAACCTTTTTTCCAGCAAAGGTCTAGACAGAGGGATCGTAAGATGGATCCTCTCCCTATGACTTATGCCGCGCTGTTGCCCCGGCTACTCGAGTTAAAGTTGGTAGAACTCCGTACTATGAAAGCTCCGGTTGCTGGAAACCTGCCACCTAACTTCGATGCTAATGCTCGTTGTGAGTTCCACTCAGGTGCTCAGGGGCACTCCATTGAAAAATGCTGGGCTTTCCATCATAAAGTACAAGATTTGATTGATGCTAAGGCCATCAATTTCTCTCCCGCTCCTAATATTACTCAGCATCCCATGCCTGATCATAGTGCAGCAAATGTGTACGCTGTTGAAGATGGGAGGAGATTGAATTTGGTGTTAGACGTTCATCAAGTGAAAACTTCTTTGTTGGTTGTAAAAGATCGTTTATTGAAGGGACTGGTGTTCCCGGGCTGTAATCAAGAGTGCTCTGAGTGTATGAATCAGGAGAACGGCTGTGATAAGTTGAAGATGGGTTTACAGAATCTGATCGATGAAGGATGTCTACAGTTCGATAGAGTCGTGAAAGACACTGATGAGATATCGACCGTGACCATCTATTACACTCCCGCTGAGATTCAAATGCCGGTCAATGCAGTTCCCGTGGCGAGTGTTGCGCCAGAAGGGCCCAGTCCTGTCACTATCACGGTGCCAGGACCAATTCCGTTCACGTCTACGAAAGCTATCCCATGGCACTATGGGGCAGATGTATATTACGAAGGTAAAAAACAGGAAGTTGAGCCGTCAGTCAGCCCAAATATTGATAATGTAGGGGATGTAGGGGGCTTTACAAGGAGTGGAAGGTTGTTCGCTCCCCAAACCTTGAGAAGTGATAAAGAGGCAGAAGCTGCAGCAAAGGCTAAGGGTAAACAGGTGGTTGAAAGTGCGCCTACACCTGAAGCAGAGACAAAGATTATTTTTGATAAGGAAATGGAAGAATTTATGAAGATAATCAAGAAAAGCGATTATAAGATTGTGGACCAACTGAATCAGACCCCTTCAAAGATTTCAATCTTGTCACTATTGATGTGCTCTGATGCGCACCGACAGGCGTTGTTGAAAGTGTTGAAGAGTGCATACGTGCCACAAGAAATTACTGTTAATCAGCTCGAGGGCGTAATCTCCAATGTTAATGTTAGCCATGGCTTGGGCTTTACAAGCAGAGATTTGACTGTTGAAGGAAGAAACCATAATAAGGCTTTGCATATCACGATGGAGTGTAAGGGCGCAGTGTTATCTCATGTACTGGTAGACACTGGTTCATCACTCAATGTCTTGCCCAAGAAGGCATTAATGAAGCTGGAAGTTGACGGTTTGATATTAAGGCCTAGTGAATTGGTGGTCAGAGCATTCGATGGAACTAGACGATCTGTGTTTGGTGAGGTGGAATTGCCCGTACAAATTGGACCACAGGTATTCAAATCCACGTTCCATGTAATGGACATACAACCTGCGTATAGCTGCCTATTGGGACGCCCTTGGATTCACGGAGCTGGAGCTGTTACTTCCACTCTACATCAAAAGCTGAAGTATGAGTTTGAAGGGCGGGTTGTGACAGTGTGTGGGGAAGAAGACATCTTTGTGAGTCACTTGTCCACATTCAAGTACATTGAAATGGATGGGGAAATTCATGAGATGCTGTGCCAATCATTTGAAGCAGTCAATATTGACGATGCACCTGAGTCTTCTTCTGTACCAGTTGGGGCTGGTACCTCCATTTCATCTTACAAACAAGCTGTCGAAGTCGTCAGGGCAGGCAACGCCCAAGGTTGGGGCAGGTTGATAGAGACCCCAATGAAGGAAGACAAATTTGGTATTGGTTATCATCCCTCTACAACTTCAGATGCGGGGAGCAGGGGACCCATTACTTTCAATAGTGGGGGAATTATCTACATGGACCAGTCTTGTGCAGCCACAGAGGATAGTGTTGACAGTAATTGTGACCTGGACAACTGGGTACGCCCTCATGTTCCGGGACAACAAGTGCAAAACTGGTTCGTTGAAGAAGTCATCCGGGTTACTCTTCAGACAGAGTAATTTTTCTTTGTTTTTTCTAACCATAATGCATGACAAAATCTTGCGCTCTGCCCAAGGCGTATAGATTCATTTGTAGGGCCACCATGGTTGCATTTGCAATGTTTAATCATTAATAAAGGACGTTTTGCAATCAAATTTTGTTCTCTGTCTTTCAGTTTTTATTTTTGCACAAAAAAATAAAATGGCAATGTTTCATTTTCTTTTGTTTTGCTTAAAAATAAATTCTAAAATAAGGCATGAACCCGTTCATGCAGACTTGATCCTCCGGATACCACTGATAACGATTTTGATATGGCTATGTATGACTTTGACAATCCGATTTATCAAGCCGAAGAAGGGGATGAGAAAGATTGTGAACTCCCTGAAGAACTGGCCAGATTGTTGAAACAAGAGGAAAGGGTCATCCAGCCTCATCAGGAGACTGTAGACATCATCAATATTGGTACCAAGGACGCCAAAAAAGAGATCAGGATTGGTGCCAGCTTGCAAGCAGATGTGAAGCAAACTTTGACGGAAATGTTGCGCGAGTATGTTGACATCTTTGCCTGGTCGTATCAAGACATGCCGGGGTTGGATACAGATATTGTCGTGCACAGGCTACCATTGAGAGAAGAATGTCCGCCAGTCAAGCAGAAACTTCGTCGGACTCACCCCGACATGGCTTTAAAGATTAAGGAGGAAGTCCAGAAGCAGTGGGACGCTGGTTTTCTTGCTGTGACAAAGTATCCTCCATGGGTAGCCAACATCGTGCCAGTACCGAAGAAAGATGGAAAAGTGAGAATGTGTGTGGATTATCGAGATCTTAATAAAGCTAGCCCGAAAGATGATTTTCCACTACCCCATATTGATGTGCTGGTCGATAATACAGCTCAGTTTTCAGTGTTCTCATTTATGGACGGTTTCTCCGGGTACAACCAGATCAAGATGGCACCTGAAGATATGGAGAAGACCACGTTCGTTACTCCGTGGGGTACTTATTGTTATAAAGTAATGCCTTTTGGGTTGAAAAACGCAGGGGCAACGTACCAGCGGGCGATGGTGACATTGTTTCATGACTTGATTCATAAGGAGATCGAATGTTATGTAGATGATATGATTGCCAAGTCTAGAACAGAAGAGGAACATCTGGTTAACCTGAAAAAGCTGTTTGAAAGGTTGAGAAAGTTCCGTCTGAGATTAAACCCAAACAAGTGCACGTTTGGGGTACGTTCTGGAAAGTTACTGGGTTTCATTGTGAGCGAAAGAGGAATCGAGGTTGATCCTGCCAAGGTGAAAGCAATACAAGAAATGCCTGAACCGAGAACAGAAAAAGAGGTTCGTGGTTTCTTGGGTAGATTGAACTACATTGCGAGGTTCATATCTCACCTAACAGCCACGTGTGAACCAATATTTAAATTGTTAAGGAAAGATCAAACGGTCAGGTGGAATGACGATTGCCAATTGGCATTCGATAAGATAAAAGAATACTTGCAGGAACCTCCGATTCTAATACCTCCAGTTGAAGGGAGACCGCTGATAATGTATCTGACAGTGCTTGAAGGATCCATGGGTTGTGTTCTCGGTCAACATGACGAGACAGGTAGGAAGGAGCATGCTATTTACTACCTGAGCAAAAAGTTCAATGATTGTGAGTCCCGATACTCAATGCTTGAAAAGACATGCTGTGCGCTTGCATGGGCCGCTAAGCGATTGAGGCAATATATGGTTAGGCACACAACCTTGTTGATTTCAAAAATGGATCCTATCAAGTACATTTTCGAGAAACCAGCATTGACAGGCAGAGTTGCACGGTGGCAAATGGTCTTGACAGAGTATGACATTCAGTACACTTCACAAAAGGCCATCAAAGGAAGTATCTTGTCCGACTATCTCGCGCAACAGCCGATTGATGATTACCAACCCATGAAGTTTGACTTCCCTGATGAGGACATCATGTTTCTCAAAGCTAAAGACTGTGAGGAACCACTCCCGGAGGAGGGGCCAGACCCTGAATCCAAATGGAGTCTGATGTTTGATGGGGCTGTCAATATGAATGGGTGCGGAGTTGGAGCAGTTCTTATCACGCCGGAAGGTGTTCATATGCCTTTCACTGCCCGAATAACTTTCGGATGCACCAACAATGAAGCAGAGTACGAAGCTTGTATAATGGGGATCGAGGAGGCGATTAATCTACGGATTAAAACCCTTGATATATTCGGTGATTCAGCTTTGGTAATCAATCAAGTGAAAGGGAGTTGGTACACGCACCAAGCAAATCTAGTGCCGTATAGAGATTATACGAGGAGATTGCTGACATTTTTCACAACAGTGAAACTGTACCATATTCCTCGAGATGAGAATAGGTTCGCGGATGCCTTGGCCACTTTGTCTTCCATGATCAAAGTGCAAGGATGGAACCATGTACCTAAGATTGAGGTATCCCGCCTTGACAGACCAGCATTTGTGTTTGCGGTCGATGCAACGTCTGATGACAAGCCATGGTTTCATGACATTAAGTGTTTCTTGAAAAGTCAAGAGTACCCGTCCGGGGCATCGTCCAAAGACAGGAAGACGTTGAGAAGGTTAGCTGGTAGTTTCTTCCTGAACAAAGATGGCGTGCTGTATAAAAGAAATTTTGACACGGTCCTGCTTAGATGTGTGGATAGACATGAAGCAGACTTGTTGATGATTGAAGTGCACGAAGGCTCTTTTGGTACCCATGCCGGAGGGCAGGCAATGGCTAAAAAGTTGTTAAGGTCGGGATATTACTGGTTGACTATGGAGTCAGATTGTTGCAAATATGCCCGCAAATGCCATAAATGCCAGATCTATGCAGACAAGGTGCATGTGCCTCCAAATCCGTTAAGTATCATGTCGTCGCCTTGGCCGTTTGCCATGTGGGGCATTGATATGATCGGAAAGATTGAGCCTACAGCTTCCAATGGTCATCGTTTCATCTTGGTGGCAATTGATTACTTCACCAAATGGGTTGAAGCCTCATCCTATGCCAATGTTACAAAACAAGTGGTCGCTCGTTTCTTAAAACGGGATATCATTTGCCGATATGGAGTTCCCGAAAGAATCATTACTGATAATGGTTCTAATTTGAATAATAAGATGATGGCTGAGTTATGCCAGGACTTCAAAATCGAACATCACAATTCTTCTCCGTACCGCCCAAAGATGAATGGCGCGGTCGAAGCGGCCAACAAAAATATCAAGAAGATTGTACAGAAGATGGTTGTCACGTACAGAGATTGGCATGAGATGTTACCATTTGCTTTGCATGGGTATCGAACGTCGGTACGCACGTCCACTGGGGCAACCCCATTCTCACTTGTATATGGTATGGAGGCAGTGCTACCGGTTGAAGTAGAGATTCCGTCCCTCAGAGTCATGATGGATGTTAAGCTAGATGAAGCTGAATGGGTACGAGCCAGATTTGATCAGCTGAGCCTTATTGAGGAAAAGCGATTGGCAGCTGTATGCCATGGGCAACTATATCAGCGCAGAATGAAGCAGGCATTTGACCAGAAGGTGCGTCCTCGGGTTTATAAAGTCGGAGATGTGGTACTCAAAAGGATCCTTCCTCCCAATACAGATCACAGGGGCAAATGGACTCCTAATTATGAAGGTCCATTCGTGGTTAAAAAGGTCTTTTCGGGCGGAGCTTTATTGCTTACAACCATGGATGGCGAAGACTTTTCATCCCCTGTCAACTCAGACGTAGTCAAAAAATACTTCGCATAAATAGACCCGCTGGATAATAAAAATAAAAAAAATCCAGGCAAAAAAGGGCATCCCGGCGAACCAAAAACAGAATAAGGTTCGGGCAAAAATTAGGGATATAATTGAAAAAATTGTACACCCGGTAAGTTGAAAACCCGAAAGGGCAACTTAGGCAAAAAAGGGTATCCTGGTGGATCGAAAACCTGAAAGGGTGGTCCACACAAAAGAGGGATTTAAGCGAATGACTACAGTCTGAGTTATCTGTACCCATTACCGTTTGAACAACTGACGTTCTGAAAGATAGGAATCGGTCTGATCATTCCTCAGAAGGCAAGGTCGGGGAGTTTTGAAGACATACTGGTCATAACAGAATGGAAACTCAGTGGAATTCCGTTTTCACATTGCCATTAGGATAGTTTCTTTTCTCAATTTTCAGCGATCACCTCTTTCCAGGGATTGCTTCCGGATGTAATTGCCTATTCTGGGCTTTCAGTCAATAAATTGAATTTCAATAAAAAGCTTTCTATTTTTGTTTTATTGCTTTGTTTGCAAAAACGTCCTAATTGTTGATAAAACATTGCATTTGAAAACATGGCAGCCTGGCAATAACATGCGCAGAAAAAAAATATTTGAAATTACTTCGAATGTTGAATACTCCCGGATGGTGGATTCTAGCCACGCAATATTCGGGGCATGTGGGCATATTCTTTTGTTGCAGGTAGCAGGTGCAGATGATCTTAAGCACAAGACTAGCAATAAATCACCCCACGCAAAAGACTGGGGCAATTATGGGTAAGGAGATCGGCGTTCATCGGGTCAATCTCAGTGAATTAAGTTCAACTGGGTACCGTTGTATCTTGTTAAGTCGATTCTCTCATACAGTACTGCCAACAACTACAAGCTTTTCTATGTCGGTAACGGTCACAGGTTCCCCAAAAGAAGGGTCTCGTCGACACCGAAACTGATGGTCATTATCCCCAGCGAAGTCACAAGAGGTGGAAGAGGCTAGATCTTCTGTAAAATCCTCTTATGACATCCGCTTCGGGGACAAATTGTTGGTTTTCTTAAGCATGGGGCATGTTGTTTCCCCAGCATGAAGTGTTGATCATCCCCAGTAGAGTTTGAGGACAGTTGGTCTTCTGTAAAATCCTCTCAAAAGGCATTCCCCAGCACGAGACGCTTTAAAGCAGTTTTCTCCAGCAGAGTTTGTTATAAACCCGTCATCCCTAACGGAATTGTCTAAAGGGAAGCTCGCCTAACATGGGGCATTGTAGTACTTATCCTAAGCACGACAGTCACATTCTTCAGCAGACTACTGTGGATTTGCTTTGGGTTTCCCCAACAGATCTCTAAGGACTCTTTCCCAACAAGTTGCAGGGGAATGTTCTAACCAGGATTTGCATATCCCTGGCAGAGTAGCCCTGATACCCAGCAAGATCGTATCTCTGGTCATGGTATCCCCACAAAGGTCAGCATCGAATCTTGTCAGCAATACTCCCCAGCTGAGTTGTTGTTCTCCCCGCAGAGGTTTATAAGATCGGCAGAATCTATTCCTCAACAAGGATGGTACAGCCTTTCCCCAGCCGGGTCAGAAGGTGGATAACCCCTATAAAGGATCTTAGGTTGAATAAATCCCCAAGCAGAGTTTTAATGGCTCATTTCCCTAGCAGGACGTCATTAAAAATTCTCATCCCCAGCGGAGTTGCTGTGACCAGAATTCATTCCCCCAAACAGATGGAATAATTCCTGGCAGAGTCATCATTCTCTCATATCTTAAAGTCCAATTTATTTTTGGCAAACTTGGCAATTCGAAGCAGACGGATTGTTCATCCATTCGCCGGCAGAGATATTATCCTTTTAGGAGTCTCCGAGATTAAATCATTGATTGTGGTTCCTCAGCAGAGTCGGCAGAGATGTCTGGCGCAGAGGCAGAGAGTAATTCGATTTTAAAATTCCAAAAGTCCAACAGTGGATTGGGCGAAAGGTCCATCTAAGGGTGGCATATTCTAAAAAGTCCAACAGTGGATTGGCGAAAGGTCCATCTAAGGGTGGCATATTCTAAAAAGTCCAACAGTGGATTGGCGAAAGGTCCATCTAAGGGTGGCATATTCTAAAAGTCCAACAGTGGATTGGCAAAAGTCCGTCTTCGGGTGGCAAAAGTCCAACAGTGGATTGGCAAAAGTCCATCTTCGGGTGGCACGAAGCTGCAAAGTCCACCAGTAGTGTGGCAGGCCAGTAGTCGTCTGGAATTGCATAAAAGACATTATTAAAGTCCACCAGCAGTGTGGCAAGCCAGTAGTCGTCTGGCGTCGTTCAAAAGACACTTCCAAAGTCCACCAGTAGTGTGGCAGGCCAGTAGTCGTCTGGAGTTGCATAAAAGACATTATTAAAGTCCACCAGTAGTGTGGCAGGCCAGTAGTCGTCTGGCGTCGTTCAAAAAGACATTTCTAAAGTCCACCAGCAGTGTGGCAGGCCAGTAGTCGTCTGGAATTGCATAAAAGACATTGTTAAAGTTTACCAGTAATGCGGCGAGCCAGTAGACGTCTGGTGTCATTCAAAAGGCAGATTTCTCCGACAATGTTTCATTGAAGATTCAATCCAGCAATGTCGGGGGGTTTCTTTCTCACCATCCAGAGCAAATTTTTGGTTATATTTGGTATTCAATCACTATATACCTTGAAAGTCCGAAAGCAATTGCTTTCAGGCATTCAGGTCTACAGCGCTTGAATAGGGGCAGCTGTAATACCCCAAAATTTGCTCTCCCTCTTTGTCATCATAGCATGGCATTATCATTTATCATATCATATCCACCTCATTAACATTGCATTGCATTTAACATAGAAAAATGAAGCATGGCATCCTTCTTACCATCAGGGCATGTGATCAGGTGGAAGATGGACAATCAAGAGATCATTCAAAGCACAAAAAGGTCAATCAAGTTGCCTCAAGGCAAGCCAAGAGTCTCTCATGTCTCATACTATCTCAATTGATCTTCCAAAACCTCAAGGAAGTGAGATTCAATGGGAGATTGAAGCATTACATCCTACACTATGCAAGAAGTCCAAAAATTGAAGGAAAACCCTCAAAAGAGATAGCTCATTGATTCAAAATCATTCTCAAGTGGCATTTCTCATCATCCTTTAAGAGGATACACAACATACTCTGAGGATTTGGATTTGGAAGATGTGCAATTTCCTCCTAACCAGAGAGGGTCAAAATTAGGGTTTCTAATAAAATCAGGATATCTCTGATTTTTTGGACAAAACTTGATGTCATGGTATTCCATATGTCCTTAAGTGTATGTATGTGGAAAATTGCACCTCAATTGGTTTTGGAGGTGGTTCAATTGGAAGAAAGATAAAAAATCAGGAAATTTGGGGCCAAGTCAAATAATCAGGGGAAAAAGTCAACTCTTGACTTTTTGAGGCCAAATTCATGAAATTCATGTTGCATATGTCCAATGTACAAAATTTGGTCAAGAAACTCCAAAGGAATCATGAAAAATCAAGAGGTGGAAAGTTGCCATTTTTGGATGAAGTAGGGTTACTAAAAATAGCAAGTTTTGGCCATTTTGCATCAGAGTTTGAACCAAGGCCATTCAAAATTGAAGCATCAAGGGAAAATTCCACTCTGCCACAATGAAAGGTCTTGCTTTAAGCTTCAAATCCATGGGTAGAACATTTCCATTGGATAAATAATGAGGGAGATATGATAGATCAAAGTTGGGGGAAAGTAGGCCAAAACTAGGCCATGACCAAGAATTTTCAGGTCATGCACGCAGTCATTTCAACAAGCATGTGGTGGGCCAGAAGTCAACCCTAATTTCTCCAAGAAGAAAGCTCCAAATGAGAAAATTTTCAACATCAAAGTTGTTCCTTGTAGTGCACTCTTCAATGTTCATGTTGGACAAAATTTGATTTGATCATGTTATAAGGGAGAAATATTGGTTCCAAGTTAGGGTGATCTTGCTGAAAATCCATGCCATGCACACCATGCCCGCCAACCTCATCTGCACGCCCATACACCAATTGGTTTCCTTCTGTTTCAAGCTATTTTTCATCATCTTGTACACCTCCATTTGACTTGTTTTCAACACCAATATTGCTCCCCAATGTACCCTCTTCCAAATGAACCCATAAACTCACCAACTCATTCATGGAGTAGAGAGAAAAACACTTGCAAAGCACCCTATGTTGGCACTGATACATTAATGGTTCTGCTGCACAATTTGGTTCACACACACACCAAACACTTCCTCACATCAGATTTCCACATTAAACCAAACACACATGACATAAACCTCATACACTAGCACGTGCCTGGCATGAAAATGGAAAGAGCAAACTTGTTGAACAAGTTTCTGATAACAGCCGTGCCATTCATTCCACTTTCTTCTTCACCATAGCTTACCATAGGGAATCACCACCATATCATTACTCTCCCTAACTAACTTGACTCAGTTAGTTAGGGATGACTCACTCAAACCACCATGACTCAGTTAATTCACTCAGCTTAACCCTGGTTAGCTCCCCCTATAAAACAGATTTCACCCTATTCTTTCTTAGCTAGCTTCAGTTTTCTCATTTTCACTCCCAAGAACATTCTCCTTCTCTCCACATTCTCTGAAATTTTCTCTCTCTCTCTGCACACGAATCTCATCATCCTCTATCACATTTCATCTTCATCATCATCAATGTGCTATCTCTGATGAAGAACTAGGGAGAAGAAGTTGAATGCATCAATTGTAGTGTGGTTCAGTTGAAGTTTTCATTGTGATTTTCTTCAATATTTCAAAGTCTCAACTGCATTTATTTTGCACGAATCAAGCTCAAGACCTCAAGCTTTCCTCTGGTTTTCTCAAACTCTACAAGAACTGCAAGATCAGGTTCCAAAGCTCACAAAACTCGTCTCTCACATTTACTTGTTTATTTTCTTGTTTTCAATTGGTATGAGCTCAATAGGAGCATTTTGAATCCGGCTAGTCGATATGCACCTTAGGTGCTTAGATCTGACAACCTAGGGCACAATTTGATCCCCTCTGTTCTTGCTATACTTGCGTGATATGATGCATTTATGATTGGATTCGTGATGTACGTGAGCTCAGCTTTCTTTGGATATACATTTTGTGAAATTCTGGGAAATATGATGTTGCAGACGGTGGTGAGCGACCGGAGAAGGTGACCGGAGGTCCCTCTCCGGCCGGTGATCATTATTCTAGGGTTTTTGTTGCAGTTTTAATCATAGCCGTTGATTTGTGTTAATCGTGTGGTGAAAATGGTGCCAACACATTAAAATAAGCATGCCTTGCACGTGTTTTATATTTTGATCAGAGTGACATGTGTGTTGTGTAGTGCATGGTATGAATTGTGGTCCTTCACGTGTGTGCGTTGATCATGATTACTTTGACTTACTTGTTGACTTGACCTCATCTGATGGCTGTTAGTGATTTGACTTTGTTGACTGAAGGTGCATTGTAGTTATTGTGTTATGCGCGTATATGGACCTAAGTCAGATTATTATTCACACCCCCTTTTACAAGCCCAAAACAGTTTGAACTGATATTTTGCTATGTTCACACCCCCTGTTATTTTTTCTATTTCATTTTATTTTCATTTTTTTCCTACACATTTCGTATTTGATTTTTAAAAATACCAAACTCCATCATAAAATTCCACAAAAATTCATGAACCTCAATGAAACATTTAGGAAATTTTCTATGATTTTATTTTCTGATTTTATGACCATTTTGCCCCTGTTCCATTATTTCTTTTGAATTTCCATTTGTATGCATACTTAATGTGACATATGATTTTGTGCATTTTTGTTCTTGATCATAAAAAATGATTTTGATGCCTTTCTTTTTGCATAGTGGTCACAATATGTTGAGGTATGTTTGAGATTTATGAGATGATTTTTAAGTCTTTTTTGGATGACTTTTGATGTGTTGCTTTGAGCATGAATGCATGAAACTTCCATGAGACTTTGACCTAATTGTTGAGTGACTTTGGTTCTGATTCATTGCTTGTGGACTTGATATGTTAATGGCATGTGTTTAAGGTGTTTGATTGGTGAAAGTCATAATTTTTGAAGCATGTTTGCTATTTGTTTGAAGCATGAAGTTTAACTTGTTCATTTTGTGAATGCATGCCTCATGTTTGGTTTGCTTGATCATGAAGGCACTTGTGCCATGAGTTGTGGTTTTGTTTGAGGATGTATAGCATGTTAATTGACTTCTGATTGTGACATTTGGGTTTCATATTTGCATGTTTGATGTTTATCTTGCACCTTAAGTCACTTGTTTCACAAGTATGAACCACATTCACATCACTTCCCCTTTTCTTCTTTGCTTCTTGTTGGATTGAGATTTTGTTTGCATGATTTAGTATGCTCATTTAGGATAACATTAGGTTGTGTAAATATGAGTTACATTCTGACTTGGAAGCATGTATAGCATTTAATCTCATTTTACTTTGTTTGTCAACTTGTTTGAATTTGATTTGTTCATTATATTTTCTTACTTTACTTGTAAGTGATTGTGCTAACCATGTAGGGGCTTCGGTAAGTTTCAATTGAGTGTGGATAAGGAATCCACATTCAACTTCTATCCTTTCTCTTTTACAATTCCATTTTGTGTTTTGTTAAGCACTTATGTGCTTTCTTTTAATAACTCATTACTTTCCCTTTTGAATTACAATTCATCTTCTACTTTGGAAGTGAATTGTTTAATTCTTTCTTTCTTTAGACTTTAGGTTGAAACCTCACAAACCTTTAGGATCACTCCCTTTAATCTTCAATTAGGATTGAGTCTTAGTCCATATAGGTTTTACCTTTTCTCCTCTCTTGAGTCTCTTTTCTCATCTCAAAGAAAATTCAAAACATATAATAAAGGTAGGCACTTATTGCATTTAGGCCTTTCATATAAAGAAAAGATTATAAGGGGTCTTCTCTTGTAATCTTAGAATGTGTAGCATATAGCCCATCTTGGGTCAATGTGTTAAACATTTGATCTTGTATGAGGGACTTAAATGCAATACTTGTTGAAGGTGCAAATAATAAAAAACACTTCTTCATTTCTTAATTAACAAAAACACTTAATAAACACAAGTATGCTAGTGTGTTTGAACCTTGACAATTGGAGCTAAGTGTGGGGGTCTTCTTCACGCTTAGTGTGCTTTCTTACCCATTCCATCTTGGAATGTGAGAATGCACACATTCCAGTGACTAAGATCCAGATACACTGTCATATGCAAACAAATCCAAAACACTTTCTTCTAAAAGACAAAAACAAACAATAACGTCTTTCCTTCGGGAATTCTTTTCTCACCTCATTCACTCTCAACGTACGAACGTGCTCCTACTCGTTCTTTTGCAAGATGGTAACGCACTCGGACCAGCGAGCCTGCAACACCTGAGCTAGAACGTAAGCCGTTCTCTAAAAAACACAATCCATCCCTAGTGAGGGGAACTACGTCGCTCTGATTCTCATGCTCCCGATGAGATACGTAGGCAGTGGGGTAGGGCCCATGCGAGCACTTCTTTTATTTTCCCTACATTTGTTTCTCTTTCCTTTCCTTTTCTAGTTCCTCTTCCAGTATTCTTTTCTATCACCCTTTGATCGAAACAAGCAAGCGTGGATCCCATCGGGTACGATGGACGCGAGGGGGTGCTAATACCTTCCTCTCGCGTAACTGACTCCCGAACCCAATTCTCTTGGTCGCAAGACCATGCTCTATCCTTTCCTTCAGGTTTATGCGGTGTTTCCTTTCCCTCTCATGGGATAAATACACATTGCTGGCGACTCTGTTTCGGTGCCACTTTCGCGTTTGTACTAGGATGAAAATCCCGGGAGCGACAACAGGAAATAACCCTGATCCTCTGATCAAATCTCAAAATATAGCCTTACTTTTAATCAGTCTCTTTATAAGAACTGATTTTCTCTTTTAACCAACATACTGGACCTGTCACTCAACTGAAACAGCCATCATTTAGCCTCTATCTCGGGCTTCGTACGAGATACAAAAAGACTCTCTTGTTGAGTCAAAACTTCCTTTAGCCTCTATCTCGGGCTTCGTACGAGATACAAAAAGACTCTCTTGTTGAGTCAAAACTTCCTTTTGCCTCTATCTCGGGGAGATACAAAAAGACTCTCTTGTTGAGTCAAAATTTCCTTTAGCCTCTATCTCGGGCTTCGTACGAGATACAAAAAGACTCTCTTGTTGAGTCAAAACTTCCTTTTGCCTCTATCTCGGGCTTCATACGAGATACAAAAACTTCCTTTAGCCTCTATCTCGGGCTTCGTACGAGATACAAAAACTTCCTTTAGCCTCTATCTCGGGCTTCGTATGAGATACAAAAACACTCTCTTGTTGAGTATAAAAGACTCTCTTGTAGAGTCAACCCTCTTCAGCCTCCGTCTTAGGCTTTGTACAAGACACAAATCACTCTCTTGTTGAGTATAAAAGACCCTCTTGTTGGGCCACTAGCCTCCTCTTAGGCTTTGTATAAGAAAACCCCGGTTGAGCCAATCAACCTTTTAGCATCAAAATTTGTGCCTCGTTCACAGTATACAAACATCAATAAACTCCTTTTCCTTCGTCTAATCGCTGTAAGCGGCAAGCCTCTGGATTATTTACATCCACGCCACTCTCCCTCTTTCAGCATGAGAAATTCCTAAGGAAAGATAGCATTGCTCTACACTGAGTTAAAGTCTTCTCCTCTAGGTTGAAAACCCCTATAAAGGAAATTATGGCATTGCCGGATTCACATATCCCGGTTAAAGTAATTCTCCTTTATAATCAGTCACCCCTGACAAACAGACCACTTTAGAGATGACAAATTTTCTCTAAAGTCAACCCCCTTTTAGCTTCACATCTTGGGCTTTGAACAAGATACAAATAGACCCTTCAGCTTCACATCTTGGGCTTTGAACAAGATACAAATCACTTTTAGCTTCACGTCTTGGGCTTTGAACAAGACACAAAAACACCATTTCCTCCCATAGAATAGGAGGAACTACGATCGCTCTGATTTCCCTGTTTCGGTAAACGGGAATACGTAGGCATAAGATTGCAAGAAAAATCTTAGCGAGCACACTAATCCAAAACCCAAATCCCGTACCTTCACCCATCAATCAAAAAACATCAGTCCTAGCATCCTACCCATGAACATTCCCGGTGTTTTAAACAAAGAAGAAAGAGGCCCCATTACCATATAGCATCCGTAACCTAACAGACCGCTGTTTAAACTCAGTATGCAAGCAGGGTTAATTGGAGACATCTATTTCCCTTCCTTAGTCAGCTTAATAGGATAAAAATTGAATCGACCTGTAGTAACCCCAAAGAGCGACAGTGCTTAAGAACCACGTCCAAAATCGCTCGCTACAGAAAAGTGGCTCCCACCGTGGGGCCCTGCTTTCTTTCTTTGGGATTTCACTGGGATAGGACTTTTTTGTTGACTCCACTAGGATCTTAGGTCAAAAACCTTTTAAATTGGGAAGGTACCACAGAATGGAGACTCCGTCGGGGAGCCATTTTCTGTCAGGAACATAGGATTCATAGCTCTTCAAAGTCTAGGACTTTAGGACAAATATATATACTACTTTTCCTAATTGATATCTGTGTTTATTTTTCTGCTAATGGGAATGCGTGTGATGCCGCATGTGGAAAGATTGAGTATACACCTAGGAAAAACCTCTTTTAGTGGTGCGGAAACTATCGGAAATGGTTGTCACGCGATACCACCCTCTTCTGATGATTCTTCGAAAAAACATCACCTAGCACGGTTCCTGGCTCGCTGGTGTTTTCTCGACAAGAATTGATGATTTTGAGAGACAAGTACAAAAATCACTAGTAAACCTTTGGGATGGGTAGAGCCTTGACTTCATGACAACGACCCTTTGACCCCATGTTTTTTCTATGTTTTTGTGTGCTGCATTCATGCATTCATGTTAAGAAACATTAAACAAAGAAAAACCTTCTCTTCTAGTCTCTCTTTTTCAAATTAAACTAAGACAATGATTGCAAATGTCAGAGAAGAGGATGGCGCTAATGGATTTTGGTCGAAGGAGAACTCATAAGTATACCTTCAAGGTTCCAAAGTTAGAGGATTTGAGAGGTTTGGCAAGGATGATCACTAACCCTAATGCTTTCAGAGCCAAGTACGGAGGTCTGCTACCTCTGTTAAGGGTCCAAGTAATTGAAAGAATCATGGATGCACTCATTCAGTTTTACGATCCGGTTTATCACTGTTTCACATTCCCGGATTACCAGCTCGCACCAACGCTGGAGGAGTGTTCTCATCTAACTGATTTACATATCACTGATCGTGCTCCATTTTCTAGACTGGAAGAAATTCCAAAGGATCAGACCATTGCAAGAGCAATTTATTTGGATGAGTCAGAAGTCAAGACTCGCGTTACCACTAAGGGTGGCATCCAAGGTTTTCCAGCCCAATTCTTGATAAAGAAGGCCCTGTACTTTTCCAGTATTGGGAACGTAGCCGCTTTTGAGAGCATCTTTGTTTTTCTCACCTACGGGTTATTTTTGTTTCCCAACATCGATAACTTTGTAGATATCAACGCCATTAAGGTTTTTCTCATTGGAAACCCTGTGCCAACTCTGCTCGCAGATGCGTATCATTCTGTACACTTAGGAAATTTATACAGCGGAGGAATGATCACATGCTGTGTACCCCTGCTATACAAATGGTTTATCTCCCATTTGCCTAAGTCTGCTGCTTTTTGGGATCATAAGAATGCTTTACGTTGGTCACAGAAAATCATGTCCCTTACCAACTCTGACATAGATTGGTGCAATAGGATTTATGACGGGATTAGGTTCATTGACCGTTGTGGAAACTTCCCCAACATACCCCTTATAGGAGCTAAGGGAGGAATCAATTATAATCCAATTCTTGTTCGTCGTCAATTCGGATACCCGATAAGGCATGTCCCACGTAATGCTCATCTGGAAGGTCTTTTCTTCAAAGAAGGAGAAAATGACAGAGCACTAAAAATGGAAATAGTGCACGTTTGGAAACATGTTCATAAGAAAGGATGAGAGTCTCTAGGAAAACTGGACTGTGTCTCGGTGGAGCCTTATCTCCACTGGGTACAAACTAGAGCTCTCAAGCTAAAGATGCCTTATCCTTGTCACGAAGTTCTTCCGCCAAGGGAATCTGTCATGTACTTTATGACCGAAACGGAAAAACTTCAGGTTACTCTCAACAAAGTTCAACAGGAGAGGAGGTCTTGGAAGAACAAGTACCGCATTCTCAATGTGGAGTGTATCAAAATACAGCAACTGCTGAAAGATAAGGATGCTCTGATCGAGATTTTGGAGCAACATGCTATGGATAATTAGGATGACCAAAGGAATTTGCTCACTCCTTTCACTTGGCTAAGGAATGACAACCCGACAACGGCCCAAGAGCCACGGTCCAAGAAAAGGAAAGTACCAGAAGCAGCACCCGAGTTCTCCTCAGAGAGGAATCGGGACCCATTAGCTTAGGTTTCTATTTCTGCATTTGTAATTTACTGTTTTTCCATTTCCGCAATCCTTTGAATTCAATAAAACTGGGTCCCCCACTGTTTGATATTTGCAATCTAATTGTCAAAGTTTATTTTGATTAAACAAAAAAAATAATTAATATAATCATTGCATTCATCATTCTCACGTCACGTGTTCTTCTTACCTACGAATCTCACGTTTGTGTCTCGGTTCTAGAGTCAAACTGTCTCATTCGTACAATACTCGGGCCAATCGTCAAAAAAGGATGGATGATCTCGAAGAAGAAAACAGAGAGTTGAAAGAAGAGATCGACGCTCTGAGAGAGGATATGAGAAAGCTTCGTAACGACATGCAAGCCATGGCAGAAGCTCAGCTACAAAGAACTGTGATCTCAGAGATCACCTCCACGCCCATAGTGGAGAAGTATGATCCTAGGTATCAAATGCCGAAAGATCGTCCCTGGGGCATGCCTGTTAACTATATCCCGGGAGGATATGTTCCGCCGATCACTAAGGATCAGGAAATCATAGCAGAAGCCGTTGGGCCTGAAGGTTACAAACTTTAGGAAAGCGAAGATGCCAGGGGCATACCAATAACTCCTGAAGGTTACAAACTTTGGGAAGCGCCAAGGTTCACTGTCGTAGTAACGGTACCACCCCCTGTGGTGCACACTATCCCGGAAGGATAGATTCCGCAGATACCTCCTGGTAGAAAGGAAACTATGTTTGATAGAATGGATGAATTCCAGGAACAGTTCTTGGAAATGCAGAAGGAGCTGCAAGCCATTCGCGGTCAGGATTTATTTGGAAAGGACACCGCATACCTCTGCTTGGTCCCCACGTGAAAGTTCCGCACAAGTTCCAAGTACCCGATTTTGAAAAGTACAAGGGTAACTCTTGCCCTCAAAGCTATTTGGTGATGTACGCTCGGCGAATGTCGGCTCAGATATAGAATCAGGATTTACTGATTCACTACTTTCAGGATAGTCTAACCGGTGCCGCCTTAAAATGGTACATAGGTTTAAACCGCGCTACGATCAGCACTTTCTGAGATCTTGGCGCTGCCTTCGTCCAACAATATAAGTACAATCTGGACATGGCACCAGACAGAGATCAACTCAGGTCAATGTCACAAAAAGACAAGGAACCCTTTAAGGAGTACGCTCAGAGATGGCATGAAATTGCCGCTCAAATTTGTCCACCTCTTGAGGAGAAAGAGATGACAAAGATTTTCTTAAAGACCTTGAGCCCATTTTACTACGACAGAATGGTTGCCAGTGCACCCAACGACTTCACCGAAATGGTCAGTATGGGAGTACATTTCGAGGAAGCTGTTTGAGAATGACGTCTAGTCAAAGACACTGGATCGACAAGCGGTACTAAGAAATACGGTAGCGCTCTCCCTAAGAAAAAATAGCAAGATATTGGGAATATCTCTCTCGGAAAGCAAAGGCGTCGGTACCAACCGGTAGCAGCTCTAACTCCTGCTATCAACCTCGCGCCTACGTATCAACCTCAGGTTGCACAGAGCCAACCTAATCAACAACAATTTCAGCAAAGGACATAACAACCTCTTCAGCAGGCTCGTCCTCCATACAACAACCGTACAACGCGGCCACCAGGATTTGATCCTGTACCTGTATCGTACGCAAAACTATTTCCGTTGTTACTGGCCAAGGGGCATGTCCAGACTAAGTCTCCTCTTACAGTATTGGAAAATCCGCCTTTCTGGTTTAAGGTGGACCAGACTTGCCCTTACCATCAAGGAGGATCAGAGCATAACATAGAGAACTGTCTCAGTTTTAAATCTGACATGCAAAAGCTTGTTAGGAGCGGGGTCTTATCTTTCAAAGATACGAATCTGAATGTTCTCACAAACCCGCTGCCTCAACACGAGAAGGCTGCAGTCAATTTGATAGAGGGAGAGTCTAACAACCTCTATCAAATTCACGATGTACTCTTATTGAAAACCAACTTGGTTAAGATGCATTGTAGACAGAGTGGATATGGCCATGTGCCACCTCATAATTATCATCAGTGTGATATTTGCTCTAAAAACAAACAAGGATGTTTTGTGGTGCAATCAGCTCTACAAGAACAGATGGATCTTGGATGGATCCAAGAGCACCGAGTTCGTGGAATTAACATGGTTTACACAAATTCCAACGTCATTCAGAACCACGACATCCGTGCGATGAATGACAACTTGGTGGCGATGCACTCAAGGCAAAGCCAGTAACATAATCTGCCACGGCATGAGTACAATTCATGTTTGACTTGCTCAGTAAACAAACAGAGATGTTCTTTTGTGCAAGAGGCCCTCCAGCGTCAGATGGATCTTGGATGGATCCAGGACTACCATGATAGGAATCATTATCAAATCAACATGATTCAAATCTTTGATATTCGCTTGATGAATGTCAGCCTGGTAGAGTTACACGCTACGCAGGTCTAACTCGGTTTTCTCACTTTACATGATTATCGGAACTATAAAGCGGGTTGCGAAAACGATCAAGGCTGTGCCCTTGTCCAGGAAACACTTCAGCACCTGTTGAACTACTGGTGGCTTCCAATCTATATGGATGAAGACACCCAGCAAATTTGTATTACTGACAAAAATCCTACTAGATATCAAAGTCAGGATGTTCAGTCGATGGAAACGGACCTCGTCAGGTTACACTGTATTCAAAGCGAACATGGTCAGGTACCACTACACAACTATGAGCGGTGTGGAGTTTGTTCAGTAAATAACCAAGGATGCTACCTCGTTCGAGCAGCCCTTCAAAGTTAGTTGGTCCGCAAAGAGGTTCAACCATGCTCAAGTTCTGGATCAGTCAATTATCTTGCTGATCAAATTGAGGATGTTGTCATAATCTCCGATCATCAGAGGACTAGGGATGTTTGTGCCATCATCCCCCTACTTGACGAATCGAAAGTTCTCAACCGAGAACGGATCGAAATTGCTTACGATGGTCAAAAAAATCTGAAGGCTCCCATAGTCATCTATCTGTCGGGACCGCTACCGTATGAATCGACTAAGGCTATCCCTTACAAGTACGGTGCAACAACAGTCGAGAACGGGAAGGACATTCTGTTACCCTCCGTCGTGAATATTGGAGACATCAGTCGAGTAACACAGAGTGGTAGAATCTTCAACAGAGGAGTTGGAGAACCCAGCAAAGAAAAGAAACCTCAGACAGAAGTTCCCAATCGACCAGCTGGTCAATCCAGTAATACCGACCTTTCGAAAAACGATGATGAGATGCTGAAGCTCATCCAGAGGAGTGAATATAACATTGTTGATCAGCTATTGCAAACTCCTTCAAATATCTCGGTATTATCATTGTTACTCAGTTCAGAAGCGCACAGGGAGGCTCTACAGAAAGTCTTAGAGCAGGCCTTTGTGGAACAGGATGTAACAATCAGACAGTTCGATAGCATTGTCTCTAACATCACTTCCTGCAATAACTTGAGATTTAGTGATGAAGAATTACCTGAGGAGGGTCGCCGTCACAACATGGCACTCAATATCACAGTCCACTGCCAGCACAATGCTTTAGCCAGCGTACTGGTAGACACAGGGCCAGCCCTGAATGTTATGTCAAAGTCCACTTTGATGCAATTATCATTCAAAGGACCTCTGATAAGAACCAGCGAGGTCGTCGTCAAAGCATTTGACGGATCCAGAAAAACAGTTATCGGCGAAGTTGACCTTCCCATAACTATTGGTCCTCACACTTTCCAAAGCACTTTCCAAGTCATAGACATCCGGGCAACATACAGTTGTTTATTAGGAAGACCTTGGATACATCAGGCTGGGGAGGTTACCTCGACCCTCCACCAAAAACTAAAGTTCGTCCAGAATGACCAACTCATCACAGTCTGTGGAGAACAGGCCCTGCTCATAAGTAATTTATCATCATCCACTTATGTAGAGCCGTAAGGAGTAATCGGAACTCAGTTCCAAGCGCTTTCGCTACACAAGGAGAATTAATCCGAGGGGGGAACTTCAATTTCCTCGTACAAAGATGCTATCAAAGCGGTCGAGAGTGCCAATACAATGGGATGGGGACAACTTGTCATTCCTATTGACAATAAAACAAAGAAGGGTCTCGGGTTTTCTTCAACCTGTACCCAGACTGCCGCTAACGGTGAAAGCTTTCATCCCATTCAGAACTTCTTCCACGGCAGAGGCTTCCTTCAGCCAGTGCCTCAAGAAGTGCATACCATCAATAAAGATGATTCATCTGATACAGAGGAAGAATGGAAGTCCTATCTTAACGAGGACGGTTATACGTCTCAGGAAGAGGTGCCTACACCATTTTGCTATCCCGCACAGAGTCCGAGATTTATACCCAGATCAGATGTCGAAATGAGATACGGAGATTGTGATCCGGAAGAATGTCGTGCTCCTCCAAACTCATTAGAGGAGGACACTCTAATGAAAGACAACTTCGACCATAACTATCATGGCCCGATGGATGGCTTGCCAATGTGGCAGCCTTACCCAGGAGACTTGGGGCAAGAAAATTAGCCGAACGATGAAAGTCAGCTGAGCATCATTGAACATAATACCTGCGTCCCCACCATGTCATGGGACCAACATTCAGGTCATTCAGAACATATC
This sequence comes from Lathyrus tuberosus, assembly GCA_022829125.1. Taxonomy (NCBI): domain Eukaryota; kingdom Viridiplantae; phylum Streptophyta; class Magnoliopsida; order Fabales; family Fabaceae; genus Lathyrus; species Lathyrus tuberosus. The sequence goes on along the minus strand of JALAZF010000025.1, from coordinate 11,224,439 downwards.
CAGTACAACGATGAATTCGCAACATTGGCAGGACTAGAATTCATCAACTATGCTTTTCTCGAGGTCAACGTCATTGAGAGAGATGACTCCTCCAGTTCCAAAGAAGTGTGGGACACCCTGGGACAACCGAGTGAAAAATACGACTACATGGTCAAGTACACCGCTCCCAAAAGCTCTCGTATCAGGCTCGAAGATATCCAGCCAACTGGATGGGGAGATACAACTGAGAGTATAAATACTATACAAAATACAACAGAGGAATCCTCCTACGACAACTCTGGCTGGGAGACAGATTCCAACGATCCAGCTCCGCCAGAAATCAGCGTTATTTCTGAAGACAAATCAAGGAAGGTGCCAGACTTTATGATACACCGAGGAGTTCGCCGCCAATGGGTTGCAGTCGATGTTCCGAAGATTGTTCATAAGTCAAAGTAATTTCCATCTTTAACCTTTCACCCTGCCCAGGTGAAACGGATGTTTTGATAGGGCTCACTTTCTGTAAATTTCCCTCTTCGCTTCGTCCAAAGCGACAAAGTTTTGTTTTATAGGGTTGTAGTTTCAAGAATTGACTTGTTCATTAATAAAATAACGTCGTTCTGTAATTTTCGCATTAATTGTTGTTTTCTCTTTTTGCTTTTCTTAGAAAATGGTAATCCTAAAAAACAAATCAATAATAATAAATAAGCAATTTTTCAAAGAAATACACTGCACACACTCTTGCATTCTCTATATCTCTTCTAAACACAAATCATACCGTCATGCAGATTGCTTGTTTTAAACCCCGTTGAAACATACGATCCGATGCCTTCTCCCAACTTTGAGTTCCCGGTATTTGGGGCTGAAGAAGAGAATGACGACGAAATTCCAAAAGAGATCTCCCGATTACTCAAACAGGAGGAAATGTCCATTGAACCTTATAAAGAGCCGTTGGAAACGATAAACTTAGGTTCGGAAAAAGAGAGAAAAGAAATCAAGATTGGGGCACTGCTCAGTCCAACTGCCAGAGAGGGTTTGGTAAAGCTTCTCAAAGAATTTCCCAATGTATTTGCTTGGTCCTATCAGGATATGCCAGGGTTGGATACCAGCATCGTGGAACATCATCTACCGTTAAGGTCGGAATGTCCGCCAGTAAAACAGAGGTTGAGACGGTCTCACTCGGACATGGCCATCAAAATCAAAGAGGAGGTACAGAAACAGATTGACGCGGGATTCCTCGCCACATCAGAATATCCTCAATGGTTAGCCAACATCGTACCTATTCCCAAAAAGGATGGAAAGGTCAGAATGTGTGTCGATTACAGAGATCTAAACAAGGCTAGTCCAAAGGACGACTTTCCTTTACCAGACATTGACATGCTGGTAGACAGTATAACAAAGTTCAAAGTTTTCTCCTTCATGGATGGATTCTCGGGCTATAACCAGATTAAGATGGCGCCAAAAGACATGGAGAAAACTTTGTTCATTACCCCATGGGGCACCTTTTGTTACAAGGTAATGTCGTTCGATTTGAATAACGCCGGGGCAACCTATCAAAGGGCCATGACTACTCTATTTCATGACATGATACACAAGGAAATCGAGGTATATGTCGATTATATGATTGCAAAATCTAAGACAGAAGAGGAGCATGTGACCCACCTGTCAAAACTATTCGAGCAGCTGAGAAAGTACAAACTCTAATTGAATCCCAAGAAATGCACCTTCGGTGTCCGTTCAGGGAAACTCTTAGGGTTCATCGTCAGCCAGAAAGGAATTGAGGTTGATCCTGACAAGGTCAAGGCCATTCAAGAAATGCCTTATCCGAAAACTAAAAAACAAGTCAGAGGATTCCTGGGACGTTTGAACTATACTTCCAGATTCATATTCCTCATGACCGCGACATGTGCGCCAATTTTAAAACTACTCAAAAAGATTCAGGACTGCATTTGGATAGAAGATTGCCAAACCGCCTTCGACAGTATCAAGGAATACCTGTTGAATCTGTAGATTCTATCACCTCCAGTGGAAGGAAGACCACTAATCATCTACTTAACAGTCTTGGAAGACTCCATGGGTTGTGTGCTTGGCCAACAAGATGAAACCAAAAGGAAAGAGTCTGCCATCTACTATCTGAGCAAGAAGTTCACCGACTGCGAGACTCGATACACTATGCTTGAGAAAACTTGCTGCGCTTTGGCTTGGGTAGCCAAACGTCTTCGCCAGTACATGATTCGTCACATTACTCGGTTGATCTCTGAAATGGATCCAATTAAGTATGTATTTGAAAAACTTGCTCTCACGGGAAGGATTGCCAGTTGGTAGATGTTGTTATCAGAATATGACATCGAGTACCACGCTCAGAAAGCCATTAAGGGAAGTATTTTAGCCAATCATTTGGCTCATCAACCGATTGACGATCTGGAATCAATCGGGTTTGACTTCCCAGACGAAGATGTCATGTATTTGAAAATGAAAGACTGCGATGAACCGCTACCCAGTGAAGGGCCAGAACCAGGTTCCCAATGGGGACTTATCTTTGACGGAGCTGTCAATCATTACGGGAACGGAATTGGGGCAATCATTGTTACCCCTCAGGGTACCCATATTGCTTTCACTGCCAGACTTACATTCAAGTGCACAAACAACGAGGCCGAATACGAAGCTTGTATTATGGGTTTCGAGGAAGCGATTGATTTGAGGATCAAAAACTTGGACGTATATGGCGACTCAGCCCTGGTTATCAATCAAATCAAAGGAGATTGGAACACTTACCAATCATGATTGATTCATTACAAAGATTATGCAAGGAGGTTGCTACCTTTCTTTAACAGAATTGAGTTTCATCACATCCCTCGTGAGGAGAATCACAAGGCTGATGCATTAGCCACTCTCTCTTTCATGATTAGTGTAGGTCAATGGAATGACATACCTAAGATCGACATAATGCGCCTTGAGCGGCCCGCTTACATCTTCACGATTGAAGAAGTCATAGACAATAAACCTTGGTATCACGATATCAAATGCTTCCTTCAGAAACAAGAGTACCCACCTGGGGCATCCAGAAAGGACAGAAAAACCCTCAGAAGACTGGTTGGAAGCTTCTTCCTGAGCGGTGATACACTCTATAAGAGAAACTTTGATATGGTCTTGCTCCGATGTGTAGACAGACCAGAGGCAGACATGCTGATAAAAGAAATTCATGAAGGATCCTTTGGCACTCATTCCAACGGACACAAAATGGCGAGAAAAATTCTGAGAGCAGGGTACTATTGGTTGACAATGGAATCTGACTGCTACAAGTACATGAGGAGGTGTCACAAGTGTCAGATATACTCCGACAAAATTCATGTACCGCCAACGCATCTCAAAGTTCTTTCTTCCCCATGGCCTTTTTCCATATGGGGAATCGACATGATTGGCTTGATTGAGCCAAAGGCTTCGAACGGACATCGGTTTATCCTGGTAGCGATTAATTACTTCACCAAGTGGGTCAAAACAGCGTCATACGCTAATGTAACTCGACAAGTGGTAGTCTGATTTATCAAAAACAATATCATCTGCCGTTATGGTGTTCCAAGCCAGATCATTACAGATAATGGATCTAACTTGAATAATAAGATGATGAAAAAGTTGTGTGTAGAGTTCAAGATCAAACACCATAACTCATCTCCCTACCGACTAAAGATGAACGGAGCGGTAGAAGCGGCTAACAAGAACATTAAGAAGATTGTTCAAAAGATGGTTGTAACCTGCAAAGACTGGCATGAGATGCTACCCTTTGCTCTTCACGGTTATCGAACATCTGTCTGCACTTCAACAGGGGCAACCCCTTTCTCTCTAGTATATGGCATGGAAGCAGTTCTCCCCATAGAAGTAGAGATCCCATCAATCCGGGTATTGATGGAGGCTAAGCTCACAGAAGCTGAATGGTGTCAAAGTCGACACGAAGAATTAAACCTGATCGAAGAGAAGCGAGTCACGGCACTATGCCACGGTCAGTTGTATCAGCAGAGAATGAAGAAGGCGTTCGACAAAAAGGTTCGACCTCGTGCTCAAGAAGATACAATCATTTCTCACTGATTCCCGGGGCAAATGGACCCCAAACTATGACGGCCCTTATGTGGTCAAGAAAGCTTTCTCAGGCGGTGCCTTGAGACTTGCAACCATGGACGGAGAGGAATTTTCCTACCCCAAGAATATTGATGTAGTCAAGAAATACTTCGCCTAAACTAAAAAAAAACGTCTCGGTGGATTGAAAACCCGAAAGGGCGGTCCAGGCAAAAATTAGAGACATGATCAAAAATCATCCCGGTGGATTGGAAATCTCAAAGTACAATCTAGGCAAAAATTAGGGATAATGGCAAGTAACTACGTCTGATCAGTTCAACTCCTCAGCAGTAATGCCATCCATCGAAAGGAAACTCCAGTCACGGTCATCTTCGACAGAAGCTCAGGATGCCTCGAATTCAAAGTTGGTAGAAGGATAGTAGTCGTTATGTTTCAACGTAGCCCTTTTCCCTGTAAATTACCATTTTCTAACTTTGTAAATACTCTATGGAATCACGCACTTGGCTGATTTCCATCCTATCAATAAAATTTGAGCCCTAGTGCTTTTGTTTGCAATTCTCATTTGTTTTAGCTTTACAAAATGACATCTTAATATGATTAACGATTCTTGAAATAAAACAAAAATGAATTTACTTGTAAAACTTTTTCTGCTTTTAAAATAAAAAGTTGGCAATTTCTTTTGACTGTTGAACATCGAAAGAACATCAACCGCTTCTCCAGAAGTAAGCAAGCTTCAAAGTGCAGCATCAAAGTGCTCCTTCTAAACTAGTACGTCTGAACGAAGGATCAACTGTGTCAGAGACCTTGTTTCATATGACACGCCTCGGCCGAGTTCTTATCTCCTAAGCCCAACCAACGTAGCTCCCCATGAGGACTACTTCTCCTAAGCAAGGCAGAATTGCTATCTTGAACCAGTGATATTTCTACATGCCCCACTGTGGCCGAGTATCCAGTCGTGTTCATCCGTTAGTCTGTATGTCGCATCAGTTTTGTCAGCATATACATACATACATCATGCATTATTGATTTGCATTCACATTCATATTGCATCACTATCACTCCATTCGGTCTTGTCCCATAGTGGTAACAGTCTTTTCAATCGAGTTGTCAAGTTTTTTCCTCATCAGGAAATGTCGCGTTGGAATTATCTCTCTCTTCCAGTTTATTTCTGGATCAGAGTTGGCCCTTGACCACTTTGATAACTTGAACCTCTGAAAACCAGAGAACCCTCAGACAAATGTCACTCTTCGCCATTGAAGATGATATCTTCGCTTTCCCGGATTAAGGAAAATCCCCAGAGAAAGCCTCACGATTAAAGACTTTTAGCAACACATTGATCTTTTCTCTCCAGAGAGTCAATGTCAACAAAGTCATTGGCACCTCAAAATTGGGGTACATTATATGGCATTTCTCTGAGAAGATCTCGAGAAAAGTATGGTGTAATGTTCCCCAAGAAGACAACAGTCTCTCAAGAGACTCGCTCTCCCCAGTATATTCGGTAAATGGCGTCTCCAATAGAGAAGTTTGTGCACCTCTACAACTCAGACGAATGGGTTCCTCATCAAGTCTGACATCAAAATGTTTCTATCAAATGGCATCTCCCCAGGAAAATTCAGCGAGAAGTTTGATGAAAACCGCTACGCGTAGCGTCCCTTGTCAATAAAGTTTATTGACAAAAGAAACTTAGACTAGTTCCTTGGTAGGAAACCAAGAGAGAGGGGAAGTTTACAAAAGAACTTAGACCAGTTCCTTGGTAGGAAACCAAGAGCGAGGGGAAGTTTATTTCAGAAACTGAGACCAGTTCCTTGGTAGGAAACCAGGATCGAGGGGAAGTTTATTTCAGCAACTTAGACCAGTTCCTTGGTAGGAAACCAAGAGCGAGGGGAAGTTTATATCAGAAACTGAGACCAGTTCCTTGGTAGGAAACCAAGAGCGAGGGGAAGTTTATTTCAGAAACTGAGACCAGTTCCTTGGTAAGAAACCATGATTGAGGGGAAGTTTATTTCAGTAACTTAGACCAGTTCCTTGGCAGGAAACCAGGATCGAGGGGAAGTTTACCTTTTCTAAGCATCATTGCTTAGCAAAAGAAGAAGGATGCATGAACTACCATTCTTAACCACCATCAAAATTTCGGGTATTCTGATATTTAATCCTCTTGCACCCCGAATGCCCGAATACTTTCATCATTCACACCTTCGGGTCCAAGAAGATTAAATAGGGGCATCTGTCATACCCCAAATTTTGACCACTAAGATTCCCATCATTGTGGAAATCATCATCACAATATGGATGTACTATCTTGCCTCATCAGTCTCCCCAAAAATGGGTGAGCATTCACTGTAATCAAAATTAGGGTTTCAAGCCCTCTCAGAGTTCTTAGACATATGATCAATCAAGGAATGACATGATCTTCAACTTGTCTAACCTCTCAAACATCCACAAAGGATCAAGAGGACTCTCACTTCAAGGATTAAGCACAAGGTTGCTCCCTTCTAAGTAGATCAAGCCTCAAGATCGCCAGTGTCACCAAATTAGGGTTTTGGTCGACCGGGGCCTCCAGATGGAAATTTTCCTCTGGGCATGAGTCAATGCTTCCAAGCATAACCTATGATGCTCCAAGGGACATCATAAACCCAATCATCAAGTCAATTTAGCCTCAGGGGATGCATTCATTAAAAATCAGGAATTAGGGTTTCTTGACCTAATTCACCCCTAAGTTGACTTTTGGGACAATTCATGAGCCAAGTGTCATACCCCAAATTTTGACCACCAAGATTCCCATAATTGTGAAAATCATCATCACAATATGGAGGAACCATCATACCTCATCAGTCTCCCCAAAGATGGGTGAGCATCCACTACAATCAAAATTAGGGTTTCAAGCCCTCTCTGAGTTCTTAGACAAAGGATCAATCAAGAAATGACATGATCTTCAACTTGTCTAACCTCCCAAACATCTACAATGGATCAAAAGGACTCTCATTTTAAGGATTAAGCACAAGGCTGCTCCCTTCCAGGTGGATCAAGCCTCAAGATCGCCAGTGCCACCAAATTAGGGTTTGGTCGACCAGGGCCTCCAGATGGAAATTTTCCTCTGGGGATGAGCCAATACTTCAAAGCATATCTTAATATGCTCCATGGAACCTCATGGACCCAATTATCAAGTCAATTTTGCCTCAGGGGATGCATACATCAAAAAATCAGGAATTAGGGTTTCTTGACCTAATTCACCCCTAAGTTTACTTTTAGGACAAATCATGAGCCAAGACCTCAAGAGAGTATTTGAGGGTCTCTAATAAACTATATTGATCCATTTGAAATAATGGATTGATCTAGGAATCTTGAGCAACAAGCCTCAATTTCATCAGTACCACAGTTAGGGTTTCGCGAGAAAAGTCAACTGTAACTTTGACTTTTGACCAGGACATGTTCCCAAGCCCTAAGACATGATTCAATATACCCTATAACACCCATGAAACATGTCCATCAAGTTTGATTTAGGTCAAAGGCATGATTTCCTAAAGGATTGCACAGTTTAGAATTCATCGGATAAAAAGTCAACTGTGCACAAAAGTCAACTTTGACTTTTTGAGATTTTTCACAAAAATTGATTTTTAACCCTAAAATGATGTTAATGTATGATTTGAATCATCATTCATCAAGAAAAATCAAAGAAAGTGGGATAACTTGTAAAAGAGGTAACCATAAAAACTTAGAAAATTTTCTAAGTTATGAACAAAATGGCAAGGGTACCAACTTTGGAGGATCATAACTCCTAAACCACAAAGACATTTTTCTCCATCCAAAGCTTGATTTGTAGATCTCATGGCCCTCTACAAAAACTTCAACTAGACCTCATTCCAATTCTTCATGGATTTTGAGTTATGGATTGATCAAAATCACAAAAAGTGAAAATGTCACTTTTTTCCAACACTTAGTGAAATTTTCACTAAGTCAGAATCTGCCTTCACTTTTTTCCAAATGTAGGGACATTTTTCACTTGGATCCAAAAGGTATCAAAACCAAATATGATCAAACAGTTGTTGTATCATATAAGGGCTTTCCAAAATGGCCAAGAACATCACCAAATTCAATTTGAGCTAAGAGTTATGATAGTGGCAAAATGGCTTGCTGAAAACTGCCAAGGCAAGGCAGAATTTTGCATTTTTGGTCGATTTGCCAAAATCAGCCAATTCCAAGCCTTGTCATCATCTTGGACACATCTAAGGATCAAATCTAAAGGGGACAATCACTAAGCCAAACCTCCAAAGTCCTTGGAACAAGAAGTAGCATGCCAAACCTAGAATTGCCTAAAAGAGGGACAAGACTCCAATTTTGGATTGAAGCATTTAATAGATGCTTAGAGGTGGCATGGACTGACACATTTGCAACTGAATTCAGTCAATATTCTTCCAAAAAGTAGGGAACCAAAGCGCTGTGCTCTAACCTCTAGTCAATGGCTAGAGGAGACTTGTATTTTCATTTGCCAACATTGGCCAAACCTCTACTGCAGTTGCCATTCACTATTCCTTGCAAAACAAACTTGCTCTACTATAAATAGAGCTCATTTGTGATCAGTTTGAGTACACCAAAGCCATCAAACAGATGCTTTCCTCAAAATCTCTTCTTTCACTCCAATTTTGCCTTCTAAGGCAAGTCACTATCGGGTTTTGAGTTTGAGAGCTTTTCCAATCAAACCATTCACACACACACCTATAAACATCATATAGAAGTGATCCAAACACTTAAACAACATCTGGAACACTGATTCCTCAGAATCACCAGCCAGTTGCTCAAGGTTTTAACCAAGTTACAGTTGAGATGCCATGAAGTGATCTAGCCATTTCCAATCATGTCCAAGCATTCAAACACACTACATAGGGTGTAGGGAAGCTGTTCAGATAATCACAACCCATCTGTAACACCTCCAACTCAAAAATCACATTGCTCTTGCTATCACGACCTTCAAGTAAGCCTAAACTTAGTCATCTCTTAATCTATGCATATTTCCTCGCACAATACTTTTGCCAAATGTTCATAATCATGCATAGAATGTTTCTCCTCAATTATTTGCTTTGTTTCAATCGTGTATCAAAATTCTCAGCCTTCATGCAATTTTTAGGGTTCTTGAGGTTTTGTCTTGATTTCTTATTCCATGTTAAAAATAAATGAAATTAAAGACCATAGACATGATCGTGAGGTTGAAACGAGCAGATTGATATGTGGATTGCATGATATAATCAAGTATTCAGTGAGATTGGAGAGAAAATGCAAATCTGGGCAAAGCTCAGAACACGCGCGTGTTCTTGGGTGTTCTTGGCGCCCTTTTTTGAAAATTCAAATATTTGAATTTTGTGATTTTATTTAATTGATTCAAAAATTAATTTCTCTATGATTTTTAATGATTTTGAGTTGATTCTTTTTTTAATAATTCACAAAAATGTTAAAATATTTTATTTCACAAAAAAATCCCAAAAATATTATTTATTTCATATAATTGATATTTTTGCCAAGAATTAATATTTTAATTGTTTTTGACATTTAAAATATTTTTTCCTTCTTGATTTTACAAATTTTTATGATTTCTAATCATTTTGTAGGTCAAAACATGATTGTTGAAACATTAATCCAAGATCACAATTTGTTTTCCACATATTAAACAATTTTGACCATTTTAATTGAATTTTTTATTCAATTAAAATACATTTTGGAAACAAATTAGGGTTTTGATTAATTCAACCCTCATCAAACAATTTTAAACACTTTGGGCCTCTAATAGAGTGTAAGACCCAAGCCTTTTTGTAAAAAAACCTAATTTGGGCCTCACTTATTGTATAAGTCCCTCCGGGTATTTTCAAAAATCTCGGCGTGATCGTCGTTTTGTACGCAAATAACTTTGGGCCTACCCTCGAGTAGTAAGACCCATTCTTCTTTTTTTAAAACACTTTGGGCCTCTAATAGAGTGTAAGACCCAACCCCTTTTGTAAATACACAAATATTTTTGGGCCCCACTTATGGTATAAGTCCCGGTGTATTTCAAAAAGTTCGACGCGATCATCGTCCGTTGAAAAACAAACCTTGGGCCTCTCCTCGAGCTATAAGACCCATTCAAAACCTTTTGGGCCTCTATTAGAGTGTAAGACCCGATCCCCTTTTAACCAAAACAAATTTGGGCCTCAGATATTGTATAAGTCCCTCTGTGTTAAAAGAAAATCTAGGCGCGATCGCCATTTCAAAACAAAAAACATCTGGGCCTACCCTCGTGTTATAAGGCCCATTCTTTTTAAAAACTCTTTGGGCCTCTTGAGAGAGTGTAAGACCCATCCCTTTGTACAGAAAACCTTTCTTGGGCCTCAGTCACTTGTATAAGTCCCTGTACAAATTCAAACTCACAGTGCGATCACTGATAAAACCTTGGGCCTCTCCTTGAGCTATAAGCCCCAACATCTTTTCAAAGCACTTTCTCCTTTGATTTTGAATATACTGTAGTTTTCAATCTTTCTTTGTTGAACAACTAACCAAATAGCATGGAAGCTCTACAACCGAGTAAGTGGCTATATGCTTTCATTTACCGCTTTCATATACATATAATTGTATTGTGGGGCTGTTTCACTGTAAGTCTTCTTTCATAAACTCATATCAACTGTGTAATAATAGTATAGATATTTAGAGTTTCCCCAGCAACTACGTCTAGCATTAAGCCCGTTGATCACTCTTAGAAGTAGACAAAACTAGATCCCCATAGGATTACCAGATACAGTCTTCCCTCCTCTTGGGGTTAAATAATATGGAGACGTGAAAGGCAGCATTCTCGGTGAACCTTTTCACAGACTGTCACCTTTAGAAATCGTCAAAGAAACTCTACTCCCCAGAGATGATCTTTTCTCCGTGAATGGCATCTCTTGAGTTTCTTCCAAATTCTCAAACTTTCCTGGCTTGATCTATTCTCTGTGAATATCCTGTCTTGAATTTCTCGGGGTTTGGGGACCCACAGGCTTCTTAAAAGCATCCTCGCCTCCTCTTGGGCGTTGTACAAGGACCCGTCGGCTTCTTAGAAGTTTTCAAAGCCTCCTCTTAGGCTTCGTATAAATGATTTCTTCCTCCGGGAATGATAGCCTCCTCTTGGGCTTCGTACAAATTGTCCCTCGACTTCTTAAAAGTTTCCAGCCTCCTCTTGGGCTTCGTACAAATTGTCCCGACGACTTCCTAGAGGTATAGGAACAGAAATTAGTCATCTTAATAGAACAGTCTTTCAAAAGTCTAGATCTTGCTACTGCTGTTTCTTAAACGTAGTACAAAAGATGAAACTCTAGACTTGGATAGTCTAAATTCCCTTGAGTCTCAAAGACATTCTCAAGCTCTTTTCAAAAACTAGGAGATGAAACCCATAGACTCGGACAGTCTCAATACCCTTTGGATTTCCCATTTCCTTAAAGAACAGGAAATAACCCTGATCCTCGAATCAAATCCCTGAGTGCAAACAGTACTCATATAAGAACTGGTTTTCTCTTTTAACCGACATACTGGACCTGTCACTCAACTAAAACAGTCACCAGCACCCTAGCCTCCTCTTAGGCTTTGTACAATGATTCTCCCCAGTGGAACTAACCTTTTTTAGTCTTCATCTCGGGCTTTGTACGAGATACAAAACACTCTCTTGTTGAGTATAAAAAGACTCTCTTGTTGAGTCGATCACCCTTAGCCTCCATCTTGGGCTTCGTACGAGATACAAAAACACTATCTTGTTGAGTATAAAAGACTCTCTTGTTGAGTCAATCACCTTTGAGCCTCCTTCTTGGGCTTCGTACAAGACATATATAAAAACACTCTCTTGTTGAGTCAACCCCTTTTAGCCTCTCTCTCGGGCTTCGTACGAGACACATAAAAACTCCCTCTTGTTGGATCGATAGCCTCCTCTTAGGCTTCGTATAAGGAAACCCCGGTTGATTCAATCAACCTTTTAGCATCAAAATTGTGCCTCATTCATAGGATACAGACATCAATAACTCCCTTCATCTAATTGCTGTAAGCGGCAAGCCTCTGGATTATTTACATCCACGCCACTATCCTTCTTTTAGCATGAGAAATTCCTAAGGAAAGATATCATTGCTCTACCCTGAGTTAAAGTTTTCTCCTTCAGGTTAAAAAACCCCTATAAAGGAAATTATGGCATTACTAGGATTCACATATCCCAGTTAAAGTAATTCTCCTTTATAATCAGTCACCCAACAATTGTGACAAACAGACCTCTTTAGAGATGACAAATTCTCTCTAAAGACAACACCCTTTAGCTTCACATCTTGGGCTTCGAACAAGATACAAATAGACCTTTTCAGCTTCACGTATTGGGCTTTGAACAAGACACCAAAACACCATTTCCTCCCATAGAATAGGAGGAACTACGATCGCTCTGATTTCCCTGTTTCGGTTAACGGGAATACGTAGGCATAAGATTAAAAGAAGAATCTTAGCGAGCACACTAATCCAAAAACCCATACCTTCACATCTCGATCAGAAAATATCAGTCCTAGCGTCCTACCCATAAACATTCCCGGTGTTCCGTTATAAACAAAGAAAGAAGAAAAAGGCCCCACTTCCATATAGCATTCGTAACTTAACAGACCGCTGTTTAAACTAAGTATGCAAGCAGGGTTAATTGGAGACATCTATTTCCCTTCCTTCATCAGCTCACAATAGGATAAAAAATGAATCGACCTGTAGTAACCCCAAAAGAGCGACAGTGCTTAAGAAACACGTCCAGTTTCGCTCGCTACAGAAAAGTGGCGTCCACCGTGGGGCCCGATATCCTTTCTTTTCTTTCTTTCTTTCCTAGGGACTTCATTGGGGTTAAGATTTGTTAACTTCACTAGGATCTTAGGTCAAAAACCTTTAAATTGGGAAGGAACCACAGAGTGGCGTCTCTGCCGGGGAGCCATTTTTGTCAGGAACATAGGATTCATAGCTTTTTAAAGTCTAGGACTTTAGGACAAATATATATACTGATTTTCCTAATTGATATATGTGTTTATTTTTTTTTTGCTAATGGGAATGCGTGTGATGTCGCATGTGGAAAGATTGAGTATACACATAGGAAAATCACCTTTTTTTTTGTAGTGCGGAAGCTATCGGGAATAGCTGTTACGTGATAAACTACCCTCTTCTGAGGTTTCTTTGATGGACATCACCTAGCACAGTTCCCAGCCCGCTGGTGTTCTCAGGAATCAATGATTTTGAGTGATAGGTACAAAATATCACCCGTAGAAAACCTTTGGGGGGGGGGGGTAGAGCCTTGACTTCATGACACCGACCCTTTGACCCCATGTTTTTTCTATGTTTTTATGTGCTGCATTCATGCATTCATCTAAAAAAACATTAAACAAAGAAATTTTTCTCCTCTAGTCTCTCTTTTTCAAATTAAACTAAGACAATGATTGCAAATGTCAGAGAAAAAAGAATTGCGCTAATGGATTTCAGTAGAAGGAGAACTCATAAGTATACCTTCAAGGTTCCAAAACTAGAGGATTTGAGAAGTTAACAAGGATGATCACTAACCCTGAAGCTTTCAGAGCCAAATACGGAGGTTTGCTACCTCTGTTAAGAGTCTATGTGATTGAAGGAATCATGGAAGCACTCATTCAGTTTTACGATCCAGTTTATCACTGTTTCACATTTCTGGATTACCAGCTCGCACCAACGCTGGAGGAATATTCTCATCTGATTGATTTACACATCACTGATCGGGCTCCTTTTTCTGGACTGGAAGAAATTCCAAAGGATCAGACCATTGCAAAAGCAATTATTTAGATGAGTCGGAAGTCTAGACTCACCTAACCACTAAGGGTGGCATCCAAGGTTTGCCAGCCCAATTCTTGATAAAGAAGGCCTTGTACTTTTCCAGTATAGGGAACGTGATTGCTTTTGAAAGCATCTTTGTTTTGCTCACCTACGGGTTATTTTTGTTTCCCAACATTAATAACTTTGTAGATATCGATGCCATTAAGGTTTTTCTCATTGGAAACCCTGTGCCAACTTTGCTCGCGGACGCGTATCATTCTGTACACTTAGGGAATTTGTACAGCGGAGGAATGATCATGTGCTGTGTACCCCTACTATATAAATGGTTTATCTCCCATTTGCCTAAATCTGCTGCATTTTGGGATCATAAGAGTGCCTTACGTTGGTCGCAGAAAATTATGTCTCTCACCAACTCTGACATAGATTGGTGCAATAGGATTTATGAGGGGATCACGATCATTGACCGTTGTGGAAACTTCCCCAACGTACCCCTCATAAGAACTAAAGGAGGAATCAACTACCATCCGGTATTGGTTCATCGTCAATTCGGATACCCGATGAGGCATGTCCCATGTAATGCTCATCTGGAAGGTCTTTTTTTCAAAGAAGGAGAAAATGACAGAGCACTAAAGATGGAAATAGTACACGCTAGGAAACATGTTTACAATAAAGGACGGGAGTCTCTAGGAAAACCGGACTGTGTCTCGGTGGAGCCTTATCTCCACTGGGTACAAACTAGAACTCTCAAGCTAAAGATGCCTTATCCTCGTCACAGAGTTCTTCCACCGAAGGAATCTGTCATGTACTTCATGACTGAAACGGAAAAACTTCAGGTTACTCTCAACAAAGTTCAACGGGAGAGGAGGTCTTGGAAGAACAAGTACCGCACCCTCAATGTGGAGTGTATCAAAATACAGCAACTACTGAAAGATAAGGATGCTCTGATCGAGATTTTAGAGCAACATGCTGTGGATAATCAGGATGACCAAAGGAATTTTCTCGCTCCTTTCACCTGGCAAAGGAATGACAACCCGGAAACGGCCCAAGAGCCCCGGTCCAAGAAAAGAAAAGTACCAGAATCAGCACCTGAATTCTCCTCAGAGAGGACTCGGGACCCCTTATCTTAGGTTTCTATTTCCGCACCTTGTAATCTACCGTATTTCATTTCCGCAATCCTTTGAATTTAATAAAACGGGGTTTCCCCACTGTTTGATATTTGCAATCTAATTGTCGAAGTTTATTTTGATTAAACAAAAAAAACAATTAATATAATCATTGCATTCATCATTCTCCCGTAACGTATTCTTCTTACCTACGAATCTCATGTTTGTGTCTCAGTTCTAGAGTCAAACTGCCTCATTCGTACAATGCTCGGGCCAATCGTCAAAAAAAGATGGATGATCTCGAGGAAGAGAACATAGAGTTGAAAGAAGAGATCGACGCTCTAAGAGAGGATATGAGAAAGCTTCATAACAACATGCTAGCCATGGCAGAAGCTCAACAAAAAAGAACTGTGATCTCAGAGATCACCTCAACACCCATAGTGGAAAAGTATGATCCTAGGTATCAAATGCCGAAAGATCGTCCTTGGGGCATGCCTGTTAATTATATCCCGGAAGGATATGTTCCGTCGATCGCTGAAGATCAAGGAATCACAACAGAAGCCGCTAAGCCTGAAGGTTACAAACTTCGGGAAAGCGAGGGTGCCAAAGGCATACTGAGGACTCCTAAAGGTTACAAACTTTGGGAAAAACCAAGATTTACTGCCGTAGTCATGGTACCACCCCCTGTGGTGCACACTGTCTCGGAAGGACAGATTCCGCAGATACCTTCTGGTAGAAAGGAAACTATGTTCGACAGGATGGACGAGTTCCATGAACAGTTCCTGGAGATGCAAAAGGAACTGCAAGCCATCTGCGGTCAAGATTTATTTGGAAAGGACGCCGCAGACCTTTGTCTGGTCCCCAATGTGAAAGTTCCGCACAAGTTCCAAGTGCCCGACTTTGAAAAATACAAGGGTAACTCTTGCCCTCAGGGTCACTTGGTGATGTACGCTCGATGAATGTCAGCTCAGACAGAGAATCAGGACCTATTGATTCACTACTTTTAGGATAGTTTGACCGGTACCGCATTAAAATGGTACATGGGTTTAAACCGCGCCACGATCAGCACTTTCAGAGATATTGGCACTGCCTTCGTCCAACAATATAAATACAATCTGGACATGGCACCAGATAGACATTAACTCAGATCAATGTCACAAAAGGACAAGGAAACCTTTAAGGAGTACCCTCAGAGGTGGCGTGAGATCGCCGCCCAAATTTGTCCACCTCTTGAGGAAAAAGAGATGACAAAGATCTTCTTAAAGACCTTAAGCTCATTTTACTATGACAGAATGATTGCCAGTGCGCCCAGTGATTTCACCGAAATGGTCGGTATGGGAGTTCGTCTTGAGGAAGCCGTCCGGGAAGGACGTCTAGTAAAAGATGCTGGATCATCAAGTAGTACAAAACGATACGGTAGTGCTCTCCCTAAGAAAAAAGAGCAAGATATTGGGAATATCTCTCTCGGAAAGCAAAGGCGACGGTATCAACCAGTAGCAGTTGTGACTCCTGCTATCAACTCTGCGCCTGCTCCTACGTATCAGCCTCAAGTTGCGCAAAGCCAACCTAATCAGCAAAGGACACAACAACCTCTTCAGCAGGCTCGTCCTTAATACAACAACAACCGTACAATGCGGCCATCAGGATTTGATCCTATACCTGTATCATACGCAGAACTATTTCCGTTACTACTAGCCAAGGGGCACATCCAGACTAAGTCCCCTCTTACAGTACCGGAAAATCCTCCTTTTTGGTTCAAGGTGGATCAGACTTGCCCTTACCATCAAGGACGACCAGGGCATAACATAGAGAACTGTCTCAGTTTCAAATCCGATGTGCAAAAGCTTGTTAGGAGCGGGGTCTTATCTTTCAAAGATACGAATTCGAATGTTCTCACAAACCCGCTGCCTCAACACGAGAAAGTTGCAGTCAACCTGATAGAAGGAGAGTCTCACAATGTCTATCAAATTCACGATGTACTCTTGTTGAAGACCAATCTTGTCAAGATGCATTATAGACAGAGTGGATATGGCCATGTGCCACCTCATAATTATCATCAATGTGATATCTGCTCTAAAAGTAATCAAGGATGTTCCGTGGTGCAATCAACTCTACAGGAAGAGATGAATCTCGGATGGATCCAAGAGCATCGAGTTCGTGGGGTCAACATGGTCTATACGAATTCCAACGTCATTCAAAACCACGACATCCGTGCGATGAATGTCAACTTGGTGGCGATGCACTAAAGGCAAAGCCAATACCATAATCTTCCACGACACGATTACAGTTCATGTCTGACTTGCTCGGTAAACAAATAGGGATGCTCTTTTATACAAGAGGCCCTCCAGCGTCAGATGGATCTTGGATGGATCCAGGACTACCATGATAGGAATCCCTATCAGATCAACATGGTACAGATCTTCGATATTCTCTTAATGAACACCAACCTGGTAGATTTACATACTGAGCAGGTCCGACTCGGGTTCCTGATATCACATGACTACCAAAGTTGTACGGCGGGTTGCGAAAACGATCAAGGTTGTGCCCTTGTCCAGGAAGCACTTCAGCACTTGCTAAATCATTGGTGGCTTCCCATCTATATGGATGAAGACACTCAACAAATTAGTATCAATGACAGGAACCCTACTCGGCATCAAAGTCAGGATGTCCGATCTATAGAAACTAACCTAGTGAGGTTACATTGCATTCAAAGCGGGCGTGGCCAGGTGCCACCACACAACTATGACCGTTGTGGAGTCTGTTCAGAAAGTAACCAAGGATGCTACCTTGTGCGAGCAGCTCTTCAGGGTCAGGTGGATCGTAGAGAAATTCGTCCATATCCGGGTTCCGCACCAATCAGCTAGACGTCAGGCTACCTTGCCAATCAAATCGAGGATGTTGTCGTAATCTCTGATCATCAGGGGGCCAGGGATGTTTTCGCCATCATCCCTCTACTTGACAAATCAAGAGTTCCTAACCAGGAACGGATTGAGATTACTTACGATGGTCAAAAAAATCAGAAGGCTCCCATAGTCATCTATCTACCAGGACCATTACCGTATGAATCAACTAAGGTTATCCCTTACAAATACGGTGCAACAATAGTCGAGAATGGAAAGGAAATTCCATTACCCTTCATCGTGAATATTGCAGACATCAGTCGAGTAACACGAAGTGGTAGAATCTTCAACCGAGGGGTTGGGGAACCTAACAAAGAAAAGGAACCTCAGACAGAAGTTCCCAATCCACCGGTCAGTCAGTCCAGTAATCCCGACCTTTCAAAAAACAATGATGAGATGCTGAAGCTCATCCAAAGGAGTGAATACAACATTGTTGATCAGCTATTACAAACTCCTTCAAAGATCTCTGTGTTGTCACTTTTACTCAGTTCAGAAGCACATAGGGAGGCTCTACAGAAAGTCTTGGAGCAAGCCTTTGTGGAACAGGATGTAACAATCAGACAGTTTGATAGCATTGTCTCTAACATCACTTCTTGCAATAATTTGGGGTTTAGTGATGAGGAATTACCTGAGGAGGGTCGCCGTCATAACATGGCGCTCAATATCACGATCAACTGCCAGGACGATGCTTTAGCCAGCGTACTGGTAGACACAGGGTCAGCCCTGAATGTTATGCCAAAGTCCACCTTGACGCAATTATCCTTCAAAGGACCCCCGATGAGAACCAGTGAGGCCGTCGTCAAAGCATTCGACTGGTCCAGAAAAATGGTTATCGGCGAAGTTGATCTTCCCATAACTATTGGTCCTCACACTTTCCAAGTCATTTTCTAGGTTGTTAGTTCTTGTATTGGCTGGAATTTTGGCAAAACAATGGTGTTGTTAATGATGTCATATATCTGATGTCTTAACATGAGTTCTTAACATTGAGTTGATGTTAAGTTCAGAAGGGTTGCAGTTTTGTATGCTGATGTTAAACTTGATGTCTTGACATCAGTTATCAGAACATCAGTCTGATGTGTTTTGTTAGGGCTGCATTTGTTTAAGTATGTCTTGAGAAGATCTGGTGGAGAGATTGCAGGCGAATATCATGGGACAAATATATTCTGTTGCAATCCTATATTGAGCAAATATTGTTACTATTTTCATTCAAAAAGATATGGAGAATAATTAGATTTAATTGAAGATTTGATTGAAGATCTATTTAGTAGCAGAATCTTTTGCAGATTTGGAGCAGCTGATTTGTTGTGATTTGAAGGCCCAAATCCAGTTGGGAAATAGGTTATAAATAGAAGCATTGTAACCTAGTTTTGGTAAGCCAGCCATCATGTAAAGTATAAGGGTTGTGTTGTTTGATGAACCACCTGGTTTGTGGGATGGTCATCATGTTTATCTCTAAGCCTGTAGGTAAGAGATGTATTGGTCTTAGAGGAAGCTGTTAAGCAACTCTAAGTATTGTTCTTAGTCATGAGGGTCATGTCTAGGGATTGTTATAGGAGTGTGTCTTCTATTTTTATGTGTTTGGAGAGTTGTTGGAAATCAAGCTGTTGATGCAGTAACTGAGATGTTGACTACTAGACATCATTGTGATGATTGGAAGTGAGATGGAGTCTCTTACCTAGGGAGAACTTAGGTAGAAGGGTCATTGGGTAGGGATTAAGTGAGTAGATTGTCAACTGGTATTGTTGAGTTTGTTATTTAATACTGCTAATAGTGGACTTCCTTCCTGGCTTGGTATGCCCCCAGATGTAGGTTGTTAGACCGAACTGGGTGAACAAATTCTGTGTGTACTTTTCTTTTCAGCAGCTTATTTAATTGTCTATAATTGCCTTGCGGTTTATGTCAGACCAGATGTCTCGACATCATGTAGGACATCTGGGATCTGTTATACCAGAATTTCAATTGGTATCAGAGCAGGCATTCTGTCTGTTTCTGGATGAGATCTAGGGAAGATACTTTCTGGTTCATGAGCAAGGAAGATAGTTTTAATGAGTTATGGACTTGGTCAGTTCATATAGTTGTTTGTTTGATCCCTTGAAGTGAAGGATGGACTATTCATGACAGGGTATGTATTGGACCTGTCTGTTGTTATCAGGTGTGTAGCTTTGGTGGAGAAGTGCTGTTGTGAGTTTGATTTATTTTCAAACTTTTTTTGGCACTTGGATTATGGTGATGGTGTGTAAGGATTATTTAGTAGTGACTGAAGAGTGTTGAGGAGTTGTTGTGTGTTCCGCTGCATGGTATCTGATGTAACCCTGGTTGTTTCTTGTGTCTCTGGTGGTGAGTCTTTAGGAAGGTATTTTCTTGGAAAGACTTTAGAGTTTGGTCTCCCTAGCAGAAGAAGAATATATTTCAAATCAGGTATTAAAGACCAATCTGTCCAGAACATTGATGATGAAAGAAGAGGGTGGAGCCAAAGCAAAAGAGTATCACTGTCAAATCTTTCATGCGGGAGTGAAGATCTTAATAAGTTATCTCTTAAGCGTATTTATGGTGACCTAATTAGGAGATCTTCCTGGTTATGGTGTCCAATGTAGTTCTGGTATATCTAAAGATGAATTCTCTTGTGAAGATACATGTTTCTGATTTTCAAAATCATGAACTGGAGGAAGTTTCATCAAGAAAGAAGCTGAGCTTGATATGTCAATCCTAATGTCTCGACATCGTGCTACACATCAGCAGTTTATGGTAAATGCTGAGTCAAAGTCCTATTAGATTGTAGCTGTTTTGAAGGATCACTGAAGCTGTGAAGTTGAACAATTTTTGAGATGTTGTTCATAATGTCATAGCATCTCAGCTGTGCTGGTTGAAGAAAAGGTAGTAATCTTGATAGCAGAAGAGAAGGGGATGATCCTTGTTTAAGCTAAAATGTCTAAGGACAATTTTATAGGGAAAATGCATCCAAGAGTTTGTATGTAGTAGCAGTGTAAATCAGCCTGTGGTCAATTGGTGTATGCATAAGCTCTTTCAATTTTGTGGCTTGAAGGATTGGAAGTAGCATATTGTCTATGGTATGTTATCACTCTTAAGTTAGACGAGAGGTCTGAACCTTGTGCTTATAAGAAGAAGCTTCTGGAAGAGTGTGTTATGCAAGTTACTGCAGTTTTGTTGGTATAATCTTGGAAGTAGATCAGATGTTGGTATGTTCTCTTGTGTTCGCTGCAAGAGATATGTGTGGATTATTATGGTTGTAGTCTCCAAATCTTAGTAGATGTTTAATGTGATATAGACTAATGTCGAAACTGATGTTGAAACATCACTTCAGTTCTTTGCTCAGGGTGGAGTGAAAGATCAAGACACTGACCTAACCTGGAAGGCGTTTGTGGTATGAATGGTTGTCATATTGGTTGTCATGAAGAAGATTAAGAAGATGCTAGAATCTGAAGAAGGGTTAAACCACAGGGATTTAAGATCAACTGCTATTTGTGATATTCACAAGTATTTAATTAATTATCCTTGAAAGACAAGATTAAGGATGTTCTGTCAATTGTTTTAACATCTTTTCATCAGAGGCTTGGAGAATCATGGGAGGGGTTCTACATTCGCTCATAAGACGCCTAGGTGTTGACCTGGGATTATTGCTTAGCATCTGTTCCTAGAAAGTATTGTGAATAACTTGTCCAGATGGTGGTGCTATTGAAGATGAAGACGAAAGACTATGTAGACATCATAATCTTGTTGGTTACAGCTTGGATCAGTTTATTCCTGATCTAAGTGGTTTGGAGCATGGTGTTTGCTCTGGTTGTGAAGGTCGAGGATAAGTGGCAGTTATCTTTGGCTTTCTACTGACGGCTCTACTAAGGGAAGTGACTTTCTTTAGTATTGCTATGGGGTAGTCTTGGACTACTTATTTTCTGAAGATTCAGATGTGGTAGGTTTGAAGTCTTTGGAGTTTCTAAGCAGGATGGAGGTTGTCTACTCAAACTTGATTATTGAATCAAGTCTATGAGAGCATGGAAATCTGCTTCTGCAAAGGGAGGAGGTTCTTCTGAGTGGCAGAAGGTAGAGCTGAATTCAACAGTTGGGTGACATAATGTTCTGACATCTAGCTTAACATCAGAAGTCTCAACTGGTGATATGGCACATCAGCTTTTGATAGGGTGATCTACAGGAATGAACAATAGGATGCTTCAAAAAGATCGTTCTCATGGCAGTTTGCAGGAGCTGCAGGAAGGAGAAGATGTTACATGACCATGGCTTAGGGAGTCTAAGTGTGTTTGTTATTGAGCAATTGGAACTTGTGACTTGAAGATCTGGTTTCCTTGGTGGATCAGGATATTTTTGTGAGAGTTCTGACAAATGTGAAAAAGGTCAAAATGTGGCATTTGGCTATTTTCATATGAGGATTCATGCTTGAGGTGATCAAACTGTGGCATTTGGTTGATCTCAGAAGTGAATTCGAAGAATCAAGATAATCAGAGTATGTCAGCTGGTTATTATTGAGGATTGTCTTGGAACAAGTTACTCTTGGGCAGAGGGGTGATGAGTTGAAGACTCAAGGAGATTATTTTTCTTGAAGGTGGATGAGAGTTTATTTCTCTAGTTCTTTGGATTACTATGCTATAGTAAGTCCAGTTAGTGGAGCATATCAAGAATCATGGTGATGATGTCTTGGTGTGTGGCAGATGTTTTAACTTATGTTGGGACATTATCTGGTTGGATATCCTTGGTGAAGGATGATTATACTCTGGTTCAGAAGCATGGTGCCTACATTATGCCTAAGGAGCGTCTACATAGTCATACGGGAGAATGATGAAGTAGAAGGTCTGCCTTGGATGGAGAATGTAGAGAAGACTGAAGTAGATCAGGTATTGATTGATTGGAAGTCTGAAGATGAAGAGTATGATAGGGAATGACTGCCTTTGGAGAGTTAGGGGATCTATGTGACTTTGATCCTTATCTAACAGTTTGTTTGAAGGAGGATGGTGATTCTTATGTTCCTCACGAATAGCCTAATTGTAACTTCATGTGGAGATGGATGCTCAAGCATTATTGTCAGAAGAGGTGTTTCTAACTATGTGGATTAGAATGTGGAGATTCTGAGCTTGTTTTTAGTAGTATGTTCTGGCAAAGCATGACTACTAATTTGGAAGACTTCGCTAGTATCAACAACTACTAGTGAATGTAATGCAAGAGGAATTGTGTCATATGTTATGATCTGATCAGAAAGTTTTTTTAAGAGCTGTTCTTTCTTCTGCTGCAAGTATCTCTTGAAGAGATTGGATCTCAGTAAAGCTTTTAAGTAAGCTGAGAAGTCGTGGGGTCTGTATGAGCATGAAGATGTTCATGTGCTTGAACTGAGGATTGGTGTTTTTGTTTCCGTTGTGTGCCTCAAGGGGAGTAAAGTGGTGTTTTGTTTGATGTTTATGATGTCAGATCAGATGTCATGACTTTATGTCATGTGTGTACTGCTGCTTAGGAAGAGTAGTTACATTTTTGTTGCTGAACTTGTGCAACTATTTAGGGGGAGCATGATAGTCTGTCATGCGTGATTGCTGCTGCTCAAAAGATGTGGAACTCCTTACTGTGTCTGGGAGAATTTATTTTTCTCTGCAGTTTTTTTTGGAAGAACTCTGTAATGGGAGATGTCACACTTGTCTTGGTGTGTTAGTAATTCAAAGTAAGAGGACTTTACTTAGAGTGTAGTGGAAGGCAGTGTGTTTGTGCTTCAGAACTTGTGGGTGATTTTGTGGTGTTTCTTGTTGAAGGGGCAACTTCTGTCAGTTAAATGTACTAGTGTTGTTTGAGGATAAAGCATTAAGTGAATGCGTTCAGCAGGTGTGTTGAACAGAGGGTGCGCTCTTGAAGACATGAAGATGAGTCTTATGTTTTCCATTCATTTAAGGTGTTCTTCTTGCACAGGAGCACTGGTTATCTTAGATAGGGGGAGTTGATCTTTTGTTGAAGAAGTTGTTTATCCAGATTGTAATGTCAGACAAGATGTCGTGAAATTGTGTTACTGGTGAAGTTAATGGTGTACTTGACAGTTTAGACCTGGCTCTATAGATTTGTGTGTCAATGGATTGAATCAGAAGTATACATTTACACCAATGTTTGTCAATTTTTGGCCAAAAAGGGGGAGAGAATGTATAGTAGTAGCTGTTGAGTCTGGATTTTGTTCTGAGTATGTTGGTTGGCAGATTCAGAGTTTGTCCAATTGTGGCTAAAAAGGGGGAGAGTTAGCCTAGCTATTGCCTAGTTGTCTGTAGTGGTTCTAGGCTTGAGGGGGAGTGTGTAGTTTGTGCAGCTGTTTTGATGGTTGCAGTTTTGAGGGGGAGTTGCTGCTGCTAGTTATGTGCTAATGTTAGTTTGTATGGTGTTTTTCGGCGGCTGGTATCTCTGGTGTAGGCTGAGATTGTTTTAGCCAAAATTAGCCAAAGGGGGAGATTGTTAGTTCTTGTATTGGCTGGAATTTTGGTAAAACAATGGTGTCGTTAATGATGTCATATGTCTGATGTCTTAACATGAGTTCTTAACATTGAGTTGATGTTAAGTTCAGAAGGGTTACAGTTTTGTATGCTGATGTTAAACCTGATG